>OZ012673.1:19138419-20338419 GCA_963942505.1 Lordithon lunulatus
GCTTTTCTTCAACCCACACCTCAGACAGACCCACCCTTTCATACATCCTTCTTCTATCCTTTCTCCATCCACTCTCCGGAGATATTTATGAGGTGTAGGAGTAGATTTCATCCATACCTCTTGCACCAGGCTTTCCCCATCCAACTTCTGCAATCTTTCTTCAAACTTCACAACTTTCGCACATGACTCCCAGCACATGCTCATCCAGTTGGTCGCCCGTAACAGCCCCCAGTGTTGACCTTTCGAGACCTAGTAGAATCTTCAGGAACATTCTTGGCTTCCTTTCCATTAGATTCGACTCTCGCAATCCCCGCATTTCCTCTCCATAGAATATTGGCTTTATACACGCATCGCATATCTTGCACCCCATTACAAGGTTACAGCCCTACAAAGTCTCACAATTTTCTCCTCGCCACCCGCCAAGCTATTCTAGATTTCTTTTGCACGCACTGCACTAAACCTTCCTCCACAGTCAAACCAAACGCCCAAATATTATTTTTTATTTATTCATTCTTTCAATCAATATTCCCTTCTATTTCAGCCCTTCCTCTCTACCTCTCCTACCCCTATTCCTAAACATCATCCATTTAATTCCTTCCACATTCACCACTAGGCCCCTTCTAAACCTGGATAGATCCTAATTATTTCCAACATCACTTGCATCTCTTCCACTCTCTTTGCCACCAGCACTACGTCACCCGCATACGCCAACATCCACACCTAGGTTCTATCCAGTTACAGGTTGCACTGCATGCTCAACGTGCAATGAGTCTTACTCTGCGTCAGTAACAAGAAGGTTCTATTACATCGTCACTGATGCAAACACTATTGGTATTTCTCTATGGAGAAGGAACTGAATAGTCTGATCTCATCCTTTTTTGGAAGATTTTTGCTTATCTAAGGAAGCGCCGGCCCTACCTGTTCTTGCTCTTACTTTTTCGTTGACGTCTTAGAAAGCTCTTAAACCTTCTATAAAGCTCTTGGACATCTTAGAAAGCTCTCGGACAACTTTGAGAGGTCTTGGTAGTATGTTAGAGAGCTTTTAGACCTTTTATTGGTCGTTTTGGTGGACCTTCGACATCTTACTGATAACTTATCTGGATACCAACTTAGAGTGGTCTTAAACCATTTAGAGACCTCTTGTTATTATATTAAATCAATTTATCGACAATTAAATCGGTGCGTTTCATTGCTTTCCGTATAAAAACTGTGAAATAGCTATGTAAATTTTCCATTCTTATTAATGGTTAATATGAAATCCTGATCAATTGGCGCCCATACATCACATCGACTTGATAATACAGGTGTTAATATTAAATAATCTAATCAATATCTGAATAATAAACACGGTTAATTCAACCAGCCAGCCACAGTACGCATTTACACCAACCGATTGAACCCAATTGAACGAATCTATCGTGTGTGGGCCCCCCGCCGGAACGTATTGACATGTCGCATTGCCGGTCATTCCTAATAGCGCGTGTAATTAGCCAGTCTGCATGGACACAAATCGCGATAGTGGAATTCACAATCAACGGCGCATTCATTACATTGCAGCCATTAATCGTTTAATCTCGCGCATCGTATTGAATTCGGAGCCGTCCAGATGAAATTTTACACATTGCAGGCTAAATCAATGTTAAATCGGTATGCAATTCATTCGTATATCGGCGGTTTGACGGATGCGATGTGGTGCAAAACATTAAAAAAAGTTGGCGTTACATGCATTCACGCTATTTTTAAAGGTTAATATCGGAATTTAATTAATGGCCGTTTTGAAGGTCGATGTTTATAAATGCAATATCATACCTCTGTACTTAGAAATTAATGTTCAAATAAATTTTTAAGAGCGCTTTAGTCAAAATTGAATTTTATTGCAACAAGCGTATGAATCTGATTATTAAAACGATGTTTCTGATGTATAACCATATGATGCGGAAGACTCACATTCTTATTTATTTATTTATTGTATGGTTCGTCTATTGTATGTTGATTTGTAAATGAATGAAATAACTGTAATGCAGTAAATTATTATGATTATTAATATTTGTTTATTCTTCTTATTGGTTTTTTTAATACAACATCGAAAATATATAATTCGAGAGACAGGGTCAGTATTTTCAGCGAGTTGTGTCACTTCCGTTGCCTCCATTATGCTGGGCACTATTATAAGTATTTTTTATCCGGGCTTCTTATTTATGTTCGCAGTAGTGGGATAGATATATCAATGAGTTACGTAGTTTGTGTTTCATAATCTATTAGTCTTATATCTGGTTTATTGTGATGTATAGTATGTTCAGTGAGTAATGTCATGTCCCAGTATAACTTTCCTTAAGGTTTTGCTTCACGTAATCCGACTGGGCGATGCTTATAAGTAGCCACATTATTTCTTATTTTATAAGATAAAACAAACGTTTGATGTATTATATTTAAAATATTAAAGTCACAATTATTATTTACAGAGTGATGATTACATATCAATTCGGATGAATAACGGGGGTCAAGACGACACCATTGGGGCCGTGTTGCTCGGCAGAAGGGCGCCTCCCCTGCATGTGCAGCCGGATGTCGTTACGAACGATAGGGAAGTGCTCACGGAGTCGCAACTGCCGCCCTATCCCAATAACGCGACCCCGGTGGACGGGGGGTGGCAGACCGTCAACGGTACAAGGTAACGTTGTGGTTTTAATTAAAGTTTGACGTTTATCGTTGCGACAGGAGTAATGCGCCCAAGGAGCCCGGTTTTGCCGTACGCGCAAAATTCTAATTAGTCTGTCTCTCATAATGCTATAAGCAAAGTTTATAATAGATAATCCATAATTGATGCGCATCGAGTGGTGGTGATAATTAAGAAAGTTTTACTTATACTCGCAAACGTAGTTCAAAACGCAGGCTAAAGAAATTAGTTTTGTAAATATGCCCGTTAAATGCTATTAACCAAAAACTGATGTTATGCTGGTTATGCTATATTTAGATAGAGTTTCAACTATTAATTAATAATTCAAAAACCACACACCTGCTACATTTTAGTTTTCACGATATACGTAATAAAAATTGGATAAAATTGGTTTAATTTAACACTTAATAAAGATCCTATTCACTCTATATTTCGGAAGCCGTTGATTTACAAATGTGTTGATTTGTAGTGGTAATAGTTTACAAAAGTGTATTCAGGGGCTTCAATTTTATCAGAAACTAGCCGGAGACTAATTCGCAAGTGTCTGTTTACTCAATTATATGTGAATATACAACTAAATATAAGTTAAAAAAAACAGTGAACTCGAGCCAGGGACAGAGGGAATTTTTTCAATAACTTTTATAAGATACTATTTATAATTTCAAATTCGAATATCTTTGTTTTTTAGTTTTCAAGTTATGAAACACCATTAAAATTACTTGAAAATAGTATTTCAGAAACGTACTCTTCTGTCCATATTTTGAATACGGTTTGTTGTAATAGCTAATTACACATTTTCATTTGGGAACATTCTTTCTATCGGGAATTAGTTGGAGACTAATTCACAATTATCTGTTCTGAAAATAATCGTCGAAATACATATACAACATTTTTGTGAAGGACCAATTAAAAATTAATATCTTTTTTTTTGCTGTGGGGAAAATGCATTTACGCATGCCCGGCGCTACTTACCGGGTAGTGTGGGACTCACCTTGTACAATCAATACAAGGAATACGCACTACACCCTAAACTCTTTCTCTTAGCCCCCAGCTCGAACTGATTATCTCAATGAAGGTGAGGGTGTCTACGGCCACTGCGCTGAAAATTCGATGGTAAACAGAAAGAAAAGAAATGGCAACGTAAGTGCATTAACAGAATAACTAAATAACACCAGCGGAGAGAAGAGAGACGCTCAAGACACCGACCCGAGTTTCTCGGTCTGATGCGTCTTATGGTAAGACACAACCACAAACGACAAACGTGGACCTGGGCGCAAATACCTATGAGGGTAGAAAGACGCTTGCCATAAGACACGTCGCTAGGACGCTACTTATGGCGCAGAGATTAGCAGCCCTGCGGACGAAACATTAGTTACGTTATGTTAAGTTAGTTACCTAAATAAGATAATTACATAACTAAAAATCTGTGCTGAAGTCGTTAATTATCTGACTAGATAAATAATAAATAAACTATATTAGGCCTAAGGGGGGCCATAGCTAACTGTGATAGCTACATCCCCATTGGTGGTAAAAGATAAATAAATAAATAATTCATAACTATATAAACAAATAAATAATATATAAACGGAAACAGTATAAATAAAGAAATAAATAACAGTGTCACAGTTCCTATCCCCGGTAATCATAAGAATTAGATAGATCCCGAATTATTCATAGTTGGAGTGGTGCTTGAGGCAGCAAGAAGTATCCAATTTGATATTGGGTGACACACAAAATAAAATGGACAGTATTGACAAGTAATAAATAGTAAAAATGTTATTTGATCTATCTAAGTAGCCACTAGATTTGTTTCCCAGTCCGAGTAGGTACGCAGCCAGCCCGATGACTGTGCCACTTTGCGACCTATAAAATTTAAGGGGCACGTCGGCTGGGCAGGGAGCGCCGAACGGATTGACCTTATACACGCCGTTCGTGCTGCCTCACCCTATTTTCCCTGTCCCGCTGTGCCATGATGGTAGAAACATATGTAATAATAAGCGACCAGGCCTCAGAACTTTCTGTCATCAATTCGGTCATATTGTCGGGTGTGGGGCATGCACAGCACTTACCTGGACAACAGCCCGTATGGCATACCATCGGCTGCACTCGAATATAGCGTGTTCCGCCTACTGTACCAGGGCCCCGCACAGGGGGCAGTCCTCTGATTGAGACGCCTGGTCCAGGTGGCCTTGACCTCAGGACTGCTCCAAGACTGCTCCTGTTTTGGCGCTGATCCCTTCCCGAAATGAATCCGTGTGCTCCATTGCTAGATGCTCGACTGTGGGACGTCGGCAATGACGAGGAGGGCTTCCCCTGAGGCCATTCGCTACCCTCTCGCCATCTGCAGGGCACTCTTTCATTGCACCCGCAGTAAAACAATGTCTCTCGTGCTTTGAAATGCTAGATGGTAAGCCCAGACCGGGGTCCCGTATAGTATTATGCTTTTCGCGACCCTGCGAGCTTGTGTTGTTCCGGACTCCTGGTGTTCGGCATGATGGCCGCCAGGGCCGTAGCCTAATTGGCAATTATCGCTCCCGCGCCCTCCACCTGTCTGTGGAAAGTTATGTCCTGGTCCACCACGATCCCCAGGTATTTGACGTCCTACTTGCGAATCACCTCGGAACCGCTGATGGAGAACTGGATCTCCCCGCACCTTTTCCTTCCAATCAGAAGAACAACTTCTCCGCGGCTAATTGGAGGAATTTATCTGAGAGCTAGCTCAGGCTGGCGTTAATACGAGTAGGTAATTGTTTCTTACTGGTAGCCGTCGCGACTAGAGCCACTTCGGCCACATACCTTATCAGGCTACTTGTCCGGGAGGGGTATGCGCAGGACCCTGTCGTACATGATGTTCAACAGGGTGGGCCCTAGGGCCGAACTTCATTGAGATAATCAGTAGGCTGGTGTTAATACGAGTAGGTAATAGTTCCTTACTGGCAGCCGTCGCGACTAGGGCTATGTCGTCCATATAACTTAAGGCTAACCTTCTCCAGGAGGGGTATGCGCAGGACCCTGTCGTACATGACGTTTCACAGCATGGACCCTAGGGCCGAACCCTGCGGAAAGCCACACCCCAGTCTCAAATGTCTAGCTCCGCCTGCTCTGTCAACGACGAGCCGCCGATTTTACAGGTCTAGTCACCACCCACATCATATCTGCCGGGAATCTCAGGGCCCCGCACTTATCCAAGGTGCGGCCCCAGTGGGCGGTATTCAATGCGTTCCTGATGTCGATGGTGTCTAGGACGCATAGGCGTCTTATCCTTCCGGACGCCTTGCCAGTCGCTCTAGCCATGTCAAATACGAACTGGCGGTTCGACAGTCCTCCTGGTTCCTCGGTGACAGCCGGCATCCTCCCCAGACCAGGCACTCCAGGACTTACCCATTGAGTCCAGCATACAGAGGAGCCTGTATGCTGTGGGATATCCAGTTTCTCTGGCGTGGGGATTAGTACAAGCCTGGTCATTTACCATCTTGCGCGGAAGATTCCCCGCCTCAGTGCGTTGTTCATTGCCTTGAGTACCATCTCCGAAAAAAGTTTAACGATCACTTTAGCTACCTCCGCAGGCACCGCGTCGGGGCCCGGGGCCTTTCTGTTGACCAGTCTTCCGGCCGCAGCCTCCAGCTCCTCCGTAGTGAATGGAGTCCAATTTGTGGGATCGGGACTGGTGGTGGCCTTGTTTGGTTGGCCCACGTTCTCCTCCGTAGCGCCTGAGAAGAGCTAGGATATTCCAGTCAATTCGTCATCATTCAGTTAGGGAAGGGGCGGTTTCACTTTGCGACGTCTTAAGACTATCTTGTAGCTCTTCACCAGACATATTCTTCTCGCCTGTCTATCCTAGTGAACGACCATCTCGTTGCAAGGCATGCCCGCCGCTGAGAGACAGCCTTAATGTTTCCCCTCAGAGTATTTCGTATCATAGCAGCCACTCATGCTGTTTGAAGCTAGGTCGTTACACGTGGTGGCCCCTGGCCGAAGGCTTCCACGAATTTATCCCGGTCCATGGACTTCTCGTTGATGCCTGCCACCTTATCCGGCTCCATGCTGCCTGGCGTCCATGATATGAAGACTCACGTCGTGCACCGTCCACTATCGCATCCTCCTGCGCAGACAGGGGGAGCAAAAGGTCAAGTTCAGGATTATCTGGTACTTCCCCATGACGAAGCCATTATTGTCTGGTTAGATCGGCCTCCATCACAAGTCTGCAAACATTATACCGCGTGCGTTAACGGTGGGGCAACCACTCCGCTGCTTTCGCATTGCATTTTACTGGCGATAACTGCCCCGGCCTCTTTCATTCTACCAACAGGTGTGGTATCGTCTCCTGTCAAGGCATGCATTAAGTATGCGCCTACCACTGTTGGGGAATACATACACACTAATTACTTAGATTCCATCCACCATGGCAGCCACGTAATCCGCGCCACTTTCTAGTGCCCTAGTCCGAGTATGGCTGCCCGCCCACGGCACGCCTCTCTGGTCTTCAGAGATCAACCATCCTGTACCCTCTATACGTTTTCTGTTCGGGTCTCTCGCCACCACCGAAAAGCGGCCCCTACTCGTCGTGGCCCACAAGATGACAAGGGCCACCCAACAACGGTTTTAGTTGATTTAGAAGATGCAGAGTTCCATGACAGCTCGACTCCCTTGTTGGTATCGACCGTATTTGGTAGGTCTCTTGCACCTCCTGAGATTAGTGGAGTATCCCGTCGCCTCGCACAAGATGCAGCATGGGACTCTAGCGGAAGACTTGTTGTTGGAGTGTCTCTTCTTCCCGTAGCATCTGTATAACGCCCGTCAGTCCTGTGCCTGCAACATCCGGCTTCGTGGCCCAGTCCCTAGTACGGACCTTCTGACTCTCGGATCTTATGGTTTCTTGGCAGTGGACCATCCCTACACGTACCGCCCCTCTCTCTTTGTAGCCTGGTGCTCTCCTTCGTGGTAACGATCGTAACCGCTTCAGTATACTCAGGGTACCCACCCTGAAAGCGCCTTCCTCTTTATCAGATTATTAGTGCCACCGTGACCTCGGCCTTGGTGGTCAGATGATCCATACCTCTGTGGTGTAGAACCGCGCCCGTCTTCTTAACGGTTCCCCTTCGGTGCCGCCCACTTTACTATTCCTGCTTGTTCTCTCGTCGGATGCCAAAACCGTGGAGCACTATGCCGGTTTCTGTATAACAGAACAGGTACTCCGTTTAGTTTTAGTAGCGTCGAGTCGAGTCGGGTGCTTTGACCTCCAGCTCCGTTCTTCCCGGGATTTCCTAAGGTGTCGCAACTCAAAGAAGGTACATTCTCTGATATCTGCGGTTGAGGTGTCGAATATGACATAATTGAAGTACCTAGGGTTTCTCCTCACCGTGCCGTCCTTGCATGGCACGATTATGTGTCTCGTCCGTAGCTCCTGGCACTTGAGGTCCTTAACTACGTCCTTTCCTCTTGTTACTCCTCTCACAATTATTTTGAAGTCCTCGTCCACCAGCCTCACAATAACAAATTCCCTAGGTGCCCCCACCGTAGTGCCCTCGATCACCTATGTATGGTGGCTGGCCCTCACTTGCCACTCCCCCTCTGCCAGAGTCTGTTTGAATGGGCCGTTCTTATCGAACCGGCCCCTGATTTCATACGGCTTCCTAGCCTTACCGTCCAAGTCGGGCCGGTTGGCAATCGGAAGGCTGCGTGTGCAGCCCTACTCTTTTCGTGGACTTTCCGCTCCAGTCTCTGCTCGGCTTATTAGATACTTGTTCATTTGAAGTAGATCGCGAATCCTCTTTGTGCGGCCCCGCCCCTGCTCGAAAAGGGTCCTGAATTCATCTAGCTCTGGGGAGCTCTAGTCATTTCTTTTAGCTATCGGTGGGGGGTCCTGGCGATAGCATCGCTTCTGCGAAAGGCATCTCGCCCAATGCCGCATCTTCTTCCTCATGCATAAAAGTGCCGGTAAGTTCTTTGAGACTCGGCCCTGTTAGCCTTCGGAGAGAAAGCAGTCGTTGGATGAGGAGCGCGGGGTGCCTGCCTCAGACACCCCAGCGGCCGGAACTGGGATTCCAACCACCTCCGCCGTATTCAAATGTTCCTCATTCTCGCTATTCATTTTAATTTGTGAAGTTTGGTTTTACCGAATGTCCTTCTCAAGGTCGATGTATGTTCTGGCCCTGATGGTCCAAGAAAGAGCTGAAACAATTGAGTCCCTGCCTAAGCCATCCGGATCGGCACATACGCGACGGCACGCGAAGGTTGCCTCGGTGAGCGTACCCGAGCCTTAGACACGTGCCGCGTTATCTAGTTTTTTGATATGTTCTAACTCCATAGCAGTAGTTTTTCGGATCAATCGCCACAAGTTGGGTTCCTTCATGAGGGAATTAAAAATTAATATATAATTAATATTATCTCGAATATCTCTATTTCCGTTAGATTACCAGATAGGCCCCTATCAAATAAAATAAAAATTAAATTGCTTGAATCTTGGTTGTTGGTTGTACCTAGCTGGTATTATAGCTACCCCATGCTGTATATACGGGGCATAGCGGTGCTCAGATCGACATATATGGACTCAAGAACATCGCGTGTAGGTCCTATATGGACATGGGATGCACCTGGCTGGTGTTAGAGCTACACCTTGCTGTGTATACTATGCATAGCGGTATACTCAGACCAACATGTTAAACATGATTCATTGTAATAGATTCTGGTAACGGATTTTCTTTTGGCCCCGTCCTTTCCTTCAGGACCTAATCAGGGACTAGTCCATAAGTTTTCGTTTTCACAATTTAACATAAATAATCGCAAAATTAAAATTAAATTAAAAAAATAGTTTTTATATTATTATTTCGTATCCCGCGTATACTAATTAAAAAACTTCTGCATCACTTATAGTTAACTAGCTATTTAACCATAATTTGATAAAAATTGCATTAAATTAGCCAGAAAGTGTAGCTGGTCGCTTGTTAAATATAAACTTGTGGGTTCATTTAATTATAATTCGTTGGCGTTCAACCATACTTTAGCATCTTTTGCTTCTTTTGTAACATCCTTTGACCTCGCAGGGTTTTTATTTTTGAACATTTACATCACTGTGTCGCGCTTCATATTAATTGGTAAATCGTTCATGCAGATGATAAATAAGAGTGTTCCACATAATGAAACCTAGACGATCCTCTGTTTACATTTATTGGTTTATTACTCATTATCACCCAGCGTCTATTGCTAAATAACTTTCAAACATGATTCAATTAGTTTCAGGGTTATTTCTTTGAAGCTATACATATTCAACTTAGCTAATAGGTTATTATGTGACATGCAGTAAATAGCACGACAAAATGTCATACAGTAGAGCACTACAAATGTGTTTATCCCTGAGAATCTCGGTTATAAACACAGTTGAGGATGACCTGTCATCAATGAATTCATCGTTCATCAGTCATACTTTCTCTTATAATAGATTCGAAGATTAATGTATCTGCAGCCAGTTTATTAGTGATACATTCTATATTTATATGCATAATAACAGTTTTTTTGTTCTTCCCATTCATATAAAAAGATTGTGTTTTTTGTATTGCGGAAAGATAACGCTTAACTCCAGCATCATTTGGTCTAAAATTAATATGATGAAGATCGTCCTTTGGATGCTCATGTTCGCACCCATCCCAGTGCGAAGCATTTATTGTCACGGTTTTGGTGGGAGTACAAAACTTCGAAATCACTGTCTGGTTTCTTTGACTAAGGTATTTAATCAGAATCAGCTACACTATAGTATCCCGGCGAAGGCACTCATAAAATTTATTTATGGTGAATGCGCCGGGCGAAATTCCTGTTTGTGTAAAAAGTATTAAATTTAATTTATTGAATATTCTAATTTTGGCAATAATATTTGTTATTAACATACTCAGCAGTAAAATAAGATACACATATTTGTTAGCAAGCTTTCACTAACCTTATAAGGACAATTAAAATACCTACAACCCACTCGTGTTTATTAGATAAAATCTGGACGTGAGCAAATTTCTAAACACAACACATTAGACAACAATACCCTTATTCTAATGCTGACTATTTACTTTCAATTTGAATAGCTCTCGAGCATACGAAACTCACGTTGTGCCGCACTTAAATAGAAAATAATCAAATCGAACCGTCACATTCAATTTCCATTTACAATAGCGTCCATCGATTTCTTGATAAGCACCGATACAAGCTTCACGTTTGTCGCTTTCCATTGTGCACGTTGAAGCCAACATCCCGCAACCAAAAACGATAACGTCCACCCACTATGTACGGTCAGCGTTGACCGCAGCTGGTAATTTGGATCTGTCCGCGTTATCCTTTTAAATATTAATCGAGCTGCTATATTATACCCACATGGCATGTAAATTGAAGGGCTAGTCGTTAATTTGTACTATATGCATGCTTTGGATGAAGGACTGAAGGATTTTTATTTAATGTAATAATTTATATGTAGAGTTTAAATTTGATTTAATGAATGCATGAATGATATTTTAACAGGTGCGTTCACGCAGCTATGAATTTTTACGGGGGAAATTAATGCACATCAAGCTGCACTAATCTTGCAGAATTAAATAAATTATATAGTCATTTGTTAACATTTTTTTGCTAAATAGTGGGCGAACAAACAATTACAACAAACAATTACATTGCAATTTTTTGTGTTTTTAAAGTAATTGGTATTTTCCCCAAACTACTTCAATTTCTCTGTCAATCTACCTAGTGAACAACAGAGCAGCTGTGTAACCATAAACAGGCAAAACCAGTTTAGATAGATAACATTAAAAGCGAATTCATACATCAATGCATTTTTATGGGTAACATAAAGTATGCCAAGCTGCATGATTCTAGTATAATAATCAAATAAATGCGGAATTTATTAACAAATTGTTGAATATACAACTATTCAACAATTTATTAGGGCTGAAAGACCACGGTCGATGGCCTCTTGTACATGTATGTATATCTTGTATGTATGTATGTTACAATAAATATATCTTCTTCTTCTCAACAATTTATATATTGTACTTTTCATATTAGTATGAAACGCAAAATACTTTACATTATCTGTCAACTGCGTAGACAACAGCATATAATACAGTAACGAATTCTTATGTGGATGTACATCAGCTTAATCACTCCAAAATAATTAAATATATTGAATTGGGCAATTTTGTTAACAATTTGTTGCTAAATAATTGTGGAACAAATAATTGCATTACATTTGTATACTGTTAAGATGTATTGGCAACCAAAACTACTTCAATTAAACTACATATGATCATAGCAATATATTTTTAAATTATTTAATATTTAACATACTTATTGTTTACTACAAACCAAATATGTAAGTTTTCATTAAATTACATGTTCTCCCTTAGAAATGCGTATAATTTCACTTCAAACAAACATTTACCAATTGAGCAAAGATGCAATAGAAGTGAACCGTCATAATAAAGCACGCTTCTCGTAATATTCACATACCTAGCTTTATTTCACCCGCACTAGATTTCATATTTCCCACAACACATAAACTTCAATGCATCTTAATACCTTTCAAGTGCTCCGTCTAGAAATGCATTTAACCTGCCTGCAACGCGAGACATATCTAATATAAAATGTAGAATATTGTGGCGAGACATGCGACGTTTCCATTTATAATAAATTCTTGCGCGCTCGGATGCTTGCTTGTTGCAATTGTACATAAGATACGAATTATAAATGTAATTACTTTTATAATTCGCATCGTATAGTTTTTAGATGAATTCTGTATGGACATATACAATTTGAAGTGGTGTTTATATCGTGGTCTATTTGAAATTCGGGGTATTTAATTAATTTGTAACCATTTATTTTCGTAATTTTCATATTAATAACTATAATATGTTCAAACAAATAAATTTAAGATAAATTTTAAATCAAAAACTATGATTATAGGTCATAAAGCTATTTCACCGTTAAAACCTAACCATCATACTAATTTCACAGAAAACTTCGAAAACTGTAAAAAGTGAATCGTGAAAATTTGCCTGCAGTAGGGTTTGAACCTCTGCTTCCCAATGCTCTGTAAGAGACGGACGGCACATCTAACAACTAGGCCGTTGACCTGCTTGAAATATTTAACAAGTTTATTGTTTTCAGTGATTTTATTTATTTAAAATTATAGCGCTCTCTATAAACGAGATCTACTATGCTATTGGCAAGTAGCATTCCCGCCAATAAGATATGTGTTACTTTACTTTAATATGGAAGTACTAGAACACAATGAGCAAAAAGAGAAAGTATCTACAATACTTTATAACGAACTAAAAAATATCCCCCGTGTACAGTGAGATTGAATTCAAAATAACTGGATCCAAGAGTGTAATAAACAATCGTAAGCAATTAAAATAGAAAATAGAAACAACAAGCAGGAGTAGATAACGGAAGGATCTTAGAACTAATGGACAAAAGAAAAACTCGAGAATACAATTCCACAGAAATATAAAAAGCTAACGACGCAAATAAGAAAAGAAGTAAAAACCGCCAAAGAAAACTGGATGGACGATAGAAGCAACGAACTGAAGGAGTTACAGAAAAAACACCACCTCCTTAGAATACACAAAAAATCAAAAAAGTAGGAAAGCATGCACACTATATTTTACTAAACGGATACAACAAATCTGAGGGGGCGGGGAATGGAGAGAAAGGCGTTCGCAGGATAAAGTGACCAACCAGGAGGGTAGAGAATGGATCCAATGGGTGAGAAAGTCGGGGTGGGATGTACTGAATGGCTGCTGCGAAGGGAACTGGGAAGGGAAGAAGACTTTCTGTGGACACGGAGGGGGTTCGGTTTTGAACTATGTGGTGGTCAAAGGTATCGGAAGGGAGGAGTTGGAGTGTTTCAAGGTGGAAAATGTGGGGGTCGGACCATGTGCCGGTGTAGGTTGTCTTGAGAAGGACAAAAGGTTGGAAGAGGGTGGAGAAAAAGGGGCAGCAAGGGTTTGGATGGAGCGAAGTAGAAATTGCGGTGTATCAGAGAAACCTAATGGGCGTGAAGTGGGAGGAGGTACAGTCGATGCTCCAGTTGGAGAGAGTGATGGCGGCTGCGTTGGTGGTGAGGAAGAAGAATGAAGGCCAGAGGGAATGTTGGTTCGACGAGGAGTGTAAGATAAAGAAGACGAGGTGGCGGAGGGAAATGGTGAATTGCAGGTGCCGCAGATGTGCAGTCGAAAGGGTTAATCAGGCGAAAAGGGAGTTCGAGAGTACGTGCGAGAGGGAAAATAGAGGAGTTGCAGAAAGTGGTGGAGGTGGCCCTGGCAAGGTTAAAACTAGGAAAGGCAGCGGGGGAAGATGGGCTGAAGGCAGAGGCTTTCAAAAAGCTACCGGAGGAAGGAAGGGAGAAGGTGCGGCAGAGTATTAACATGGTGTGGAGTGGAGAGGAGGAAGTGCCGGAAAAGTGGCGTGTGGGGGTGGTGGTCTCGGTTCATAAAGGACGAGAGGCCTCGGACGTTAAAAACTATAAGGGGATCACCATTATGAGTGCCGGTTATAAATTGATGATGACTATGGTGAAAAATAGAATGGATAGGGAAGTGGAGCAAAAGGGGCTGCTGCCGGAATGCCAGGGTGGGTTCAGAAGGGGAAGAGGGACGAGGGAGCAGATTTTCACGCTGGCGAGAATGGTGGAGGAAGCGCTGGAATGCAAAGGGAGAGTGTATGCGGTGTTTGTGGATTTAAAAGCGGCGTATGACTCAGTTCCTAGGGGGAAACTGGTGGAATGTATGGATAGATTGGGTATGGAAGAGGAAGGAGTGGAGTGGGTGAGAAGGATGTATAAAGAGACATGGGCGAAAGCAAGAGTGAATGGAGAAATATCTGAGAAATTTAGGGCGAATGTGGGAGTAAGACAGGGGTGCCCGCTGAGCCCCCTCCTGTTTAATCTGTACACGAGCGACTTGGAATAGGTGCTGAGGAGAGGACAGGCAGAAGGGGTCGTGGTGGGTAGATCCAAGGTGTGGATGTTGGCGTATGCAGATGGCGTGGTGCTGGTGGCCAAGAGAGTGGAAGAGATGCAAGAGATGTTGGAAATAATGGGTAGGTACTTGGATAAGAGGGGGCTAGTGTTGAATTTGGAAAAGACCAAATGGATGTTGTTTAGGAATAGGGGCAGGAGGGGTAAGGGCGAAGGGCTGAAATGGAAGGAAAGGCTGATTGAGAAAGTGAATGGCTTTAAATATTTGGGCTTTTGGTTTGACTGTGAAGGAGGGCTTAGGATGCATATGGACTATATGCAGGCTAAAGCAAGAATGGCTTGGGGGATTGCGTGCAGAAAATGGGGGAGCTTGAGGGGTGGTAAACTCGTAATGGCGTGCAAGATCTGGGATGCGTGTGTAAAACCTATATTGTTGTATGGAGTGGAAGTGTGGGGATTGCGTGAATGGGAGGTAATAGAAAGGGAGCAAGGTTGGTTTCTGAAGAATCTGCTATGGCTCGAAAGGTCGACACCGAGGGCAGTGCTGTTGCAGGAGACAAGTCGTATGAGTATGTGGTGGGAGTCGTGTGTGAGGGTTGTGATATTTGAGGAAAGATCGCAGGATTTGGGCGAGGAAAGACTGGTACGGGAGGTATGGATGAGGTGTAAGAGTAGAACAGAGAGTAGATGGAGAGAATAGAGAAAGGATGTATGAAAGAGTGGGTATGTCTGAGGTGTGGGTAGAGGAGAAGCTGAGAGAAAGGGATAGCCTAGGAACTGAGATAAGGGAGAGACTGAAGGATATAACCGTGGCTACGTAGAGAGGCAAGTGCGGGGGAAACACCCGAGCTATTTAGCCAGGGGAGAGTGGAGCAGAGAGGACAAAGTATACATGGCAAGAGCGAGGTGTGGGTCAGAAGAGCGAGGAAGAAAAGTGTGGATGGGGCTGGGGTACACCGCGTGTGCGCTGTGTAGGAAGGGGAGTGACACGTGGTGGCACCTTAGCAAATAATGCGAGGGAGTGAAAGCAGAGTGGGTGGGAGAGTGCAGAAAGCTGAACGAATGGTTAGAAGAGGATGGGAAAGGCGTCAAAATCTGCAGGAGGCTGACGTGGGAAAGGAAATTGGCGAGGGCAAAGGGGGTTTAGTTTATTTTAGTGGGTAGAAAATGTTAATTTGTATTCTTTTTTTATTTTTGAAAGTATTGTTTTTTTTGCGGCTGGAATTTGTAAAGGGAAGAGTTGGGCTGATATCCCAAATAAAGGTCATCAATCCAGAGAATGGTCCCATCATGAAGTCCGAAATAATGAAGGCACTGAAATCGATTAAAAATGGAAAAGCGACAGGCCCATAGAACATATACACCGAATCCCTAAAACTAATCGATGAGAGAGAGAACATAAACATAGTAACCAATCTATTTAATAAAATATACGAATCGGGAACAATACCCTAATATATGGCTGTTAGAATCTATTTTCATAGCCATCCCCAAAAATCAAACGCCAATAAAAGGGGGATCAGGAAAATGCACTGTACAGTATTGCACCATATACTATGCAGGAAATGGGGACACACACGCCATAGAAACGGAGTGGGAGTAATTGTCACAAAACCTGTTAAGGAATCCGTGAAAAAGTGTGCATCACACTCAGATAGAAGGCCGCTACTACAACTAAATGCAACACCTGGAAACATCATCCAAATGTATGCCCCCACAGCGAATAAGGACGAATCATTGAGGACTTCTACGACCAGGTATCAACTGATTAAATACATCAAAATGAGACCATGACAAGGGACTTGGACCTCGGAATGAAATAGGACATAGACTGGTACAATTCTACAGGGTTCAAGATCTAATATAGTCAAATACATTCTTCAAGCTACCTCCTAGAAGACTACACGTAGAGGTGCACAGCAAATACTCAGCAAAATATAATGCGAAACTAGATTGATTTCATAGCAATACCAAAAAGGTTCTGTAATTCCAAAAATTGGTAAAACATACCCTCACAATCCTTTAATTTGCAAATTGAACAATCAACACAAAAGGTTAGTAACAACAAAAAACACAATACACAGCTCAGTAATCAAGTTTTGATAGTAACTGACAAAGACGATATTGGCGAAGAATTGTCAAATATACACCTTTTTTGTCCTGTGATGTGCAAACTTCGAGAGACACCCATGCCCCCGTTACCACCACTAGGTGGCAGGCATGGGTAGTGCAGCTTTCTGTACGGGGCGCATAACGGCTAAACTAAAATTCACGATGTGTCGATCGAGGCGTGTCCACCTCAGATGTACTCTAAGCCCCTCTGGTGGTCTTACGCCAGTCGGTATGTTCTGTTTCTTAGTCTTGGCTGGTTCCGTGTCTTATCGCATTAGTCCTCGTTTACGTATTTCGTCGCTAAGGTATCGTCATGTGTCTTCATAGCCTCATCATGGATCCTGAAGTCGTCGTTGTATTTCAGTCTCATCACTGTGTTGGCAGTTCCTCTGGGGCTGTTTCCCCAACTCTAGCCTTAAAGTGGCGCGCTCCTTGTACCATCATTGGCAGATGAAGATGGTTTGTGCTGAACTAGCTGTCTCAGCCTTGCCTAGCCGGTGTAGGTACTCCTGGAATACTCCATAGTCGGATAGGATCTATGGTCCAGCTTTTCCTACTTTAGGTTCATCTACGGTTCAAGTAGGGGGATGACCTTCCTACTCCAAGCCGCGTGGCTTGTCACTTCCCACCGTTGTTGTCATTTGCGATCTTTGAGTTTATCCCTCCCTTGATTGTTCTGTATGCCTCGGCCCGCTCATCCACGAGTAGGTCGCCTGGTATCCGTGGATACTGTTCGTTAGGGCCGGTTAATACGAAGAGCGCAGGCGCTCCCTTCTCATGTCCGCGTTGCGCTGGGTCTTTGTAGCATTGACCCAGGACATGCCGTGTACAGGATTTGGACGAGCGACACCATCGCCAGCAACTCCCTCTTATTATTGATGTTCGGCAGAAGACTCGCCAGGGCCGCTTTTGTCCTCGCCTTTCTTGTTACCTCTATCACCTAGCGTATCTTTCTGGCCTGGACTGTGAGGTTGCGTACTAGTAGTTTGATTGTCGTGGCGTCCTGGATGCCTGCTCTCTTAGTGGAAAGCAGGGCGACTTCGTTTTTGGTCAGCGCGACACTTAGTCTGGTACACGCTATCCAGTTCGCCATATTTTTAGGGCCCGTTTTGAGTGTGTGTTAAAGGTTCCCCCCCGGGCGACCATCGCCATGTCTTCGGCGCAGACCCATCTCCTCACACCATCGGGTAGCTTCAGGGGCGTCGTCGTAGGCGCGGCGTTCCTAAGGAGGGGGGCCAACCATCTTGATTAAGAGTTCGAGCACTCTTATTCTTAGCAGGGCATCCATGATCCATGATGGTCACCCATCCAGGATGGCGTTTGTTATCGACAGCTATTGACTGTTATATCGATAGTTATTGTCAGTCGTGGAATCCACCAGTCTCCTCGCAGGCCTCGATTTCTCGGTCTGTCATCAAACGCTCCATGATCTTGACCTTTCCATCTAGGAGGCATAGTGGCCGATAGGAAGTAGCCGCGCTGGCTTGCTTCGCCGGTTTAGGAAAAATAGCAGCCTTGCCAACTTCCTTTGGGGGGGAGTGTACCTTTGTTAGGCACTAAAGTGATCCGGGATATCAGTGTTGCGACTTCCGGCGCTGCTGCCTTCAGGACATCGTTTGGAAGTTTGTTGGGTAATCTGCTTATGGTCTGCATGACTTCTTCCTTGTTACATACAGCGGTTAGTGTTATTGTTGCTGGTCTGGAGCTTGGATCTTGTGTGTCCCCTGAGCTTGTATTTGTGCCAGGCGGAAAAAGGCTGCCACTTCGCTTATTACTCCAGGCACCGTGGCTTCAAGTCCAGACGGGCGAGATTCGAACGTAAGCATTACAATTTTGTAGGAGACGCCCCACGGATTGTCATTGACTTCCCTACACAATTTATCCCAACAAGCTTTCTGGCTCTGTTTTATAGCCCTCCTGTATTTCCGTCTGCTCTTTCGGTATTGGTTCTGGAGTAGTCCGGTCGGTGCCCGGTCACTCTTGCTCGCTGCACCTTTCTCCTAGCTCTGTTTGTCTCCTTTCTGCCTTTCGATACTTCCTGGTTCTACCAGTATGACCTCCTTCTATTTTCTGTAGTAGTTTTCCTGGCTGGGATAGCTTCTTTACATGCCTCCTGTAGTTTACTTCTTCAGCCGTTTGGCCAACGTCGGCTTCTTTGAGGTTTGGCAAGTCTTGGTGTGTCTGTCTTAGGCGTTCAAGATTTACGACTTCCAGTGCCCACCTTCTCTTTTATGTCGACGGTAATTTGTCCTCCTAGGATTGGGGCCGAGAGACCACCATACTGCGTTTTATGCAGGGGTGATATAGTTGTGGTCGCTAGCGTAGTGTCAAGTATTAGCCGTGTACTATTTCCATCAGCTGCCATATCACGAGCATGACGCGAAAGTAGAGGCGCTTTCGTTTAGCTTGGTTTATCATTTCTAGTCGCCCTCGCGGCGTACAGTATCGACCAGGTCTTGCGGTCGTGCGCCGCCGGTTGTAAGGGCCGAGATTGATTTACGCGCATCGGAAGTGGTAAAGGCTTTCTGTTAAGTGTTAAGTGTTTCAGTTTCTACAAGTTGTTGTGTACATACATAATTGGCGCCCGATTATTCCTGTGGATAATCGGTTGACGTCGTTAAGTAACAACAAGTCGACTTAATCTAATAATGCACCCATGCGCATATTTACAACCCCATTAGCGGACGGGCATTACGTTAACAACCCCATTAGAAGAGTTTTACCCGAACCCATTATCGCCCTTGAATAGAATACCGTACTGGCAGATCAGGATATAATATTCGTTCTTGCTACAATATCCATTCCACATCGACTCTCCGAAGACTTCAGAAGCAGCCAACATCGCCGAGCTCTCACTTTAAATAGTTAATCTTTATAAATTAAACAATATAAAATTGTACGAGTTTTCCTCAATCCTGAGGTGGTGGCAGCGAAACCCCGGTGTTCTACACATCAAATTTGGTGGCGGTGGTCATCATTACACATTAAAGTGATAGTGTGACCCCTTAACCTTTTTTGTTTGAGGAAATCTTCCTATAGATCGGCTGTCTTGCAGAACGTCGGAGACCATCTTCCCCTTCTTCGCTGTTGTCCTAAGTAGGAGTCCTTATAGCAGGGGTAGCAAAAGCGTAGACCACGTGACTTCCTAGTCGCCCGCCTGTCTGATACACATATTACATACTGTTTTATTAATAAATTATATCGTTTGTAAGAAGAAACCATTATTTTGTCCCATTAAATTCACTTGATATTGAATATATGTTAATATTAACTATTAGTTATTATAAATTTAACCTTATATTTTGGCTTTAAATTACTATTTTTCTTATGATTATTTAATACATATGATGTTGCTAGACTGCCACTATTATTTATATAACAGGTGGCCCAGAAGTTGGGCCACCTCAGCCTTATAGGGTGCTATCATCTGGTCCAGATGAACCTCGTTTTCGGCGAGGTGTTACTCCTCGGACCCTCCTCCTTTCTCATGCCTTGCACGAGGAGATCCCAGATTGGAAATTCCATAGCGTATATATACCAATATTTGAAATCACACACAAAAATTAGGGACAATTTGCAAAAAAAACAATGTAGATATAAAATAAAATCTACCTGTTAGTTATGCTTTTTTTTCATTTTCTGTATATTAACAAAATTAAATATGAAATTGTTTATGATTGTCTGCTATCCTTTAATTAAATGTGCAATGTGTAATATGCATATAAACTACATCAACAAAAAGATAACAAACCACATTAAACTCTACATGATACACATCTTTTAAAACCTATGACATGGCTGCCCTTTACTCGTAGTCTCCGCTGAGAGAGAAAAAATCAATATCCAGTATTTACATTTTCAAATTAACTTAATTAACTTATAATTATTGTAAATAAATTTTAAAATAATATAGAGTTTGCTTTTCATTTATTATAAAAAAAGTCTATTGACAAAACAAATTGTTTGTAATACAATACCACAAATACTGCATATATTACATGACTACATATTACATAAACTGGATGGCTATTTATAATACACACAAAGGGATTATCTATATCAACAATATTAAGGAACACGATACCTGTTATATGGTATAATGCCACACTTATAAACAGACATTGTTCCTAATCAATAACACTAACAATGGTCAATTCGCATATTGATCATTGTTAGTGCTATTGGGGTTCCCTCTCTACAAATAGCGTCCATTTGGAACAAATGCGACGGCGCTTTATTATGGAATAAATTACATACAAAATAATTGGTTTTATGCACAATAATAGGTCATTTAAAAATGCATTAGTGGTATTATTTAATCAGTTGAATTTAATCTTTTATGTGGGGTTTGAAAATTCATTAAAAATATAAATTGTTCGATTTCAATATAGTTACATAATTATTATATTTTGTGATTATCTATGTATAAAATTATATATAATTTATTACTTTGCTTGACTTATAATGATATTAATTACTAAAAGATCAAGACATTTGTATTTCTGAAACTAACCAAATTAAAAAATAGTTAACATATGTAACAATGAGCTTATTATCACACACACACACACACACATTTAAAACAACAACAACAACATTTAAATTCTTAATTATATATATATATATATATATATATATATATATATATATATATATTATATAATCAGATATCATTTGTTGCATAGACTAATAAGGGTAACAATTGCGAAAAGTTTAGAAAAATTGCGTTGCTGCAAATATCTTAAAAGAATTAAATTGTTAAAAATTTAAATGTTTCAATTTTAAAAGGATTTTTTGTATCCCTCAAACCTAATTTGGTTATGTACTCCACATACCCCGGGTTGTACGAGCCCTCACCTCAGACATACCCACTCTTTCATACATCCTTCCTTTATCCTTCCTCCAAACGCTCTCTGCCCTAACCCTATCTCTCATCTACCCCACTCGCATCCGTTTTTCTCCTCCCGCAGAGTTTCCTCAAACTTTACCACCCTTGCAGGAGGATCGGTAAAGTGGTCGACCTTACCAGCTCCAGCAGCTTCTTCAAAATTCATCCCATTGATCCAGGGATGGTATTTGAAGAAGCTACCAAGGCTGCAACTTCCATTAGATCTCAGTCTCTCATAATAATAATAATAATAATAATAATAATAAAAGCTTCTACCTTTATAGTTATCAGCTCGAGGTCTTTTCCATAGGTCAAGCGAGAAACTCAGAGGAGTGTAATCACCCAGTATTAACTTCAAAGAAAACCAATGATTTCAATACTTAATTTGGCTATGGCCCATCTCAGGGTATAACTTTAAAAACAGAAAAATGTACATATATAAAATGTAATAGCAAAAAAGTAAAAACAAAGTAAAACTTATTCCTAATTAGTAATTAACAAAAACTAAATTAAATTCTGAAAGTATGTAACATAAACCTCTATCATTGAAAATAAGTTTGGGGGAATGGAATAGGAGAATCTTGGAGTGTTTCAGTTAGGTGCTTTTTTGTACGTCTCTGGTATTTTTTGTACATACTTACTTACATAAGTTTTGTTTTAGTTAGTCTCTTTCTGTTGGAATCTTGTCCGCAGTTATTCGAGTATCATGGTTAGGAATGCTCTTGTTGTATAGATTTGTATCGGATATATTGCGATGTGGGTTGTTGGATGTCAGTGGTCAGTGTCTTCTGTTCATTTATGTTAATTATGAAAAGAAAGAAAAAAAAACGTATACAATGAAAATATTTAACTAGCACATTCTACTAGTGGATTATTTATCTTTAAAATCAGATACAATTTACAAATTTATTAGAAACACAGCGGTAGATATAGATAAAAATTTCAAGTAAATATTTTAAGTTCAATTTTATATGTTTGCAGATATAAATTCTACGTGTTCTCGGCGTTTTTCGATAATCGAAAAGGGCAGAGATCCGTGCGAGTTATTGGAGCAACGAAAACAAGGGGGCCAGAACGCGTATGGTGCAGACTGTGGTATCGAGGGAGCGATGGGAACAATACCAATTACACCTCGAGGACGATCGTTGCGAAAATAAAGGTAAAAATCGGTCTGCAGTCGTGTAATGAGCGCGTCAGGGAAGGTAGAGAAACCTGTTCGATATCCGTTTGACAAATAAAATAGATTGGAGTTGGAAATATAAAGGGATGAATATTATCAACGCGATGGAGAATGTAATAACTGGAATATCTACGGAAGTCTAGTAAAATCATTTTGTATCAGTAAGACATTTTTTAGATATATGCTGGACCGTACCAGCATAGTCAAATATATATAATTATAAATACAGGGAGCTCCCTAATAAAGCTATATTAAATCTAACAACCATAAACTTTAGATATTTAAAAATTTGATTTTTCATACATTTTTCTATTGTAAATGTATTAGTGTTTCATGGTAACCATATGTTATGGTAATTGGAACACATTTATAATTGTCCACTTTACCCCTGTATATAACGAAGGACTCCTAGCACGACTCGTTCGGAACGTATTCGTTCAACTATCAAAGTCACTCTGCAAAATACGGACAATTCACGATTTGAGTTTGTTCAATGATGGAGTTTCAGTTATCGTTAGTGTTTATTTAAGGTTATTAATCCGAAATCATTTTACGAGATCACATTGTGAATTGTCCGTATTTTGGGAAGCGACTTTTGAAGTTAAACAAATACGTTTGGAAAGAGTAGTGCTTATCTGCTATTCATTATTCATTATAAAGTTTTTTAAATTAGATTTTGCATACATTTGTCCATTTTAAACGTGTATACCTCCCATAATTATTATGTAACCATATTTTATGGAAGACATTTATAACTTTCCACTTTACTCTGTATATGTTTAGATATAAAGAAGATATGTAGTCGATTTATTGAAAATTGATTTACTATTTCTTTATGTGTTAGAAATTGCGAAATTTCTTATAGATACTAGTTATACTCATTGAGAAAATTTGATTGTAATGAAAAACCTATCATTACTAACTTTTTCAGTAGATATCTTTAATTCAACTGGAGGACATTTAAGTAGACCAATCATAGTGCGCTTCACATTTTGTACACAAAATATATTCACATTGCTATGATAAAAGTCTTACATAGACGTATGTAAATCTCAATCAAACTCGTCAGACTTTTGTTTTAATTTATGGTGAATTATTTTGCTGCGCTAGAGATTATGTGGAGAAACGTTCTGACACCGGTCAGAAGGTTATTTTCTAATCTTACCCAGCGGTTAATGGATTCTTGACAATTTTCGTGGACGCCCTGCAAACATTTTCAAAACAACTAGTTGGAAGATAATCACAATGGTTCGTTTGCCACTACAGAGAAGATTTCATATATGGTACATGCAGGATGGTGCACCCTATGTTCAACGGAATGATGTTCGCCATCTGAATGCAGAATTTGGTGGTCGGTGGATTGGACGCAACATTAAATAAAAAATATAGGGGACCGCTACTGAATTTGATTACTATTTATATACATCAGTGTCAGATTTCTATCATGGTAATGTGATTATTTTTTTCCTCCAGTTACCAAACGAAGACGAATTTACCAAGAAAAATATAGATTTTTTCCTAGATTAACACCTATATCACCACTTAATACTCGAATTACATACCCTTTATAATATTATATAGTATAGTAGTATTTATTATATGTCAGAAACACCTTTTATTTGTTCTGTGAGGAGGAAATCTTCCAAAGCACACACACCACACGATCACCACTATGTGTTAGATGCATGAGTAGTATTGGATTCACCCCGCGTCCAATCCGGGGCGTCCACCGACAAAACGTGAAGTTACGTTCTGTCGCTAGAGGCCTATCCGCCGTCTAGGCACCCTAAGCCCGTCGTATTGTCGTCATGCGGTTCGTCCGTCAGTAGGTCATCCCATTTTACCACTGCCTTCCAATGTTCTGGCAATCCAGCATTAGTTCCCATCCGTTGTGGTGTGGGCTCCTCTACCCCTAACTCTACCATAGCCTGGCCCGTTCTCGATACCACCTGGGGCATAGGTATAGTGTGTGGTCCTGGTCATCGGACTCGAGGCAGTAGCGGCATATGGTGGATGTAGCCTTAGGTATGTTTGTAAAATCCCGTGTCCCGACGATATTTGGGTGGTCTAATGGCCAGACACGCTATGTTCTCTGCCAACTAGTGGTTTGACTGGGAAATATGTTCTTTGTCTATGACGGCTTCGTGGTCTCTTCCCACCGGATCTCTCATTTCCTCAGGTTATTTTCTCTGGCCTCGTCCTTTGTGGTTTTTCGGTGGCATCCGTCTTTGAGACCGCTGTAAATTTCCGTCCTCTTCCAACATTACGTCTGCTTGCGTCACTGCCGCCAAGACTTCTGCCGCGTCCATATATATTGTCCTATAGGCCCAAAGAGCGCTGGTGCACAACGCCCTCTTTGATTTGTACGCATTCCTCTGGGTTCTCGTAGCACCGGCCCATCCGGTGTTGCGTACAGGATTTGGGCGCCCGACACTGTTGCCTGCAACCTCCTGTTCTTCGCGCCTGTACCTGATATGTTGGGGAGCAGCCTCGCTAACGGTGCGTCTGTCCTGGCGAAGGGTTTCCAGCACATGTGTCGGCGTATTGGGCAAACCACCCCTAATATTATATTAAATCTGATTCATATCTCAATCTCGGTGATGGCCTGAATCCCTGTTCTCTTAGTGGAGAGCAGGGCGACTTTATCTTTGACAACGTTTATCTTAGTCCGTTGCACGCCATCCAGGCCGTCATCGTTTCTGTCCCATGCCTGGCCTTCGTGCTGGTTTCCCTGAGATCGTGTCAATGGAAGACAAGTGCCATATAGTCTGCGAATACAATATGTGACGTCTTCTGGCAGTTTGATGCGTAGCACTCTACACCCCACCCGCGTAGGTATCCCCGGATAAGTTTCGTTAGGGGGGTTGGATTCCATTCACTCTCAATGATGTCATGATGGTTACCCATGGTAGCGTATTGACCGCATTAATAATGTGCGATATTGCGTCTTCTCCACGTGCCTTCGTTGGCTTCGGAGACCAATCTGGGGTCAGCCAGGATAGCGTCGGTTGTGGATTCACCCTTTCCGAACCTATACTTCCGGTCATGTAGTCCTCTGGCGGCTTCTATACTTTAGAGAGGCTGCCTGTGAGCAACCGCTATAGCGTCTTAGCGGTTCCGTCGAGCAAGCAGAGTGGTCGCAGCAGGGACCTCCGATGATTTTCCTCGTTTCGGAATCAAGACCAGACGGAGGCGCGGGAAAGTGCCTATCTCTAGGAACCTCTTGGCTAGTCTTGTCATCCGTTCTGTTATTGTGGGGCGGCTGCCTTCAATACTTCATTGGGCAGCCTGTATGGCCCTAGCACCTTTCTGCCTGGGAACTTCTGTATGACCGCCAGTACCTCCTCCTTCTCTTCCCTCATCTTCTGTTGCAGGTTCATCCTGTTCCTCATGAGTCTGCAAGTTATCAGTCGTGTGTGGACTTGGGTGAAAAAGATCATTACCACCGACCTCACACCTCCAAGCTGTAACTTGGGGGCCAGGTAGGCGGGAACCAACCTTCTTAATGATCAGTCTGTAAGACCTCATGGGTATTCCTTGACAGTCCCACAGAGCTTGTGCCAGCACTCTTCCTGGATGCGCCTGGCCTGTACTTTTTTTGGCATAAAGGTTCTCGAGGTGATCAGTTGAAGCACCGACTGCTAAGGTCTGCTAGGCCTTACTACTCGCTCTATTAGCTGCTGCTTATGTGTCCCGCAACTTCCTGGCATCACCAGTAATTTGGGCGTCGTCTAGTCGTTGCTAGTCTGGATGGGACTGCGATTCGGTACTCCCCTTGTAGTTGCTGTACCAGGACCTCAACCATTTCTTCAGGTCTCGTGCGTCGTTATTCCTTCCAATGCGGCTGCAGTGCCCCTGCCCACGACTGCCTTTAGTATGTTTGTTCGTGTGGGTTGGGCGCCTCCGCCAGTCTCTCGTCGTTTGGCCGCTGCCCTACTTTTGATGGGGCACCGATGGCGCCTCGCAGTGTCTCCCTCAGCTTTGCACTGCACGCATTACAGGATCTTCCGCTAATACTGCCGCATTTGCCTTTGCCTTTGTCTCTGCATGAGCTAGCGCGGTGGCCTAAACAGCGGCTGCACCGACTGGGGAGCTACTTTGCACATTATCTCTTTATTTCTTGTCCGATCTTAATTTTGGTGGCTGCGACTTTCTCGGTCACTGGCTCTCTTGTTAAAACGGTTGCAACTAGCGTAGATTTCTGGATTGGCTACAACTCCCTCACTCTCCAGGTGTTCTTTGTACCGGTTACCGTTTGCACGGCCGCCTCCACCACCGCCCTGGTACTTAATATGTCTAGACTTCTCCGCATTTGTGGCACAGCTTCCCGCAGTTGCGTTGCCACTTGTCGGGAGTTCTTGGCTTCAAGTCCCCCCCCCCCCCCCCCCCATCTACAGGTGTCCTTTGTATCGGTCACCGTTTGCACGTCCGTCTCTACCTGTGTTCTGGTTGTTAATATGTGACCTATAATATGGAGTATAGTCTCTCGGCCTCCTAACGTGCGTCTCGGTACCTGGAGCCTTACGCACACTAGCCTCACAAAGCCTGTCGACGCTGTCCTCGCTGCTCTTAACACGAGTCCGTAGGTAGTCTGTTCTTTCAGCTCTGTTGATATATTTCCCCAGCTCCGCCTTCAGTGCACTCCTTACTAAATCCAGGTACATCTGCCTTTCTGCAGGTGTGACTAAGATGTTTTCTTCCTGGGTTTTGGTCTGTTTAGCATCTCGGAGGCTGCCTATTGGGATTGTGCTGTGGGAGGTTCTTTGTCTATGTCTATAAGTACTATTCGAGCTGTTGTTCCCATGAACTGGTGGTCAAGTAGCACTTTGGCATCCATGGAGGGCACGTCAGTGCCCTGACATCTTCGGTATCCATTATATGCCTTAGCCTTCTGGCTCTAGTATATCGATCTCCCGACGCTGTCCCTGTTTGATAGGTCGCAGGTCATGTAGTTGGTCGTTGTTACTACTTTTGTTTCCGCCCCCGCTCTAGTAGTCCGCCTTACCGTCACCACTGCTCCTTGATTCAGGTTCTCGTCACTAGTACTGTTTGTTGCTGGTACTGTGCCTTCGATCCGGTTGGTTTGTCCGCTTTACCGTTCGCTATAGAGACGACAGCGTATGCCCCCAGCCAGTATTGTCATACCGGTTTTTACTTCTTCGTAGTCAGCGTCTGCATTGAAGGAAGTCTGCATTGAATTCGCTTCGATTCTCGCATTTGTCCAGCTGGCCTACTGTGCCTGCTCGTCGTCGCCGGCGCCTCAGCCATTTCTGCCCTCTCGCGGCCCATTCCCTTTTATAGAATTCTAGGGCTTCGATCTGGTCGCGGTGGGTTGGGTGCCGTGAGGGCTGGGGGAGTGTGAAAAGGGTTGCCGGTCTCCCTTCACATACAATGCCCCAATTGTCGCCGCATCTGCATTGGCCCCTCGGCAAAAGTTTCATTCGTTACTGCTGTGTGAGTGAGTCGTAGTACGGCGTCTCTGAGCTCGGCTAGTCTTCTTAGAGGGTCCTCATCCGACTATTTTCCCCATGTAATCAAACTTTGTTTGGTGTCCACTTTTTCAGTTGTTCCTGGTGGTGAAGTGGTCTTTTTCCCCTTGCGTTCTCCATGTCTTTGCCTTGCTCCTCGGCGTCCGATTCGGACTCCTCGGCATATTGTATCATCATGTCAGAATCACCCAGACCAGCGATCGGCAACCTACGGCACGCGAGTCGTTACGGGTGGCACGCCAGAAGTTGTCTATACCGGGGATGGCCAACTTTAGTGTACATAAGATCTACTTTTAATCTTAAAACTGTATCGAGATCGACTTGTTGTCGTTAGTGTTCTATATAGTATGTAGTCTAATCTGTTTCTAAGTTAGCACATCGCGAGTGACCGATCAAAATTGGCTTCGCGATCGACTTGTTCGCCACCCCCTGGTCTATACATATCATTTCAATGCATGATATGTAAAATAAAATCCCGCGTCGTAGCCCGCAAAGAGACCAGTTACGATTTTTTTAGTGGCACACAGATCAATTACTGTTGCCGATAGCTGAAATAGAGTACATGTATATAGTAAATAATAATTATATCTCATTCAATAATTATCGCATTTTTTTGTACATTTGAAACTAAATTCGTTGTAGAATAAACGAAAATTGATTTTGCACTATCCATAATGTTCATATTGATTCGCAATAAGCTTTTACAATGTGCAGATGTCAGTGATTTATGCCCGTATACATTTGTTTGCAGGTGATTCGTGAAAATTGGAACCTAAAGTACAGCGCATGTTTCATCCTGTGCCCGTTACAACGCAATCAATCAGTGCCGCATGCCGTATCAATAGTATCAAAGATAAAGCTGCCTCCAGCGAATCTGCTCACCGTCACGAACAACTTCAACGAAACAAAGCCGAAGAATAAGTTCGCCGTCTGTGTGAAACCGCTGCACTTTGACTACAACAGAGTAAGTACAACAAGTAGTTCGCAACTTTTGGAGTGGCGGCGTAAAGTTTTAATTACAAGAAAAGAAATTAAAGTCGCAATATTTGAGACTTTCCGGAATTAACATAATAACGCACACCCCAGCTTTCATGGCTAATCAAATACAACGTGAGTGTGCGGGAAAATTTCAATTTCCCACGCGTCGCAGCTGGGGGAATTGCCCGGCCACTGTATACAATATTTTAGCGCCTTAGAGAAATCAAATTTGTATTTACGGGCGGGGAAGTTTCGTAGCTTTTGTGTGTTTTCAATTGACGGAGGCTTAGCGATTTCATGCCGAATCTGAAATTGGATTATACGAAGTTTACACATTTTATTGTTGTTTTGCCCGTACAATTCGATTAAATCTTTTTGATCGCAAACTTTAATAGAATTAGTTTGTGCCCGCAAAATACGTACTCGGTTTTACACTGTGAACTAATAAGGATATCCATGGGATGATTGTTATTTCTACAATTGGGATTTAAACCTAAAAATGTTATACTTAAAATTATATGCAACTTATAATGTCAAGTGATTCTATAAGTTGCACTATTCTGTGTGAATATTATTTGTTATATCTCGTCAGTGCTATTGTTCTGTGTCCAAAATGTAGGTTTGATGGATGCCTTTGTATCCGTACAATAAAACTTTAGAATTAGAACGTTCTTCCGATTTTTCATATATTTCTTGTGTGGAAATTCAAACAAGTTTTATGTTAAATGTATTTGTTTGCAATAAAGTTATTTCGTAATTATTAATCGACATTTTCAAACGTCAGTAGTTAAAAAGTACAGATATAGTGTACCTCAGCGCATAATAATTAAAATTATGGGCATAAGTAATTCTCCTCTTTATTCAATGAAAGTAGACCATTTTTTTAAATTGAATTATTTTGCTGGAGACCGAAAATATTTCCATATGTAAATACATTTTATTTATGTCTGAAAAGATTATGCAAATGTAAATAATCCTTGGTGGTAAAATATTCTAGAGAGCACTTTCAACATACTACCCCGGATATGCAATTCTTGTTTACTCTTTCACGCCAGCCGAAATGAAACTGCTTGACGTTGTCTGACCCAAATACCTTTTACATTGCAGGCCCTGCAAATATTAGAATTCATCGAACTGAATCGTATAATGGGCGTGGAGCACTTCACATTTTACAATCACACCGTCGGAAAGCAAGTCGGATGCATCCTGGAGGATTACGTTAGTCGGGGGATTGTCAGTCTACTTCCCTGGCAACTGAACATGGTCTCCCAGAAGGAGATACGAACGGAAGGATTATTCGCGGCACTCAACGACTGCTTGTACCGTTCAATGTACAAATACTCGCACGTCCTTTTAATCGACCTGGACGAATTTATCATCCCCAGGTACAACGTCACATTGCCGCAACTAATCGAGTAAGTAAAAAAAAAACGTAAACCGATGATTAACTTTATAATGCCTAAAGTTTGGGCAATGAAACAGTTACGTAGTTAAATCAACTAATAGAAATAAACCCGAGCTCGTGGACGTAGCAAATTAAGGTGGACTTTTATTAAATTTCGCAGCACTTTCGCAACTAAAAGAACAACACGGAACTAATGCACCACTTTGTTCTCCCTGGAACAAATGTAACCGTCGCTATAGCAAACTTGATAAAGTTTAATTTGCTTAACTTACGAGGAAGTTGGCAGACGTATGCTGATTTAAATAGATAAGCATATACGTTCTATACAATTTTGTGTGCTGTAGTAAAGTCTTTTCTATTATCCTCCAGCTGTTTATTATCTAAATACAACTCTTTTGTTAAATAATTTGATTACAGGGTGGATAAACATAAAGTAAATTAAAGTATACACCTGAATACTGCTACTAACTAAACCGATGATTCTCAATCAGCTTAGGGTAATGTAGGAATATATAAAGTGATGCTAAATACTTACTGACTAAATCCGTAATTCTAAACTATCTTAGATATCGTAGGCATATAAAAAGGATGCTGTTAGACATTTAAATATTAGTTAGTATGATAATATCTTTGATTTATGATTTTAAATTAGTTTAGGTTCATTTCAAAGAAACTATATATATTAAAAAAGTTATTTGTCTATTGAATATCATTACCGTAAATGTCGAACAATTCTAGCCTTAATAGTATGTAAAATGATATTTTAAAGCTGGTATTGCTTGAAATTTACTTTAATGATATTCAAGGGACTGGCCCGTTCGCCAAGAATAAGGGATAACCCCTAACGCCTAAAGAATAATGTTTAATACAGTATGCCGAACTTTTTATCTTAGGCGTTATCCCTTATCCTTGTTGAATAAATTGAGCATAACAATTGTATAAAAAATCTGTTTTTAAATTTTTTAATTTATTTTAAATTAAATTAACAAACAATAAATGATGTTATTATTACCAATACTTACTATTCATTACATTATTAGACCCTCAACACTTTAATTACAGTTAATTTGTAATAAATCTAAACTAAAATTTTACAATGATTCGATCCATTGTGTTCCATTAAATATGGTCTGTAATAACATAAACGCCAGGGGCTGGCTTTTCCTTCCGCGTTTCATTTCAAACCCTACCCCGAGGCAGCCAAACAGTACAATGGCTAGCTATATTACCATAATTACGACCTGAAAAGTTCGTTGTGATCATTGATCTACAAAACGACTCCCTTTTTGCGGCTCATCAAATGGGTGTTGGAGAAGATTACGGGCATTTCGACGTCTCGGCACCATACAAAATACGAAGTTAATGTGATAATAAAAATTTGGATGCGAGGTCGGTATTAGTTTTAATATTGCAGAACGTCGTTTTATGTATTTGATTGTTTTATTGGGGTATAAATGCCGCTGTTGCTAGTTATTTCATAACGTTTTCTCGTAGAATTGTACGACATTATATTGTTCATAGCTTGTTTGCTGCTTAATTAGCTATCTTATAAAATTGGTAATTAATTTGGAAATATTGCCAAATACATTTTACTATAAAGTTAAATTAAAAAAATCGGATTTATCAATCGATAATCATGATGATAGTAATAAATAATACCCAATATCCCTTTTTACATTCGTTTTCAAACTATTCGCTCAAAGTTGAAGCAAACTAAATTAAAAATCGTGCTTTTTCCTAGTATCTTTCAGGTTATAATTTTACATTTAGCAGCTCGAATTCTATCCTAGTCAAACGTTAACGGCGTCCTGAATTCCTAGGAAGCGATGCCAATAAAACTTTTAACGCCATTTGCACATTATAAATCTCTATAGTATGTGTAATTGATTATCTCACAATAATCCACTGTAATTCATAACTGTTGCTCATTACATTGGGATATACCTTTGGATAGCTTATCTCGACAACCTTTTGTCATGGAGACTTTAGTTTATAATTTTGTATTCAGTAGCTCAATTTTTATTAGACTACAACAGTATGCACATATCTGTGTTATACTGTTAGTGTAGCATGCATAAATACTGCAAAAAGGTCTAATGGATATGTGTAATTTTATATATTTATCAATGAAAAAAACAAAAAATTTAAAATTAATTCTACGATGGCAACCCATAGCCTGTGTGATACTAAAACTAACTAAAAATATGAAAATCGAAACTGTAACCTCTAATACTGTCTAAAATTGCTTCAAATTACCAATTCAAAAACTTACATTCTGATTGGTATTTTTGATTAAACAGCTATCTAAATTACTTTTTGGCATACAATAAACTGGAAAAATATTTAAGGAGAGAGGTCAAATTTTCAAAGTATTAATTAATAATCAATACCAAAGGTCCCTATTGTTATATGTCTGGGTAATTAAATCGAATTATTTAACTCCTGGGACATATACTGTTTTTATTGTTTGATAAAAAAAAATGTTACCAAAATGTTTGATGGTACGTCTTACTACCACGGCGACTAGGGGAGAGAGCGATGCTCTTTTTTCTAGAGGGTGCGTAGGTGGAATCCCCACTTTTCATCCAAGCGCGGCCTATGGCGGGTAATTTTGAACCATACCGGCGCAAACGTCTTGACTATCACAAACACCTATACACATCCATTTTCAAACTATAGCTTCTCAAACTTGTACACTATTGCGACCTTTTTTGATCCAGTCCTGTTTTAAATTACTTCCATGTGCTCCATCCATCCTGTCTAGCCTCACTGTCGGCTCCTTCGTGTATTGAGGTTGTCTTGGTTTGCATTCGCCCAGTTCGTTTGACCATACTGGGCATAGAGCATCACAATTGTATAGTATATGCTCTGTAGCCTCTTCTTCCTTTTAGATCCTCTTTTTGTCCTGGTGGGAAATCGACTAAAATTTGCACTACAAAAAATTAAAAGACCCCCCTGAAGAATGGGTATGTGTAGAAAAACATCTCGAATGATCTGTAAATATTTGTTTCTGCCACCCCGCAAATATGGTCACGATCCCCACGTTGAGAATCACTGATCTAGAGCACTGTAACCACTAAAGCATTACATCAATGCGCTTCACTTTTCACGAATTCACATCAAGTATCCTCATACTTGTCTTCCTCTCTCGTTCCTGGCTTTTTGGTTGATACTACTTGTTGGTAATACGTGTCAGTTTTCTCTGGCATAACGCTGGCAACTCCTATCTAAAACGGCCTTTTCACAAGGCCACCGTGGGCAAACGAAGAAGATTCGTCTTATAACATCCATGGCCGGAGAGAAGTTGCGTGAGGTAATAGCTCACCTCTCCAAGTTTCCTGTGGGACTATACTGTGTCTTGTATAAGTTTCCTGGTAAACTCGGCTGTTGTTTGTGTCTCGGATCATCTCTGCTACCACTTACCTGTAATTTCATTCTCGTAGCTGCCCTACCATCCCCTTTTTCTTGGGACATGAGACATCTCTGTTCACACAGCAGGCTTCCTGGGATTGTTATCGCAGCATCAGGACACTCAGGCCTGTAGGCCTGTAGTATGATTGTCCTGATCAGTAGCCTCCCCTTTGTTCTCCGTGCCGCCGGAGATGTCTATCTACAATCACGAGTCGCCATTTCTGACTTCCATATAGGATTATAGACATCACCGCATTGCAAAGCAATCTTTTCTTTTTCTCTATCGACCCTGCGACATTTTGTATAATCCTGGCTGTTGGTTTTACCCGCGCTCACCCGGACTTGGAACCCCATTTTCGTGCCCCGCCCGATTGTCACTAGGAACTTTATATCCTCTACGTCTTCTACCTCGTATTCTGCTACCTTAACTGATATCATTATCCCCCATAGCATCCCGATAGCAATAGCATCACCGTTTTATTCAGTGTCCTAGCTTTCGCTCCCTCGTCCACATCTCTATGTGAAAGTAGCCCGGCTCCATTGTCTCCTTTGCGATTTGAGGTGACTCGACCAGCGTTAAGATTACAATATCGCCGGCTATCATTGGCTCCCCACATCGGGCATCCAGTCTTAGCAGGTGGTAGTAATAAAGATTCCATTGAACAGGACCAAGTACCGAAACTTGTCGTACCCCACACGTGACGTCCTGTTCAATTATCTCACCTACCATGAGCTTAACCCTTAAATGCATATTGTGGTTGAACTGCAACATTACCTTTTGAAATATTCACTGCCTAATTAAAAATGTTATTTTAAAAATTGTAATTCTGTATAGATATCTGCATACTACGATTCATGATTTTGCTAATAAATGGCAAATCTTATATTTTGTAGTAAGTAGACGACTGACAGTAACTATTATTTAATAGCAATTTTTAAAAAAATCATGCATTAAAGCTTCTGCCTTACTAGGATCTATTATGTCAGTTATAAAAAAAGCAGACTGGTCTGTTCACACGGTAACGAAATAAACAGCTTTAACAGCGTTTACAGCGTTTACAAACGAATTTAAATTGAGAGCGTGATACCAGGTGTCATTACAGCGCATATCTTACTCTCGCTCTTGATAAACTTGTGACATTTGAAATAAGTTAGTATTACATTAGCGTTCGAGGAGCGTGAGGAATACCAATGCTGAAACAGTTGTTTATTTGGTTACCATAGGTAACAGATCAGTCGTTTTTTACAAGTCTGTCTGAGCTAACACGTTTACTCCATAATGTAGTGTTGAAGGTATTCTTAATGTCTACCGTTGGTATTACACCCATATTTTTCTTAATTTTCTGCCAATGGCTATTTTGAGTACTTTTTCCATTGTCATAATGGTCGATCAGAATCCGAATTGGGCGTCAGAGAGACGTCTCGTCTATCTCCTCGTTAAGCCTATCCAGATGTTTAGGATGCACAACGGTCGGTAAGCCACCGGTTGATCCGACTATCTTGGTTTCTCTCTTGGCAAAAGCCTCACTTCCATCCACTTTTTCGGGAATATGTCCTCTCTTAATTCATAGTTTATAGCGCTGAGGCGGTTTGCTAGACCTCCTTTTGGCGTTAGCCTTACTATTTCTAGGCTCAATTTATCCGGACCCCTGGCTTACCCCAATTTGATTTGAGTCAGTGATCGGCGTCCACTTTCTCGATTAACCTATTCCAGGTAGTCTTATTGGCATTGCGTTTTTGTTCCTTCGGGCTTGTATCTACTTTTCAATATAAGCAGATTGAACGGGTTACGCTCTTTCCTGATTTTGCTTGTCATTGTTCGTCGTGCCTATATGCAGCTTCACTTGCAAGACGCCATATATTTCGTAGACCTGTGTGCTGATGGACGGATAGGTCCACCCGCACACAATTCGTCAGATGTAGACTCTCCGTCTCGTTGGCGAGTCATGGAATGCCAAATGAAATTATTATGTTGTAACGCATCCCCATTAAGGTGCTGAAAATGCTACAGAAAGTCATCAACGTTGGTCGCGCTTATTTTCCATTAACCAGACTGGATGTGCTTCTTTGAATTCCTGCAAGCATCTGGAATGAAATATTCAAATGATCGCATAATATCTCATGATCTTCAAAGATTGTCCCTTTCTGCACACTGGTCGCTGTCCTTGTGGTGCCAAATGTATACCACCAGATCTTCACCATATTCCGATTATCCGATTATCCCCATACCATGGACTTCGCATTGAAGTCCCCGCAGATAATAGTATCCGCTACCTGGCTTTCCATGCTACACCTTAAATCTTCTAAGTAGTCTTGGAACGAGTATGTTGAAACATTTGGCGAATTGTAACAGCCATAGATGGTAAAATGCTTAATTTGATCCACATACATCCGTTCCCCGTATACGTGCGAATGGGTACGTTCCGTCTAGATCCTAGCTCGATAGCGAAGTCTTCGAGGTTATCTCTGAAACATCTATCTATGGTGTTCTGATATTATCATGACGGCGATCTGGCTACTGACCGCCCCCTGTAGTACCAGGATGAGTGCCTCTCTGCGTATCGAGGCTGAACTACAGGAAACACGTTATCATCGAGAGGATTAATTGTTACCACTGTTTCGTCCTCTTTGGCCTGATATCTTGTAAGCTTACCTAGTTCCCCATATGACGAGCACTTGGTAATGCTTATCTGGTTCCCCTATTAATTTTCCCCTGTTCAATACATATTTCCTCTTTATCGCGCTTGTATGTTTTGTGTACACATTGCTTGCAGAGATAGGATTTATCAGGGTCGCTGCACTTTGCCACCGTGTCAGTTGCTTCCTGATTCTGCACCTGCTCATACCAATCCTAAGTTTATTCCTCTGAATTTGGGGTACTGCCGCCTCCATGTCTACCTCGGCCATCGCTATCTGGTTACTGACCATATCCGGACATATGGCCTTAAATAAACGCGCTCCCTCTCTGGTATCTCTCTACGAATGGCCGTCTTTCACCGTTTCTTAGAGGTCTTCTCACAAATACCGTTAATGTGCAGGGTAAGGCAATCAGTCTCATACCCTATGACCGTCACCTCCCACTCATCATGCTCCCCTGCCATGACTATTCGCAACTTCACAGTGTTTCTCTTAATTTATCTGCCGTCTAGGTCGGTTGACTTTCCTGATTGGTTAGTGTATTATCGATTGCTTAAGGGATTCGTTCTCAATATACCAACCCTAATATATCTGTCTATAAGCCTTTACAGTAGCTCTAGGCGAACGAACGTATGATTTACGATCGTATGAACGTAAGATGACTTGGCCTTGCCACCCTTGAGGTGTACTTCACTTCCAGGCAATGCAAGCTCTAAATATTCTACACAAGCATGGGATGAGAATGTTGTGTCCTTTCTGTAGTAGGACGGGATAGATCCGGTCAATATAAAGGGCCGGAATTTGTTGCTGATGCAAGTTTCCAGTTTGCAAGACCTATTGCGCCGTACGGATGTCGTTCTTTGGTTTTGATTTCTTGCGAGTGTTTCCGCGGCCGGACAGCAATTGCATGCTTTCCTCCACTGTATCTGTAAAAGTAACGCCCTCTATTTTGAAGAAGCTTATTTGAGTTTCAATACCATCCTTCGCTAAGAATTTCTGGATTCTGGCATATGCGAGGGTGTACTGTTTAGCCTTTAGCTTTGGGGATTTTTTTATTGTACTCGTTTAATTTTCCTTTGTATATCGTCCAGTCTTGGGCGTTGCTGGCCTTGTTGAATAGTCATGTAGATTTCTTCCTTAGTTTTTTTCCACCAACCTGTGCGGCCCTTTTATGTTTGTGATTTTTTCTACAGTTATCTTGGTGGGTCGTTCTAGTCGCAGCTTTAGTGATTCCACCTCTTTTATTTCATTTATAAGGTGTGACTGAGGGATTTAACAATTACTTCTCAATTAGTTGCTCTGGGGTTTCTAATTTTCACGTCATGATGGGTGGTGTTTTCACATCGAAGCTAATGTGCCTGTAATCGGAACACGATGGTTCATCCCACACATGCCAATATTACATGATGTTACTTTTGAATCCCTTGCTTATGGTCATGCCTAACATTTCATACCGAACTTTCGTATCGAAAGTAAATTTATTGCCGGTATTGGCTATGTGTAACCGTTCACTTGATATAAATTCAGGAAGTAGCTTGCATCTGTTGTTCATATTGGTGCTTCCGAATATAATGTGGTGGGCATTGGCATTGGAGCCGATGATAAGTTGAAGGTTCTTCCTAAGTAGTAGCCTCTGGTGTTGATGTTGTTGTTTCCTAATCTGATGTTGATGACATTGACATAGCATCCGATCGTGAGTTGATGGTTCTTCCTTTGTAGTAGCTTCTGGAGTTGATGTTGGTGCATTCTAATGTAATGTGGTGGGTATTGGGATCTTAACCGATGAAGAGTTGAAGGTTCTTCCTTCGTAGTAGCCTATGGTGTTGATATTGGTGTTTCCTAATGTTTCCGATGACAAGTTGATGTTAGTGTTTCCTAATATGATGAAGCGGCTATTGGCATCGCAGCTGATAATGAGTTGAAGGTTCTTCTTTTCATTCGCCTCTGCGATTGATGTTGATGCTTTCTAATGTAATGTGGTGGGCATTGGCATCGGAGCCGATGATTATTTCGAAGGTCTTCACGTAACCTAACATGGAAACTAGGCGGATCATACCACCAGATTCTTCGGCCCTACTTCGGTTGATACGCAGTGCATAGCGTCGGGTTTAGAATACAGCTAATTATTTTATTGTACGAGGGTTGTAAATAAAGTAGTAGCAACAGAGATAAATCAATGTATATTGAACTTACAAATAAAATTGCATTTTATCCCTTCAATATAATCTCCAGCAAAAGTGACTACCTGTAAAACAGTCGATTCAGTTAGATGGGGTTGTAGCCTGTGTGGCGTTGAAATGGTGTCATTACGACCTCCCTAAAGCATGATGAAAAAATAAAAATATCCGTTAACGTATGCCGGCCTATCCGGGAATAAAAAATAATATAAATGAAAAAAATATTTTGTTTTAATTTTTCATCATTATTTATTTTAATTCTGTAAACATGTTTAGAGACACTCCATTTACAAACCTCGTATATTATGTGGGCCCATGGGTTACCGTTTGGTCTGCTATATAGAAAGTATACGTTGTTGCGGGTTTAAGACTGCTACGCTGCTTCCATGATCTTGAATTAGGGGAAAATCTAGGCCTTCTTGTTCGAACCTCCAGCATGCGATGTGCCGAGGAAATCTTGCATTTCGAGAGTTGCTTGTATCGTCCTGATCCGCTCCATTAGGTGGATGAACTGCACGTGAATTCTGAAGAAGTTTTCGCGGGGACCTCCTTTTATACCTCACTTTACGCGTCGTCCCGCGTCTGAGCCTCCTCTGCAGGACGACGCTACTTTCGGCGGATGCAATAGAATTATGTTATTCTTCGGCCGGATCTTTACGTTTTCCATGCCGAAGTAATAGGAAGCATTACTAGGCTCCAGGGCCGCCAGTGTACCTGCCACCATTGCGAAGGTACATAATTGGCTCTTCTCCGCAGGTGCTATCCCCATACCGTCCATAGGTTGGTCTTTAAACTATTATTGACCAGTTGGAGCCTTTTCAGTATTTTTAAAGACGTCTTTTCCATCCAGCGCTTTTAGCGCCGCCCTCTCGAAGGTGCGGAGTGACTTTGTATTGTGGCCATCCGAGGATGTTTTTCCGCACAGGTCACGACTAGATATCATGGTCCGGCGTGATATTTCTTCCTGTAGATTAGAAGATGGTTTTCTGGACGGCCTTGCCGGGTCAATGTGCTCTTGTACTACCGCCACTTTCATTTCCTCTAGCACCTCTTTTAACGAGTTAGCTGGTACCATTCGGGAGTTCTTTTTGGTATGCTGCTGGATGGGAGGAGGGGTGTTATCAGCGTGACCCATTTTGGGTTGTTTTTGTGCCTTTTTAGAATTTTGCATCCTTCTTGCTCTGCTACGATTTTAGGTTCTCCTTGCGTGTTTCTCATGCCGGCAAGAAATCCTTCGTGCTTTCTAAGAGGCATCCGTTTTGATACTTTCGTTCCGCCTCCTCTGCAGTTTTAAGTATGTATGCGCTTTGCGATTTAGATGGCCTATTAGCCTCTGCTGCCAATGCCTCACCGTGGTCTTCTTAGGCGCTGCGGGTTCATGGTCAGCCACAACCATTTGGGCCGAATATTGTTTTATTTTGTCCTTTTTTGCGTCTGCGTTGTTCTCATCAGAAGCTGAGGAAATTGTGGTCTACCGGGAGAGCCTGCTTATAAGGGATTGTCGCCTATAACCACGAAGTAAGAGTAGCGTTATAATCCCCTCGATTTCTTCGGACTCCCATTGGGATGCTAAATAATAATAGAAATCCCATGGTATCTCGATAACCTTTTATCCTGGCGACCAGGTTACAATTTTAGATTCTATCTGAGTAAAACAAACGGTACGCTATATTTTGAATAGCACACATTTGCAAAATTACCAAAAGGAAATAATTCAATATTTCAATGCAAAATAAAAAAATTCAAATAACTACTGGGATAATAATTAATAATACGGAAACCAAATTTCTCTATCTACATCCGTCTTTAAACTAAACCTCTCGTACCTTTTATTTCTGTTGTATTTACATTTCGTGTATCAATATATATATATATATATATATATATATATATATATATATATATATATATATATATATATATATATATATATATATATATATATTTACCATTTAAATAAATTCCAGATGGTTGTCAACAAGAGTGCACACCCGCACAACCGGCTCCTACTCATTCCAAAACGCATTTTTCTACCTACAATGGGGCGACGGCGACTGGGTCTATGAAAGCCACGATGCCGTTGCTGCTGGGTTAGTCACCCTGAAGAAAGTCCGCAGAAAAAGCAAGCTGCACCCACACAAACAACGCTCCAAGTACATCTGCAAACCGGAACTCGTTGTGGAGGCCGGAAATCACTTCGTGTGGGAGTACATTCCGGGACATGGCACCTTTAACGTGCCCGCCGATTCAGCCATCCTGCAGCACTATCGCATTTGCGAGTTTGGGGGCGATGATTGCATTAATACAGCCTCCACAGTGGATACGACGGCTTATCGGTATAAAGACAAACTTATTAGTAGTGTGAAGGAACGATTTGGTTATTTTAAAAATCAGTGTCATTTGCGTGACCCGCCGCCGCCGCCCGAGCGAGGTTTTGAGAAGATTTTGAAGATATTTAAAAGTGATGATAGTAGTCAGGGTAGGTAATGATTACTGGGGCGAAATTGGAGGGATTTGTAAATAATATTTAATATGAATTACTTGTATTGTTACGTCTACTATATAGGTAATTCATTTTTGGGGAAAGGAAAATAACTTTTCTAAATGGTCGTTAAATTTAATTTAGACGAAGAATATGATAATTAAGTTTTGTATGTAAAGAGGATTTTTAGTCTCATTCAAGTAGCCCAGGGCAGAAAATTAGATTAATATCAATTAAATTTCACTAGTGAAGGTAACAATTTATATCTCGTTTACAATTGCATGGATTTACTGTTTATAAGGTTGATCAATTGACGGTGTTGAAGTTTAATTAGCCTACATTGCGAATATTTACTGTCGGTAAAGAAATATGTTATAATTTTACCTATTTGCGTGTTTAAACAAAATCAATTTATTAGTTACATTTATAATAAATTTCAAATTAAAGTCATAACACTTGTGTAACAAACTGATTTTGTTTAAATACGCACTGTAAAAGTGGCTTTGAATTTATCCAACGAATGTATGCAGCTGTAAATGTTTCTTGATGCTTACCTATTATCATTTGGATGCTAATTAGTAATACAAAGCCAAATATTCCTATCTTGTTTAGTTTTCAAACTATAGTCCGTTAAAGTTACTAACAAAATTGATTGAATTTAATATTCTAAAAAATGTTTCTCACGTTTGGTTTATGATAGTAAGTTCTAGTTTCGAATATTTAGCAGTTCGATTTCTAAAGTATATCGTGGTATTATGACAAATTATTAATTTTAAAAACGTTTCAATTAAAATTACAACTTTAATTTCTATTGAAATCAATTAAATATATGATTACAAAATAGTTGAAAGCTTGATAACGTTTTTAATAACAAATGCAGTCATCTATAGCTAAACTAATTTCTCAACGAAAATAATTTATCTGGTGTGGCGTAATTTGGTGGTGTATCAGAGTCTAGATAAGCATTTTTAGACTTAATTTTTATGTCCATTTTAAAATATTATAGGCCTCTAAGTATACACCAGATTTCCTCCATGAGGAATTGACTTGTACATACATTATAATAATTAATTGGTGCATAATATGGGAATAGTATTATTGTTATATTTATAAGCAACCAGTTATTAATTTAGACTTAAGGTGGTTTTAGGCTGAAATAAAATAAGTAATCAAATTGAAAACGATATTTTTTAATATATTATTAATATATGTAGCGAATAACTAAATATTACGTGATGCAATTTGTATAAAAACCACTTGAGTTCACCCTTACTAGCTAAGCTACACTGATGAGATTTAATAGGATCGAAATTTAGATCTGTAGATTGCTAAGGTATGAGTATATCGCACTTCACAGTGCTTATGACAAATGTCGTAACTTCCAAAATTGTTTTTGAGATAATTGCATTTTAAAGATTGCAATAGTTTCACCATTGTGTATAATGTTATCTATTTTTTGTATATAATAATTTGGTTTATTGTAAACCCAAAAAGGATTAAAGGAGAATTAAAGTATACATAAGAATCATCAAAACCTGAAAATTAATTTTGGAAGTTACACTTGTCATCTCACAGTGCGATATATGAGTATAAGTTAACGCTTATATAATTAATAAGTGTATATTCTTATGCTGTGCGCATAAATGTTCAAAAATAATCCTGATTTTCATATTTATTGTATCTTATTTATTATTTTATGTCAGTATAAACCCACCTTGATATGTACATTTTAAAATAGAATAAGCTTATATATAACTTTATATGTAAATAAATTATCAAATGATAAAAATGTATGATATAATTTTGAATCCTCCGCCCAAACGGCGGATATTTGTATATAGTTTTAAATCACATAATACAAAAACCTAATTCAAGGACAATATCAAAAGTTTATTTTTATATTGCTACTAAATCGGGCTAATTTGTTCATGGTCATGGGTTCAAATTTGATATATCAGTCGAAGTAATATACATGTATTACGCAATATTATTGTCTGCGCAAAGTCGGTCATAATATTTAGTATGCTAAAAACTATTATTAAAATGATATTCGCATGTATATAAATGTAAAAAGAGAATTGTAACTTGTTTACTAGTTTTTATTTAATTTGTATTTAATAAATAAAATAAAACTTCAGGATATTTATACTTAATACATTAATGATTAGTCCAACTACTTAATTATTTTCCGAGAAAATGGTAATAGATAGCGGAAAACTTCCATTGGGGCGATTATCGAATAGCTACAGGAAAATTTCCAATAGTCGACACTGAAAAGCCTTTCAATTTTATTTTCGAAATATCTCGTTTAAACCGACTAATTGAGGTTACTTAATTACGAATGCAGAAATCAACAATACATTTTTGTATGTTTCTCAGATAGAAGATTTTTAAACAAGTAGAACGTATATTGCTAGAAATCAACGGTGTCAACATGAATTCTTTTTTTAACCCTAGAGTAATCTGTGGCTTACAGATCTTGCCAATTGTTCAATGAGAATGTGGATTGAAGAATAGAGAAACAGCATGATTCATTTCATGACATTTAAATTTAAATTTATAAAATAACTGTATTAAAAGATTGGGATGACAATAAAATTTAAAAAAAACTGATTACAATTAACACTCATTGATGGTGAATATAGTAATATATAATCTATAATATAGTAATGGAGATGGTATCTTACTATTTGAAGAAATAATAACTATAAACTTTTTTTTAAATTTAAAATTATTCTAGTACCGCGAAGTTACATTTGGAAACAAATATTTGGAATCATATTTATAATATGATCACCGAAGCTGTTCACGCTGGCTATGCAGGATGTCTTTAAAACACTAGACTGGGATGAAAGGGGAATCAACGTAGATGGAAAATATCTAAACCATCTTCGTTTCGTTGATATTATCTTACTAAGCTCAGATATCAGTGAACTAAAAATCATGCTATACCAACTAAACGCAGCATCCAAGGAAATCGGTCTAAAAATTAACTTCAAAATAGCCGAAAGCATGAATCAAAATGAGATAGCTATTAGTATAGAGGGGCAAATCATTAAAATGTAGCTGAGTACGTAAGTTACAGGTACATTCCTAGACCAATTCAGCTCTGCAGACCTCACAGTTGTCAGACTGAAAACAGACGACGACGCAAAGATCTACATAGCCTCTGCGTATCTACCGTACGACGCAGCCTAACCACCTCCCAGCCCAGAACTGGTAAACTTGGTGGAACACTGAGAACAACTAAAGATTGACCTCATCATCGGATGTGATACTAATGCTCACCATGGGGTGTGGGGAAGCAGCAACATCAACAGCAGAGGAAAGGCTCTAATTGAGTACATAACCAGTACAAAAATGGAGATATTGAACAAAGAGTGCGAACCAACGTTCGCAACACAAAAACATGCCGAGGTGATAGACATCTGTCTAACACTGGGCAATATCTCAAGCAAAATAAAAAATCTGGCACGTATCAAGTCAGGTAACCATGTCTGATCACCGACTGATACGCTGCAACCTAGATTTTGTCCTACAGAAATCCACAAAAAAAAACTAATAAACAACTATTTTGCAGATACCTATCGGATAGGATAGAGTATCAAGCAGCAGAAAAAATTCCAGAATCAGTGGACGACTTAGATGCCTGTGTGAAATACCTCCAAACATCAGTGATTTCATCATATGAGGACTCCTGTCCCATGATAAAGGCGGACATGAGAGCCTCTGCACCCGCCGCATCCAAGGCCAGAAAAACTTTCAACAAGGCCAAAAACAAAAATTATATAGTTCGATGAGAAACTTTTAGGCAAGCCCGTAGACAACTCAAAAGTGTAGTCAAGAAGCGACAAAGAAATACATGGAGAGTCTACTGCAATGGTATTGAATCCACAGCAGCAGCTGCTCGTCTGAAGAGAGTAATCTCAAAAGACCCTGTACAACAACTTAACTCGCTAAAACGGGAGGATGGCACCTTCACAGTAACACCCTCCCAAACTTTGGAGGTACTACTAGACATCCACTTTCCTGTCAATCAACCTGGAGGTCTCAACTTAGCAACTTCTTCATCTACCTGATGAGGAAGATTGGCTGCTAGCTGACCAAATGATAAGTATAACTAAAATAGAATGGGCCATATCTAGCTACAATGGGGGTTAACCCACATTATAAACACATTGGTATATATAAATATATATATATATATATATATATATATATATATATATATATATATATATATATATATATATATATATATATATATATATGTTGCATTGCTTTTAGGTACATACCCAATACATGGAGAGAGGTCAAAGTGACCTTTATACCTAAACCAGGCAAAGTAGATTGCACACTTGGCAAGTCATTCAGGCCCATCAGCCTAACCTCATTTCTATTGAAGACGTTAGAAAGGCTCTGTGTTCGTGCAATCAAGGACGGGCCGCTGAGAACGTACCCCCATACAGCCTGGTTACTGAAGTTCGTTGCTTGCCACCTTCATTGATATTGAAGGTGCTTTTGACAAAACAACATTTAAGAGTATTGATAATGCTCTAGCATCTCACGGGATTCACCCCACTATGAGGGGCTGGATAAAAAATATACTTGGTCTAGGAACAATTCTAGTAACACCAGATGACGTAACATCAAAAAAAGTTGCAGGAAGAGGCTGTCCTCAAGGTGCAGTCCTCTCACCCCTTTTATGGGACCTTGTAGTTGATAGCCTCCTCCTGGAATTAAACATCTCAGGATACTATGCCGTTGGCTATGCCGACGACATAGTGGTCATGATAAATGGCAGTTTTGAAGGTAGAGTACACCTTCAAAATATCATGCAGAGTGCCCTAAATATTGTTGAGAACTGGTGCGATAGCCATTCGCTAACAGTTACCCCAAAAAAGACACAGCTGATATTGTTTACGATGAGGAGGAAAGTGTTGGATTATTGGTGGAATAATGTAACACGTGCTCTTTCTAGAGTTATCAGCTTGAGACTAGCGTCTAGCGTCTTTATTCAGATATATATACAATATGGTGTAAAACATAGTTAGTAGATGGCGCTACATACATAATGTTGATATTAATTCAACAGAAAGTCGAGCTCATGAACATGCCAACTCTCTTTAAGGTCCCTCTGACACTCACAGATAAAGTCAAATATCTAGGATTAATCACGGATACAAAACTGAACTGAAATGAGCATATAACATCCAAGCTGAAAAAAGCTTGCATATCATTTTGGCAATGCCGCAGGGCGGTTATTAAAACATGGGGTCTGTCTCCCAAGATCACCCAATGGATATATACCGGGAACATAAGACCAACTATCGCATATGGTGCAATAGTCTGGTGGTCGAAAACCAAACAAGTCACAACAATCTCAAAGCTATCACACATCCAGCGGATGGCGTGTCTTGCCATCACCGGCGCTATGAGAATAACGCCCACAGCAGCTCTTGAAGCACTGTTATGTCTACAACCACTCGACCTTCTTATAAGGGAGACTGCAGTAAAAACAGCATTAAGGCTATCTTCACTCAACCTGTGGCATGATAAAAATAAAATAATTGGACACAGGAGCATACTGAGGTAATCTTTCAAACTTAACCCCTCATAGAAGATAAGTGCGATAGAATTCTATCCAAATACAGTTTTATCAAACATATTCAGACCATCATCACAATGGATGGTATCCAACAAGGCGCCAACATAACCATGTATACTGATGGATCCAAAACTAAGACGAGAGCTGGCTATGGAATATTCTCACCAGAACTCGATCGCAAGATAAGTGCACCACTTGGAAGACTCACGTCTTCCAAGCTGAATTAACAAGAATACTAAAGAGTGTTCAAATTTGCTGAACGGAATATTAAGGATAAACATATCCAAATACTCACTGACAGCAAAGCAGCTCTAAATGCCAACACATTTGTGTCGAAAGAACTATATTCATGTCTACACAACCTGGAGGAGCTAGATAAACATAACAAACTAGAACTCTGCTGGATCAAAGGTCATAGTGGCATCAAGGGGAACGAAATAGCAGATGAACTTGCCAGGAATGGATCCTTACATCCTCTGACAACCCAAGAGGATGAACTACTTTCTGCATGTACTCTGAAAAAAATAATAGAGCATAGGATACATGCTCTTAACAAGGTAAGATGGTGAGAAACGCCGGGCTGCAAGCAATTAAATGTAGCAATTAAAGGTAGCAATTAAGCAACCTTGTAAAATTGCAGCCACGGCCTGCCTTAACTTATCTAGAACTAATCTAAAATTATTTACAAACATCCTAACTGGCCACTGCCGGCTAAACAAACACCTACACACGATGGGTCTGGTGGACAGCCCGTTATGTAGAGGGTGCAATGAAGAACTAGAAACAGCAGTGCATGTAATATGCATCTGCCCAGCTCTAGTAAACACTAGGCAACTAATACTAGGGGAGTGCTGGCCTAGTATGGTCAGCATTGGCAACTCCTCACCCGCCAGAGTTTTGCAGCTCGCAAGCAAAATTGACTGGTGGGAGGAGTGATCAGTCTTAATGGGAGGTTTCACAATAGGCCCATTTTGACCAGTGTTTGTAGCTATGCTACCCTTCAGCCAACTATCCAGAACTATCCAGAACAGATATCTGTTTTGTCCTGTGAGGTGGAATCTTCGAAAGACACCCGTGCCTTGCTATAACCACTAGATGCACGGCTAGTACCGGATGCACCCCGCGTTCTGGCCGGGGCTCCTACCGGCTAATGCAAAACTCACATTCTGTAACTAAGGACTTACCCGCCTCGGAGGCACTCTAAGCCCACGTCGGTCGGTCATTGCTGTGATAGTGCGTCCTGTAGGTCGATCTTGAACTTCTGGTTCATCACTACTTTGGCGCATTTGGCGACGGCACTCCAGTTTGCCTCTGTCTCCAGCATCAGTTTACCAATTTGTTCTGTCGTCGGGTACTCCTCTTCCAGATATTGCCACAGGGTGGCTCGTTGCCTGTGTCATCTGGCATTGTTGTACAGTGTGTGGGCTGAGTCGTCCGTTTGCAGTGGCGGCGTTTGGGGGTAGCTATTTTGCTATTGCAGAACAGGTAGGACTGGAAGACGTGCTCCGTGAGCACCTGCGTCAACCAGTGGTCTACCTGCCCGTGGCCCTTGTTCAGCAGTGGCTCCACTTGGGGGGAAAACTGTTTCGTCTATGTAGCGTTAGTCGTCGTAACCCATCTGTCTTGCCACCTTGTCCGTGTATGGGTCCTGGCCTCCTCTATGCGTCAGTTGTGAGTACATATATCTAGGCCATTGTCATTAGACTTAGGAAGAATAACCAGACTCCGGAAATATCACGCCGAATCAAAATGTACTGGGCAGCCTTGGAAGACTAGAATACATCATCAAAAACCGAACCATGCAATATGGTCTAAAGTGTACAACAAATATATTCTTCCCGTGAAGATGTACGGTCTCGAAACTACCACCCTTAAAATAAGATCAGCCGATAAACTGAGAACCTGTTAAAGAGCTATGTGACCTATGATGCTAGGCATAAACTTAAGAGACCACATCAGAAACGACGACATCCGCAGACAATCTGGCGTTGAAGATGTTATACTACGTTTCACAAACCATAAGTGGAGCTGGGCGGGACACGTTGCCAGACAGTACGTATCGAAATAGCAACAACTAGATAAAAAATAGAACCCCGTATGTCCAGAAGTGAGTAACAACAGACTGAAGAAGAAGCCACTCACTCTCACGTAGGGTGTTGCGCGCTAAATCCGACTACAATACGTTAGTGACGGGGAAATAATAACTATACCTATACCTCGCGCGCTGAAGCAATTAACACGCGTGATCTTCAGGTGATTTCAGGAGCAAAGGCGGGTGGGCGAATTTCAAGAACCCTGTGTACACCTGGTAGTAATAGGGCAGTAGTATCAACGGCATTGCATTTACAACCCCTTTTCCTCAGTGTTGTATAAGGTTTAATTTACTTGTACAGTGTAACGCGACTGCATTGAGTGGACATGACTATTGGGAGCGTGCACACAGTATTCACGTGATCACTCAATTACTTCATCGATTCTAGTATAGTTATAACCACAAAACATACTATAACAATCTAAAGGACGCCGTTGAACTTATTTTAGTAATTATGTTTTTGTCTGTAATATTCGAAAAATGTAATGGTTAGTCCGAGTGACTAATTAATAGCTTATATAGATAAAAAAATGTGTATGTATCTCTTTAACTCGTTCTGATAATGCCTATTTCGCACTGTAACTCGATAACTAAATTAGCTAGAGGACTACCGCAACCCTCTTTCTCAATTAGTTATCGATTGCATTCGCTTTATCTCGGTGGTTTCTATACGGGGAGTAACAGTTGAGGAAAATTACGTTCATCACCTATGTATGCCATGCTACTATTTTGTATGAGTATCTCGATAAATGATTTTGAAAACGCATATTTTGCACTGATTTTCCATCACTAAAATAGATAGATGGTTGCGGTTTGTAGCATACGTTTTTTGATTATTTTAATGAGTATTTCGATAACTCGTTATGAAAACGTCTATTTTACGCTGTATCTCGATAGCTCAAAAAGGTAGAGGGTTGGAGTTTGTTGCATAACGTTCACCAGCGATACCCTGATATGAAAACCTCACTACATTTTGCAAGGTTTAGGAATATGACGTTATCCGCCTATACCCTGATATGAAAACCGCACTAGCTTTGCGTGGTTGAAGAAAAATTACATTCCCACCTATACCCTGCCTCTAATTCTTTATGTGTTTCTCGATTTCTCGTTTTGAAAACGTCTATTTTGTACTGAGATATCTTGACGATATATTAATTATGTCAGATATTATCGACAAATCTAACCTAATGCTACGGAGACTGAGCGCTTTAAATTCAGTTGGGCTTACAATTAATACCAACAAATCACAATACATACCAAATCTTGCTATGAGCAAGGCTGTCGGCGTAGAGGGTGAGCATAGAGCAAGTTAGCACTTGTAAATATGTTGACCCAGACATCCCTATAGATTAAATGATCAAAACCAACTAAATATACAGGACAAAATCGTCAAAGGTTAATAAAGTTACGGAAGACCCATAACCAGCTTGTTCTGGTCCTACCTAATCTCCTGAGCACAGCCCCTCCGTTCGTTTAGCCAGTGTCCCAGGTATAAAAAAATCAAGTCTACTGTAGGTATCGATAATTTCTCCAACATTAGGAAGGTACAGAAAACCAGACAGAGTGATTTAATAGTGGCCTATAAGTTCGAAGAAGACACGGATAAGCTTAGACAGACTATTACTACAGATCTTAAAGACGTGGAAATGAGGACGATTGTACTGTGATGTATGCAAGTGGTATCGATGAGGTGTCCACGAGGGAGGAGGTAGTTTTTGCATTAAAGAATGAAGTGCAAGACCACCAAGGTAGGTATATCAGAGTGCGTAGTATGTGGCAAGGTTACGGCGATCTACACTCAGTAATCATCGATGTCGACAAGCAGACGGCGAGAACATTGATTGAAAGAGGTTACGCTAGAATTGAAATAAACCGATGTAGGATACATGAGCATGTAACGATTGTCAAATGTTTTAAGTGTCTCTGTGGTATAAGTGGCAATAAGATCAATTCGGTCAGCTGCCACAGATACAGAAAAGAGATGAATGCCATATTAGAATGGGGCAAAAACAGTTGCTTCGACAGTCCCAATATGTCTAAGTTCCTTCAGTGTAACCTTAATAGATGTAGAGACGCTTTAGACCTTGCACTACACGAAGCTTCATTTCGTGGAATAGACATTCTTGTTGTCTCAGAACCCAACAAAAGGAAGGTCGAAAGGGGTGTGTGGTTTACTGATAGTAGATTTGACGGAGCCATCCAGATTCTAGGAAACATGGCAGCGATTAAGGACCATGGGCTGGGGAATGGTTTTGTATGGGTCCAGCGGGATAATACCGCTATATATAGCTGTTACATCGCTCCCAACGTCCGGATTTGTGAGTATGAGGCTTTCCTGAATAGACTGGGACGCAGTCTAAATCAGCAGAAATCTGAGGTACTGATTTGTGGCGACTTTAATGTCAAGTCAATGGCCTGGAACTCTACCAGAGAGGACGCTAGTGGAAGAATACTATCAGAATGGATCGCAGGAAGAAATTTTTCGATCTGCAACCATGGCCACACCCTAAAACAGAGTCGCTCGAGGATCAGAATCTTTCCTCAACCTGGCCTTTGGCTCCCCTAGAGCCGTGGTTAGTCACACAGTGGACAGTACACCCCGATGATGAAAACATGAGTGACCACAGAAATATATCTTTCAGACTTGAAACGAACCAGTGTGCACCGCCTCAATCCCCACGATGGAAGCCAAACATTAGGAAGGTCTATGCACCATACAGCCTTGATGAATTTCTATATCTGAAACTGTGACGATGTGAAATTTAAATGTATATTCTTGCTACTAATTTCAATTTATATTAATACGTTTTAGCATAGTATTATATCATCCCTGATTCTAGTCCAAACAGTTGCCATTGCAATGTCTGTTCATTGTACGGAATTGGTTCAATTCCTTACATTCGTGTCATGTCAGTACCATATAAAACCATTTTATAATTGGTAGAGCAACAATTTAAGTGCACTGAAAGACGAAATGCTCCACACAATATATGAGATTATGAGTTATATACGTACCTACGTAGTATAGTAAACCCTCATGGTCTATTTTTATTTATTTCGAATCCGCGATTTGAATCCAGGGGAGGGGGAGTCTGAAAATGGTTTAATTGATTCGAAAAAGAAAATCTTGGTCCTTGGTATGTAATCTTGATTACATGTTGTAAAAAGAGGTTATTTTATTCCTCCCTGAAAAAAAGACCTGACAAGAGTTAAATTTCTTTGAAAAAGAGCCCAGGATTACATGTGATACGAAAGTGGCTCTGAATCGACGAATCTAAAAATTCGGACCTGGATTTACATGCCCTGAAAATAGGTGTCTTCCCTCACAAACCAGGTCGACATCGAAAATTTCAGATCAGGATTACATGATTGGAAGAGCGGTATATTCATTATTTATATTTTTAATAACGATTTTATATACAAGAAATTAAGGCACATTTCAAATACATTATAAACTGGCCTATCGATATTCAATATTATTGATAATAATGATGATAATAACTATTTCTAAACAGTGACTATAAATGCGAAAACATACGGTTTCATTATCAATTTCCAATAAAAACACTATAATATACATAAAACTTCAAGAAAATTGACTGGAATTACCTTAATAACATTGATATGGAATATTTTCCGATTCGAAAATATATTACAATCTACAAAATTTATTACAGTTTAAGTACAACAAAAATAAAATCAAATTAAGTACCATTTATCATCACATTAGTGTTATATAATAATAACAACATAATTTCGCTGTACAATTAATATGGCATTTTAATATTTTGTAGGCTTCGTTTGGCCAAATAATTTATAACAGTACAAATTAAATATAATATAACAAGAATAATTAAACAAAAACAATACTTTGAGCAAAATCTAGGTCTCTAAGTAGGACCAAAATGGAAGAAGCTAAATAAAATACGCCCTTAATCATAGGAATGTTGTGTGACATCACAAAAAATATTTCCACCTTGCTTTTTGAAGGTTCCGTTTTGTTTTACAAGTAAGTAAAAAATTCTATATAATAGTATACACAATTTCATCATTACATTTGATAATTAATATAATATAGTACATTTAGTTTATTTACACATGATTATTACATAGATATGTAGGTGGTTGTAGGATATGTGTCTGGGGGAGCAGTCTTTTAACGGGAATGCATTGATTTGAGCACTGTTACGAATTAAAATCACGTCCAGTACAGTAATAAAGATTAAAATAAATAATTACACTTCACGATTATTTTAGGCTGTTGCGGGCATCGAAGTTTTCCAGTTGCCACTGTTGCCGCGTGTATCCCTCGTCGCAGGATTCCATCAGCAGCTTCGTTTTGGCGGAGTTGATGGCTAGACATTTATCGCTGCTGCCGTGACGAAGGAGCCTCGTTTCCGGATCGTACTCCCAGTACTGATTGCCCTTCGAGCCGTGGCATGGGTATAGGATCACCTCTTCGCCGCTGTAGTCCAGACACGACTCGTCTCGTCGGATCTCGCCCATCTTGCTAAGCATCCAATACTGTTGGAAAATATTCTTGTTAAATATATATACTACATATAGAAAGCATTAGTTAATTGTTAAAATACAATTTATAAGGCATATGCGTTGAGAGAGTTTGAAGTGGCGCGAAATTATAAAATAACATGGGTGCTGTGGCCGCGGGCTTTACTAACGTCGAATTGACGAATGAATGAACAACAAAATTTAGCAAAACGCGGAATACTATTTATTTTTTTTATTATTATTATTATTACACACGCGTAAAAAACTGAAAAGTATCGAATAAGCATATACAATTTCAGCCTTATTGATAAATACGTATAGAGAGGATCAACGCAAATTTGTTATGCTTATACAATTGAAGTATTGAACCGATTAAGGCTTAAATCGCAAAAAAAACATAGCCGCCATTAGGTATACATGAGTGAGATTGAGAGAAAAATGCGGAATGAGCGGCTGAGTAGAATCTTTCTATTGTGTTCGGCATATAAAGTTTCAGCTCTATTAAACCACACAAAAAAACTTAAGAGACCTTAATTGTATGAATAGAGCGGCACAAACTAAATTTTGGACCAGTTAAGACCTTTGGGCGTTACCACTATAGCGCTCTTAATTCAAGAGATAGAAGAACGGGCCCTAGACCAACGGATAGTACCGATCAACACCAATGTATTGTACAAAGAAAATTTTTGATCAATATATATCGCCAAAAAAAACTATAGCGTTCTTATTTGAAGAATAGAAGAATGACTTCTATAACAATGGATACAAAATTGGTAATAGTAAAATTGAAGCTCTAATAAGCCCCAAGGGCGCATATACCAATGGGTAGAGTAAATCAACGGCAATTTGTTGAACAAATAAAATATATAAAATATATAAAATCCGAGTCTTTTCGGCGAGAGCTGGAAAAATTGTAGCGCCCTTAGAAGAGATACAAAATTTCCGATCAGTTAAGCTCTGCAGGTCTGAACATCTCACGCGCTATCCACTACTACACTTTGTGGTGCAGTTGGTAGCACGACGCCGACGATAAAAGCAGACTTGGGTTCGAGTGGCATCGGAGAGTGATTTTTATGAGAAATAAAACCGCAAAAGAACCGTGCGTTTTTATTTGAAGATATAGATAACAGGCTCTATGCCAATTAAGAAAGTGAATCATCGCCAATTTGTTGTGCAAATACAATTTCCAACTAATTAACCTTTTGGGGCAAGCTGCAAAAAGACTGTTACGTCCTTATTTGAAGAGATAGAATAATGCCCTATATAACAATGGATAGAGCAGTTTCTCGTCAATTTGTTGGGCATATAAAATGTCCGACCAATTAAGCTTTTGCGGTGTAAACCGTCAAAAACTGTATTTGAAAAGATTGAATGGATAGAGAGGCTCTATGGCCATGTATAGGGAAAATGTTGATTTTGTTGAGTTGAGCAACTAAAATGTTGACCCTATTAAACCCTTTGGGCATTAACCGCAGAAACAAACTGTAACGTCTATATTTAAAAGGTAGACGAATTGACTCAATGCTATTGAATAGAGCGAATCAGCACCAATTTGTAGATAAAATAAAATTTGGAACCAATTGCCTTTTGGGGGTAAACCATATAAATACTGTAGCGCTCTTATTGGAATAGATAGAAAGGCAGGCCCTATACTAATGTATGGAAGTGAATCAACGCCTATTTGTAGAGCAACTACAATATCCGCCTAAATAAGGCATTTAGTGTAGCCCACAAAAAAAGCTGCAGAGCACTGATTTGAATAGATAGACGAGCGGAACCTATACACATGGATTGAGAAACAACACTAACTTTTTTTGGGAAATTACCGATATGTTAAGCTCTTTCGGCGCAAGTCTGTAGCGCCCTTAATTGAAGAGATAGAAAAATAGCCTCTATACAAATGCGACAAATTAAGTTATTTAGGAGTAAACTTATTTGAATAGATAGAATAGTATACAGCGAACCAACACCTATTTGTTGAGCAAATAAAATTTCGAACCAATTAAGCCCTTTGAGCAAACACAAGAGCGCTCTTATTTTAAGATAGAAGAACATGCGTTATACTAATGGATGAGAGTGAATCTGAGCCAATTTGTTGAGCAAATACAATTTCCGACCAAATAAGCCCTTCAGGCGTGACCCGCAAAAAAAAAACTGCTACGCTCTGATTTGAAAAGATAGAAGAGATGGCTTTAAGTAAATGGATAGATATAATGCATTAATTCTGAGCAAATAGAATTGCGCAACAACTAAGCCCTTTCGGCGTACATTGCAAGAAACTGTATCGCTGTTATTTGAAGAAATAGATAATAGAGAGAATCAGCGCCAATTTGTTGAGCAAATAAAATACTGAAGCGTCCTTATTTGGAGAGATAGAAGAATGACCTACATAACAATGCATAGAGCAGATCCTTGCCAAAATTTCCGAATAATTAAGCTAATTAGGTGTAAACTGTATCGCTCTTATTTGACAAGAAGATAGATTAGATAAAGAGGCACCAATTTGATGAGCAACTAACATTTTGAACCAAATAAGCCCTTAGGGCGTATAGCGCAAAAAATCTATAACACCTTTATTTGAAGAGACAGAATAATGGAATTTATATTATTGGATAGAGCGAATATTGGTTACACAATGGGCAACAAAAAATTTAGTATCAGTAGTAGAAAATGAGAACTACCTGCAGAGCCTACTTCATAAATTCAAAACAACAGCGGAACAATTTAACATGCAGATCTCTATAGCGAAAACAACATCTATGGCGTTCTCAAAGGAGCCGATCAGATGTAAACTCGCCATCGCAGGAGACACAATAGAGCAGGTAATGCGACTCAACTATCATGGCCAACGAGAAACTGAAATGAAGACGCTCAGGTCCATAGTTGTTCTTAGTGTGAGAGACCAAATACGAAGTCAGAATAACCGACTGTGGTATCACTGATGTCGTGCTCTGTACAAGGTCTAGACGCCGCGAATGGAATCAGCATGTATTACAAATGGACAATAATAGACTGGCGAAGGAAGTTGAAGACCGGATACAAGAACACCCACTGGACGTCCAGCTAAAAGATGGTAAGACAGCTGGACATCGGCATCACAATAGGGAAGCTAATTGGAAAATAACAGGACTCGTTCTAAAACAAGAAGAAGAAGAAGGATGGAGCGAATCAAAACAATTTTTTTGTGGAAATAATATTTAAAAAAGTTTAAGCTCTCTGGGCGTAAAACGCAGAAAAAACCATAACATTTTTATTTGAAGAGGCAGAAGAATGGACTCGATACTATTGAATAGAGCAAATGAACGCCAATTTAAATAACAATTTCGAAGCAATTAAGTCCTTTGGGCATAAACCGCAAAAACACTGTAGCGATCTTATTTGAAGGGACAGAATAAAAGGCCCTATAGCAATGGATGAGAGTGAATCAACGCCAATTTGTTGAGAAAATACATTTTCCGACCAAATAAACCCTTTAGGCATAAATTAAGCTCTTTAGATACTCAATGAAAATTTGTTGAGGAAATAAAATCTTCGACCAATTAAGCCCTTTCGGCGTAAGCCGCAAAAAACTGAAGCACCCTTATCTGTAGAGCTAGAAGAATGGCCTATATAACTATGGATAGAGCAGATCCTCGCCAATTTGTTGAGCACTGTTCGATCAATTAAGCTCTGTAGGTGTAAAACGAAAGAAAAGAAAGTGTAGCGCCCTTATCTGAAGAGATTAAAAATGGCCTATATAATAGAGCATATGTGTTGGGTATGGGCAATTCAAGCTAGTCGGAACTCTATCTGGTGGCAGAAAATGAACTAAAATCTAGTAGGTAATCTCTACGTATAAAATGTATTTTCTCATCATATATGTGACAATATGTGCAAGGTTTATCGAGTTATATATTAAAAGTTTGTTAACAACCACGGATTACTGTCTAAGTGATTAAAATTGTGTAATTTTTATGTAATCGACTGATAAAAACAATAACAAAGATCAGCTATTTACCCACTAGTTCGACGAAAACCGTTGACATTTGAATCGCGAATATAAAATGTCTGACCAATGAATCTATATCGATGTAAACCGTAAAAAAACTGTTTCGCCCTTATTTGAAGAGACATAATAGATAAAGGTTCTAAGGCAATAGATATAGGAAATCAACAACAATGTGTTAAGCAACTAAAACTTTAACCAACTAAGCCATGTGGGCATAAAAAAACTGTAACATTCTTTTCCAAAGAGATAGAAACCGGGTAATAAACAAATGGATAGAGCGAATCAACGCCATTTGCTGAACAAAAAACTTTCTGACGAACTAAGATCGTTAGGTGTAAACAATTTTTCGAACCAACTATGCGCGATGGGGGTAAACAGCAAGAAACTGTAGCATCCTTATTTGCAGAGATACAAATGCACCGTTTTGTATATACCAATGGAGAGAGGGGATTTTTTAGTGTCGATATGCCAGCTTTATTTTATTACATCTAATAATAGCCCTTTTATTAATATTTAGAAAACTCAAAGTTAGGATCATATGAGCCTGTGAGAATGAAAGTGGTGTAAGTCACATTTGAATTTTTCTGAAATGGAGCATAGTTTTAAAACCTCAATACTATTTTATAATTCGTTCTACAACATACATATGAGCCTGTGAGAATGAAATTGGTGTACGTTACATTTGAACTGTTTTGAAAAAGAGAAGTTTTTGCGTTTGGTATTTATGTAAATCGACGTATGCAGTTACATTTGTATTGATGAATAAAATAATTGTACGTCTGTAACTGCGCCCGTCTTAACGATTAACCTAAATACCAAACGCAAAATCTTTTCTTTTTGAAAACTGTTCAACTGTGACTTACAACAATTTCATTCTCACTGGCTGACATGTATGTTGTAGAACGAATTATAAAATAGTATTGAGGTTATAAAATTATGCATACGAATGCCATACATATCTTTCTAACTGATTAAAATACTTTAGAGTTGGCTCTGAAACTTATTTTGTAAGATTTGATGATATTTTATAACTAAAGATAGAAGATGCTTCCCAGACATAGAGCAAATATTAATCACATTCTAGGTAAAGAATGGGAAGAACACTTCAAGCTAATGCTCTCTACAGCCCAATATCAGGCAGTCAGTGGAGTGTAGGGACACAAAAGGGATTTTTTGGTACAATGAACACAGACCTATAAATCGCAGAGATGTTAGGAAATTGAAGAAGAAGGGTAGACAGCATCGCCAACGAGCATATCATATTAGTTTATCCCAACTTTGGATGGCCAAGCACCTTCAACTAAATCCTCGAAATATGGGACACCCCAAGAGCATAGAGAATCGATAAAGTAAAAATCTTATACAAAGGAATAGGGGACCCTAGATGATATGAGTTGGGATCTCATATAGGACCATCGATGTTCTGGCAACTCTATTTAAATTGTTCTAAAAAAAATTATTAAAGAATCTATAATAACCAATAAAATAAAATCTATAATGTATGCGGATGACTTGGCCATATATTCTGAGGGTCTTAAACACCTACAGTTAAGTCTAAATCGATTGGAGTCATGGTGTGAGACCAATAGAGTAAGGCTCGGTTGTATAAAGTCGAGGTAACTTTAACCCGTGATTATATCATTAGATGCTGCATAAATAGTTAACTTTCCAACGGAAATGTCGGATTATGTGTCAAAGTTGTCCAAAGTTAGGTTAGAATCACGGATTGGAAATTAACTCCAGAGTTATCTGCCTTATAAACCGAGCCTAGCTGTACAATATCAAAATATGGCCTGCAGTGATCTACGCTTTTAAGTTCTTGAGCCCTCTGCTGAAGAAGGAACATCTACTTCAACTGGATAAAATAAAAGCCGGTTCCTGAAGAAAGCCCTAGGATTATCAAAAAACACCTTAAACACATTTGCGTTCCACGTGGTCGACTCAAAGGACAAAGGAAAGATCGAAATCTTCAAGGGAGTATCGAACCCGGTAATAGTATATTGCAGAGGCTATAAAGAAGAACATGAAGTTCGTGGTGAAGAGATATACGGGCCGTCCAACTGTAAAAGTGACCTAACTAAAAAGAACGATACAGCCTAACTTGTGGCACCCTGCATAAGTACCATCACCTACTATGCAGTAAGGAATCGTTCCACCACCCGGAGGAGTCGTGTATATGCTATATAAATGTTCAGCGGACAGAAACCATCCACTAAGTTGCAGGGAAAAATAAAACCACTCTATCCGTCAATTTGTCAACTGCATTAAACAAGAGTGATGCGTCAATGACTTTTATAAATTAGAAATTAGATTTAATCACTAATTTATAAAAACCTCTAATATCTAATCCGGGATCTCTAACCGCTATTTTGTACTGTAATTGTTCTGTTAATTTTAGTTAAGACTAGTTATTGTAAATAACATAACCGTAATACTAGCTATATGCAACTGTTATATGCGAATAAAGATTATTAACTAAGGACTATTGTCATGAATTAGAAAATAATGTTAATAGTCAATAAAAACGCGCTTTATGAACTAGTAAAAATGGTACGACATTCATCCGCAAAGTGTTTGCTAAAAGCATTACAATTTACAATTCATAAAAAACGTATAGATTTGATCCCACTTAATACTTTTCTACGTTTCAGTTTGCAAGTTATAACCGCTTAAAATATCATCATGCCCGGCGCTTTCACCGTTTATTTTTAACTTTTGAAAGAGTTTCTCGGTTCTCGCTTATATTTTAATTATCTCTCCGGCTATTTTATGGGTTACAAGTTCATTAAAATTAGCTATTAGCTCAACATAAGTCCAAATAATCAATATAAAATATTATATCTGGACCGTAACCCTAGCATATTGTAAAAATTATGAACACACGTGAATCAAAACCAACTTTATCCATAACAGCAAGTTTTAATAACCAATAAAGAAATTTATGACGCCCATAAAATCCCATCCTGCTGTATATTACAGTAAAAACTTTCGCATCCCCAAGGAGCCCGAATAAATAAGTAATTAAAACAGGGAAAAATATACCAGCCGCAGTGTCAGACACGCGAAATACGACAAACCCTGCAGTGAGCTAGCGGCAGCGCGAGGCTTTATAATCCTGCTGCATGGGACGCCCGGCAATAAATCATAAAATTGTTGTAAACTGCAAGTTCGGCTAAATGATAAATGGTGGTCGCGACTATAAACATGGCCGGAATTGGGCTGTCAGTGTAGTGGGACACCTGAGACATGGACGGGTCAAATGACTCTGGGCTCCCTCGGGAAAACGACCTCTAACCTACTCGGAGCGTGAACACACGACCCATACAGCGTTACAGTTTTTTAACATCCCAACCAATTCACATCAATCGAAAATACTATTCAATTAAATCGATATATTCAAGATAAGAGATAAATAAAAAGTGACATATGAATATATGTCGATTAAATAATTTTGTTTTAGGTTTATTTGTGAATTTATTAATTTTCAAATAAAATAATTCCTGTCAAATCAGAGAATAGCTGATTATATATGCAGATTTGGTAACATAGCAGTGGCTACAAAAACAGTTTTTTATTCAATGAACAAAAAACTATGTAGACGTATACAGGCGTAGGATAGGCGGGTGGTCACATCCAACCAAAGTATGCACGTTAAATGTTTTTAATTTTTAAATTGAATTGTGTTATCATCTGTTTTAATTTATTAACTAAAACTAGCTAGTAATTAATAAAATAGTATTTTGTTGTTACTATGATCCAGCTAAAATAATGTGAAAGCTTAAGTAATGCAACTTTATCTGAGAGAAGTGGAAGAATATATATATATATATATATAAGAAGACTTTCTGTGGACACGGCGGGGGTTCGGTTTTGGACTATGTGGTGGTCAAAGGTATCGGAAGGGAGGAGTTGGAGTGTTTCAAGGTGGAAAATATGGGGGGATCGGACCATGTGCCGGTGGAGGTTGTCTTGAGAAGGACAAAAGGTTGGAAGAGGATGGAGAAAAGGGGCAGCAAGGGTTTGGATGGAGCGAAGTAGAAATTGCGGTGTATGAGAGAAACCTAATGGGCGTGACGTGGGAGAAGGTACAGTCGATGCTCCAGTTGGAGAGAGTGATGGCGGCTGCGTTGGTGGTGAGGAAGAAGAGTGGAGACCAGAGGGAATGTTGGTTCGACGAGGGGTGTAAGATAAAGAAGACGAGGTGGCGGAGGGAAATGGTTAATTGGAAGTACGGCAGATGTTCAGTCGAAAGGGTTAATCAGGCGAAAAGGGAGTTCAAGAGTACGTGCGAGAGGAAAAAAATAGAGGAGTTGCAGAAAGTGGAAAAGAGGTTGAGGGAGTGTGTAGTGGAGAAACGGATGTGGGAGATCTTAAAGGGAAGGGTGAATCAGGGCAAAGTGAACATAGAGCTAGCAGAGTGGGAGAGGAGTTGTAAACAGATGGCGGGGTCTGAGGTGGAGCTGGGCAGTTCGAGTGCGAGACAGGTGGTGCGAAGGGAGGCGTTTTCCCGGAAAGAGGTGGAGGTGTCCCTGGCACAGTTAAAACTAGGAAAGGCAGCGGGGGAAGATGGGCTGAAGGCAGAGGATTTCAAAAAGCTACCGGAGGAAGGAAGAGAGAAGGTGCGGCAGAGTATTAACAAGGTGTGGAGTGGAGAGGAGGAAGTGCCGGAAAAGTGGCGTGTGGGGGTAGTGGTCCCGGTTCATAAAGGGGGAGAGGCCTCGGACGTTAAAAACTATAAGGGGATCACCATTATGAGTGCCGGTTATAAATTGATGATACTATGGTGAAAAATAGAATGAATAGGGAAGTGGAGCAAAAGGGGCTCCTGCCGGAATGCCGGGGTGGGTTCAGAAGGGGAAGAGGGACGAGGGAGCAGATTTTCACGCTGAATGCAAAGGGAGAGTGTATGCGGTGTTTGTGGTTTTAAAAGAGGCGTATGACTCAGTTCCTAGGGGGAAACTGGTGGAATGTATGGATAGATTGGGTATGGAAGAGTAAGGAGTGGAGTGGATGAGAAGGATGTATAAAGAGGCATGGGCGAAAGCAAGAGTGAATGGAGAAATATCTGAGAAGCGAGGGTGAATGTGGGAGTAAGGCAGGGGTGGCCGCTGAGCCCCCTCCTGTTTAATCTGTACACCAGCGAGTTGGAAGAGGTGCTGAGGAGAGGACAGGCAGGAGGGGTCGTGGTGGGTAGATCCAAGGTGTGGATGTTGGCGTATGCAGATGACGTGGTGCTGGTGGCCAAGAGAGTGGAAGAGATGCAAGAGATGTTGGAAAGAATGAGTAGGTACTTGGATAAGAGAGGGCTAGTGGTGAATGTGGAAAAGACCAAATGGATGTTGTTTAGAAATAGGGACAGGAGGGGTAAGGGCGAAGGGCTGAAATGGAAGGAAAGGGAGATTGAGAGTGAATGGCTTTAAATATTTGAGCTTTTGGTTTGACTGTGGAGGAGGGCTTAGGATGCATGTGGAGTGTATGCAGGCGAAAGCAAGAATGGCTTGGGGGATTGCGTGCAGAAAATGGGGGTGGTAACCTCGTAATGGCGTGCAAGATCTGGGATGCGTGTGTAAAACCTATATTGTTGTATGGAGTGGAAGTGTGGGGATTGCGTGAATGGGAGGTAATAGAAATAGAGCAAGGTTGGTTTCTGAAGAATCTGCTAGGGCTCGAAAAGTCGACACCGACGGCAGTGCTGTTGCAGGAGACAAGTCGTATGAGTATGTGGTGGGAGTCGTGTGTGAGGGTTGTGAAGTTTGAGGAAAGATTGCAGAATTTGGGCGAGGAAAGACTGGTACGGGAGGTATGGATGAGGTGTAAGAGAAGAACAGAGAGTAGATGGAGGAAGGATAGAGAAAGGATGCATGAAACAGTGGGTATGTCTGAGATGTGGGTAGAGGAGAAGCTGAGAGAAAGGGGTAGCCTAGAAACTGAGATAAGGGAGAGACTGAGGGATATTGAGTGGCAAGAAAGGCAAGTGAGAATGGATGAGAGCTCATACAACCCTGGCTACGTAGGGTGACAAGTGCAGGGGAAACTCCCGAGCTACTTAGCCAGGGGAGAGTGGAGCAGAGAGGACAAAGTATGCATGGCAAGAGCGAGGTGTGGGTCAGAAGAGCGAGGAAGAAAAGTGTGGATGGGTCTGGGGTACACCGCGTGTGCGCTGTGTAGGAAGGGGAGTGACACGTGGTGGCACCTTAGCAAATAATGTGAGGGAGTGAAAGCAGAGTGGGTGGGAGAGTGCAGAAAGCTGAATGAATGGATAGGAGAGGGTGGGATAGGCGTGAAAATCCGCAGGAGGCTGACGTGGAAAGGAAATTGGCGAGGGCAGAGGGGGTTTAGTTTATATATATATATATATATATATATATATATATATATATATATATATATATATATATATATATATATATATATATATATACCTATACATTAGGTGTTATTCTCACATTTATACTGTCACACAACTTGCAGTTTTCAATTTAGTATGTAGTGGCTAACAAAACGCAAATAACACCGCTTTGTTTGATGAAAATAATTTGCGACAATAATCTGGATGAGCACGATGAGTTGTATGTATTTTGTACGACATATATAAAGATAAAATATTTAATTTTATCCCTTCAACGTTCGCGTTAACGTATGTGCCGTCATTAATAATAACCTGAAGCGTTCAATGTTGTTCTTTATGCGTTCTCTAGACCAGTGTTCCTCAAACGTTCTGGTCCACGACCCTCTTTTTCACATAAAAATGTCAAGGGTCGCCCTGAAGAACAGATACGCAGAAAAACATTCCGAATGATTGATCTGTAATCAATATTTTCTGCAAACCCATAAATATTTTTCTTACTCTTAGTCTATGAACAATAATGTCACTAACAACGTTTAACATATAGAAATCTCCGAGTCTTTGATTAGCTTAAATTGATTTTTTTTCTTATCCATTATTGTGGTGTATGTATGTCACATGCATTATGTTGAAAATGTGAATTACTATTTATTCTAAACACATAGCCACAACACAGCGCTCCGCCATCTGGCGATTTCAGCTGCTCTTTGCGAGAGTCTGCCCGCAGCGCAGAAATATACGCGTGAATATAATAATATTTTTAGGTTTCACTTTCAGTCTGGTCTTTGCGCTAAAGTTGAACTTTGGACACGCCAGATCAATTTGTATCTACTCTAACTTAAGCGTCATTTTTAAGTCTTAAGCGTTATCCGCTATCCTTGGTGTGTGAAGGGGGCATGTGCAATGTCTGCGCCAATTCAATAGTTTTATTTTTTCTATGCGAACACGTTCTAGTTTAATTATGAATACACGGACGAACGAACGCGTGGGGTCCAACAGGCCGGAATCTGATTTTCCCGGGGCCCAATATAACGCCGGCACGAACCCGGTTTAATACTTTACCAAGGACGTGACTTCAATTGACGGGCATTTCTCTCTTTTACAATCAACTCAAAACCTACACTTGTAGTGCGCCCCCCACGCGCGCGCGCACACAATACATCAACGACCCCCAGCACGACGAATGTAGGGGCGGCACTTGCTGACGTTACGATATTGCTCCGCCACCCTCCCCCCAACCCAGACGTGTGGAAGAAACGACGTTTTGCGAAAGAAAAGTTCGCACCCGTGTAATTTCGGGCGCGCTGATATTTACAGAAATGTTAAATAAGGCGTTAGTACATAAATAAAAGAATTTTACGTTAGTAGTTTCAAACACCCTACTGTTAAATAAATTTAAGTTTTTTTTTGCATAAAAGAGAAATCGCATTCCGTTAGTTCCGTAACCAGAGATTTATTTCAATTCGCAAAACAATCAGGTACCTGGTTACCGCCTTGACCGTGGCATGGCCACAGGCCAACCGGCTTATGCATGTCCTCTGGTTTACACGCGGAATCGATACACGTTTCTCTGTCAATTGTTGCCACCTGTAAATGCAGACGGAGATCAGAAGGGGAGGAATTGGCCGTCTTACCTGATTGCCGCCCTGTCTGTGGCACGGGTACAGACCGACCGGCTTGTGATTGTCACTCTTCCGGGTCGGCGAATCCAGACAAGTCTTGCCGCCAAAGCCCAAGTTGCGGAACTAGAGAGGGAAACACGAAAAACATTTCATATGTAAAGTGTGTGCAAAGTACAAACAATAAATTAACTCGAATTCTGAAATAATAATTGTTTAAAAGTTAGAATAATTTTATAAATGCACGATGAAATAATAATTGTTTTAAAGTTAGAATAATTTTATATATGCACAATGAAAATAAATTAGGAGGAATAATAATAATTGTGAGCTAATTTTAGACAGATATAAACTTTAATTATATCTAGTAATAAATGTGTAAAGAATTTATAAATCTACGAAGAAAATTAATTTCTAGGAGAAAAAATATATCATTTCATTTTTAGTTAGTATAAATTTATTTCTTATATCGCACCAGTTGTCCAAAATAGTTTTTTGATAAATACATTTTAAAGATTGCAATAGTTCCAGTAGTTTTTACCATGGATATAATGTTATGTATATATTTTTTAAATAAATATATAATATAATTTGATTTATTCGAATCGCAAAAAAGATTATAGGAGCGTTAAAATATACACAAGAATCATCAAAACAAAAATCAAAACCTGAAAATTCATTTTGTACAGGTTACGATATGTCATCTCAAGGTGCGATATAAACTAATGAAATATTCCTTCTATAGAGAAAGTTTAACGCTATCTGTCCTTGTTTGGGATATCAGCACAAAGCCAATCCTGGCTGATATCTCAAACATTCTGTTGGAATATTATTCCAATAGAAGGCCCTACCCGGTGATCCTGATAGCATGAGCATGTTGGTTTTTACCATGGGTATGCATTGTTACTTGAAGTGGTGTCGCTAGATAGCGTTAAACTTTCTTTCTAGGAGGAAATTGCATTACTTTGTATATAACCACTCGAAATATTGTGTGAATTTATCCTCACTAGCTAAGCTACACTGATGAGATCTACCAATATCGAATTGTAGGTATAAGAGACACTTATATATTTTTTTATATGTTATTCATGTCGAAATATATATTCATTTCTAAGCTAGTACGTTTTTACTATGAAAATCGCATTACGTTCATATCAACATAAGCTTTAAATATAAATGAAATAAAATTATTAATGCCAACCCAGCTCTGTGGCGGAGAGAAGCCGCCCGTCTCGAACAAAGCATTGGGTAGTGTGAGTTCAAACCCCACCGGACGAATTTTCGCGAATCACCTTTGTCACAGTGTTTTTGTGAAGTTAAGGTAAATAGGTTAAATTATTTCAGAAATAGGGCGGAACGGCCGATAGACGATTAAATACTCTCTCTCTCTTTCTTTCTTATTTCAGAAGAAGTAGTTTTTGAGTACTAAACTAAATTTAAAAATGTAATCTAAAGAGTGAACTTTATGATTGACAGACGTTTTTTAGAAACATCTCGGCATGATCCTTAACCCAGATTCATCAATGCTCTCTTTAAAAACGTTCATGTCTGCCCGTCATATCATTTTCGGGGCGAATGCGGTGGCGATCAGATAAGCAGCCTAAATAGAACACCGGGCAAACGTTCAATTTGCAGGGGCGGCGATCTCTGAAACCCTCCCCACCGCACTTTACATTTTACTACACATCCGCCTAACCCATAAACCTACATACATAGATACACATCAACCTCCCAAATTCAATTCAGTTACCATTCGTATGCAAGAAATATCAATATCACCCTTAATCAATTAATCGCGAATACGAAAACCAAAATCACGACGACTCTTTCGAGGAATCAAAATTGTGGATCGTGGTTCTATGAATAGGCAAACAGATGACTTGTAATTTCAACAATTTATTTTTTAGTTTTTATGCAAACGTAATGTGTTTTTTCCGTCTTGAGGCGTTATGAATTAACTAAAATAAGCAAAGGATATTTAATGTTAAAGCTAATTAAGTGCTAAACATCATCGTATTATAACATAGTAATTACAATAATTGAATTTATTTTAATTTTTAAGCAAAAACGTTTTTATGGCAAAGTTTTGAATTGAACTCTCCTTGATTTTGAATAAAAATAAGTACGAAATACAATAATATCATGACAGTTGTATTTTCAACAATTGGATTTATTACGATTTTTTAGCATAATGTTTTAATGGAAAAATTATGCGCCTTGAATTTTCCTTCATTAATTTACCAAAATGCACCAATAACTTATACAAAATTAATAGAATATACTTCGTTTTGAAGCTGAATAAGTGCCAAAATAATAATATGTTCACTCACTTGTAATTACAATAATTTAATATATTACGATTTTTTGGTAAAGGTTTAATGGAAACATTTTGCGACTTTCCCACATTGAGACATATTAAGTTTGAAGGTAAATGAGTTATTTTGGAAGAACAGTAGGGAGAAATACAATTATAGCATGTTTTAGTAGTAATTTTAGCATTTGAATTTATTACGATTTTTTAACAAACAATTTTGTATGGAATTTTTACGATATAAGGAGTTATTAATTGACCAAACAATGCTTCATTTTAAAGCTAATTAAATGCCAAATACAATTATATTATTACTTATTTGTAAGATGAGGAATTGAATTTATTACAATTTGTTACCGAAACGTTTTTATGGAAATAAAATGTGTCTTGAATATTCTCGCATTGAGGAGTTAACTGACCACAATGAACAAGCAAAAAACTAAGTAAGGTAAGTAAGTATTTTGTTGTAATTTCAACAGTTGAATTATAACGTTTTTTGTAAGCAAAAAATCTTATGGCAAAATGTAAATTTTTCCGTCTTGAGGCATTATCAATTGTCCTAAATATACAAACAATACTTCATTTTGAAGCTAAAAACGTTACAACCATACTAATATCATCACTATGCAATAATGAAGAGAATTGAATTTATTAAGATGTTTTAGTGTATATAAAAAAGTTGTTTTGAAATTTTCCGCCTTATTTAATAAAAATAAACAAACAATGCTTAATATTGAGTTAAATAAATACCAAATATAATTAAATAATTACATAGTTGTAATTTCAACAATTGAATTTAATAAAGTATTAAGGATTTTTATTTTTTTCACATTGAGACATTATTAATTAACCGCAATAAACTAGTAATACTTAATTGAAACTCAATAGGTGCCAAATATAATTATAATATCATTTAGTTGTAACTTTTAATATTTTAAGTTTATTTAATCAAAAAACGTTATGGAAACGTTTCTGAATTAAGGACTTATAACTTGGCCAAAATATGCAATCAATGCTGCATATTTAAGCCAATTAAGCGTCAAATACAAATGTATCATCACTTAGTAGCAATATGAAGATTTTTTTTTGTACTTCGTTAAAAAAAACTGGGTTTAGCTTCCTCCGGCTAATACCACGCAGCAAGAGAAGTTTTTATGGAATAGACTAGTTATAAAACTGTATGTAACTTCGCCATTGCCGGTCCCAAGCCCGAATGAGAAGTAGAGGATAAGGAGTACAAACATCGTTAAAAAAGGGGTTTAGCTTCCTGCGGCTAATATCATGAAGAGCCCCTTCTCTAAGCTACGGATGAAGACAATAACGATGAAAGAATTTCTCGACACTTGACGGAAGTGCTTGTTTCTAGGGGTGTATAAAAGCTAAGGGAGATAATCAGAAAATTCTGGTCCTCTAGGTTAGTGATTGAAGCGCCGGGCCAGCTCCTCGGCACTCGGAAAAATACAAAACTTGCTAAAAATGCTAACATTAATCCACGGAACACGGATGGACAGATGGACAAAAGACTTAATTAAGCAAAGAAAACGGACGATGAGTAGGAACATTTGCAATGTACGGGGACTGACGAACAAGCTACAAAATCTTGTGGAGGAGTCAAAAACAAAATCTAATCTAACGTTATGTACCGTTCAGAAACAGGATAAGGCACTGGTAATCTAGTTATACGGGATTACCTGCATTTATGGTCAGGAATCTATAAAGCACAAGGGGCTAAAGTACGAATGTCAATACTAAACAGGAACAAACTTATTAGTTCCATCAAGGGTGTACAATACATCAGTGAGAGATGCCTGAAACTGACCCTGGGGATGTTGGCACGAGAGCTGATCATCATAGAGACGTACCCACCTATCGAGGACGCGTTAGCGCAGACCAAGGAGGATTTCCATATATCCTTATGTCAATAATTAGACGCAGTTCACTATCCCAAGAACTTATTTTAGCGAGAGATCTAAATGCTAAAATTAGCTCTTATGTAAAAGATACTATAGTAGGACAGGAAAACCAGTTGGCGTCCGGTCAGGGTGAGAAACGGAAATCACTGCTCTTCTGATATTGGTTCTATGCAGCTCTTATAGCCAGACGCGGTGACGTGATTCGAAGCGGCGATGCTGGTGGTGGATCGCAGGCGGTGGGATAGGTGAGATAGGCCTCTTTCGCATCCTGGGACGCGCAACGTGCTCAGAGCGCACAGAATGCTCAACGCCTCGTCACAGCACAGTCCACGAATCAAAATTCTATCTTGGCTGATAATATCATAAAGCTCGTTTTAAAGAAGATAATTTCTTGAACCAAAAGTCAGTCAAGAAATGAATCCATCGAAATTGTCTAGTATAATACAGCACATTGTTTGAAATATTTAATTGGATTGTAGATTGACTGGAAAATAAGATGCGTTCAATAGTTCAAGGGCAATATTTTTGAGGAGATGCATGATCTCGGACCCACTCTTATTCCAGAAATTGTTTAATTTCTTACATATTCATTAAGTAAACAATCCAACATCTTAGGAAATATATTAATTCATTTAATAAACATCTTTCCTTTCAAGAAATTGTCTTGTCTAAAACGACCTTAAGACAAGAATCGAACATAAAAGATTTGATGCGAGAGTAAAACTCGGGGAGAATTGTGGATCTGACCACTACTACTACTACTTCCACTACCATTATTACTACTACTACTTCTTATACAGTGTAAATCCAATAAGAACAGAGAAAATTAATATAATAAATAAAGATCCATTCAAAGATGAGTGGCCGATAAACCAACTTTTACAGCAACTGAGTATACGAACACTATACCAAAGCAGACTTAGAGGAGGATGAGGTCAAGGAGGTGATCCTGGGACTCCCGTACAGGAAGACCCCGGAGCCAGACCGCCTCTACAATGAAATCGTGAAGTAGCATCGCACATAGCACAAGACCTGAAGGCAATTGCCAACAAATGCCTGGACGAGGGCAAGTTCCCCAGAGGTGGAAGAGGGCGAAACTTTTCCTTATCTCCAAGAAGAGGAAACCAAACACGGGGGTGACTGCGTACAGGCCCTTGTGTCTCCTTGATGATGGTATAGCGAAAACAATGGAGCAGTTAATAGTCAACAAGTTGGAGACAATGGCGGAGGAGGCTAAAGGCCTCTCGTCCACCCAATATGGCTTCCGCAAGGGGCGCTCCATAACAGACGCGATATTGGCGGTAACGCACACCGTCAAGGAGTACAACACCAGTCCACTAAGAGGTAGAAGTCATTTTCTGATGGTCCCCTCGTCGTCAGTAATGCCTTAAATTCCATCCCCTGGAGTTACGTTAACGAAGTACTGAGGGTGCTACGAGACTCATCAGAGCATATCTGAGGGACAGGGAGATTGAATAAGAGGTAACCACGGGAGGTCTTGAATTCTAGATGTTAGCAGGGGTCCCGCAGGGGTCGGTCCCGGGGCATCTGCTATGGAACCTCGCATACGACGGGCAATGCTAGACGGAGTAAATACTACTGCCTGTGCAGATGACATGGCAGCCCTGGGGCCCAGCAAAGATATGGCGGAACTGACAGGCAGAAGGGAGAAGCCGCTGAGAAGGATGGATGACGGAACATCACCTCCAACTTGCAACCTGGAAGACCGAGGCATGCCTTCTGATAAGCAAGAGGTCAGGACACAAGACAACGACCCATCAATAACTTCTAGGAGCACCGGTCCCAATCCGGAACCGCCTACGGTACAGGGATCATGCTATAGGCCAAACTTCCAACCATTCGGTGCAGGTGCTGGAGAGTACAAAGGTAGCGGCCAAAACCGAAGCGGCCATCTACTGATCCCCAACGCTGGGGGACCAAGCGAAGGCATAACCAGAACCAGACTAGTCGAAACAGTATCCAGAATCAAGCTGCTGTACATAGTTTCGGCATGGTAGGTGGCGACTGGGCGGAGTCGGAAGCGGCTACGTAGGGCTACAAGGGCCAGCGCATTACGCATCAGTAGAGCGTATCGCATCGTCCCCATCGACTCAGTGGAATTACTAGCTGCAACGGTATAAGCAGACCTGCTGCTCACAAAAAGGGCTGCTACTTCCAGGCCATCAAGCAGGGCACCGGGAAGAGGGAGGCGCGCAAGCTGAACAGAGAGGCCACCATGGACAGATAGCATGAGTGCTGGGACATAAGTACGAGAGGAGCATGGACCAGAAGAGCCATCCCAGACGTCAAACGAGGGGTGCAGAGGAAGTAACCCCTCACTGGGCATGGTACCTTCGACATACCTGGTGAGGATTGGGAAGGTGGAAGATGACACCTGCTGCTATAGCACACATCCTAGGGGCAGGCACCCAGTGGACGGATGAAAAAACCGCACTGGAGGCCCGGATAGAGCTCCAAGTGCAAAGGGCATCGGTAAGGCGATACTGTAAACAGAGGAGAAGTGGCAAGCAGTGGTACGATTCGCGGAGGAAGTCATGCGACGACGTAAGTTCAAGGACGGCCTCAACCACAAATCCGAGACAACGCAGGTAAAAGCGTTTGGTATCGCGATTCAGTGTTCATCATGCGATGAAAGATCCCAAATTATCCCAACCGCAACCTGCGTCGAGGCAGGCAATATGACATTAAACAAACACAGAAGAAAACACGAATGGAAGCGCAGACCAAGATTATCAAGTAGCGAGTACATCACTACGGTGATGCTACCGTGGCCTACCAAGCACATACTGCTAAGCGGGCTAGTGACCCAGCTGAGGGTAAGGCAAGCGAGAAAGCTTAGTTGGGGGTGGGAGGTATGTAGATGTTTAGTCAGTTTCACCCGGTATTAGGTACCGTGCACCTAATACCGGGAGAATCCAACACTGTTCAGACGCGAGCAAGGCGTCTTTTGAAGATTCAGTCACCCGCCAAAAAAATGGGAAAACAATAACCTCACCTATAAAACTCGACAAGGGAATAAGACAGTAATGTTGCCTCTGGCCAACGCTGTTCAACTTATATCTAGAAGCGATGCTGAAGTAATGAAGAAGAATTTAGCATGGGGATCCCGATAGGAGACACCTATTTAGCCTAAATTTTTCGGATGATCATAGGTGGTCATAGCGAAAGACTCTTTTGATTTGAATGATCAGAAATGGGGAATGAAAATCAATATCAAAAACGGAATTATTTACTGTAAACTTACAAGTTAATTTCTTAATCATGGTGGAAGACACACAAATTAAAAAAGTACAACAATTGAAATATATAGTAGCTATGTTTACCAATAATGGATTGGACTCGCACGAAATTCTTGGCTGCTAACTTCCAAGCTAATTTTTTAATCGGGGTGGAAGACAACACATAAATTAAACAAATACAACAATTTAAGTCATCATGTTAAAATAGGAAAACCAAAAAAACACATTGGCAAGTCGTGGTGTCGGTATTGTTTTTTGGGAGGGTAGTAAATATGGACACGGAACGGCGTCTGAACGTGGTAGTGATGCTGGAGGGCCAGAGTATTTAGGCTAGAGAGAATGGAACGGATTAAAGGAATGTGACTGAGCTGGTTTGGCCTCTGGGAGCGGAATGATGGCCAAAGAAAATATTCAAGTGGGTACCCCTTGGGAAGGGTAATAAGAAGTGACCGAGAAGACCGTGGAATGAAGGTATAAGGTAGGTCATGACGATCTTAAACGAAGAGGATGTGGACGACAGGAGAGGATGGAGCTCAAGAGTGGCAAGGCGGCCTGCCTGTATAGATTCCCATTATGTATATATGTTTTAGTAAAATTGCAATCTAGCGAGATTCGAACTCACGATCTTTGGCTTTCGCGGTCAGTATGCTTCCAACTACACCACAGAGAGCGTGGCTGATCACATGGGTTGTTTAAATGTTTAAATTAATGCCACAATCTGACCACAATTACGAACAACCCATGCGATCAGCCGCGTTCTCTGTGGTGTAGTTGGTAGCATGCTGGCCGCGCAAGCCAAAAGTCGTGAGTTCGAATCTCACCTAGTTATGTGAACAGCTTAATTGTGTCATCCGTATCATATATGTATATACCAAATATACCAAACACGTTTTTTTTTGTGAAAAACGTATGATATTTCATTTTTTCCGCTTTGAGGCGTTTTTTTTAATAAACCAAAATCTTTATTTTGTATTGTTTTTTTTTAACAATACTTCTTTTTGAAGCTAAATAAGTCAAGCATTATCATATCATCACATAGTTGTAATATCAACAAATTTATTGATTACAATTTTTAAGCTAACTAGTTTTTATGGATCAGTAATTAATTAAATTTTAAGTTAAAATTGAGGCATAATGAATTCATCAAAATAAACAAAAAATGCTTAATTTTGAAGCTAAATAAGTGCCAAATATTATAAGTCAGTTGAACCGAATAAGATTTTAATAATTAAATTTTGTATGTGTCTACGTAATGATAAATATGGTGAAGGCCAGAAACATTACCTAATTAAACCGGAGATATCTGTTTGTCAGTGAATTATTTGACAGTTGCGCAAACATTGCGGTGGACACCAAAGTGGCCGCCCCTTTCAAGTGTCGCCCTGAGCGAAAAAGTCGACGCGTGAGACGGGACAAAGGAGCAGGCGATAACGGAATTAAGTCGCACACGGACTAGCCTAATGAGGCGGGCAGGGCTTTCCATCGAACAGGGTCGATCGGGTCGGATAATTAGACATCCAACCTTCCGATAGTGCCCGGGTTGATTAGAATACAGTGTCGTTAGTGGGATGTATCGAGTGGAAATCTCTAATTATAAACTCGTGACATAATTTAGCATGAATTTACACAAAAATAAACTGACAAATTCAAATGGTTGCCGCTTAAACACTTTTAAGAGTAACGTCTAACTTATAGAAGTTAATCAAGTTTCTACTGAATTAGAAGATTTAAATCATAGATTTAAAGTGTAAATTTATCATATATTTTTAATAAAATGACATGGAGCTTTATTCAGTCAAGTAATGTGTTTTTCGCCTTCGTGCATTTATTTATTCATAAACGTCTGTTAACAATAAAGCTTCGTTAAGTACAAACTGGATCTTTCAATGTTGACCACTTAGTTTCAAAACGATTAACTTTGTTACACCTCTTCTCACCATGTCCTCATAAAGTATTAACCGCCGGTTATATCGTTTCACCATTATTGGGTAATAATGAAGCGAAAAGAAGAAGAATTATTGGTTAAGCAATAATCGTCGGTTAAAAATAGTACCTGCCGCTTTCAGCCGTTTATCAATTTAATCGGTGACATATCCATTAAAATCAGTTCACTCAAAATTTAATGATCAATTTTGCATTTAAGGTAGCTTTATTTATACACAGTTTATATTTAAGTAAGTAAGGATTTATTAAATTAATAAACTAGGTTGATAAATATAAATAGATGAAAATTGTTGTTGCTTTTACCCTTCATCTTCACCTAGAAAGAGGAAATCATCACCCATAAATGATCTAGGCGTATTGGTATTAATGGATTCGTGTTATCTTTTTCTCTTCTTTCTTGTATCAAGTTCTCTTATATAATAATAAGGTAATTTTTATTTAATAAAAAAAGTAAGCTATCCCTTACTTTTGTATTCGATTCAATTTTTCCAATTTTAGAAGTTTAGTAAAACTGTGTAACTCAAGATTTATTCGTATAACTTAAATTGAGCCTCAATATCCTCGTATCATTAATATACTAAAATTGCCTAAATAGATTACGATGACTTTATAACCCATATTTCTTGTTTAACTTAGATACCAGAATTAGTCATTAGGTCTTTAAAAACTACCTCTCACTGGATTCAATAACAACTATCTGTACTATTTTGTATTAATACAATTATTAATAATCGCGCGTGTGTGTGAGAGAGAGAGAAAGAGAGAGGGCGTAATTTAAACATTATTTTAACGCATTTTAAAGCTATTAACAAATAAATATAATAAATAATTCAGTCGTGCATTTATAAAATTCGAACACAAAATTATAAATTGTTAGTAGAAGACAGTCTTCAATATTAATTTATTTAAACTCAACCCTATTGCACCGTTAAGTGTACGGGTAACAACTTCTTAGACCTTATTAACAGTGAATTTAATTAATCAAAAATTTAATCATAAAATAATGTTCACTCACCTCTCCATTAGCAACCGCCTCGCCGGGTATAAACAACTCCGGATAGATATTGTCCAAGTACCACTTGAAACTCTTGCATCCCAAATTCGCCCGGAGCGTCTTCCTGCTCGACACGTCACCAAAATCACCTTTGTCATTACCTATCCTCTGATAATAGTACTGTGCAAACTCGTCCATCCAGACCTCGCTAAGCCGCACGGAATTCCTGCGGAGCACATTGACACCGGTGCGCCACTTGTACGGCGAGCGTTTCCTGAAGATGTGGCCCACGTGCGAACAAGGCACAATCTCCAGCGTGCCACCACACATCCACGTCTTGAATGACAACTCGAGATTTTCCCCGCCCCAGATATCGAAGCCGCTATCGTATGTCCCCAATTTCTCGAAGAAATTCTGTAATGAAACGAATATGTTCAGGATATGTGTATATATGTGTGCAATACAAATAAAAGTGAAAATTATGTATGTGTAATAATATATCTGTGACTATTTGGCAGAAGCTGATATGTGAATTTGACTAAACTAGAGATAGCAACTACTAAGGGTCTGTTCTCAAAGTCCGCGCGTTCGCTCAGAGAAATCAATAAATCAAAAAGATTTATTTCTACGACCATCGTGCTAGACTTGGTAACAGGCACAAGCGGACGAATAAGTCGTTGCGACTAATGCGGGTGAATAAATTAGTCGTTGCGTCTAACATATTCATCCGCTTTTGTGCCAAATCTCGCGCCGACAAAACAGCAAATCTTTTTGATTTATTGCTTTATCCGCACGATCACACAAACCATGAGAACAAGGCTTAACTGTCACACATAATCATATAACAATAAAATATAACAATACATACAAAAATAACAAACGGCAGAAGGTTCTTAAGATCAATAACGAGTTACTAAGTAAATACATAAACTATTATTAAAAATGATTTAAATATATTGTAATATAATTTTTGTGAGGGTACATTTGGCTCCTCAATATTGTGCCTACTTTCCGACTAGTTGAATGACACAAGCAAGTTACTATATAAATTTGTCTTAACGTACATCATTATTATTAGTTTGCTTTTCATTGTCATGGCAGGCGAGCGACTTTATTACACAACCTTTGAATGCACGAGTTAATATTTTAATGCGTTTTAAAGCTGCAATTTTGACTTGCAGACAAAGGAAATAATGATGCAATATGCAAGGAGTTGCTCGTTAGTTTACAGAATTTGCGCTTTATTCGGCGCCGTAACCATGTAGAGCGGGATGAAAACTTCATGTAAATACATGGATTGAGAGATTGCATCTAATCCCGTTCTAATTTAATAACTACAGCATAATAAAGTTTAATAAGCTCGAGTTGACGTTATATTAAAGAGAATTTGTTATATAAATTATGGGTTGGATGAGATTATGTGACATGAACAGAAATAATTTGCATAATTTTGTAGAGAAGTATTATTTGATGTAATTGAGGGAGTAGCCTCGATTCATTAAATATTAGATTAAAACTCGAATTTCAGTTTTAATAATTAATACAACACGCTGATGTAGTGTAGTGCTTAACGAACGGGATCGAACCCTGGCCGGGTAGTCGTTACCATTTTTCGTTAGGATACAAATAACGACACTTTAGAAAAATCGGGAAATATTTTCTGTCAGTCCTAAAACTTACATACGCATAACAGAAGAACCCCTGAAGGTCGATAGCCAGTTACAAATTGTAACAAATACAGTAACTACTACTACTTATTAATACGTAAAAATAAAAAATATAAATAAATTACAACCATTAATATGTAAATCTAAATTCTATATGCTATACTTTTATGACTCGCTTAATGAATCATTGAAATGTTTAAAAGGCATTGTCATAGAGACAACCTGAAACCTTAATGTAATGCAGAGAAAAACAGACATAGTTAAAGTAATTTAAAACAGGTATAAATTAGTTTACCGAGACTAGCCGCACACCTCACAAGTATAGCTTTGTTTCATATACATTTCAAAAAAGTATATTATTATCCCAGGAAGGAAAGTTAGCGAACGTAACTGGGGGCTAGTTGGCGAAAAAGCACACCATATGTAATCTCGTCATCGGCGGGGTTGGTGAAGGAAGCTGCAGTCCGTTGCTGGGGTCGGCTCTTCGTAAGGCAGGCACGGGGAGGGTTATAAGTCATCAGGCCGCCTTACGGAAAAGATAGGATGTGCTCGAACCGGTTCTCTGAGTCGTGGTGAGGGAGAACCATCACAAGAGGGGTGCAATTGTCAGTGAAAGCTGATAGATGCAAGGAAATAAATCGATCGTCTAAGTCTTGGTGAGGGTGAATCAATTTACCAACGTTAAAAAGTGAAACGCAAGTATTGGTTTTAAGCGTAGTCAGGTAAGGTAAATCGGTTCTCAGAGTCTTGGTGAGGGAGAACCAAATGCCGATGCACGCATCTCACATTATTTATAGCGAGCAAACGAGGCCCCTACTCGTTGCGTCCGCTGAAGAGGTGCACGCAGCCCGTTTTTCCTACCCTACTAAGCGTAGATTAGAGGTAAACGGACGAAGCGGTAACATATATCTAGTAACTATTTAAACAAACTTAAACTATGGTCTCTTGTTCGCCCTCTTTATTACTATATTATTAGTCTCTTTCTCTGCTTATAGTACTGGGAAGTGACACTCCAAGTGAAAATACAATTTCACGTGGATTCCGAACCACTGAAGTCTGTTTAGATAAGAATTTTTTTACGGTCTAGAGAAAAGTGTGAAACTGCACGCTGACAAGGCAGATTGTGGAATAGGGTGCGCGTACAAGCTGAAATTTATTTCGCTTTGTGTAAGGTTTGAACTCACGATTTTCAGCTTCAACAGTCCGATGATACCTTAACCACTGCACTACGCTGCCCTCTATGCCCTAGAACTATTTTATTCCACTCCTATTGTGCTTCCTATCCGGTAGGGACATTGACAACCATCCTAGATATCATCACATTGTGTGTATATTGCTCTGAATAATTCGATTGTGATTTTAGCGAATTAGATTCTTATAATTTTAGCCACGAAACTCTTCTTCTTTCTGTAGCAGTAGCAGCATGACCTGCAGTAGATAGCACCTGATTTCGTTCTTCAAAATGTGGCCTAGTTATTCTACTAACCGCTTACTTCGAAGCCACGAATGATGATGAGTTCCGTGTAAAAATCCAAACAAAATCAGTGCCCCAGAACAACCTAGAAATGATACATCGAAAGACCTATGCGAGAGAACCAAAAATGCCATTGTAAAAACTCTCTGTAGCAAAAAACGCAACGCCAACATTGGATTATAGAGCGGTCTATGAAACCAAGAAGCTAGGGAAGGGGTCTACTCAGTACTCCAACTACTTACTCATTTTTCAGAAAAAAAAAGCTGCTATGAACGCCCTGCATCTGGCATAAGATAGCATACGTAATAAGCAATATGATATACCACAGTGACAAAATCCTCAACAATGAGGCCCAACCAAACACAAAATATTCACCTAATATCGGTATATGAACCTGATTTAAGCAAACTCAATAAAGAAGGAACATATTTTACGAAGAACTACAAGAAGTGATAAATGCCATCTAAACAAGGACATGATAATCATCTTAGGGGACCTAAAAGAAAGGATTGAAAACTCCATCATTCCAGGAGTTAAGAATAGACTTAATGAAAAAACACAATAGAGCAGAGGCGAAAGATTGACTTCTGCGCACACAATGGTATAAGATTGTGCAACGCATATTTTGAAGATAACAAAACATATCACCTTCAGGCGGACATCTGTAATTATATCATTATAATAAAAAATGTGAAACCTGAATAAGCAATGGACATATGAACATTATTAATATCTTATAATATAAGATCAGACAGATTTAGTTCTAGGAGAATTTCATCTAGATCTGCCGCAACAAAGAAGATCTAAAAATGCGAGAACAAATCAACATTGAATCTCTCAGAAGTACGAATGTTGGAAAGAGCTTTATTAACGCCGACTTGCTAATACCATACCGATGCTCTCAATCACACAACCTGATACAACCAATAATTCATGAGAAATAACGACATATAAACAACTGTAGGAGAAGCTTTGGAACCAGAACCGTAAACTAGACATCGGAATTTAAATGAAAACCAAAACCATGGTTCAAAAAACAAAGTGAAAATCGTAGCAATGGAAAAGAAGCAAGCCGATCTGCGATTCTGAAACAAGAACGTATCGCAAGACTGTGCAATCTACATATCAAGTTAGAGACATCAAAAGAGAACAGTGGGATAGTGGAGAATGATATATGCGCTACTATAATTTGGAAGATTCTAAGACATCTCAGAAAGGATGTCAGTGCAGATTAGCACCATTGAGTCGCAAAAACAATTTCTAACACACCTGTAGTCATAAGAAGATTGAGCAATATGTCAATACCTACATATGACACCCAACTACTAGACCATATCAGGAAAGAGGATTATACTGGCATAGACAAGGCTGAATTTTAAAATATGAAGGGTAACCACTGGTAAAAGCACTAGCAAAGCTATTCAATAAGATTCCTTCTACCACACAAGTATGACATAAATTAAAGCGGAGTATGCTCCTTATTAATTGATCATCGCATTACATAAGAAAGGAAGACGAGATGACCCAAATTGCAAATGATGCATCTCCCTGCTTGACACCTCAATGAAAATATTCACCAAATTTCTCGAGGAAGATATTGCCAAAAAGGTAATAATGCGATAGGAACAACATGGTTTCAGGAAAAACCGCTCGACCAAGTGCGAATTTCTTACGTGCACAAATCTCAGCTACCCTGACGATGGCGTCATCATTGGAGACTCAGAAGATGCACAGCGAATGCTAAATATATTCAAATCAACATGCGAAAGGGTCAACATGACAATCTCCACCAACAAAACTAAAAGCCTAGTCATAGCAAAATCTCCAATATTGCACAATATTATTATATATATATATATATATATATATATATATATATATATATATATATTATATTAGACTACTACTTTGCGCCTAATTGGAGATTTTGGAGGATATTATCATCGAACAAGTATCTGAATTCGATTATCTTGAGATACAAAGCAATTCACATGGTGATCTGAAAGATAGTGTCTTGAAACAGGCCAAGAAGGCGGCAAGGCTCTTAGGCGCACTGTGCAAGCAGATATGGATGAATAAACACATATTTTCGAGAGAGAGAAAAAACAGAATATATAAATCATATGTCAGACCCATCCTAACATTTGCAGCGGAACAGGAGCTGACACCACAAAGACAAAGACATAATCGAGAGTCGTGGAAATGAAACACACAAGACGCTCAATATCTAGCTACCCATTGTTGGATTACAAGACCAAGGCAGAAATTCGGAACAAATGGTGTACACGAACATTGCAAGATAGGTACGAAGCAGACGTCGTGAGTGGAACAAACATATATTGAAAATATGAGATGCCCGTCTGGTAAGGCAGTAAGAGATGGTAAAACGCACACAAAGAGACCTATCGGAAGAGCATCAAAGAAATGAAGGTGTATCTGTTAGTCGATATACCACTACCAACGGAACCAGGTGTGAAATGACAAACCGAGTGGCTTTCGATAAGAAAGTATTACAACTAGCGATCGCGGAGCGTGGGGCATACCATCGCAGAACCAGTTGTATATTTGGTTGCGATGGATAACAGATCAGTCTGTATTTTTACCAGACTGTCTGAACTAAAAAATTACATGAAGAAGCTAGTAATACAAGAGAACATGAAAGTTACCATACCCAGGGAATGGTCTCCAAAACGATAGAGCGACCTCATCAAAACAACACCATACAACAAGGGAGCCAGGCACCGAAAGCCCAGTTATTTATTTGGTTACGTTGGATAACAGACCAGTATGTATTTTTACCAGATTGTATGAACATCTAGAAGAGACTCCCTGATCTGGAGCAGAATACAGACCAGATGATAGACTACTAACAGCTTAGTTACAAGAACTCAAGGTGCAAAACATGAAGCAAGCCACGGATAGACAATGAGATAAAGTTCCGCGACAAATTCCAAAAGAAAATCGAGAACAGTATCCCAGCCCAACCTTGAAACGAAACATTCATGGGAAAGAACTAAAAAGGGCATTGTCCAAACACTTAAAAGAATAGCAGAAACAAATAACGCAGTGAAACAACAACACTCGGTGACAGACCGGCTATACAAATCATCGATGAAAGAAGAAGAGAGGAGCAATGCCATAAGAACATAAGCCGAAAGGAACAGGTATATACAACCAAACCGAGACCTAAACGGGCATGTAGAAAAGACAAAAATGATCACCTACCGGGAATCTGAATAGAATTTCAAAGACATGTTGAACATAACAACACAAGGGATCTATACAAACTATGAAAGACTATAAACAAACAGTTCATGTCAAATCAACTGGCGGCAAAATCATAAACATAAAAAATACATTAAAAGTATGGATATCTTTCTGCAAGACTCTCTTTGATGAGGAGGAGAGAGCGTCGATGGCCAAGAATAAAATGACCTGCAAAAAGAACGAGCAACTCTAAAAGATGAAACTATAAAAAATAATCAAAACACGATGGAGGTGATAATCATAAAAGCAATTGCGTAGACACTATGCATGAAATATACCAAAATAAATGACAAATGAGTAATGGCTGGGGGATTGAACATAATCTGTATTCATCCCTGTACAAAAGAACTGAAGGAAACATATAAAAACTATCGGCCCATAGCTTTAGAATCACATGCCATCAAGATCCTCCTTATAATCATTAACGAACGGCTTAAGACATATGGTAAATTGTACCATAACAAGCTGGCTTCGTCCGAGAGAGAGGCACTCGACCTATTTCATATCTAAGACAGATCATACAGACGGCGAGTGAAATAAACAAACCAATATGTAATATATCCTATTACTAGAAAGCATTTGACAGTATTAAAAGAAGAAAACACTGTGATAGATACTGCGTGAAATGGGAGTCCAGCTCATTAATACAAATGTTATATAAACGCAGCAAAGCCAGTAATACGAAAAGATAAACACGAATCAACCCCATACGACATAAAAAAGGATGGATAATGAGAAGAGTGATAGATAACTGATGTGGAGGAATCGTCATAGGAGGCTACACCATCTTCGTTATGCGAATGACACAGATGGCACGTACAAAAGATGAACTAATCGAAATTATGGAGAAACAGAAACACGAAAGTGGAACATATAGCCTAGACATCAATATCAACAAACAAAATCAATGATTGTAGATCGCGCGAACAACAGACAAGACATTACACGCAGGAGAATACCAAGTCGTTAACCAGTATATCTACTTTTATTATGATATTTCTAATGAAGGTGGTCCCTCGGAAGAAAACAGGAGGTGTGAAATAGCTAGAATAACAGTAAGATACCGACAAAAGACATAAGTAGACAGAGCCATAAACCTAAATACGAAGAAAACAATAAAAAAAACATTAGTATTCCCGATACTCCTATAAGGATCGGATTCATGGACACTGAAGGCACGAGAGCAAAAAAAACTATGATTGTGAAATGTGGTGCTGACGAAGAGTGCTACGAGTCCCCTGGACTGCCAGAAGAATCAATGTCTCCATTATAAGGGAGATAAACGAACAGCAACGACTATAGCAAATTATATATGCACCTATCCTTTAATATTTCAGGCACGAGAAGGGCAGGCGAAAACTTGGAGAAATTAGTAATACAAAAGAAAATGTACCAGACCAAGGCAGGATCTCTGAAACGATCGAGTCACGTCATCAAAACAACTAGTAACAAGACCATATAACAAGCAACCAGGGAAGCCAGGAACCAAGAAAGATGGAGAGACATAGCGCAAAGAGCCACAAACTGAATGAACCAGGGGTCACGACTCCTTTGTCAAGAGGAAACACGAATATTCTAGCTTTCCTATTTTTAGAGTGGCCAGTACTTCCATATCTTTTTACTTTCTCCGACGGAGAATTTCAATAATTGTAACTCGGTCTGTCCATGCCACCTTCAGTATTATACGATAGAGCCATATTTCGAATGCATTCCATTTCCATGCAGTTTCCGTCAGTATCCATGCTTGGGCCCGAAAAAACGAAAAACGTGAATACGTAACATCGCAGTAATCTTATTTTGGTCGAGACTTTTGAATATATAACTCTATACTATTGTATTAAAAACAGTCCCTGAGGTTTCGATGAGAACCTTTACGTCAATGATCCCACTGATCAATCAAGGTTCGCATCGAAAACGCCAGGGCTGCTTTTAATAGATGATAATTCAATGGGTAATTATTATTTCGCATCTTGGAATATTGACTTCCCTAATAGCCATTCGTTTCGTTTTGTTGAAGTTAATAGTTAGTCCTTGTCTCGACTGCTTACCGTCACTCTATTTATTAGAAGTATTAGATTCTATGCGCTGTCTGCAAATATCACGGTATCATCTGTATAGCCTATGTTATTTAACATTTAAGGGAATTAATAGATCTGATGCTAACGCCGGGAAATTAGGATTGTATACAGTGGGAAATGAATTTCACCCCATATCTCCACCGTCGCCTTCTCAGATGAGTATTCGCGTACCCAAACAGTACGAATTCAAGCTAACATACTATTTAACATTTGTAATATAATAAACTACGCATCATCAAAGAGATAACATAGGACGAAAACAGTTTTTTCTCATACAGTCCATTATTATCTCCCAAAACAACGTCTAGCTTTATTAAAGTTTCTATAATTTATTTTATAATACATTTGAGAAGAAACTGTTTAAAAGCATAAGTCATTGAGAATAAGCTCGAAACAGTAGTTTAATATGGAGACAAATAGTTGTCGGAATAATTCAAGTTGTTTGAAGTAGTCGCCAGAGTTCGGTTGGTTATTGTTGTCTATACAATTAGAACTTCGTGTTTCCTTAAATGCTCCCATTAAAACCCTTTAGGTGTGTAAATCATATTTTTTACACAGCTTAGTGTGCTATTGGTTACAGGCACCGCCCGTCTCGGAACGAGTGAGGAACGAGTTCAGACACCATCGGGGGCAAATTTTCGCGAATCACCTTACACAGTTTTTCAGTCTTCCTGTGAAGTTAAGATAAATAATGGGTGATTAAAATCCTCTGAACTTATCGCATTGCCGGCGAAAAAGCCTCACGGCGGATAGCCTTATGAACATAGAAGTATTTTTTTTTCGAATACAGTTGATATGGTTATCAGTGTTATTTCTTAGTTTGGGGTACTTTATTAGGTTGATTTCATATTTGTATTTAGATATATGTCACCTTTCACAGTTTTTCAGTCTTCCTATGAAGTTAAGGTAAATAATGGGTGATTAAAATCCTCTGAGTGTATCGCATTGCCGGCGAAAAAGCCTCACGGCAGATAGCCTTATGAGGATTGTGTAGTATAGTATTTTTTTTTCGAATAAAAATAATTAAACAGTTAATATGTTTATCAGTTTTATTTCTTAGTTTGGGGTACTTTATTGGGTCGATTTCATATTTGGATTTAGATATATGTAATTTAATAAATTAAAAAACTCAAACAAATAATTCTTGTAGTATGAAACGCATTTACATTACAAAAATATACTCTTCTAAATTATTGTTCATTTCTACCCATTTAATCCGGAGATGGGTTGTTATTTAAAACATTCCGTAGTTTTAAGATGAAAAAGAAGAAAGATCTTTATTTAGTCGAGCTATATACATAAATAAAAAGTAAATAAAAATGAAAGGTTATAAAATGTCAAAGAAATAAATTTAAAATAAAATGTTTACATTGTATTTGTGATATAGTTTTTTAATAAGTATTTGTGCGTTCTGTGATTACAAATTGGAGGGCTGACGACAGATCTATGCTATAAACCATAACTATAAAAATAGCGCATGACAGTACTAAAATTGTGTAAAATATATTCTACTAAATTACTATAATTATAGTTTGAAATGACCCAAATACGCCACTCAATCACCCAAACAAATCACAATTAGTATGGTTAACCGCAATTACCGCTGTCTGGCGCATACACTTTGCAAGAGATAAATAGACTTCGCGGCCAACTATTTTCACGAAACTGAAGTTTGCCAATAAATTTATTCTCAGCAGGAATGCTATTCAAGAAGTTCGGCGGGCGCGCGCCAGTTCATTGTTGAGTTATTGGTATATCTTCACGCTATGCATATTGTGCGAGTGAATTAAAATACTTGGGCACTTTATTATCACTATGAATACCTGACTAGAAATTAAATTCGCACAGGATTCAAATGTGTTTGCACACAATTAAACAAGGCGCGAGGCCAGGACGATAATTCCGGCTGTTTAAAGTTCATGATTTATTAGAGCCAGTATGTAGATCGAGTTTGACGCTTTAAATAGTTGTAAATGAATCATTATTCGTATAGAGATATTAAGTGCAGAAACTATCGTTATATTTTCAGGATTTTAATAAATTTTCCATGAATATAACATATTTCATATTTAAGAAGATTAAATTGGCTGGACTAAAAAAATAATCACTGGAAAATTCGACAATTGAAAAATTCTTCGTAACAAATTTGGTTTTGTATAGGGAAGACTATATCGTCATCTAAGCAACAACACCACACATATAAAATTTTATTTAAGGTGGAGGAGAGAGACAAAATAATGATAAAATATTTATTGGAGTAAATTACTCCTGGTCCAAATAAATTAAATAAAAGCAATAACATACAAAAATTATAACTTGCTGTGAGAGTAAAATAACTTCAAATATGCATTTTATAATCAGTTTTTCTGATTTGGATTTGGATTTTAGATATGTGGTGTTGCTGCTTAGGTGAAGATATATTGATTTGTTTGCGAACTTTTTGTACACCCTCCGATAGACGACAAATTGGTGGATGCGCCGGGCAGTAGTGTTAACTTTTGTGCTCGAGACCCGCTACAATTATAACAGGGCTAGCGGTTGAAATTGGATGTAATGCTACGTATAAACCTCGAGATCCTGATTAATCTTTCGTTTCCTTACTTTTCTAGATTTTTGTGTCGAACTCGAAAAATATGATTTAATTTTACATTTACCTACTTCCATGATAAAAACTATTACCGAAGTGATGTACACAACATAAATGTAAGTCGTGGTCTGCTATCGACTCCACGGCATAGATTACAACTGTATAAAAGCTGTTTATATCTTTTCGCTATAACGGTTACAATGATTTTAACGTTATATTTTTTGAATCTTTATTTGCCTCCCATTTGCCTTAAATTTATCTTTTTGTTTCCTCCTTATCATTATTACCTTTTTTATTGTTTTTTTTTTAAATTTATTTGTTAATTACTTGTTAGTTTAAGGGATTGAAGGAAGATTAGATTCGTTGTTAGTCATAAAACATCTAACAGCGAAAATAATTCAAGTCAATTTTATTGTATTGTCTATTCGTCAATGTGTGTATAACATGATAAATAAATGAATTATTATTATTATTATTATTTATTTATTGACTACTAACACTGCTGAAATTCCCTTTATAATTTACAGTATTTTTAAATTAAACATTGTGCATTGATTATTCTTAATGAGTCACTAGAATTGTTGCAATTCCTTTTATAATTCACAGCATTTTATAAAATGGACATGTATGTATTGATTATTAATCATATTTAGATAATATGAAATATACAATTCGTATCATCACTTTTTCTAGACTTTATTGGATGTCAAACTCAAAAATTATGAAATTCCACATTTGTAAGGTCACTAAAGCTGCGGCCATTGGCTTTATAATTGACAGAATTTTATAAATTGGGCGTGAATAAATTCATTCTGATTCATATTTAGCTAGAAATATATAATTTGTATCGTCACTTTTTGTAGACTATATTGGACGTCGAACTCGAAAATTATGAAATTATAAATTGGTAATGTTACTAAATCAGCATTAATTGCCTTTATAATTCACAGAATTTAATAAATTGCACATGAATTCATGTATTGTTAATCATATTTAGTTAATACGAAATATACAGTTCGTACCCTCACTTTTTATAGATTTTATGGGACAAAATAAGCAAGGAGTACATCTGGTTGCATAGAATGATTAAAGATTTATCGTAAAATTACCCTGGGCGGACCACAGGGGGAACATACTGGCAGCTTGTTGGCAATGACCGCGAAACCCCAGACGCAAGGGGAAGTCGACTGAGACTATATGCAACCCGCAAAATAATGGACAATATTGCAATGCGCCATATAAGAGATATATGGATTTTATTTATTTTTTAATAAATACACACGAATTGAGTTTTTTCTAGTCAAGCACCAGGTTGGGAGATTTAAACTGGACTAGAGCGAATATAATTAGATCATTTTTGAGATTTATTTTACGTCTAATTTAATATAAAAATCTTTCCGTTAAACTATAATCTCTTTTCTACAGAAAATATACACTCAAATTTGAAATATAAAAAAATAGTGTATTACTTTTGATAATACTAAAGAACCTTTTACATGCTAATTAAATTAATTATACTATAAACTATAAAAATATAAAAAATAAAGGGAATATACTGCTTAAAATACATCAAGTTTCTTGTTCAAAATAATAAGTTTTGTTATTTTTAACAAATTCATGCTATATACATTACTAACTTATGATAAACAATAAATACACTTTACCTAACGAATTTTAATTTAAAAAAAAACAATACAGGTACAGTGTTATTTCTGACATAATTAGAGATTATAATTTTGATCATTTTAATAAAATATCTAAATAATGAATTCGAATATTCTGGGAAAAAATTATAAAAACTGCATGAAGTTTTGATTCAAATTCGGTAAACGGAATTGTTTAACGCCCAATTCACACATAATCGGCGTCGGGCGCCGGCGCGGTTTAGGCGAGGCGCAGGTGCAACTTCGCACAGGCGATTGTGATGTCCATATGCAGTGAACGGGTGGACATTACACCTTATGTTTACATGGAGGCGGCGTGGAAGAGTTATGCCTCTCGCCTCTTCGCCTACCGTGTCTTAGTGGAAGAGGCGAAGGCGCGGTGCAGGCGCTGCGAGAGGCACGATGCTTCAAGCCCCCTCTATATAAACATGAGGTGCAATGCACACTTAGGTGTCGAGGCGCGGGCATTTGCGCCTCGTGCCTCTCGCCGCGCCGGCAACGCGTCTTCGCCCCTTCGCCTAAGACACGGTAGGCGAAGAGGCGAAACTCTTCCATGCCGCCTCTATGTAAACATAAGGTGCAATGTCCACCCCTTCACTGCATATGGACATCACAATCGCCTGTGCGAGGTCGCGCCTGCGCCTCGCCTACACCGCGCCTGCGCCCGACACCGCTTATGTGTGAATTGGGCCTAACATAAACATTCGTCAGTCACCGTACGCCGGAGCATAAGAAAAAAGAGAATGGAAAATACTGACCCCAGAGCAGATTAAGGAGGGCGACAGGGAGGCTCTAATAAGAATTAGAAAGGGAAAAAGACTTTCAGTGGTAAGAGAGGAGGTACGGTTTTGGACTACGTGGTGGTTGCAAGTGTCGTAAGGGAGGAGCTGGAGTCCTTCAAGGGGTAGAATATAGCGAGGTCGGATCATGTACTGCTGGAGGTGGCCGTGAATGTGAGGAAAGATATGAGGAGAGAAAGGGGCAGCAGGGAATTGGATGGATCAAACCAGAAATGGTGTACGAGAAAAGCTAAAGGGAGTATGTGAAAGGAGGTGAATTTGATACTCCATTTAGAGAGGGTAGCAGCGTTGATGATGAAGAAGGTCGAAAAAACTCGAAGGAGTGTGTCTGTTAGAAAAGGGTATGGGATATGGAATTAAAGGAAGGGAGAAGAAGGCTAAAGTGAACATAGAACTGACAGAGTGGGAGAGGAGCTGTAGTTCAAGACAGCTGGTAGAAAGGGGCAGCTTGAACTGGCAAAGGTTGCGGGAGACGATGAGCTGCAGGCAGAGAGTTTCAAAAAGCAACGGTAGGACGGAAGAGAGAAGTTACTGCAGGTGATTAATAAGGTGTGGAGTGGATAGAGTAGATGTCGAAAGCGTGGCGGGTGGGAGTGCTGTTCCTGGTAGATAAAGATGAAGCGACCTCGGATGTAAACTATAGGTACATTTTATTGCTATGAGTGTGGGGTATACGGTTATGATGACAATGGTGAAGAACAGATTGAATAGTCAGATGGACAGAAAAGGGATGCTGCCGGAATGCCATGGAGGGTTCGGAATGGGAAAAGGGGCGACGGAGGAGATTTTCAGGTTCAGCAAGAATGGTGGAGGAAGCGTTGAAATTCAAAGGGAAAGTGTTTATGGATTTGAAATCGAATGACTCAGTTACCAGAGGCAATATTGTGGAGTGTATGGATAGGTTAGCTATGGAAGAAGAAAGGGTCGAGTGGGTGAGAAGGATGTATAATGAGTTATGGGCAAAGGTAAGAGTGAATTGAGAGGTCTCGGAAACAGTTAGAATGAATGTTTGAGTAAGGCAGGGGTGCCCGTTACGCCCCTCCTGTTTAATACACGAGCGAGTTGGAGGAGGTGCTGAGGAGAGGATAAGCGGTCGTAGTGGATAGAACCAATGTGTTGATCTTAGCGTATGCGGAAGACGTAGTGCTGGTGGCCAAGAGAGTGGACGAGATGCAATAGATGATATAGGCACGGGAAGGTACCTTGATAGCAGGGGACTCGTCTGAATGTGGAAAAGACCATATTATATAAGATAGGGGTAGGAAGGGTATATTGGAATGGCCGAAATGGAAGGTAAGATTAATTGAGAGACTGATAGATTTAAACATTTGGGCTTTTGGTTTATTTGTAGAGGAGGGTTTAGGATGCATATGGAGTGTATGCAGGCGAAAGTGAGAATGGCTTGGGGGATAGCAAGGATAAAATGGAAAAGTTTGTGGGGTGGTAACCTCACATTGGTGAGCTAGATCTGGGATGCATGTGGAAAACCTATACTGTTCCATGGAGTGGAAGTGTGGGGACTAAGTGAGTGGGATGTAATGGAAAGGGAGCAAAGATGCTTCTTGAAGTGTACTAGGTCTCCAAAGTATGACACCTGGGTCGGTACTGTTGTAGGAGATGAATCGATTGAACATATAAGGTTTGTGAAGAATGGAAAAAGATTGCAGCATTTGGGTGATGAAATACTTGTGCTACTGGTATGGATGAGGTGTAGGAGTAGGACGGAAAGTGAATGGAGGAAGCATGTATGAAAGAGTGGCTATGTATGAGGTGTTGGTAAAGGAAAAGCTGAAAGAGAGGGGTATCTTGGGAACTGAGGTAAGGCAGAGATAGAGGGGTATTCAATGGCAAGAATGGTTGAGAGCTCGTACAGCCCTGGCAAGCGCTGGGTAACTCCCGAGACACTTAGCCAGGTGAGGGTGGACAAAATGTGCATGGCAAGTGATATGGGCCAGAAGAGAGAGGAACAAAAGTATGCATGGCACTGGGGTACACCGCGTGCTATGCAAAAAATGGAACGACACGTGGTGGCACCTTAGCAAAGAATATGACGAAGTGGGTAGGAGACAGCAGAACTGTGAGTGAATGGGTAGGAGAGGATGGGAAAGGCGTGAAAATCTGCAAGATGCTGACGCGGGAAAGCAAGTTATCGAGGGCTGAGGGGGTTTTGTGTGGAGGAGGATCGAATACAATGTAAGGTAAGGCAATGTGTATCTTATCGTATGTTTTTTATTTGTAATTTAGTTCATTTTATTGTATTTGGGAGGGTATTGTAGAATGGGAGATGAAAGCAGCAGGGAGGACAAAGTGTGCATAACAAGAGCGAGATGTGGGTCATAAGAGAGAGGAAGAAAATTGTGTATATCGCGTGTGCCCTGTGTAGTAAGGGGAGCGACACATAATAGCACCTTTGCAAATTCTATGAGGGAATGGGTTGGAGACTGCAGAGAGGTGATTGAATGGTTAGAAAAGAATGAGAAAGTCGTGACGTGGCAAAGAAAGTTGGCGAAGGCAGAGGGGTTTAGTGTGGAGGAGGAGGACATACAATGTAAGGCAAGGGACTGTGTATCTTATTATTATTTTTTTTTTATCGTCTAATTTATTTTATTGTATTTGGGAGGGTATTCTAGAATGGGATATGTTTATTTGAATTGTTAAGACTACTATGACAAACAAAGATTCTGTTTTATAAATAGAACATGAATACTTTGATAATGAGTCATATTTAGTTAATACATGGTGGGTTCGGAATGGGAACAGGGGCGAGGGAGGAGATTGTCAGGTTCAGCAAGAACGGTGGAGAAAGCGTTGGAATTCAAAGGGAAAGTGTTTATGGATTTGAAATCGGCGAATGACCAGAGGCAATATTGTGGGGTATATGGATAGGTTATCTATGGAAGAACGACCCTTTCCTCTTCCATAGCTAACCTATCTATACACTCCACAGTGGGTGAGCAGGATGTATAATGAGTCTGGGCAAAGGGAAGAGTGAATTGAGAAGTCTCGGAAAAAGTTAGGATAAATGTAGGAGTAAGGAAGGGGTGCCCGTTAAGCCTCCTCCTGTTTAATACTCGAGCGAGTTGGAGGAGGTGCCGAGGAGGTGCTGAGGAGAGGATAAGCGGTCGTAGTGGATAGAACCAATGTGTTGATCTTGGCGTATGCGGAAGACGTAGTGCTGGTGGCCAAGAGAGTGGACGAGATGCAATAGATGATTAGGCACGGGAAGCTACCTTGATAGCAGGAGACTCGTGTGAATGTGGAAAAGACCATATTATATAAGATAATATTTAGAAATAGGGGTAGGAAAAGTAGATTGGAAGGGCTGAAATGGAAGGTAAGATTGATTGAGAGACTGATGGCTTTAAACATTTGGGCTTTTGATTTATCTGTAGAGGAGGGTTTAGGATGTATATGGAGTGTATGCAGGCGAAAGCGAGAATGGCTTGGGACATAATGAGAAAAAAATGGGAGAGTTTGTGAAGTGGTAACCTCACATTGGCGAGCGGGATCTGGGATGCATATGTAAGACCTATACTGTTCTATAGATTGGAAGTGTGGGGATTGCGTGAGTGAGATGTAATGGAAAGGGAGCAAAGATGGTTTCTGAAGTGTACTAGGTCTCGAAAGATCGACACATGGGGCGGTACTGTAGCAGAAAACGAATCGATTGAACATATGAGGCTTGTGAAGAATGAAAAATAATTGCAGCATTTTAGTGATGAAATGCTTGGCGGGTGGTATGGATGAGGTGTAGGAGTAGGGCGGAGAGTGGATGGAGGAAGGATGTATGAAAGAGTCTGAGGTGTTGGTAGAGGAGAAGCTGAAAGAAAGAGGAAACCTAGGAAGGAGGTAAGACAGAGATAGAGGGGCATTAAGTGGCAAGAATGGCTGAGAGCTCGTACTGTCCTGGCAAGCGCTGGGTAACTCCCGAGACACTTAGCCAGGGGAGGGTGGGCAAAAAGTTGCATAACAAGTGATATGGGCCAGAAGAGAGAGGAACAAAAGTATGCATGACACTGGGGTATACCGCGTGCTATGCAGAAAAGGGAACGACATGTGGTGGCACCTTAGCAAATAATGTGAGGAAGTGGGTAGGAGACTGCAGAACTGTGAGTGAATGGTTAGAAGATCATGGGAATGGCGTGAAAATCTGTAAGACCCTAACGCGGGAAAGTAAGTTAGCGAGGGCTGAGGGGGTTTAGTGTGAACGAGGATGGAATTCAATGAAAGGTAAGGCAATGTGTATCTAATCGTACTTCATTTTATTGTATTTGGGAGGGTATTGTAGAATGGGAGATGAAAGCAGAAGGGAAGACAAAGTGTGCATGACAAGAGCGAGATGTGGGTCAGAAGAGAGAGGAAGAAAATTGTGCATGGAGCTAGCGTATATCGCGTGTGCCTTGTATAGTAAGGGGAGCGACACGTGATAGCACCTTAGCAAAAACTGTGAGGGAGTGGGTTGGAGACTGCAGAAAGGTGATTGAATGGCTAGGCGAGAATGAGAAAGTCGTGACGTGGGAAAGAAAGTTGGCGAGGGAGTTGGCGAGGGGTTTAGTGTGGAGGATACAACGTAAGGCAAGGGGATATTTTATTTTTTGTATCGTTTACTTTATTCTATTGTATTTGGGAGGATATTCTAGAATGAGATATGTTTATTTGAATTGTTAAACTGCTATAACAAAGAAAGGTTCTTTTTTATAAATAGGACATGAATGCTTTGATAATGAATCATATTTAGTTAATACGAAATACACTGTAGTATCATAACATTTTGTAGACTTTATTGGATGTCAAACGCAAAAATTATGAAATTCTGCATTTGTAATTCCCTTTATAATTCATAGAATTTTATAAATTGTCCATGAATATTTTCATTATGAATCATATTTAATTAATACGAAATATACAGTTCGCACAGTCACTTGAAGTTTGAAGTCTATCAAACTTTAAACTCGAAAGTTATGTGATTATAATAGTAGGTCATAATAATTTACACAGTTTTATTAATTTGCCATGCATTCGCTAAGAAGCATATTAGGTTAATATGAACTATAGAGTACCTATTATCACGTTTTATAGACATTTTGAGATATTAAACTCGAAAATTAATAAGATAATAAAATAATGTTAATAATCATAAACTGCTCTATTAAATCATAAATTATATAATTCATAAGACTGTCATGTTTGCAGTTGCAATTGTAATCAACCAGAAGAAACTCAAACAATACCGCGTTCGAGTTGTTGAGACTTTACATTTAGTTAGTTTGTCGTTCTAATAAGTTAAATTAGAAACAGTGCGCGCAAGTTTTAAATAAATTAAGTGTTAACTGCATCAGAAAGAACCGTGCGTCCTCGTGTATATTCATATTACACGCGAGTGGTGTGTGTACCGTTTTTGGCATGAATTAAATCCGAACAATTGTCAAACGGGTAGGGGGCGGGTCATTGAAAATACACCACTTGTAGTCATACAGCGTGCATAAATATCTAATATTGTCTGCCCCGTGCATTGAGCGAGGCCATAAACAATTAATTTATAGCAATTCTGTTGTTATGAATTAATGGAGATTGTATGTTATAGGACAATGCGGTGGCTGCGATATAATGGTATTGTTGGGAGTTGGTTGGGCTAAAGAAATTCTCTGGTTTACTGGGTGTGCACGTGTTTACAGCGTAGCAATGAAACTCAGCTAATTAATTGTAATGGTTTTGTTTACGGTTCTTTTAAACATATTACCATTATCATACAAGTTGTAAAAAAAATGTTACACATTTATTTCGAATTGACTAGTTTTTATCCTTATCGAATAGTTTATCTTGTATGCATACAATTTTTAATGTAGTTATATATTTCATAAATTAAGTAATATTTACTGATATATTCGATATTATCATCTATAGTGTTGACATTAGATTTTTCCTATCACATGTCTGATTTAATTTTTTTGCAACAACACGAGATTATCAATATTAAGTTTATTTTAATTAAGTTATTTTTGTGCATCAATATTTGTTGTAGAAATTATATTTAAATAGACAAATTTAGTTCTGTAATTGAAACCAGGCATAAAAAAAGCATATAAATTATGCGAAATATGAACTTCGAGTTCTTTAATACAATTTTTGGTCTAAACACCAACCGAAAATGCAAATATATACATTGAAACTGCACTAACCAAACACATATTAACGAAACAGCAAAGTTTGCCCGTCGGATGCAAATGAGTGACCGCCGGTTAAACTTCCTTTCCCGTTAGAAACGTTGCAAATGTATGCACCGACCTTTAACCTCTCGCATCCATTAATCACGTAAATGTTTTATTCTGTTGCTACGAAGTCGAACCGCAAGTTACTCCACCGACATCGGCTTCCTTGGCGATCCGAAGAGCCTGTGGTCGGCTTAATGGAGACACCAGGGAAGCCGGAGTCCATGTAACTAGCGCAACCGTCTCCCAAAGTTCTTAGCAAATTTGGCATAATTGCAAAGCACGTTAATTAAACCAGCGAAGACGCTCGCAATCCCCGAGCAAAAACAAAACCGCACATACATGCATGCATATGCCCTGAACCAATTTTGTTGTCAAGCGTTTCAAAATGCATTCTGCAACACAAAGCCCCTCACGGCGGCACAAAAACTTTTACGTCTCGTGCGTCGTTTTATTCATTTTTGCAACCGCCATATATGCGAGTAGCGAATTATTTCCGATACGGTTGTTTTGGAATTGCCCGTTCGACCCGCGGCTACACCGCCCAAGCCGACGTTTCATTACAGCTGGCTTTAAGCTAGAGGAATTCAGGTTTATTGGACGTTTCGAGATTTCCGGCGGCGAGTAATTGAAATTAATGCGCGCCCTGCCCGTCAATTCGGAAAGTTCAAGTGCTAATAGTTCACCGCTAATGCGAGGAAAAATAAATGGATGCGGCGAGCGGGAAAATGAGATAGGGACATTTCCCGGAGTGGAGGGTTTAATCTTCAACCCCTACATCCCGTGGAAAATGCTTATTAATGCATACTCTTGGCAAATGTTAAGAAATCTAAATGCATTTCCGCTTATCGGGGGACATTATCGTGCGGGGATTCGTTTTAATAATATCCATTCAATTTCAAGTTGCGTAGTAAAGATAATTGAAATTTAATAAGAACTTGCTATCCGCGTAATATAATCATCATCAAGCTACGCGGTCGTAACCTGATTTATAATTTATGTTCCCCGGTTATGTCAATAGTAGTGAATAAAAAGTTTGTAGTATGAAATAATAAAAGTTACTAGTTAACTTATATCGATATAACTTGGTAATGTTAATTCATTTCCAATAAAATCTATACCTACACATATAGTGTGCTATATCTGGACGACTATACGCTTGCATTGTCTACATGGGACGTAAACCAACTATTATATTATATAATACGTTTCATACACTACACTAGAAGCTGATAAGTAGGAGGAACTGGTTTATGAAAGCGCCCGGATGCCGAACAAAACATACGTTTGCGTTGACGACATGGGGATATGTCTAAAGATCTAAAGTGATAGACATCCCCTTCAGTGGTTTAATTATGGGATTAAAGGTGCGTTTCAACATTAAAGAGACTCGCGTAATTAGCTTTCATGTGGTCTCCCCAGTCAAATTTTTAATTAATTAAAAAAGTAAGATAATTATAAAATCCTAATGTATAAACTCGTAACAAATAGAATGCTACCTACTAATATTCAAGGGTACTAATGTATGTGATATTGATATAGCCATCGTTAAAATAAATTATGCAAATAATACTTTAGTCTGAGATTAAGATTAAGTAGCATTATATTTGTTGAATTTATTTCAAGTCAATACATTCCTATAATATCAAAATGTTGTATGTTAGTATATTCGAGGGTACTAATGCGTTAGGTTATTAAGCCGTAAAAGAAATCACCTTTTGATTATTTCATACAACAAATAAAGTATGAGAGGAAATTAGTTTGAGTGGTATTATATTTGTTGAATTAATGTAAAGTTCATAGATTCGTATAATTATTGTGTGTTTATTTATTTATTTGAGGATACTATTACATTGGGTATTTATTAAGCTTGAATAAATATTATATTTATATCACTTGATTTTTTCATACAACAAATAAAGTGAGTGCATATAAGTCAACGTCTCATTAAATTTGTCTAATTAACTTCAAGTTCAAAAATTTGTATACAATCGAAATGTATATTAATATTTTTAAGGGTACTCATCATTTGATTATTTCATGCAACAAATAAAGTCTGAGTGCAAAAAGTTGTCGCATTATATTTCTTGAATTAATTTCATTTTCATAAATTCGTATAAAATCGTATAAAATCGTAATGTTGCATATTAATATTTTTGACGATGATAATGCAATCGATATTTATTAAGCTTCAAAAGTTTCAAACGATGCGATTACAAGGATGCAAATAACATCCTAGAATTTACGTTCGCAGATGCAGGCATAGAGGTTATACTCCGCGAAAAACATACGAGGAAAAAGGAAACACGGGAAGCCCAGAAAACCCACCGGATAGACGGGATGGCCCAAGACAGGGATAGGGAGAGAGATTAGACGCAATTACTCTGCAGCTGGCGGATAAGACCTCTTACTCAGACCTACTAAAAAAAGAGGTTAATACGGAGGGAACGGGGGCAAAAATCTCCCGCATAAAGACCCCGTCTTCTTTATGCGGGATATATGAGGGTAGAGATAAGAGGAGGGAAGAGCTGTGTGTGCAAAATGAAAGAGGTCATAGGCAAGGTAGTCCCAATTAAAATACAGGGGCCGATAGTACACCTAAACGGAATGGACCTGATAACAACAGTAGGGCCCCCACAGGCCTGCACCATTACGTGCACTAAATCTGAGGATCTGCAGTGAAAAATATTAAATTAAAAAAGTAGAAGTGGTCCACTGCAAGGATATCGTCAGACAAACAACCGGCGCAAATTCTTGCTATAGATTTTGCACTCAGCAGCCAACTGTCGACACCGTGATAGGCACAGTATGTGCCAGCTATGAGGTGCAAGGAGGCACTACAAAGTCCTGTCCCAGGCCCCAGTTGAGACATGCGCGCAGTGTGACGAGATAGGCCACAGAGCGATAACTGGCAAGTGCCCGAAGTTGAGGATAATGGTCAGAGCAAAATAGAGGATCCCCACGGACGAACATAATATGCATGAGAACAGAGAAGAAGACGAGGGTGGTCGGGAGGACAGTATATGTGGACACTTCGGGAGGAGAGGGCGCATGTGACTTACAGAACTAAAGGTGATCCAAATCAACCGATGTCCAATGGCCCACGATCTTCTGTGGGCCGCAGTTGAGGAAGGTGGATACCAGCTGCAGCTCGCAATCGAGTCCAATAAGACAGCAGCAAAGTAAACGTGAAGTGTAAAGTATTAAGTATGAAGGGGAGACAAGTCGCCATGTGGATAGAGGTAAATGTTCATCTCACCCCAAACAGAGAGAAGGCAGAAGGATACGCCGGGCGGCTGGGAGAAAACTTGTAGTCAGGTCTGACTTCGAAGACGCGGTCGCGAGAACGGGTGGGGACGGATGCTAGCGGACTTGGTCGCGGCGCACATCCTAACCGCCGAGAACGACGGATCCCCCACATTCATTGAGTAGCGAAAACCAATACTAGAGGCTTAAGTGGCAGGTCCTGGAAGCTGACTCCACAAGAGTAAGAGGACGGGGCTGGAATCTAAGCAATGAGTGTAATCCCGAAAAGGGGTTCCGATCCACGGGTGAAGCCAGGAAATAAAGAGTCTTTGGAGGGGGCAATTCGCGAGCGACGCCGGATGAAGAGATAAGGGGAAGTGGGAGGGCGCAGAAGAGTGTATTGGTGATCCGCAGACATCGCTGAACTTCATACGAGAGTGGAGGACAAGGGCGATGAGTAAACCGAAAGATCCTCAAGAGGAGGGACCGGACAACAGCTACAAACTACCCTAATGAACCCGGAAAGCTGCCAAGACGCTAAATAGCGAACATAGAAGTCCTAGATGCAATGGAAGAAAGCGTCAGTGGACAGGGGTACAGGATTGCGCACAGGCAGTTGAGGGCAACGGACTTTCTGCTCGCAACTGCCAACAAGAGAGGGCATACATTGTCCTGCTGAAGTTGACTCGACGGACAATAGACTGCCCCGAAGGAGACGTGGCGATCAGATTAAGTGGAGAGGCGTGGATCAAATCACCGCACTAGGCTCCCCCGCCCGGGGCATCGTCTAAAACAGGATGGACGGCAATACATTTGTCGGCTGCTACGTGTCACCCAACACCGGAATGCCGGATGAAGTTTTAAGGTGTGAAATTCGACGCTTGAGGCCTGTCTCAGGGCAGCGGAACGACAGGCGAGTGTGGCTGGAGACTTCAACTCCAAGGCGGCGTAGTGGGGCTCCCACACACAGACAGGCAGCCAGAGAAACAAGTGTTGGCGGCATACCTTAGCATGGAAGTGTGCAAGGAGTGAGCCTGACCTTGGTCAGTGGGAGCTCTACGTCATACATTGACGTCACCATGGCCTCGGCCAACAAGTACGCGGCTCCGGTATGTGCAGGGGTAGCAGCGGCTGAAAGAAACCGGAGACGACCACGCAAGGCCACAAGGGCTGTACCAGATGTCAGATGGTGGGCAGACAAAAATCACGGCAACCTAAACTACTGGATAACCCAATTTCTCACCTGGAACGGGAACTTCCGAACGTTCTTGGCGAAAATAGGGAAAGCTGGGATCGACATATGTGTCTACTGCCTAAAAGGATTCTACGACGTGGCACACACTCTCGAGATATGAACCCACTAGACGGAGACACGCTAGGAAATATCGTGAAGGCGAAGCTAGAAATTATCACCCAAATGATGGGAGGTCACCGGAATCGCGGAAACCTTACTGCGAAGGAAATTCCAAAACGACCTTAATGTGACACCCACGCCACTTAAAACACAAATGAATCAGGATCAGGGTTGCTACCCTGGCCCACCTAAGTACACACTGCTAAAGGGCCAGTGACCCAGTCAGGATCTACTTGTGCGGAGGGAGGTATTTAGTCGGTAGGCACACGGTATCGATCGATACGGAGTGCTCCGACTCGAGCAATTCATCGGTTCGTTCGTCTTTAAAATGTTCACCTATCCGCGGGGAAACTGGCAACTGAGAGCAAGACCCCCTGTCCTTAATGGATAAGGACGAAAAGAGAGCTGTGGCAGAGCACCATTCCGGAGCGGAAGAACAGAGCCATCGGCGAATTAGATCGGAGAAGAGAGAGAAGCAGACTGGAGGAAGGAGCTGGAAGAGGGAAATCTATTTACCACAGAAGAACTCGACGCGGCCACAGCAATAGGCAAAGTAGCGAGGCCCGATGGTATCCCGTCAGATATAATTAGTTAGGAAATACGCGGAGTTTTCCTGTGGCGATTCGTTTCCCGACACCACGAAAGAGGGCGAGGCTGGTCCTCAAGCTGGTAGATTGCCTATCGGCGCACAGACCCCATTGCATGCTTGACGCGATGGGAAAGCTACTGGAGTACCTGGTTCTGGGATGAATTCGTCAGACCATAGAGGGCCCAGGGGCAGGCGGAGAATCAGTATGGCTTTCGTAAGGGACAGCAGACCATTGACGCCGTGGGGGAGGTCGTTGTGATAGCAGAGGGGGGTCGCGGGAGTACACGGAGGACGAACGATATCAGTGCCGCCGTGACCCTAGATTCCGCAACGCCTTCTGGCGCGGTTGGAGGTCATTCGGGTTTAATGCCGAGAAATGGGAGTGGAATGGGGTTGCGTGCCGCCTAATTGACACATAGTTCCAGGAGAGACAGTTACTGGTGGCCGCCAGGAGGCACAGCCGGACATATGGAAGATAGCCTGCAGCGTATCACAGGGCTCGGCCTTACGGCCAGTCTTGTGAAATTTGACTTAAAGCGGCGTGGTGAACGTACGGCTGCCCAGCGGGGCAAAACTTGTTGGGTACGCTAACGACCTAGTACACTAACCGAGAACGCTGAAAAACAGCTGGAGGAGTCGGGCTTGAGTTGGCTAGGCAGAAGACTGAGGCGGTGCTACTTAAGAAGATGAAAGATCAGGGAGCTTAGGTTCCACATTAGTGGGACGGGGGAAGTACCCAAAACGCAGGTTAAATACCTTGGACTCGTAATAGATATTGACTTTGTGCATGCATTCCAAATAGGCGGCAGCAATGGCCGGAAGGTTCGCAGTGGCGCTAGCCCGACTTTTGACAAACATGAGGGAGCCTGGCGAAAAGTAAAGTAGACTACTCGCGAGTGTCACGTAAAAAAGCATTTTGCTTTACGGGTCGTGCCAATCTGGGCCGGAGAAAATGGAGGCAGATTTTAGGCAAATATTAAAAAAGCTTAAAAGTCATAGTTTGATTATTTCATACAACAAAAAGTCCAAAAAGTTCGCGTTATAGGTATTATTTGTTAATTTGAAATCCATCAAAAGCGAAATGTTGTATATTCATATTTTTTGACGATACTAATGCTTTCCATATTTATTACGCTTAAAATAAGTCATCCTTTATTTATTTCATGCAACAAATAAAGTCTGGACGCAATAAAGTTCAACTCGCCCTACATTTAATTTTAACTCAAGTTACTTATCAGAACTAATTTCACGTTAAAGATAGAAATGTATACTCATAACAAGTATTATTTATGTTAAATGTGTGAATTGTTATTTTACCTTATCGATACTGAAGAGCCCACCAGCCATTGTTGGACTCCACACGGGCTCGGCGGTATTTTTGTGTCTCTTCTTCTCCCGAGCGGGGACGGCGTGCCAATTGAATTGCAAGTTCCAGTCGAAACCGCCGACGTTAACACCGCCAGAGTCTCTAAAGTGGTATTCCAGTGTGGTGTCGTCTATCACATCGATGACAGGACATACGACGGTGGTGGTGTTGCGAGCAATGCGATCCAAGAGCGGCTCCAGCCATCCCTCAGTGCATTCGCAGTGAGAGTCGAGATATGTCAGCACTTGGCCCTTAGCATGGCGTGCACCTGAAATTGTTATTAGATTTTTGTGTCAATAGTTTGAATTATAGCTATTACTAGAGTGATTTTGATAACCGGTACAAAGTACTTGGTTCCATAGAAATATTCGTTACAAACATTTGTGATAACATATTTGTTTGATTAATTAGTCGCGTTGTTTGCGGAAAACTAGTTAGAGAAAAGTAAAAATTGGGAACCAGTAAAGGGCAGTGAAATTCCCTTTTCAGATAAATATCTGATGGCTTTAGAACATTTTACTAATCATGACCATTCCTGTAAATAAATCCATTTATTTATTCCGAAAATTAAATGCGAAATATTTATTTATTTTAAGTTAGAGAATTGTAAATATTAGGAACCAGCAAAAGGCAGTCAAGTTCTTTTTCAGATAGATATCTATAGACTATAGACTATTATTGTAAATAAATCCTGAGCTTAGAAAATAAAGTGCGAAATATTGATTCATTATAAAAGGAGTGTTATTACTCCTAATCTTTACTTCTGCCCCCCTATTATTTCATTGATATTCGTTTGCTATCAAGAAATATAGGCGTCCTCGTTGACTATCCAACACCAATATTTTTATGGTAACAGTGACAATAGAATTATTTTCGATTTATCATATACAGATAGAATTTGTTGCTTGTATCCATTTGCGTAATTCAGGTAATGGAGTACGTACTTCTCAAAATGTCACTAAACTTGTGTAACCGATACATTGCAAATAGGGAACGGTTCCTTACCGTTTCAAGCTAATATTAGCAGAATATTGATTTATCAAGTAATATTACATGTATATATATATATATATATATATATATATATATATATATATATATATATATATATATATATTATAACTTTATCCTTATAGTCAAGTTACTGTTTAGAAACCAATTGACCTGTCATTTATGTTATTAGTGCGCGAGTCGTGGATTTGAATTCCCGTCGAGGACAGTACATTTAGGTATGTTCTTTACTCATAATTTATAGCTGCAATACGTAGTTATAATTATATAATAATTAATTGTAATGACTAATATAAGAAATGTTTCGTGAAAATCTTCTCACGCCAAACCACTGGAATTTCACCTCGTGTATAAATAAATATAAAAATATAATCGCATGTCTACTTGTAATTATTTATTTATTTATTTTCAATCGTAATCTATATAAGGCAACTTAAAAGGTCAGTAAATATTGACAGTACTACTGATCGTGTAAGGTGTAGTATTGAAGGATTGAAAAGAATACTGACGTTAATGCGGATAATTGATTGGTTGATAAATATTGAAGCAAATACTGACAATTCTAGGAATGACAGTATTATTTCCTTACGCCAAATATATTAAAAAATATAATATTAAAACGAAGACAATGTTTTGAAGCTGACAGATTTGTCATTTATGTCTTTTGTGCTGTCGGTGCATGTCGTAACAAATAATTTTATTATCGATCGGTTTGTTCATAATATGCGGACAAAAACAATGCGGTAGTACGCCTACTGAAAGTGCATAGTTAGAAGTAGAAGAAGCAGAGCGCGCAATATTGCATGTGGTAAAAGTTTAAGAGGAATGTAGACAAATAGGCATATGAGCTCGCAAGAGTTCCCGAGATAGTTGTCATCATAAGCTGTCGGACGATGGGAATTACACCTAGTACAAACTTGATTTGACAAATGGGTATAAATCTTTAATAAATGTCTTTACCTCTTGCGTTGTTCATAAGGCTAATCATGCGATTAAGTAGGTGAATATTGTTTATATTATGTTCTACATGTTGTTATGAAAAGTATCACTACTTCTGAGTTGATACGAGTATTGTCTTCATATCACTTACCTAACAATCGTGCCCTGATAAGCCCCTCGCGTTTCGACGCCCTCACAATCGTCACCTTCGGTTCATCCTCAAAATAATCCACCAACTGCTGTTTGAGATGGTCCATATCCGAGAAATCATCAACTAAAAGGATTTCCTCGATGAGCTCCGACGGGGACCTGTCCAGCACCGAGTGGACCGTCCGCAACAAAACCGACCACGCCTCATTGTGAAAACAAATAATCACCGACGTGGACGGCAAATCGGTTAGATACCTCCCCGGCGCCTTGCACCTGAAAGCAACAACAAAAAACTTCTTTAAACACTCAAAGGGCACTTCCAAGTGCGCGACTCATTAACGCAGCCGCCGCTAAAAAAAGCATCCGCTTTAACTAGCTGTAATGTGTCCCCCTTTTGATGCCGTTAATTGGATTAAGTTAGAAGCGAGACACACGCAGACACAAAATGCTTTCAGGAAATTTGCAGAGATCTTACTGTTGTTCCACGTATGCGGTTTCTAATCCTATCAATTTCCCCGCTCCGTGTGTAACTATTTAATCCGAAATCTGGCGGCGTGCTCAGTCGCGCGCGCGTCTTAAATAATAACGCATTTTCCAGTAAATTACTCTTTTAAATACTAATCAGCGTGAGCCTCAATTGTTTGCTCAAATAGGGCCCTGCCCCGAAGTTTCCCTATTATGATAAAACTTTTCCCGCCATAAGAGAGTAAACTAGTGGAACAGAGGGGGTTTTGGGTAGCGTGCGATATGCACTGCTCAACTTGCGGGGTAATCAGCCCCCTTTAGTTTAATTACTTTTTGAATCATCTCATTATAAATTAATTTGTAAATTAATTGGGCGCGTTTATCGTAGAAATTTAAGACACAAAAATTACCAGAAGTATTGTGTAAAGACTCTTCTGGAGATTGAACATGATTTGCAGGACATTTTTGTAATGAAAATCACTATAAATAACTCTACAGTTGCTATACAAGTTTGAATTCCTAGCCATTTTATTCGATACAAAATTTGAAGTAGATCTCACGGAGGTAAGCATAGTTTCTGCTAGGTTAAACACAGATAAAATAATCTTTATCAAACAAATGCGTTGATAATACTACACCATTATCAAAACTTCAGTACGATTTATAAATATTTATTTTAAACTTCTACCAAAAATGAAGCAAAAATCTTGAAGGTAATTTTTTTGCAAAAAAAAATATATCAAACGGCTGTTAAATACTTTGCTATTGCTACAAGAGTTCAATTTTCAGTATATGTTTTAAAATATTAATTTCCATACAGCTCAGTAGCATAGTGCGGGTTCAAGCCCAAGCGAATCACCTTTCACAGTTTTCAGAAGTTTTCTGTGAAGTTAGGTTAAATACCAGGAGATTAAACTCCTCTGAGCTTCTCCCTTTCGGCTGATAGCACCATAAAGATAGAAGTTAAATATCCAGCCATAAATATACAAGTTTTTGTTTAAATTAATATCCAGCAGAAAGAAAACTAGTAGAAGATATTGAGGAAATGGACATTCCGGGTGTAAACAAAGAATAAGAGAAAACACAGAGAAGAAATAGAAATGGAAGGGAAACATATGCTTATATATAGCGTAGTCGCTGAGACTTATAGAGCTAAATAAGGAGTAGGATGCACAAAAAAAATAAGGATAATTTTAATGTATCCCGAAGAATAATCAGAATTAGCCATACACAAACGGGACAATAATAGTGACCCAATGAATACGAAATTGTAAAGAATTGTACAGACTTCTGGGACCAATTAACGGAAGAAGTTGAAGAAGAAATACAAGGCATACTCTTAATAATATAAGATCTAAACGGAGGAGTAAGAAAAATGGCAGCGGAATCCGGAGAGGCCATAAGACGATAAGGTAAAACTGTCAGAAACAACAATGCAACTAGGCTGATCGATTTCTACTTAGCAAATAACGTAATAATAACCAATTCGTTTTTTATGCACGAAGACATCCGCAAATATACAAGAGAGGTAAAGAGAAGAAGTAGAAGTCCCAAGAGAATCAGAAATACATTAAATGCATTGCCTAGTTATTGGGAGGGACCTAAGGAGCTAAGGAGCAGATATAGTATCATAAGAGATACAGAAAATAAGTAAAAGCTAAACGAGGAATAGAAATCAATTGCCTAGTTATGGCGAGAAAACCAAAACCAACGAAGAGGTAAACAAAATGTGTGTATAGACAAAACAATGAAGAGACGGTAAGATAATACACTAGAACAGAAATTCGACATCGGGGATGCAAACATACGTATAGTCGAGCAATAGTGGGAATACTTCAATGAAGTATTTATTATGACAGGAAAAGAAGTGTTCGGAGTAACAAGATACAAAAGAATCAAGAAAGAAACAAATTGGTGAAATGGAGTAATCAAATAAGAACCAGAAGCTATTATATGAACTCTTAAAATCCCAACGAGAAGAAAATCATACAAAATCGGACACACAGCAAATAATGAAGGAAGAGTGATAGGTAATAAAGAACATATAAAGAGATGGCAGGAATACTTCAAAGAAATGTTGACCATAGAGCAAGTCCCACAAGTAAGAGAGGCCGTTCAAAATGCAAACAACATAATTAATGAAATAGACGAAAACCCAATGATAATAACCGAGGAGGTAAAAAGGCGACGAAAGGAATAAAAAGAGGGAAAGCAGCAGGATAGGATGGAATAACCGTCGAAATGCTCAAGAACAAGAGGCACATACTAGCAACATTACTAAACCACGTGTGGGAAGAAGAAACATAGCCGAACGATTGGGAGAAAGGCATATTGTTCTCAATCTACAAGAAGGGGAGAGAAAGAACTGCGCTAACATAATATAGGCTGAGATAAGTGGGGTCGCTTTTGTGTCATGTTACGCGTCCCTCAATATCGAGGCGGCCGAGTTCGGTGAATGAGTGACGATCCTCGAGAATCTTACATCGGGGCGGATCGGTCGTCATCGGCGACGACCTCGTTCAGATCGAAGAGGTGGCGAAACCCTTGAGCTGTGGCATCGTTGGACCTAACACCAGCCAACGTGGGTGCAATAACCCTTGGGACTTGCCATACAGGATGGTCAAAAATATCTTCGGCTACATAGGACGAACCTGCAAGTGGCAGTCCCATGACGGGTGGCTACCGTATAGATAGGCTGTTCCCGAAATACCCCGCCGTATGCCGAGGGGTCGCAGCGCAGCGCATCTCGAAAGGGGTACAGACCCGACGGCCTTCCAAGCGAGGCGAGGAAGGTGGCGCTACTTGGAAACCCAGATGAGGCTTGTTTAGTACAAAGCGTCAGGATGGAAAGCGAGGTTGGTCCTGCAAAAAAAAACAGGAAAGTCTATGGAAGACCCGTCTGCCTACAGGCCCATCTGTCTGCTGGATGGAATGGCCAAAATTCTGGAAAATACTAGCGAACAGACTATAGGAGGCAATCGATCGGGCAGGTGGCATGTCTGAGCTACAGTTTCAAAAAAGGCAGGTCAACATTAGACGCGATTCGTGCGGTGTAAGAGGTCGTCGTATTCGCGTAGTCGGGCCCATACAGAAGAAGGCGACATTTCGTGATGTTGACTCTGGGCGCTCACAATGCATTCAATACCCATTACCTATCCCAGTATCATGCAGGCCATGAGAAAGTTACAGTTTCCGTATGCTGGAGAACTACGTTGACAGCCGGTGGCACCACTACGGAGGTGGTAATGACGCCATCAACGTCTCTTTCTAGACCACAGGGGTGATCCTCTGACCTCTTCTATGGAATGCCACCTATTACGGCGTACCACGTCTGCAGGCCGGAGTACAAGTTATAGGCTTCGCCGGAGATTTAGTAGTTTTGACCATGGACCACTGACTACAGGAAACAATTCACAATGCAAACAGAGCCAGTAGCAGAGTGGATGGATGAATCAGCACTAAACCTGGCCACCGCAAAACCAGATGCGGCTTGGCTCTCAACGTGTCGTTTGGCCAGAGGGAGTCTTCAAGCTTATGGCATGGTCTAGAGGAGGTGCATTGCGGTGGGGAGCTTGGTCTACCTGGGAGTGGTTATGAACGCTAATAGGAATTACAGCTACCGCAGCCAGAACGATGCGCGCCGTTAGCAGTCTGCTGCCAATCACTCCGGCCTGCGGGTCATAGAAACCGGAAACTCACAGGGGTCGCAACCGTGAAGTTATTATACGAAACACCTGCATGGTCTGGGAGAGTGGATGTGGCACGAAACCAGCACAGATCCCCCACATCCATCAGAAGAGCAAGGAGAAAATTAAATACCAGCAAAACTAGAAACAGCACTTAAATAATTGGGAATACCGATCAAATCAATGAGCATACGCGGATACCATATTAAACATGGCAAGAGATAGCAGATCACTTGCAGGTCTTCTAAAAAAAAATTGGGTCCAGAAATATATGAGGAAAAAACCAAGTACCTGCATGTATCACAAGACAACTCGGTAAAGCTATGCAACAAACGAATACCAACTGGAAGAAGTACAACAATTCAAGTACCTGGGAGTTTATATGTACAACAATAATATAACCTGGCGCACCGTATGCAGCAATTCGAGGCTTCTACGCCAACATGAAGCTTTTCGAATGAAAACTAGTAACCGGAAACTTAATCTACGAATGTATAAAACTCTTAATTAGACCAGCGCTGATTTACAACGTTAAAATAGGGATCCTGACAGAAGCAGATAATATGTCACTGAGGATATTAGAGAGAAAATTTCTAAAAAAGATATTTGGACCTAAAAAAGAAGATCGGTACAGAATACGAACGAACCAAGCATTAGTAAAAGCAGATCACGAGGTAGAGGTAGAGGTAAAGGCAGACCAAGAACCACATGGAAGTACAAGGTTATAGAGTATGCAGACTCACTGCAAAGTAAGCTACTGGGCGAGTGTTGCTGGTATAGAACAGTAGAAGAGGTTTGTCAATGAAACCAAGGTCCACCCAAGGCAGTAGCGCTAAACGAAGAAGCGGACAGAATAACCAAACAACGGACATATAAGAACTATAGACGTCATCCAATATTAGCGACCATAATAGGTGCCGAAACCAAATTAATCTGAGCGAGCAACAATGATGGAAATCAGATGCTTCAATATTATTAAACAAAAAGTTTCAATTTTATTGGATGTTGACTGCATAATAATAATAATAATAATAATATTACATTACATACCACAATGGGCTAACGACCGGAGTCTTTCTGCCCGAGTCAAATTTTTTAGTTGCATATAAACAGTTATTGTTAACTGCATTGGAATCTTTATCTAATCTTAATTTTAATAATGCTGTTTGTGTTTGCACTGTTGGACTAGAGGGAGTGATGAGAATTTTCTTTTGTTAGGTATTGATAGGTTATATGGGATTAAATGTTGGTCAATTAGTTCAATATTGTTTTTATAATGAATTCTTCTTTTAATGTTTGTAATCTCAGATTATAGGGGTAATTTTGGATTTACAGTATAGGCGTCAGTTAGGAAGATTTAAAAGTGAACTGTTGGGGTGTCTAGCTTTAGATATAGCTCGAAGGCTGGCCCTTTCTGCAACTTCGAAGGTCTTTAGTGCAGGTTTTTTTTGCAGTTCCAGAATAAGATACTATCATATTCCAATATGGGTCGATAAACTAATTTATAAATATTGCTGACTATCTTTGTACTCATGCCTTTATTCTTATAAGTGAGATTTCTAAAACGTTTCGCTCTATCAATTATCTTTTTTTAATAATTGTGGTGTGGGAATTGAAATTTAGCTTGCTGTCTAAGTTTATTCCGAGATATTTGGCATTTCCTTAAGGTTTTATACAATAATTGTTAATAGTGATTGTGGGCGATGAATGTGAGATTTTATGGGATAATAAAATGTGATTTTGTGGGGTTAAAGATCATTCTCCATTTCTCCACTTGCTGACGTGTTATAGCTTGTAACGATTGGATAGTTTTGGATAGAGACTTATTATGAGTAATAATGGCTGTATCGTCGGCAAATTGATTTATGCTAGTAGGGGGATTGAAAATATAGATATCATAATAGAATATATACGTCTCTCATTCCCTTCTTGTTAATATAGTTAATGATTATTTTTATATTTGTATTTGTAGTATTCCTTTTTATGGTACGAATTTGCTCTTTTATTTCCTTCAGATATCATGTCTATAGGTTGGACTTCCTTCGTTACCAATTTCATATCTAGCTTTTTTTATCTGCTTCTTTATCTATTCTATTAACTATTCCCATCTCCATACCATTTCGCAAATAATGTATGTACTTGTTGTAACACATATATAATATCGGAGCTAAGGCAGAGCCCTGTGGTACTCCTTAACTGGCTTGCAATGTCGTTGAGAGGGAAGCATTTATATTTACCTGCACATTCTTGTTGTCTAGGAATGCATTTAACTGGACATTTCTATTGCGTGCTCGGATTTATATTATTATTATTTATTTTTAATTCGGTTAATTCATGGGCCGTAGCGTCCTGATACTTAGAAACATTTTAACTCCCTAATGTTAAATATGCATCTATTTATATTGTAAAGCAAAAGTAAAAGTAAAGCTATTTGATTACCATAATTGTCAAATGAATATTAATTTATGAAGATTACTGATATTTTAACATATTGTACTACTGTTCGATAAGAATGTTTCAACTAAATTACACTTCTAATTGCTATTAACAAATTCCCCTAATTTGTTAAACTATTCAATTGATCCTGTATTATCAATTAAAATCAAAAATACTAAATCAAGTGAGTGACTGAGTCTCGGAATCAGAGAAATATAACACAGATGGCCAAAAAAAAACTTGAAAGTAAATAATATTAGTATGTAGATTATATACATTTACATACATCTACATACTAATATTATTTACTTTGAATGAAGTATGTGAAATATTAATTAAATATTATTTTTATTACATTATCTTTTAAAATAAATTATCACAAAGTAGACATCTTAACAATCCAATGTTAAAGATAAAAAAGTATTCATATATTAAATGTATCGTAAAGAAGTGTAAAAAATGATAAAAATTAATAAAAATTATGACTGGATAGTGGATAAGTGTTGTATATAGAAAAAAAATAAGAATGTATAGAATTAATAAATAACAGTTTGTATGGAAGTGCAGAGATAGAAAAAGGAAAAAATAAAGAATAGTATTTTTTGGAAGAAATAAAGGAAAAAAATAGCATTATATTCGAAGGTGAGAAATTAGTCATGTTTCTCGTCTGTAGTTATCTACTACTGTTTTCAATTATTTTATTATCTGACACTATAGTTCGCGACGCACTTAGGCCTTCTCTATATTTCAAGTAAACCATAGCGGTTTCGTTACCTGTTTTACTATTTTATAGTGTGGAAACAATTCTGATTTTAGTTAGAAATTCCCGTTTTTTAATACTCCCTAACAAATTATTTGTAATATCCATCAGAATGAACTAGTCAGTTAATGGGGTGGAATAAATTAGATCCAAAGGTATAATCAAATAAGCTTTAATTGGGGTTATTTAAGGAAGGTGCGTCCTAAGCACGAACCCTCGCCAACAAATGTGTGTGGCATCACTATCACTGAGAGGGCCATTTATGCGTTCCGCATTATCACCCCGCTGCGTTCATTTGTATAAGGTTGAACAAAATAGGTATATTGTTGGATTATGTGTTATTCTGTAGATAGTACAAAACTACCGCATTTATGGATCTTCGAATACAGTCAACAATAAAAAACTGTTATAGTTGCGTCATAATGAGGTACACATATTATTTATCGATTATATTACATTATAATACGAATTATTGTAATAGAATGGAAAAGAAAATTTATTTAAAAAAAAACGCCACTTTTGTGTTAATAGCTATCAGATCGAGGGCTTTTAGGATGGTAAAGGAAACTCAGAGAAGTGTAATCTCGGAATTTACATTAACCTTAAGATTTATATTTTTTGGCAAATCCTATTAATCTGGGCCAACTTGTGCAGATCATCCAAAATAATTTAACTTTATCCACTTTTGCATGAATTGACTATTGTTTGTATAGTTTAACAGTATGTTAAATTAATTATCTTAATTTGGTGTCCTGTAATTCGAGTTCCCTATGTTGGACAAATAAAGCTCTTTATTATTATTGTTAATAATATTATTTATTAGGCCCCCTAATAATTTTGGCCACTCTGGAAAATGTCTGTCCTTCGCCTGTCTGTCTGTCATACATTTTTCCTGCACTACTACCTATTTTGCATGAGGTAACTCCGTCTTGATTCGCTTTTGTTGTAAATCGGTCCGGGAAAATCCATGTTTACCAAGTGTAATTTTACGATTTACAAAGAACGATTACGAAATTTTGTATAAAATTCGTATTTATTATTTCGTGTAGTAGTAGTTACTGTATTTGTTACAATTCTATGACTGACTATCTACGTTCGGCTCCTTCTGTCGTGTGTTAGTTAGTGTATGTGTATGTGAGTGTTAGGACTTGATACTTCAGAAAATCGTCTCCGAGTTTTCTAAAGAGTCGCTCATATATTTCGTGCATTTTATTAGAAATGAAACATGCATCTTTAATAGAATTGACATTTTACTACCTGTGTCAATATTTTAAGTATAAAATCAAGTATAGAGAAATAGCATAAAAATAAATTATTTAGAATTAAATGTTAGGAATGTAGATATTTGCTTATTATTACTAATAATAATTAGTATGATCGTGGTACTTGTATCCAGTAATCCAGGACGTGCTCTGTGCAGCATATTATTCTATGCACACTAAATAATATACCTAAACTTAGTAACTAATTTAAAGCACTGATTATAAAATAACTGATAACAATCTTAATTGAGAAGACAGAAGACTAACACGCCAACACACGGTATATCCATACCGATGCGCCCTGTCAAGTAATTCTGTCCAAATTGCTCGGCAAGGGAATTTGGACAGAACTACTTGACAGGGCGCATCGGTATGGATATACCGTGCGTTGGCGTATTAGTCTTCTGTCTTCTCAATTCAGATGATTATCAGTTATTGTATAAACAATGCTTTAAGATCTCAAGTAACAAACCTTCTCTAAAATCAGTGCATATTGGCTGCACAACTTATCAGATACTGCGTAATGCACACTTGTGTCATCGTTATGGCTTTGAAACAATTATTGTAATCATTATGCATATATCAGATTTTTTTAATTAAATTCGCCGCTGTACAATGTATACTACTTTCTGCCCTAAAAGTTAAAAGTAGAGAAAGTAGAAGTTTCAGCAGGCGTGTAGTACTTTCTCTACTTTTACGGTAGAAAATGTTATATAGTACAAAACTAGCAATCTGTATAGTACACTAGATACCCTGAAAAGAATTTATTCGTTGAACCTCCGTGTTGGCGTAGCTAGGCAAAGTGGAATTGCAAAACTGCTTTCAAATGTTCACCATGTGCACGTTTTGCTCGACGTGTCATTATTGTCCGGCCGGCGTGCACAAGCACATTCGCCCTCGCGCTCCAGATCCTCCCGGGACAAACCGTAAATAGAGGGAGCTTCCTCCCCGGTGTAATGCCACTTTTCTCGTACCGTACACTGTTGTTCCTGCCGCATACGTGTGCACGTCACCGCACGGAAATAGGAATTTCCTGCTCTCTAAAAAGTAGATTTTACAGTGACGAGCGCTGGGATGTGCCATTGTTTTAATTACTCAGTAACTAGGGGGCACAATTACGGACTCGGGCTGTTGGTATATATATTTCTGTTTAGTTAATGTCACCGCATCATGGATACATATTTGCTGTACCTTTGTAATTATAGTCCACGTACTGTGTAATTACTTTCCGGCTCTATACACCTTTCAAAGAAGAAATTGTATTGTGGGGAAAAGGGTAGGATATTAAAATGTGCTTTATACATATGATTACTATACAATATAAGATTTAAAACTTATAAGTAGAATTATAATAGCTACAAGGGTACCCATTTAATAATAATCGTCCTCTTAAGATAAGCGCTGACTTTTGAGAGCCCTGTATACGAATTAAAATAAATACTTGTTTTCTTGAAATTCGGCGTTTAAGACGTTACAACTCGAGTTCTAATCAACATAAGATTTCACACGTGACGTCAATAGTATTTATATTCATATAAGATTCCAAACTTATTTTGTAGCAAATTTTCTAATCCGCATTGTAATAGTAATTTACATTATTCGTGCAGGAAGGCAAGTTTCCTGAATGAGCGAATGAGTTTACAGCACGAGCCGAAGGCACTAGTGCGGGAAATTGCATTTCCCGCACCCAAATCAATGCGGGAAATGACTTGTCTTAGGACATGAGTACAAAAAAAAATTTTCATTGTAATTAGTTGTTTAATAAATTACTCCCCTACAATCAGTTTTTGTTACGGCGAAGTCACTGTAGTAGTCACTGTAACAAAAACTGATTGTAGGGGAGTAATTTATTATCGTTTTAGTTAAAACTAATAAAAATTATAAAAATATTATACACAGATTTAGAAAAAAAACTATTTTTATAGTAACATAAATAATATACATACAGTAGAAAATGTGTGCCTTCCAAAATTTTCACATATATATTTAATAATTTAAGTTAAATTGATCCTTAAGAAGATTGTAAAAAACTGCCTCAACTGTATACTTATAAATTATTTTAATCAATTCATGTAAATATTATTATGAATAAATCACCGCGCTATTTTCGTTTGTGTGGCCGCTCGATCAATACAAACCGAAATCAAGCAAACTGAAAGGAAATTCAGCTTTTATTCAAATCATTCCGTTTTATTAGCTCGCTTAAGGGATTGCATAACAAAGCGGCCCCCCGTTTATTTATTGTCCGCATTAAATAAGGCGTGTTGGGCTGTCGAATTTACGGGCGCCAATTTACATTGATGGATGGATGGATGGAAGGGTAATGATAGCACGTGGGCGAGAAGGTTTGTTGTGTTGACGCGCACCAAACGGTGATTTCGACACCCTTACTCAAGCGCGCGCTACCCTGAATATATATACAGCGCCCCACTTTATAACAAGCATCATGCTCACAAAAATGATTGTTGCTAGCTTTTACATATATAAATGTATACAAACACTATATAGAAAGACTTTGGTGGTTAACTCATTGGGTTATATATATATATATATATATATATATATATATATATATATATATATATAAATATCCGGATTATTCAATGAAAATTATCCGGATTATCGAATAGTCAAAATCGATCGTATACTCCGGATATTCTGATATTCGGATTGGAAACCCTAACTATAACCCAGAACTGTCACCTAGTGGTTAGAAGGATTGGAAACCGAGAGTTCAAATCCCATTGTTGCGAAATTTGGAGAATCACATTTCATAGTTTTTCTGTGAAGTTAGGGCAAATGTCGGGTGATTACAAGACTACTAAGTATTAACAGATCCAAGAAATTGCAAAAAAAATATTGTAGAATTTTGAAAGCTCTTAATATTTCATCGAATAACCTATTTATTCATCTATAGAATGAAGTATTATTCCTTTTTCTCAATGTTTAACGTCAACATTTTTATAACACAGCACATTTTAAGATTCAAATAATTATAAAAAAAAATATTTTGTACTAACAACGTTAAAAATCATCGTATTACCCATTTAAACAGCTATAAAATGAACTGTTATTTATTTAGTTGACTCAATTATTAACGCCACAGTGGATAAAATTGCATAAGTAAGTACTTTTAGTAATTCAAAACATAAACGTAACTATAAACGTTAATTCAGCTATAAAATGAGGTATAATTAGTTTATTTATCTTAATTAATAAGCTCATAACAGATAACCGTTTATAACCATGTACATGTTGCGATTCAGACAATTGTTATAATTATTGCTTTTGTTGTTATCTGCATTATTATTCATGTAATTTTAAGGGTGCGTAGTTTGAGTTACATTTAATGTATCAAATATAATTTATTACGGTTACATATTTATAATCTAGCATTAAATAAATAATAAACCTATAATAAAAACCCATCTTATGGATATACTAAATCATTGTCTCAAACTGATCTAAAACATTTTTGATTAACTTGCACTTTCAAAGAAACCTTTGAAGAATGGTTATGCGTAGAAAAAAATAACGAATAAACTGTAATCAATGCTTCTGCGACCCCTCAAATATTTTTCGCGGCCCCCCTGGGTGTCACGACAGCCGCATTGAGAAACACTGCTCTATAGCACAATAAATATAGTTATTATTATATAGAAATATCTTTAATGCCACAACATTACATAAAATTGGATAGGATAAATAAATCGATTTTTTACTTTGTTTTTATGATACTTCAGTTACACTTTGCAACTAGTTTCGGCTAAGGTCTAGCCATTTTCGAGCTCCTCCGATATCCTCGGAGGTTGCAAAGTGTAACTGAAGTGTGATAAGAAAACAAAGTAAAAAATCGTTTTATTTATCCTTTAAAATGAATTATCACAAAGTAGACGCATTAACAATCCAATATTTAAAATTGGATATATTATTTTTACTAATTGAGTTAGAATTGTGTTGTAAAAGGCTAACGACCTGCCGTCTTTCTGCCTAGGAATGTATAATTTTATATGTAGTTAGTATATTCTGTGTTGTTTCTGTGTAATTGTCGGATTACCTGAATTATTATTAGTATGCTATATAAATCAGTATACAGTAGCATCCTGATGTTTTTGCTATCTCCGGTATTTCGGTTAACTTTTATTGCACCCGGGGCAGAACCGTAATTATTGAATGCATCCCGCTTCTCCCTATTTACCGTACGACACAAAGATTACTTTATTTAAATCCGTGCTGTTGTATTAACAATTTTGTCTGGCAGCGAGAAAAACACAATATACCTAGCGCTGAAAAGAATGAATAAGCCCAACAAAAGCTCGCCGTAGAAAATGTTAGCAATTTAAAACTGCAAGCTGTATACAATTTTCCAAGAAAATTGTAATCTGTGTGCGCTTATAACTTTTATATATTTAGAGATATACAGTTTTTTTATCATCATCAATAATAATTCAAACTTTAATGCTAATCTATTCTTAATATTAATACAATGGACTATTAGAAAATAAATGTGAAATAATGTGAGTAAATAAAATCAAATATATACCCATATGTGTAATGCGATAGAATTGTAATCTTTTATAAAATTTAAAAAAATTTATTTTTAAAACAATTGAATAGCGAAATATATATGGCTTTAAACATTAACCACCGTGGCGTTGTGAGTAAAATAAATAAATTATAATTTATTATAGAGGGTGGAAATTAATTGGCCAATAAATTCTATAAAACCTTTATTCATGATATTTGAAAAAATTGCTCAGATTTAAATTTTAAATTGGCAATTTATAATTAAAATCAATTTATTTCGACAATTTTTGAATGAATGACGGCATTGACATTTTTTCAAATGACAACTTTATTGTTTTATTGCGGATACTGAAAGGGCAAATAATCACTTTCAGAATCCCCAATAAAAAAATGTGGTTGTCATTCAAAAAAAATTGTCGATGACGTCACTGCTCATTCAAAAATTATCACAAATAAATTGGCACTTTTTGGCACAAAATTGGCACTTAAAATTAAAAATCGACATATCCGAGAAAGTTTTGGGAAAGTCATAAATAAACGTTTTATTGAATGTAATCACTACTTAATTTTCACTATGTATATATGAATAAATGGTTATTTCATTGTATAGTTATAAATTAGATTATCTACTCCTCCATTATACTACGTCTGTCCTAGCCTACTTCCTCTCCCACGCCAGCCTTTTGCAGATATCCACGCCATTCCCATCCTGCCTTAACCATTCACTCACTTTTCTGTACTCCCCCACCCACTCTGCGTTCTCTCCCTCACATTCGTTGCCTAGGTGCCATCATATTTCGCCTCCCTTACTACATAGCACGCACGCGGTGTATTCTAGCCCCCTCCACACTTTCCTCTCGTCCTCGCACCTCGCTTACTCTCTACCCACCCCCTGGTTAAGTAGCTCGAGTATTTCCCGCCCACATGCCACTCCATATAACCAGTATTATATGAGCTCTCAGCCAGGTAAGAATGGCCCATCACCATTCTCTCTGACCTCAGTTCCTAGACTTCCCATTCATCTACTCACACCTTAGACGTACCCACTCCTTCATACATCCTTCCTCTATCCGTTCTCCCGGTCATGCTCTTACATCTCATCCATACCTCCCGCATCAACATCTCTTCACTCCTCCAATCTTTTTACGAACTAGCCTCCCACATATGCACGAATGAGCATGTGTTCCGATGTGTTTCCTGCAGAAGCACCGTCATAGGCGTCGGTGCTTGTAGACTCTTCAGAAACCAGCCTAGCTACCTTTATTTTTCATCCCACTGTCGGAATTCCCGCACTTGCACTCCATACTTCAATATTGGCTCCATGCAGGCGTCCCAGACTTTACACGCAAGATTACCATCCCGCCAACTCTCCCAGATTCTCTTTGCGATCCTCCAAGCTATTTTCGCCTTTGTTTGCACTTCAAATCCTTTGTAAACCCACGTTTGTCTTCAAATCAAAAACCTAAGTACTAACTAACTAAAACAATTCACTTCATGAATCCTTCTTCCCTTCATAACTAGCCTACTTTTATCAAGGTACCTTCCCATTATTGCCAATATGTCTTGCATATCTTCCAGTCTCTTGGCCACAAGTACTATTTCATACACATATGTTAACACCTACACTAGGTTCTTCCTACCACTTGTCCTCTCCTGAACACCTCCTCCAACTCACTTGTGTACAGATTAAATAGGAGGGGCAATGCCCTTACTTCCTTATTCCCATATTCATCCCAAGTGTGTCCAAGACTTTTCAATTACGCTTGCTCTTGCTATCTACTCTTTATACATCCAATTCCATCCCTAATTTTCAATAGACTCCACAAGCATACCCCTAGGAACTGATTCATATGCTGTTGTCAGTTCCAATACCGTAAACATTCTCCCTTTGCAGAAGTTGTAGTTGTTGTAGGAGAGTTTATGATGGGTTGGTGTCTGGTGATAGCTATGCCTAATAAAGGTCTGAATAAATGGATAAAGAAATCTTAGTAATCGGAAAAATAAATAAAAAACAATATTTTACAATTGTTTAATCATGAAAAATTCTTTCTCATAAACTGTTATTCGATGTGGCGTTAATAATTCTGAAAAATCAATGAGTGATACTTCATTCTATAGCTAATTAAATGGCAAATGAGATATATTCATAAAATTATTTTTTTTACTTTACTTTTTGTTTTTAATTATTGCATCGCGAAATGTATATAGTTTTAAACTTGCGTATACTGCTTCATAATTGACAAAATAATTAATGATACTTCATTTTATAGTTGAATAAATGAATTTTAAAAAGGAGTTTTCTTGCAATTCTTCTTCTTTCATAACTATTTTTCGGCAAAAACGACCCTATTTGATCTCGATTAATATATATATATATATATATATATATATATATATATATATATATATATATATATATATATATAATTTTGTTTTCAAATACATAAATTATATTGCATTCCCTAGCTGAATAACAGGGCAATTCGATAAAAACTTAATAATTTTCTCAACTCCAAAGTTAAATGTTTCTTTTGTTTTTTTTTCTTAAACGCGAAATGTATATTAAACTTGTATCGCCTATGATCTTTATAATTGAGAAAAAATAAAGAAACATACTTATTCTATAGCAGAATCAATGGCTAATAGATTGAAATCTTAATAATCCTATATTCGATCTTTATACCATTTTTAAACCTCGAAATTACATTGTTATAAACTTTTATCCTCTGTGACTTTAATAATTAAGAAAAATAAATTAATGATACTTGTTCCAGAGCTAGAATATATGAGTAGTTAGTTTTATTCACTATGATAGAATAATAGAGACTAATACATAAATTATACTGATTTCTAAAGCTGAATAAAAGAGTAATTCGATATAACCTCAACACATTTCCCAAAATAAAAAAAAAACATATTTGGCATAACAAAAAAACTGAACATAATATTATCGAATAGTAAATATAACTCACCCACCAACTTCATAAATACTCCTCCTCCCATACAGTCTCTCCCATGCCAGCCTTTTGCTTTCTGCATTCCCACTCCGCGTTCACGCCCACACTTTCTTTGCTTAGATGCACCACGTGTCACTAACCTTACTACACAGTACACATGTGGTGTATTCTTGCCCCATCCACACTTTCCTTCCTCTCTCTTGTGAACCACACCTCGCTCTTGCCATACATACATTGTCTTCCCTGCTCCACCCTCCCCTGGTTACGTAGCTTGCGGGTTTCCCCTGCACTTGCCACTACATATAACGAGGGTTGTGCGAGCTCTCAGTCATTCTGACCTGCCTTTCTCGCCACCGAACATCTCTCATACCATGACTTCATCTCCTAGACATACCATTCCTCTCAGCTTTTCCTACATCCATACCTCAAACATACCCACTTTTCCATTCATCCTTCCTGTATATTATCTCCATTCCCTCTCTACCCCACTTTTGCATGTAATCTCTCTTGATTACCCTTCTACCACATGCTCATCCGATTAGTTTCCTGCAGGAATACCGTCATAGGCGTCGATCTTTTGGCCCCTAGCAGATTATTCAGAAATCAGCCTTGCTACATTTCGATTATATCCCATTTTCACAATCCCACACACATTCACTCCATACAACAATTTTGGTTTCACATACGCACCTCATAGCTTACACGCTATTTCATACCACCACCTGTCCCATATTCATTGCCATGTCCCACACCATTATCGCCTTTGCTTGCACCCACTCACTAAACCTACCTCTGCAGTAAAACCAATAACCTAAATACTTTAAGCAATTCACTCTCTCAATCATTCTTCCCTTCCATTTCAACTCTACCTCTACCATCCTACGCTTATTTCTAAACCTAATCATATTTTCTCTCACTATTTTGATGGTTAGCATGTACCCCTTTATACTCTGTTACCACTACACCGAGGCACCAATCCCCGGCACCTCCACCGCTCCACTCCGCACCCTATTAAATGATTGCAGAAGTTTCTTCCTTCCCTTTACTGGTCGACTTTTAAGCTCTTCTGCCTTTAACCGTCTTCTCCCTCCACCTATCATAATTTCAATTGAAACAGCTGATTCCACAAGAAGTCCTCTCGCCCTACCACCTGTCTCGGACTCGCCAGATATATGTTTCTTTTATTCATCCTTTCCCTTTACTTCACAAGTTTCCACAATTCCTTCTCCGAAAGACACTCCTTTAGTTTCTTTTTCATATGAATCGTCACTTTTTTCTTTTCGCACATATATTTAAATCCCTCTTCGCCTGGTTGATTCTCTCTAACTCTAACGCATTCCATATCAACTTTCCGCCTTCTCATTTCTCACTCCTCATTAAACCAACTAACCCTCTGGCTGCCGTACTTCTTCCTCACTAACATAGCCCCCATCACCCTCTACATCGAGTGCACTTTCTTCCACTTCACGCCCTTTAGAGTTTTCTCATAAACTAACATTTCCGTTTCACTCCATCCAAAGCCATGCTGCACCTGTCTCTTCTCATACGTCGTCCTCTTCTTCCCTCCACACCCTCAACAATTATTTGAATCGAAAAATCTGTATCAATTTTTATTCATAAATTTATAGACTTTGATTTTAATAATTGAGATAAATAAATGAATAAATTTAATTCTATAGCAGGATAAAAGATATTTTTAATTTAAAAAAAAAATGCGAAATGTGTAATGTCAAAACTTTTGTTGATCTTAATCATTGAGACAAATCAATATTTACAAAAACCTTCAAACCTTATTTAACAAATTATAAAAACAAACATATTTATTTTTATTATGTACGAATGACAAACCTTTACTGCCTTTACTATAGCTCGATTGAGGGATGTACTAACACACCATACCATGTCTGTTCCAAAGAGAGCATTATAAAAGTGTTAGATTCGCATTTAAAATTTAATTACCCAGCATAATTTTATTACGTTGCAAAAATCGTAAATCCGTGCAGTTTATTATTTTGTATCAGGAAAAGGATGTCATTAAAAGCCAAGCACGATGATGAATTGGATGAGGGTGCACTTCGCGAGCTTTCCCAGCCGCTCTCAGCTGTCTGGAGAATATTGACAAACGACTTGGCCACTTTGGGGCGACACGCGCGTGAAGTGTCCATTGTTCGTGGCGAAACGCTTTCTAGGGGGTGGCGGAGGCGTGGGTAAACAGTTTAAAAACTTGACTTGTGGTGAACACACACACGATTTATGAGGATTTATGGGAGGGCGCGGAAAAAATGGGACCGCGCGTGTGATGCCAGATATGAGATAACGCTGAAAATGAGGAGAAAAGCCGAGCGGTGATGGGGTGGGATTTCGGCCGATTCGCGCGCGCTGAAATGTTGACTTTACGTAATGCCCATCAACACACGTATTTTTTGTATGTGTGTGTAGCCGCTGCCACGTACATTATTCATGGCTTCAACGGGGGATTCGTTTGATAAAGAAACAACAGATGGGGAGGTAAATGTGTGGTAATATGAAATGTGAGGCTTTTTGGTTATACTATTATACACAAATCATTATTAGGTAGAAATTTGTCTATGAATTAAACATGATTTATTTTATCCCAAATTTTTATAGTAACTAGAACTCCTTAACAAAGACACATTTAACAACACTAGTGTTGTTGTAAATTTCATAACAGCACTAGTGTTGATCAAAATCAGATTAATATACATTATACACACACGATAATTGTCATGGATACTACTTTAGACATGGTCGATTGTAGCATTATGATATTTATAATTACTGAAAGCCACATAAAAGTATCAATTTGTGCGATTTTTTTAGTTTTAGAAGGATCAAATAAAACGTGCTACGAGGCACGTAACGTTATGAGGTTTTACATAACTTAGGAATTTTAAAGAACTCGGGGATATTGCCCCTCCTTCAAACATTCCCTTGTAATGTAAAACCCCTAATAACGTTACTTGTTTCATAAACTACTATTAATCAATGAAATTGAATGAATCATAGAAAACTAAAATAAACAGTGATTTATTTTGAATAGTGAATTGCCTTGTTTAGTTGGAATTGAAATCTGTACAGAAAATAATTTATGTTCAGTAAAGTCTGCAACATTTGGGCTATATTAGCCAAGTAACCAGCCAAAAACAAAATGAGTAGCTCCGTCACACACCCCAAAAATAACTTTTATAACTTTTAATATCCCGGACACATTATTGACTTATCTCCTCACCCTGAAAAGACGTTATCATTTTTTCCCTTCATATATGTGGAGGAAATGCGTCTGAAGTATTAATAACATTGATGGGGTAGGATCGGCTACGGAAAACGCCTAATCCATTACGTCAATTCGTGGCGCGTTTCATATGAGGCGTCCTCTTAAATATGAGCACGTTCTTTCAAAGCGCCTCTATACGTGTGTGTATGTATGTGATATCACGGAAGAGTTTTTACTGTAGACGCCGCCGCCACCTCCGCCGTTATGAAATATTGCCGCTGTCATATATCGGGGACTATTAGGGAGACGACGAATTGATAGATATGAGCGCCCGTACAGCCAGCCGCACGTGAAAATATTGAAAGGCACAGGCATATATGAATGTTGGAATGAGGGGTGAAAGTATACGGATTATAAATACTTAGGGGGGAGAAATGAAAGAGTCGATTTATAGAAGGCAATTTGTTTTGAAAATTGTATATTGCGGGATGGATGGTTTCGAGAGAAAATAAACATAATTTAATATTCAGGGTCTTTTATGGGTTTAAAGACCTAACAAAGTATTTGAATTATATCTATTTCAATAAATCATTTACAAATTGGTATGGTAAACTTGTTAAGAAGTATTAGATTACATTATTGAATAGTTCAAAGTGCTAATACTTAATAATTAGTGTGTAGAAGTAGTGAGCAAATTATATAAACCACGGTTGTGCAGACCATTATAGGCCTCTGGCCTTGTATACAATCTTAGCGCTTGGTCTATAATGATAGTCTTTAGAACCTAGGTTGAATTAATAAACTAATAAATGCTTATAGCGCATAGGTTCCTAAACTATTTAACTTACCGCTTAATAATTGTATCAATACGTATTACAAAGTAATATGAATAATGCATAACAATTAAAACATTTTTTAAGAACTATAATCTGTTAATTAGATATAAAATATTTTAGATTTTGAATGATCCATTATTTTTATAATTTTTGTCATGATTAATATGGACATCTCGCACTAGTATTTCTAAAGTGACACAACCTAAAAACCTGTGTTTCTGGTAAAACCGAATTAGGGGGAGGTATGTTTGGTGCAGTATGGGTGATACAAGTGCGCTCAGATGGGCAACCTCTGCAGCTAGGTTAATACACTTTTGATTATTGATAGAATTACATGGACAAACATTTTGTATATGTTCTTTTTCTGGATTAATTTCACGGTATTTTTAGTTAGAGCCCAGCTGCTATAGCACATTTTGAGAAACACTGTTTACAGTGATTATTTTCCAGTAAATAAATTTTAAAATACTTTAAATCCCCACCAAACAGGTGGTATGTGTAACATTTACGAAGTGTAAATCCACCCACGCAAACAAGAAACGTATGTTTCTGTCAGACAGGGGACGGCTCTCGCACATATAATACAACATAATTTAATATGCCCCCCTGTATAAAATTGAATGTAAAGCAGAACCCTGTCGTTGTGTCAGCGTACGGGCGGCGGCGGTTGAACGCAGCAGCCGTCGCCGGGATTGCGGTCCGTCCCAGGAATTTATCAAGCCCCTAATTAATTATCCCCGAGGGAGCGGGCGCGCTGCTCTCGTCCCCCGGAGCACGCACCGTGGGATTCCGGCGGCTTTATGAGCGCGGCACCATAACTAACCGCCGCCCCCTCAGCTTCGGCGCGCAATCGTCCGGAGATTAGTCGCCGCAAATTGTGACGCTCGGCGTTCTTCCGCGGCGCCAGATTTTACGGCTGCGAACTTAATTACGCGGCAAAGGGTTAAATTGTTGTGATGGCGGGGGGTGAATCCGAGCAATTTACTGTTTGCTCGGACAAATATATTTGGTTCCACATGGAGAGAAACAAAGTTTTCCGGTGGATTTTTAATAGGATAGCAAAGTAACGAATCGCATAATCAATCTGTTCTACTTGTCAATATATGTTGGCGTGGTACATATATTTCACCTAGACTATCCTCCAGAATGTTGTTTAGTTTTATAGTTTATTGTATTTTTTGTTAATTGTTCTGTATATTTTGTAGTTTTACTAGCTGGTCCTCAATAAATATTGTGTACGGGATTGGTAACTGTGTATTTATTAATTTGATATGAGATTAATGTTGGTTTTTATTGTATTTTATTTTATTTTATATATCATTAGTAGATTATTTAATATTATCATTTTCGTAATTCTCATTTCTTGTGTTATGTTATATAACTCGTTAGAAGAACACTAACGAGTTATATAACATAACACAAGAAATGAGAATTACGAAAACGATAATATTAAATAATCTACTTCTATTTCTAGTTTGTATACAAATAATAAAATGTTATTGTGATGTGATGTACTTATGTTTTTGGCAAGTTTTTCTTACCAGTGGTTTAATCGACAACTATTTCATTTTGAATTCTTTATACTATATAAAAAGAGTTGAATCAATCTTTCAATAAAACACTAGCGGTCATTTGTTGAATGCTCTATTTCCACATGTGAAATCATAATAAATGAGTCTTTCAATAAAACACTGTCGGCCATTTGTTGGATTCTCTATTTCCACATTGGGAATCCCTACCGCAGTACAATTTTTTCTCCTGAGCAAGGAGGAAAACAATTTTGGTAAATTGTTGGTAACTGCTGGATTGTTTTCAAGTCGGTACAATCGGGTAATGTTAAGGTCGTTTTAGACAAGACAATTTCTTAGCTCAAAAGTTGTTCAAGAAATGAATTCAAATATCCTCCTCCCATACAATTTGTCCTTGATAAATAAACGCGTTATATTTTTTCATTCGATCTACCATCCAATTCAATATTTCAAATAATTTGCTGTATGATACGAGAAAATTTAGATTGTCTCGCATCTTGACTAACTTTTGAGTCAAGAAATTGTCTTGTCTAAAACGACCCTTAGGTAGAGCATGGGTATTTAGCATCCGTCAGCTATCCCTTTGTCCGATTTCATTTAATTGTTATGGTGATCACTTGTGGTCTTTTTTGCTTATACCGTGTAGACATTGATATTCTATTATCATTCAAGCGACAACGTATGATGGCAATTTTACTATGACATATATTAAATAACACACACCATGCTTTAGGAGCCAACATAAAAGAAACCACTAGATTTCCCCTACATTTAAATTCCCGCCTCATATTTTCACACAATTACGTTGCAGTGATCACATCTGACGGGCGACTTACCTTTTTAGTAATATCACGCTATTTCTACACATCATCTCTATATGTAACTTCATATTAAAACACACATTTTTGCTATTTTCGGGTAAATGATGTGTTTTATTGAAAAATGAAATCTTGCGCTCATATTGAAACACCCTTTACATCGAATAGCTCCAGTTTTTTTGTTTTTGAAAATAGACATATGATAAGCCGGTATTTGATATTGATAGGGGGATAGACGCGCGTGTCCCAGAGCAGGGAGGAGATGGATGGCCATTCCCGCGAGATAAGCGGCTCGCGAGCACTCCATTTCAGCGCCGGTGTTTTCCATAATACTTGTTTGTTTGGGTTGTGCGGGAACTTTAGTAAATCTGCGTTTTGCGAAGACGTGTTGCATAGTTTACAAATGTGTTTCTAAGGGGATTTATTAAGCTCGAACGTGATATTGCTAGCCTTGAATATATTACGATCGTTTTGAGGTTTTTATATCATTTTATAATACAGACGCTACAAACAAATTGATAAATCTTATAATACGCTAGGCGAGAACGCGCAGATGGCGCAGACTATGAGCAATGGCCTTATCATTATATACTTTAGTTTTTATTACAAAAACATTATTATGTATTATATGCTTAATAACAGGTATTCATTTGAAATGTATTTTAATAACTCGAGTTATAGCAATTTCATATCGATTCATTTTATAATAAATCATAACAAACGCTAAAAAAGGAAAAAATTAAAATTTTTAATTAAAATTCTGTATGCTTCAGTGCATGTATTTTTAATAATTGAAGTTAATTTTGAATAGTTTTCCTAATAATTACTCTTTTTTTATCTATGCATACAAAATATTTAGACTGCGGACATGCATTATAAAATTCGTCAAAAATAAAATACAATTGCAAAAACGTGTCCAAAATACACACAGAGAGACAAACAGAGACAGATACACCGCACGTTTATTCACGTACTACCACATGTGTTTCCAATAACCAATCTTGAATCGACTGTGCAAATATAACTCGATTATAGTATTAATCGAAATATGTTAGACCACGAGCGTTTATAAAATTGGCCATAAATTCCAAAAATAAACTGTACTTAAAAGACCGCAATGCAATTACCTAATATCAATAAAGTACCTGTAATAGAAAAAGCAGAAATATTGACATAACATCAGAAGAATATAGAGAAAAAAATAAAAATCCAGGCCAAATGCAGCGTCGGTATGCGAAGGAATTAGTGGCTGAAAATCTAAAATAAGCCTATCATGGGCAGCGTTTGGAAAACTAAGTTACATCTTTAAATACCGAATAATTCCAACAAACCTAAAACCGATATGTATGCTACCAGTTTTGACATATGGTCTCGAAACAATGACACTAATAGCACACAGTACAAACAGGCTACTGACTACGTATAGATCGATGGTGGGAGAAATGTTAGTTATCACTAGGAGAAATATATTAGGCAATGAGGAGATAAGAAGGAAAACAAAGTTCTCTGATATTAAAGAACGCGTAGCAAAACTGAAAAGGCAATGGGCAGGGCTCATACAGACGGTCATGCAAAACAATAATCTGGAGACAAAGAGAAGTCCAGAAAGGTCAAAAAACATCACGCACAACGCAGTCAAAAACTGATTCCGAATTATATAAGGGAGAGACACATGGGTAATCTAGGAGAGGCGATATCGAGCAGTGGATGGCAAGTGTCAATGTCAAAAAATACGATATTGTTTCTAGTTAGGTATGAATCAATGGGACAATTATTTGACAAATGGAACAACCAAAAACTATAATATTTATAAAGCCAAGGAAAATAGCCAAAGATCTTTTCAGAGAAGCCAAAAACGAAATATGAACGACGTTTGGATAATGAAATCATCAAGTTTTTTTTCATTACCATAATATTTAATACACATTTCATGAAGTTTAAACAAGGCTATTAACAAAAATGAAGAATGCACAAGTGGAAAGAATACTTCCAAGAACTGCTGAATGAAGGAGGTGAGAGTGTAGTGCACATAACAGACATAAAGGAGGAATATCTTAGCGATGTTATACAAATAGAAGAAATGCACCAAGTAATAAGAATGCTGTAGAACGGAAAATCGCCAGGATAAGATAATATGGTAACGAAGATGTTAAAGAATATGGTCGACAAAGGATATTCTAATACACATATATAAGATCAAGAGAAATGAAAATAAAAATATATAATGCTATAATAAGACCTATATTAACATACGAATGTACATTAAATAAAGCACAAAAGAGCAGTTGAAATTAAGTATATGAGGAGAATTAGAGAAGTGCCAAAAAGGAGAAAATGAGATAGGAGCTATTAGAATGGAAAGGAAAAAAAATATATATATATATATATATATATATATATATATATATATTTATATATATATATATATATATATATATATATATATATATATATATATATATTATATATATATATATATATATATATATATATATATATATATATATGGCTAATGGCTAATACTACCAGTATTAGGCAGACGAGTCTGTAATAATGTATAATGTATCACATTTTATGCACTGGAATAAAGACGTTTGAAAATATCTGGTGACAGCTTATGTTGGCATTTTTGATTTTTTCGACATTTGACAATATTTAACAATACTTGACAATATTTGACGATATTTGATGATATTTGACAATATTTACGATATTTGACGATATCCTAGATACACAGTTAAGAGCAAAAGCAAAAAACATACTAAAAGAAGTACAAAGGAAATTCAGAAATGGTAGTAGAATGATCAAACAAAAACCACTAAAAGAAAAGAAAGTCCTTCAATAAAATACCGAGAGAAAAATTATAGAATATCCTAAGAGAAAAGAGAGTGGATAACAAAACAATAATAATTATAGATACACAGTGACAACAAGAACACAGACACATTTAAAACGCGGAACGGACGCAGATAATAATGATGATTGATGGCAGTGGGCTTTGCCATTTATAATCTAGAATTAGATGGATAATATAATAAAGAAATGGCAGCCAGATGTCAAAAGCTATATAGACTTCTCTGAAGGAGCATTCGCAGTGGATGTTGTACTATTAGTAAGAAATGAAAAAGAGCTACAAAAGTGTGAAACTAAATACTAGGAGAGAATGGAATGACGACCAACAAACAAAAAAAGAATGATGGCAGTGGGCTTTGCCATTTATAATCTAGAATGTAGATGGATAATATAATAAAGAAATGGCAGCCAGATGTCAAAAGCTATATAGACTTCTCTGAAGGAGCATTCGCAGAAGATGTTGTACTATTAGTAAGAAATGAAAAAGAGCTACAAACGTGTGAAACTAAATACTAGGAGAGAATGGAATGACGACCAACAAACAAAAAAGAACACAAGGATTTAGACATACATATAGCATTCCAGTAGATAGGAGTGGCTATAGACATGGGGCCATCGCTACAGGCTGGTGATGAAGAAAGTCACAGTTCGTTCTGGGTGCTTGAGGCGCGAAGGAGTTGGTGGCTGCCCTCTTCCCACCGGGCCGGAAGTTAAACCCACATACAATCACAGAGCTGGAAGACCAAGGGGACCCCAACCAGAATGGAGTGAGGTGGAGTTTCTGGCAACTATAATAAAGCTGCCCAGCAGGAAGGTACCTGGCATTGATGGCCTACAAAACGAGATACTTAAGGTAGCAGGGCCAGAACTAGCGGGAAGCCTAGCTCAGGTTGAAAACACCTGTATTAAAATGGGCTGTCTCCCAATGAGATGGAAGAGAGCCAAGCTGGTCCTGCTGCCTAAACCCGGGAAACCAGCAACAAACCCGACAGCCTACCCACTTTACCTTCTTTCTAGGATCTTCGTCATGCTGCGCGAAAATCCTAGAAAAGTTCATAGTGGACCGTCTCACATAGGCCCTAGAAGCGGCGGACCTCCGCGAAAGAAAGGAAAACAGTCTTACACAAGACCAGAGAAAGAGCGTGGAGCCCAAAACAGCAAAAGACGAGACCAGAGTCCATACTTTAACCAAATAATAGAGGAGGTGAGAGACTACGACAAACGCGATATGAACTAGATAGATCTTCCCCCAGATAGTTACACTCGTAGATAGAAAACACGGAAAATCGACGAATGACTGTGTATTCCAAACTTCTTTACACCGGATAGGAAAGTGCCAATACTGCGAGCATCCAGATGGCCCGGCCAATCCCCTGTACAAATGCCAAAGATTGCACAAAGAAAGGACCGAAATGTGGGCTGACCTGGGGAAAGAAGGACCGATGCCACGACGACTTGGGATATTAATGACAGACGTTGACAAGAATTGTGAAGAGGTCAGGAAATTCGTAAATTCCGTCATGAGGTACAACTTCAACGGGAACATCCAGAACTGAGAAGACCACGCAGCAAGACAAAGAGACGCGACTATCTGACCGAAGATAGTACAAGGGGCTTAGAGTGCCCCTGAGGCGGGCAAGCCCCTTGTGACAGAGCGTGAGGATGGTATTAGTCGGTAAGCGCTCACGGGAGATTCCGGGGTAAATCCGACACTACCTATGCCTCTAATACCAGGAGGCGATAGTGAGATGTGGGTGTTTTTCCTCCTCATGCGACAAACATAAATGAGTGGCTATAGTCCTGTACTATCCCAGGAACCCAGGAGGCAGACATTAACAAAATAATAATAAACACTAATTCTGTATCATGCAATGCGAATTAGATCTATAAATAGGAACGAAATTTCTAGTGAATTCAAAATTAAGATGTTAGGGCAATAGATAGACCTGGGGGTCTATTTTGTAATTTAAGAACGTTCTCACAAAAAGCAGAACGGTCTGTATCCCATGGCAACAAAAGTAAACAACGACTTTGACAGATCAAAGGTTAGCTTAAAATAGTGAAATTATAATGAAAAGTATATATTATGTAATAATTACCTGCACTTACAAGCGTAGTAGGGCAGTTTTAGTAGCCACATAATTATCAAATACTAAAACCCTTTTACCTTAATTTTTTTGTTCTCCATGCATCTTAACCTCACTCTTCCATGGGATACAGACAGTTCTGATTTGTGTGACAACGTTCTTAAGTTATAGAATACACCCCTGTAATAATATACGGATATGAATCATGGACATACTAAGAGAAAACGAAAATCCAAGCTATCGAAATTAATTACTTAAGAGCTAATGATGTCATAGGTCTAGACAAAATAAGAAACGCAAGAATAAGATACTTAAATATATAGCATACACTTAAATTCATAGAAGATAATTATGATGGTAGGGACACTTACAACGGATGTAGAATACACTGAGAAAAATGAATAAGAGCCGAAAACTTTATTTAATGCCGAGCCAAAATAATCGGTAGTATAAAAGCCGAACGGAAAAAAAATATGCCTTCGGTAGTGCTATATCCAATATTATTTACTCGGTTGCTATAGAGATATAAGCAACGATTTATTCCACTCTGTCTCAGCCGATTGATTAAATGATAGATGTCAACAAATATAAATGGCAAAATGAAACAATTGAAGTATAAATTCACAAATTAGTATAAATACGACTCAAACACAAAGTTGATGAGGACAATCGCTGGTTGTGCTTGTGTCTAATGATAATAAATACAAGAAACATAGAAATGTCCTAAACAGCCAAACCTCTAGGTTAATGACATCACTTGGCTCTCCCGGTGCCGATCTCCGAATAAGAATCCGAAGGAGCCGTTCGGTTTCCCATAACGGGTAGTTCGGCCCTGGCAAACCGAAAACACTAACTAAATAGGTAAAACTAAAGGCAAAACCCAAAAGAAGAATATTAGAGTAAGACCTGGACTTTCGTGGAAAAAAGTAATGACAAACTTCATAGAAGGGGAAGAAATATCATGGAAAGCAGCAAAAAGTGTGACAAAGAAGAGGAAAGAGTGGAAAGTGTATACCCAATTAAGGATTTACACCAGAAAATGGTAGGCAGTGTTCTAGATAATATACATGAATCACAATATTTAGACTCTATCTTTATAACATCAGCGCGAGGACTTTTCCGCTGGTAAAGGGGGGGCGCTCAGAGAAGTGAAATCACCCGATATTTACCTTAATTTCACAGGAAACTTCTGAAAACCCGTGACAGATGATTCGCGAAATTTCGCCCTGAACGGGGTTTAAACTCTCGCTCCCCAATGTTCTGTAGGAAATAGACTAGGCCACTGAGTTTAGACTACCGGAATTTATAATATTTAAATATGTTCTCAATAATTTGTATTAAAATCGAGTTAAATCGATTTTATATACACACGCTTTATACACAGTAAGTGTTCAAGTTAAGTAAAATTGTATAAAATTCAAAAATTAAACTTAAATTATTTACGTTTACACGCGTATTACTCAATATGTTCTTCATGGAGTTATTTTTAATCGATTTCACAACCGTAATCGTAATTATGATTTAGGTAAGATTCATGTTTTGTGTTTTATCCTTAATTCTTAACTACGTTATTTAAAAATACTCCAAATATGAATTGGGCTTCTAAGCTCATATAGCGTTCGTTTATTAATTGTACTACCTAAATTGGATTCATGCATATACTGTTCTCGATAATCCTCTAAATCCTTTAACAAACAAGCTACAAAATATATTAAAACCGTACATAAATGTTGCATGTTGAAAGGAAGATATATACGTACGTGCCCGGCGGCAATTTGCGCTTTAATATTTCAAGTTTAAATAAGCGTAATATACTCGTATATAGCGGCCGATGGTAGTAGCATTAATAATGATTTTAATATTTCAGCTTAATACCGCACTCTTTACGCCGCGATTTAAGCAAACTAGCAACGTTTTATTAATTCCGACTTCCTGTTCATTAATCACCACCCATCCGTGTGCACGCCACCCTAAAAAGGGTTAATCGCATAATTGCCACACACACAAGCTTATTTTGCTTACTCTCTAAATATACTACTCCATCTCGTCTTTTAATTGTTGCCATTTAGACGGCCCCGCTCGTGGTTCCAATAAAAATGCAAACTGGATGCTAATGACATGGAAATAAACGTTATTTTTCTCGACTCTTTCGTTCGGCAACTTTCCCCCACATAAAGGAATGAAATTAAAACGTAAAATGAATAAAGAGGCACTTAATAATTCTTCGTCTGCAGCCGCATTTTGTGCGAAATTTGCATAATTGAGTGGGAGTCGGTGGCTCGACTGCATATAAACACCTCCGTGCTTATTTTCCGCTGTATTTCGAGTATAAAATGCATTATGATTTGCACCACTATTATTATGACAGTTTTTGTCTATACGAAACTCATGTATGAGATACAGAATAATCTGCCAAAATTTAACGTAGTAGCAAGAAAACCATTATTTTGATTTATGGTGGCTGCGCCGGGCGAAAACGTGATTTAAACGTTTGATGTTTATATTTTATGCAGCGAATTATACATTGAACAAAACTTATGCAATGTACAGGCATGCAATGTATGTAAGTATTGATTCATGATATTCATGATATTGATATCATCACATAGATGTTCAACGTTTGTCAACGTCCTGCTGTTTGCGGTGGCGACCTACCGATGTGTCTGTCGGTCAACTTTTGCCCATTTCTATATCCGACAAAACCTTTGAAATAGTTAGGTGTTACTACTAACACTCTACCTCAGTTATTGATGTAGGAATTATGCATGGGCATTAGATGCCTTGAGGGTGTATTATTGTATTAACATGAACTTTAAAAATTGTAATTGTTTGTTATCATAATGACACTGACATTTGCATTAAACTTCCAAATCATACAAATAAAATATAAAATTGCGAAAACCGCCTACCTAACGTCGATTGGTAATTAATTGCCCAATTCTATATGCCTGGCCCCTTTTATTAGTACTTATCGCAATTATAATAGGTCCGACATAAATTGACCGGCAGAGCCATCAGTAGGTCGCCACCGCAAATAGCAGGACGCTGACAGACGTTGAACATATAGGTCATGATTAATCAACGATGTAAGTTAATAATAGTATATTCATTGATTAATCATCACCTAGATGTTCAACGTCTGTCAACGCCATGGCGTTTGCATCACCGGCATACCGATGGCTGTGCCAGTCATTTTATGCCGTACCGTATTATAATTGCTAATAAAACGGGCAAGCCAGGTAGACGTGTGAAACTAATTACTAAAGTCCTGCTCTCCTAGGATAAGGATAGTGGGCACTGTAAAGCGGCCGCTTTTGGCGTCGGTTACACATCACAAATATACTTTAAATATACGTAATTGAATAACTCAAGTTTTCATCGTAAACCATAGGTTTTTGCAGTACGTTAAGATATTAAAAACTCAAATTCGTTTATATACACGTACAATTATTTTTGTGACGTAAACATTGGGTCTAATGCGGCCGCTTTAAAGCGACCGTTCTCCTAGGAAACCAGGACTTAATGGACGCTCCGTAGACGGGTCCCGCAATTTTATATTGTATTTTGATGACTTCAAAGTTTATTGCCAATATCGGTGTCACTATGATAACCAAAGAATTACATTTTACTAGTATTTTTAGCTTTATGTTAATAAAATAATAAACTCCCAAGAGATTAATGCACATGTACAATTTCTACTGCAATGCCTGAGATAGAGTGGTGGCAGTACTGCTGCTATTAACATGTCTGTCTGTTTAACCACATATGGAAATGGACAAAAGTTGACCTGGCCGGCAGAGCCATCAATAGGTCGGTGACGCAAACGACATGGCATTGACAGACGTTGAACAACTAGGTGAGGATTTGTCAATGGTATATTATAAAACAAGTGTTACAATGACACACATTATTTAATGATACTGTGTAATACTGGATTATACAGTGGTCATTGTAACATATGTTACATACTATTTTTTCCATTTCGCCTTTATTTTAACTTAATTTATGATTAGAGATTTTAATAATTTATAATCGTTTCTTTATTTTTTTAAGTTGGCATCACTGACTTGCCACCAATCGTACCTACGATTAACGATACATTTTAGCACAGTGTCTGTCAGGTAAAGAATGGTTACTTTTTTAAAGTGCAATATAAAACTTTTCACCCAACTGCAGTCATTTTGCACGCACTTTTTACGATTTCGTGAAACGGCAAGCCATAAAGTTGGTTAACAGAAATAAATAAACCTAGGTTTGTTTTATTTTTGTAACTGCATGACAAATGACGGAAACGTTTGTATTGTTTTGGTGCTACCAACGTTATCACATAAGAACTCTTGGGAAATTTGTTTCAAAAGAAAACTTAATCCAGATTTACATTATAGCACTGTTTACTTTTTATACCATTATTACGCGGCAGCCATTGTAAGCCCAAAATAGAAAAAAAACACTAGTAGGTTATCATATTTCATACAATAGAAAGTGTATATAGGACTATATAGCAGTATCTTCTTTCTGTTATCGCTATTATGGTCATTAATTCTTAAAACATAAAGGGTCATTCACAAGAAGCCTGGTAGTGGTAACTAAGCGAAATTTTTCACAATAAATACAGACGTTTATAGCAGGGCGATAAAACTGCGACAGAGCGTGGCTCATTAGCTCTACCTTAATTATCCCAACCATTACTGCCCATTTATGTACCCCTCGATTTTTATAGATATGCAAAACATTGCTTACTTACCGCCACATTACCACTACCGCACTTATTGCGAATAGCCCTTAAGTTTTAGAGCAACAGCAAAATGTTTTAATTACCTTGCACACATTCCATCTCTTAGTCTACATTCTTACCGATTTTAATTTATGTTGAATGGGCCTGGCACAAATATAATAGTTACATAACGATAAATATAGAATGTAAACGTTTACACTTATATAATAAAATTGCTTAAACTTTTATTATTTTCCATAATTGAAATATGTAATCGTTTTATGTACATATGAAAACACTATGGAGGCGCGCTGAGCTTATTTCACCTCACCTCACACCCTCCAGATAGATGAGACTTTCGCAATATAACGCCCCAGTCAGGAAGCTTGAAAAATAGCACGTATTACCAATCTGCCGCCATATCGGGTTGGGCGGTAGGAGACTAAAGCGCTAATGGAAATTCATCGGCGTTTGATATAGAAAATATATAAGCGGTGGGTGGTGGGGCGTAGACGCTGATAGATTGCGGATATACGGGTATGAGGACAAATAGAGGAACCAAGCGGGAAAAGTGGGAAGAAAGTGCTAGCGTATGGATGAGTGGACGCGTCGGCAAATTACAAAGTGGAATGTATTGATGAAAGTCCCGTGGATGGAAAATTAGATGCACAGAAAAACGGCGCTTGCAGAGAATTTAATTACAGTTACTATGAGCGTTTTCGGAAATGTTCCGATACTACAATTAAGTGTTGCATTAGAGATGATTAAAAGACATTATGCTACAGAATATTTGTTCTTTGTACTGTACAGTAATAATACTGGCTGTTTTATATTGCTCATAGAAAACAAGCAGTATATGAGAATTTCATGAGTTACATATGTATACTATTTGTGTCCTGCAAACATTGGACTTCCCTTAAAGTAGTTGAATACAGCATGCAATATATAAATTTAAATTTATGAATATCTGTACTTTTCCTAAGCGACTATTTCAAACGCATTTTAGGTGGGTACGATATGCAGATGTTCTGCAGCCCCATAATATTCACTTTATCACCAATGTGTTAATGAATTTTATGTAATACATCGAAAATATAATCTATATTTAACGATAGTGCAGCGTGTCTTATATTACAGTACTAATATTCGAATATTTATAGACGCATTGAGTACAACATTGTACGATTATTAGTAATTATTTATTTTTCTCAGTGTACCTTCGACAATGGTATAGTAAAACTACGGTCCAGCTTCTTCGTGCAGCATAAAACATGACGAAAATTGTCGCCATGACAGCCAACATAAGAGTCAAAGATGGAGATCGGCAGTGGTACGTTAAGAATAAGAAGAAGTTGAAAACATCTGTTGGAGATAAGACATTTAAGACATTCATCAATCTAGAAACGGCATATGATTCAATCCCTAGACGTAGACTATGGGACGCTTTGTAAATTTAAGAGGTGAATAGGCTTTTAATAAAGGCAATAAAATTAATCTATCAAGATAATAAAGCCAACTTTGCCAATGCCGGTCCCAAGCCCGGATGAAAAAGAAGGAGGGGGAGGAGTAACAACCTCGTTTAAAAAAAACAGGGTTCAGCTAGCTCCGGCTGATAGTACCCTGTAAGGGCCCCTGTCTAGGGTATAAATGAAACTGGTTAACGGCCCCGAGGGCAGAGGAGGATTCATTTCCCAATGGCCGAAGCATAAACCAAAAGAGCGGACTGAGCGCTTAAGTCTAGAAAGACAGTCACTCTAAGGGAATAAACCCTGAAAGAAAATTCAAGGTCCTCTAAGATGGGGGTTGAATCGCAAGGCTAGCAACCTAGTATTTGTAAAAAGAAAACCTTATGCTAAAAACTCTGCAACCAAGCCTCGGAAGGAATGCGATAACCACAGACGACGACAACTGTAAAGAAAACGGACTATGAGTATTGGAACATAGAACGTGCAGGGAATACGGGGGAAAACTGAAGATGTACTCAATAAACTAGATAGAATGAAAATTGATATAGCGGTCCTTACGGAAACAAAAAAGAATGGATGGGGAACCAAAGAACTAGGCAAATATCTTAGTATCTATAGCGGGGTACCCAAAAATGTTAGAGCAAAGAGAGGCGTAATAATACTTCTAAAAAAAAAACCTAAAAAGTATATAACAAACTGGCAAGCCAGTATTTGTAAAAAGAAAACCTTATACTAAAAACTCTGCAACCAAGCCTCGGAAGGAATGCGATAACCACAGACGACGACAACTGTAAAGAAAACGGACTATGAATATTGGAACCTAGAACGTGCAGGGAATACGGGGGAAAACTGAAGATGTACTTAATAAACTAGATAGAATGAAAATTGATATAGCGGTCCTTACGGAAACAAAAAAGAATGGATGGGGAACCGAAGAACTAGGCAAATATCTTAGTATCCATAGCGGGGTACCCAAAAATGTTAGAGCAAAGAGAGGCGTAATAATACTTCTAAAAAAAAACCTAAAAAGTATATAACAAACTGGCAAGCCATCAATAAACGTATCCTAACCGTCAACATCAACTACCAAACCCATCGCTTAACTATAACCGAATGAACACGCAAACATAGCCGAGAAAGAAGAGTACGCAGACACATTAATGATCTGATCAGTCAGAATAGAACCACCAGGGAAATCCTTATCCTCGGTGACAATATGGCGAGGAAATCGTGAACGACAGCGGCCATCGACTTATCGATATATGCACCCAACACGATCTGAAAATAATGAATGGGTTCTTCAAGCATAAGACAATACACACATATATATGTAACCAAGAAACAAGACAATTAAAGACCATAATAGATTACCTGATAATAAAACAGCAGTCAAAATTAAAAGTACTTGACGTTAGAGCATACCGTGGCGTGGAATGTGGAACAGACCATTACCTAGTGAAAGCAAGAATCTACCATATTTCAAAACTTACAAGCAAATAGCCGATACCGGAACCAATGAACTAGAGTAGATCGAAATTCCTAGATATGACGTTGGCAGTTTTTACCATGCAAGTACGGTCGACCTATATCAACGACGCTTAGAAGCCCTACTGTCAGATAACATACAAGATAAATCATCCCTGCAAATGTATGACCATATAACATCGTGCCTGCATTCTGCAGCCAAGGATGCAATCGAGTTAAAAGAGGAAACACTGGTGGACTGAAGAACTCCAAGCAGCAAAGAAGGAAAAACAAGACCTTGAGCTTTATGTCTATATCTAATGGCTGCAAACTAAAACGGGGGAAGACAAAGCTGTATATAGAACCTCTCTAGCCAACTTTAAACGTACGTATCACCGAAAAGAACAACGGCTGGGAAATGAAATGCACGGAGATAGACACCTATATTGGAGGCAAAAGGTCCCAGGAAGCATGGCGATTCATAAGAACATTAAAGTCAGACAAAATTGAAAGAACAGGAATTAACATAATAAAACCGGGTGCATAGGTTAAACAGTGCGAAGATCTGCTAACGGAAAGCCGCCCAGACTACACTACCGAAAATCGAAGTGTACAACACCTCCCAGAAGGCGATAAAGTCGAAATAAGTGGAGAAGCTGTTGGAAATGGCATTATGAAACTGAAGAATAGAAGTTCACCTGGCCCAGGGGGTATTCCAGCTGAATTGCTCAAGTATGGAACCAAAACACTATTCCAACTGATATCACAAATGTTTACCAAGTGCGTAAACGGGGATAAACTGTCGAATGAGTGGAAGACAGCGTGGATATCTCCTATACATAAAAAGGGAAGCAAGGACTGCTGCGATAATTATCAGGGAATATCCGTAACCAGCACATTTAGTCGGCTGTTTAATCTGTACACGAGCGAGTTGGAAGAGGTGCTGAGGAGAGGACAGGCAGGAGGGGTAGATCCAAGGAGTGGATGTTGGCGTATGCAGATGACCTGCGGCTGGTGGCCAAGAGAGTGGAAGAGATGCAAGATATGTTGGAAAGAATGGGTAGGTACTTGGATAAGAGGGGGCTAGTGGTGAATGTGGAAAAGACCAAATGGATGTTGTTTAGGAATAGGAATAGAAGGGGTAAGGGCGAAGGGCTGAAATGGAAGGAAAAGCTGATTAAGAGAGTGAATGGCTTTAAATATTTGGGCTTTTGGTTTGACTGTGGAGGAGGGCTTAGGATGCATGTGGAGTGTATGCAGGCGAAAGCAAGAATGGCTTGGGGGATTTCGTGCAGAAAATGGGGGAGTTTGTGGGGTGGTAACCTCGTAATGGCGTGCAAGATGCGTGTATAAAACCTATATGTTGTATGGAGTGGAAGTGTGGGGATTGCGTGAATGGGAGGTAATAGAAAGGGAGCAAGGTTGGTTTCTGAAGAATCTGCTAGGGCTCGAAAGGTCAACACCGAGGGCAGTGCTGTTGCAGGAGACAAGTCGTATGAGTATGTGGTGGGAGTCGTGTATGAGGGTTGTGAAGTTTGAGGAAAGATTGCAGGATTTGGGCGAGGAAAGACTGGTACGGGAGGTATGGATGAGGTGTAAGAGTAGAACAGAGAGTAGATGGAGCAAGGATAGAGAAAGGATGTATGAAAGAGTGGATATGTCTGAGGTGTGGGTAGAGGAGAAGCTGAGAGAAAGGGGTAGCCTAGGAACTGAGATAAGGGAGAGACTGAGGGATATTGAGTGGCAAGAAAGGCAAGTGAGAATGGCTGAGAGCTCATACAATACTGGCTACGTAGAGTGGCAAGTGCAGGGGAAACTACCGAGCTACTTAGCCAGGGGAGAGTGGAGCAGAGAGGACAAAGTATGCATGACAAGAGCGAGGTGTGGGTCCGAAGAGCGAGGAAGAAAAGTGTGGATGGGGCTGGGGTACACCGCGTGTGCGCTGTGTAGGAAGGGGAGTGACACGTGGTGGCACCTTAACAAAGAATGTGAGGGAGTGAAAGCAAAGTGGGTGGGAGAGTGCAGAAATGAGAACGAATAGTTAGGAGAGGATGGAAAAGGTGTGAAAATCCGCAGGAGGCTGACGTGGGAAAGGAAAGGCAGAGGGGATTTAGTTTATGTTAGTGGATAGAAAATGTTAATTTGTATTCTTTTTTTATTTATTTTTTTTTGGTCCTTTCTGTGAAAGTATTGTTTTTTTGCGGCTGGAATTTGTAAAGGGAAGGGTTGGGCTGATATGCCAAATAAAGGTTTTTTTTTAGTCGGCTGTATGGCAGAGTACTAAAAGAGTTAATATGCAAAGAATACCACCCACAATAAATGGAGGAACAAAGTGGCTTTCGAACAGGCCGATCAACAGTCGACCACATATTCTGTCTAACCCAACTAATAGAAAAGCGGATCGCCGGAAGCAGAGAGGTATACCTTATGTTTGTAGACTTAAGTAAGGCATATGACAGCGTGCCAGTGAGCAAGATGAGGGAGGTACTGGACGGAAGCAACATTAACGTCAATGTGATAGGTGCTTTTAAAGAACTATACAAGGCACAAACATCACAAATGAAGCTTGGAACCCACCTAACGAGCAGTTTCGCAGTTACAAAGGGTCTCCGACAGGGCTGTTGTGTATCATCAACAGTTTTTAACATATATCTTGATGTCGCCCTGAAACAATGGAGAAGGAAATGCCATGGAATGGGAACACCTTATACTGGATTATGCCGATGATCAGGTCGTTGTGACTCAAGACTACGATGATATGCAGTATATGTCCCAAAAACTTTATGAAGAATACGGAAAATGGGGATTAGAAATGAACTTAACAAGAGTCAGTACATGTGCATTGGTGGTAGAGCTATGGACTGATTATGGAAAATGGGGACAAAACAAAAACCTGCAGAAAGTATACTTACCTTGGCACTGAAATTGATGATAATGGTAAAGTGGAAAGTGATATAAAGAACCGTATTACCAAGGATAGGAAAGTAATAGGGGCACTAAACTCTACACTGTGACCACCTAACATAAGACGCCGAACGAACATGCTCATCTATAACTCGATCCTTAAGAGTACGTTAACCTACGTATGCGAAGCATGTCCTATTTCCAAATCGCTGGAGAAGAACCTTCTTGCCGTAGAGATGGACTTCCTTAGAAGATCAGCAGGAATATCCAGGCTCGACAAAATACGAAATACGGTGATTAGAGACAAAATGAAAGCCACAATCATACATGAAATACAAACAAAATAACTGATCTGGTTTGGGCATGTGAACAGATGCCAGCTGAACGACTACCGAAGCAGTTTGGGTCCCTCCGGCAAGGAGACGAAGAGGTCGCCCAGCGCTTGTATGGACGGTTGGGATGATCGATGTCTGAAAGGAATCTTAAGGAAGGAGATTGGCTCGATCGACGAGACTGGAAGCAGGGTATCGGAAGGCGAACGAAACCGCTCGCTATGAACCCGGATTATATATATATATATATATATATGAGATAATAGAGTTTAGGACAGGTTTGCTGCCTCGCACTAATACGTTTCTATGTATATCGGGAAACTTACATCAGATGGATTGGAAATTCCAATCGACGATACGTGATTATTTGATCTAAACTTTGCAGAAGAACAGATAGTTCCACATTAAATAGCTCAGACCTAGACTATATACTGCAACGTTTTAAAAGAGAATATGCGGTCTGAAAATTAACGTACGCAAAACAGAATTAATTGGCTCGCTAGAAAATTTCACAATAGTACTGGTAATCTTCCAGTACTATTGTGAAAATATATCGAAATTTAGCAGGTTTTGAAATATAACTGCTGTATGCATCTATAATGATGAATCAAAAACCAGTTAGAAAATAGTTTCAAAGTCTTGAGATGCTATGTAGTGGGATCGACACATCTCCAAGATGCTAAAGAAGCACACTAGAGTGTTATCTTATGGTAGTGAGGTTTGGGTGATACGCTGAAATCGAATGCGGAATAACAGCAGCTTAAATGAACTACTTGCGAGGTAAAGCGCCGAGACTACCTAATGCAGACATCAAAGATCGGTTGCATGTGATGGATAATCTTGTTCAACGAACCCAGATTTATAGATATTTTGGACACCACATGAAGATCAATAGGCCAAGAAACTTTTCACATTGATCCCTCCAGGCAGACGTAAACGGGCACGACGACGGTCTTGGTACGAGCATGGGGCAAACCCGTAAGTTAAACGAAGATGATGACCATAAATCCCCAACCCATCTGATCAGTGTTTCACAACTAACATCATTCTCTGGTCCGGAGTAGATGAAATAATCAAATAAAACGTACTCCAGTAGTTCGTAATCCACGTTAAACTGTATAATACGGCTGTACTGGGGTGAAAGAGGTTGGTATAGATGACCACTACAGAAGAGGATGGGGATTAGGAGTAGCAAGGTAGCTTACAGCTGTATAAAAAGACTTTTATATATAATATTGACTACTATTTCTGAATTCATAACTTATTTCAGACTAAAACGTGCAATATAAAATGCTCTTATTAAAGAATCCACAATAATTATGCAATTTGCTTTAATGCATACATATGCTAATTAATTAGACAATTACCTGCAGAGTTTAGATAATTACCCGATACACAATGTTTGTGATACGAGTTGATTAATTATTATAATTAAAGTGGTATCTGTTGATAGCCACAGTTGTCTGTTGATTAGTGCGTTATTAATGGAGGATATTGTGCCGGTGGAGGATCGTTGCGAGCGTAATTTCTCTTTCACACTATATTACCACAGTATTATATGTTTGCCACATCTACATAATTGTATTTAATACTAATCTCAATATCAATACACCTTATTGGGAACTGCAAGTATAATTTAATATAAATTCCACTACTAGCACTCAAATCCCGCAAGTCTATATAATGCGCGCCAACCAATATAACGTACAACTAATTAATCAAGAAAAAATAGAGGTAAATCGCAGCTGCGGACGTAGAAGAACATCTTGGTTGAAAAACATAAGTGACTGGTCTGGCTAGTACCAGATCATTATACAGCATCCAAGGTTTAAATAGCAATCACGAATGCGAGCTAGAAAAGGCTCCGGAAGAATAAAATTACTATCGGTTAGAAATTTTATTATACTAAGTATGCAGACCCGTTTAATACGGTTGTGATACCTACTTACTACTACACCAATATAATAGAACGCTATAGCATGTAGCGCTGCATTGTTCTTCTCGGCGAATAACGTGCTTTTATTTTAATTATCGTTTTAATAAAGGTAGTACGTTCGTCTGTAGTCTGACAACGCTATTCATATTATTATTATGCAAAGGAATACCGCACTTGAAAGCGATTGTTCCATGTGGTTTTATTTCAGTTATTAAATTTTAATATTGCATTGCAAATATTTGCAATTATTTTTACAAAAGAACATAAAAACGCATACAGCAGTCATATAAAATAACATAGTGTTGATTAAATTCCATATATACGTATCGACATATAGGGCACATGTATATGGAATTCCAGTGGCGGCTCGTGGCTTGATGGGCAAAACTCGTCGTATACGCTGACGACCTAGCACTCGTGGCGACCACGCGCGCCGAAGAACAGCTGGAGGCCCCATTAAACGGGAGTCTGGAGAGGCTTGAGGAATGGTTCGAGGAAAACCAGCTGGAGCTGGCTAGATAGAAGACTGAGGCGGTGTTGCTGACAAGGAGATGGAAGATCGGGAGGTTAGGTTTCACATTGAAATGTAGGTGCTGCCCAAACTGCAGGTTAAGTACCTTGGACTCATAACTAGACAGGGACTCGACTTTTAGGGCAAATGTCAAAGAGGCGGCAGCAAAGACCGGGAGATGTGAGGCTGAGCTAACCCGGATTATACCGAACATGAGGGGGTCTGGCGAAAAGAAGAGAAGGTTACTAGCGAATGTCACGGACAGCATTCTGCTCTAGTGCGCGCTAGTCTGGACCGGAAAAGTGGATGTGATCAAGACGAGAGATTGTCCGGTCGGGGTTCAACGTAGGGCTGCACTGAGGACTATCCGAGCGTATCGAACGGTGTCCTGGGATGTCCTAGTGATCGATCGGATGCCCCCAGTAGATCTCCTGACAGCGGACAGAGCCACGAGATACGTAAGTAAGAATAGGAAAGAGGGGAGGGGCATCACCATCGAGACATGGTAGGCTAGATGGTGGTCCCAGAGCGGGACAGTGGAGTGGACATGTAGAGTTATTCCTCGGCTGTGGTGATACCGGAAGGGTGGGGAGGTGGTCTTCCACCTAACCCAGGTGCTGACGGCACATTAGCTTCAGATCCTACCTCAGGTGGATGGATCGGGAGCGCACAGTTTTTTTATGCCCAGGTAGGCAACAGATCGAAGCGAGGTGGCAAGAATTGTGGGAGATGATGCCGGAGAATATGACCACCATTATGACTAGAAATAAAGATAACTGGAGTGTCATCAACGCCTTGCTCGCCGGAGTCATGGCCCACGGAGAGAGAGAGAGAAGTGAGGGGGAGACCGACGCACTTCCCCGGAAACCATGGGAAGACTAAATCAGAGGTACCACCTCAGTCCGTAATAAAGGCTACGGCTAGTACCGGCTGAAAGTGGGTGGAAGGGCGATCTATTTAGCGAAAAACCCCAGGCCGTCAGTGTAGGTCGAGAGATGCCCCCCCCCCATGTCTATGATGCCCCCTGTACTGTCGCCTGAGTGCAACTATTTTGCAGCCAGCCCACTGCACTTTATCGGCATGTATGTAGTTTATTAATTTTATAAATAATTACATATTTCTATTTAATCGGTTTTATTTCAGTTATTAAAATTTTAATATTATATTACAAGTATTTGCAATTATTTTTAAAAAATAATATAAAAACGCATACAGTGGTCACATAAAATGCAATCAGAGTTTATTAAAGTCGGAATTGCATCGATCGACATATGTGTCCTACATATATTGAAAGATATGCACTCAGAATTTATTGTTTTCGTTATTTTTATTTTTAAACTGAATCGTAACAGCAGCATACAATAAATTCTCGGAAAACAGCCTGTATATTATTTTTCTACTTTAAGAAACTAGATAAAATTACAATCGCCCGACGGGGGATGATTTTTAATATTAAGATTTAAGAAAAATATCGATACATAGAAGTTTGCCAAAAAATGTAGTGTGAAGATCAAGTAGATTGTAGTAGTGAATGAGAGTGCCTTTTGTTTACCACTCTGGGGTGGTACGGGCTTATTTTTTCTTGTTCTATTTGACGCTTCCGATGCGCATAATTCTACCTCGGCCTTACAATCGACCTGAGTGATACTGCACGCCATGGGGGCGACTAGCAATGATAAACCATGCTAAACGAAATCGCCTGAGGATAGTTTGGTTTACCCGTCCGCCACACTTCTATTAGCATAGTTTTTCATATTTCACAATCTCAAGTTAAGGTGGTTTATGAGAAAACAATTCTCTGAATTTAACTGATTTATTACTTTATTTATCATTTTATAAATAATAATATTAATAACCTAAGATAGCATTAGAATACAGGCCATCATGCAGAAGAAAAAGGGAATGGAAGAATAGAGAGTGAGATTGTGAGCATAAATAATTCAAAATATTCCTTATTTCCATTGTCTAATATTATATTATATTTTATTTATTGTTTATATATTTACATCAATATAAACCCACCATTATTTGAACTCCGCACCACACTGTTACCCGCAATATTCTAACTTTCCAGAAATTTAATTGATTAATTAAATCTTTTTTGTAAATAAAAATGATCCCCGTTAGCTAATATCACCTAGTTAGCTAATAAATGTTTATAACTTATCTTTTCCATATCAATATGTCACTACTAACAGCACCTATTGTTGCTTTGTTGCCTGTTAAAAGTAAATAAAAGTCAATTACCCCCCGACATCTAATATGGAGGCAATCGGTGAGACTCACACAGTCGCACAGTGACAGGAATTCGTTCTGATCGAAAGTGCGAAAGTTCTGGGTGAGTGAGAGCACGTCCCGTCGGGGGGTGAAGATGAATTGATCGAACTCGAGTGAGAAGCGCGGGGGTGAGGCCGCGGACAATGTTGGGGGCATGAGAAGAAGTAGGTTTATTATTCTGTAAAACAATTTTCCGGGCGTAGCTGGGATTACTGCGAGGATGCAGCGCGATTTTCCCGCCTTATGAGTTTTATTTGATTTACTGTTCGGTGTAATTTCATTACCTTCTTAATAACACCGTAAACATTTCCAGTAGATGTTTGCTACGCTTTCAAATGTTATGCGCCGTTCATTTGAATTTAATTGCAATTAAATACGATGACGGAGGCTTTAATTTCAAACGCTGTTGGAGTGTGAGGACTATTTGCCATGTTGGTTTTAATAGTATATTAAAGTTTTCTTTTTTATAAACATAGGAAAAGGAAACTTATTTGATTTATAACACTAATTGTTTTAATTAGTCATAAAAACAAATAAGTTTCCTTTTCGTTTATTTTGAAAAACCATATAGTAAGGGTAAGTAACAATACTATTTATGGCTTATTTATGCTTTGGAAAAAATATTATTTTATATAGCCGGCTCATTCGCATTAGTTCTACATGCTAGCAGTACGTCTAATACTGAACATGCCTCGTCACGGGCAAATTTATCTATCACCAAATTACATCACATTTTCTGAATATACTATTATATTTGTTACATATAAATGTCTTAAAATTTAACTATTTCTGCATATTTATGAACTACAAACTCAAAAATACTAAAATTGTCCGATGAAAGCCACGAAGGGTGACTGTAACTAGTTTTTTGTAGTATCAAATTTCATACATTTTTCAGATTATAGCCGTAAATAAATATTTCTTACATATATATTTGGAAATTGTAACTATTTTTGTATAGCAACATATAAGTAGAAACTCTTTTCTTTTATATTTAGAAACAAAATTATACATGAAATATTTTGCTATTTATATATTAAAAGATTACTAACAATCACGCACGTAGAAGTCAGCGGAATTGTATAGTTCTTAAGCTTACGTTTAGTTGTTCACCGACACGTATAAGAATAACCGTTAGCGTTTGAATAGGAAAACAATAACGTATGATTTATAAATTAAGTCGATATTTACAATATCAACAATATAATGCATCAGAATTAATTCAACCATACTAACCCCATATCAAATATACACCATACAATTTATAATATTATTATCGCAATACCCACACCGCAATTACACAAAACCCCAATTTACATCAACATGCAATTACACATACAACAATTTAGCACTAGCCGACCGCTGCACGTAGTGCGAAAAAAAACCTAGTTGTTCGCCGTTTAGAGCTCGCAAAAATTGCGGAAGTGTAAAAATCCGTCCGGTCCACACCAAAGTAATTAGTTTTTCCGCTGTGCGTTCACTCGGGCGTTTTCATAAACACTCACACGCCTCGCTCCCTACAAAAAAACGCGACACCTTTCAAAACTGCATTTTTTTACCCTCAAACGAACTGATCTTAATTAATTCCACCCGACACAAGTTAACCAGCAAAAAAAAAAACGGTTTACGTGTTTCATGAAAATTATAATTATTTGCTCCTTACATATGCATAAGTTCAACGTATATTAAAACTAACTCCAGTTTGCATTCGAATTAACCCCCACCTCTAGCCCAAAACTTGTTTATGGATGCGCGCGGGAGCTTTGTACCGAAATAGTTACGGCATAAATGACAAACTGCAGATGTTGTGCGGCTTAAGCGCTTCCGCCAGATCTCCAGTATTTACTGCACAAACGTATATAAGTTCAAAAGTCTTGCCACACACAACCTCGCGATTTCATTCCGACCGATGTCTTATTTGATTCCGCCCCATTACGTCGGATTATTGTAATTAACAAGGCCCGCGGGTATAATTAGAGGTATCAAGCTCGGCAACTTGATTTAACACCCTGCAGCTGGATGATGATTCAAATTTGATGTTCCAAAGACAGTTATGCAATTTCAACGGTAACAGTTTTAGAGGGATTGTTAACCCCTTAAATGCACAGATTTAAGTTTAGTTTATTTGACTTATTTTGGTCTGAAACTATAAGGTATAGTATAGGAGCCGGCATAATGAAATATAGATTATAATAGATAGCTATTTAACTGATAAGTTACACACACCATTAAAAGCGTTGGCAAGGTGCGCAATAGTGGCAACTGATATGTTCTTTTATACGAGGGAAGTTTTATTATATTATCTACCTAGCCATGAACATAATAAGATATCGTTACAATTTTATAGTGTCATTTCTAAGTGTGTTCCCATCGCTTTGTCATTTGTCAGTTTAATATCAGTATAAAGAGACGAACAATAGTGAATTTCAACTTGAACACGGAAACGTAAAGCATTTTGTATAGAATGAAAACTGCCCAGAAGAATATGCATGAGGATATACTGCGGATTGGATTTGGGTAGACCACTTAGATCATTCACGAAACAAGAGTCCATGCAATGGGTTTATAAGGGCTCTCCATCACCCAAAAAGACGAAGACGTAATTTTCTGATGGCCACAGTTTTCTGGGATGTGGAGGGGATTCTCTTATATACACTCAATGTGTATGTTAAAAGGGACTACAATAACGAGGAATGTCTACACAGACAATTAAGAACTTTAAAGCGGCTATACAAGAAACAAGAGCCCATAGTTATACACAGAAACCCCTGCTTCTGCACGACAACTTCAGGGTGCACAAAGCACGAATTTTTCAATAAACTCAGTTTTAATGAATTCCAACATCCATCTTACAGTCCAAATCTCTCCTTCTGTACTATTATCTCTTTCCAAAACTCAATAAAACGCTTAGGAGGACATCAATTTTTATCGAATTCGACTTGGAAAACGCCGTGGATATTTTTTAGAACTAAATTTTTTTTCTCGAAGGAATAGCATTATTAGAAAAATGTTGGAATAAGTGTATTACTGTTAATGGTTCTTACGTTTGAAAATAAAAGGTAGATAACATAAAAAAATGCCCTCGTACATATGGTAGGGGAAATTCATATATAAAATATGGATAGTGGTGCAATTCGCATCGTCCTGATCATTGGAGAGTGACAGATTAAAACCTATAACTGGCGAATGTTCGCTAAACAGTTTTTAGAAGATTTTCTGTAAGTTAAGATGATTCAATTGTATGCATCACCCTTTCACGTAAAGACTCTTCTGGATAGTTGGCTGGAGGGTAGCATAGCTATAGACACTTAGGACTCAAAATGGGCCCATTGAGAAACCTCTCTTTAAGGCTACTCACTCGTCCCACCAGTCAATTCTGAGTACGAGCTGCAAAACTCTGGCGGGTGAGAAGTTGCCAATGCTGGCCATACTAAAGACCCTTAGGCCGATGAGAAAATATATATCAATTATGGTTAAGGTTAGCACTGCAAACATATTGCATGTGCATTTCATCAACCTATTAGGTCCATAATATAAAATATAAAGTAAAAAAATAAATTAATAATGTTTACTATATTTAAGTCTTTAGTAGTAAGTTTTTTAAATTATTTTGCTATAACATATTTTTTATTTTTATTATTGGGTATGTACTTGTTGGGCAAATAAACCACATAAAAAATAAAGAAAGATTTTCCACCCACGACCAAGTGTACAAAAATTGTTTCAGGAGCACGGGTTGGGTATTCGTAGCATTCATTGTCTATGTTTCTTGTTGGCGGAAACCAAGGCTAAGTAAAGTAAGAAATGAATAGATGTAGACCTGGTTTCAGACAAACAACTTTATTATTGTCATAGAGAAAAAGCAGCAGGAACGGCAACGGAATCTGTTAAGGTGAATCTTCGAAAATGTCGTTCGAGGATTCCAGCTGAAAATCTATCCCAAAAACGCATAGTGAGATTAACGAAACTGCTTCTACTTTTTTGCGGAGTGTACAAGCCATCGCCCAGGAAAAATCGGAGAGGTATGCACCGAGAAATAAATTTATTTCGAAATAACGGAGCATTTTATGATAAATTGCGCGGATGACTATACATTATACTACTGTACTTAAGCATTATGAAATTGTATTTATCAAAACTTGAAATATGAAATTACAATCTCTTGGAGCAATTTCTTTTGAATTTTGATTACAAATCGGAGTAAATATATACTTTTCTGAAGCAAATGTTTTCCTATTTTGCATATTTTTTACAACTATTTCGAGACAAAAAATTAACATTTTCGTCCTAACAAAGTATCAAATCATCCTTAGACTTGTGAAATGTCAAAAAATATTTTCAGAAAATTATAAACTGTTGACTAGAAAAGTCCGCGCGATTAGGTATTTCGTCTTCCGAGATTCGCCTTAATAATCCCAGATAGACAAACCACAAATAATATGGAGACAAAATTCAACATAAAGAAGATCACGTAAACGATGGGAAACCACAATCGATAAAATACTAAGGAACTAGAACATATGACCCACGGCAGAGTCAGTCAGCTCCGACCCCAGCAACCACAGCCCCAGGACCGGACCCCCAAAAGAATGGTGGGTGATTGAGGTTATCAATACAGGTGCACTAAAATAGGCAGAAAAGAGCGGAAAACTTGGCCAGCAGGCTAAAACAGCATGCGACGAGGCAGTACCGACAAAATGCGTCACCAGCGGACGGAGTAGCAGGGTCTACCAGTAGTGAGATGAGGTGGCGAAGCGATGGAACCGAGCACAAAAAAAAGAGTCCAACGACCAGAGCAGCAAGAGCACCGACCGAGCTGCTCCAGGAGAGATACTGCGAGAAAAGCTTAGAATACAGGCGGGCCATTGAGGAAGGCCAGCAGCTAGACAGATCTGTATAGGGAGATCGAAAATGACCCATGGAGCCTACCCTACAAGATCATGAAGAAGATAGGACCACGCCCAGCTGGGCCAGAATCCTCGGCACTCGGGGGAGTTAGGTCAGTTACGTTTTCATCCAGTGCATCCACGAGACAGGCAGAAGAACAAGACGATGATCCACCAGGAGCCCAGGCAGAGACGATGAGAAGAGGAGGAGGTGATCGCAGCAATAACCAGATTACCGAAGCTAGACCTTTTTGGGAACACCCGGGCTTTGGCGAGAACGCCCCCACAAAAGAACGGCGGGAAGAGTAAAGCAGAGTGAGAGTCCTCCGCCTTACGCTTCCGTGGTGAACGTAGTAGAGGAGGACCTAATAGAAGACGAGAAGGCGGCCGAGTTGGAAGAACTGATTGACAAGCTGGCACTTTTTGCAATGGAGACCAGAAACCTGCGCGTACCAGTGAAGGAGGACATCGCCGAACTAAAAATGCTACGGGATCGGATGGCGCGGGAAAGCAATGCCAACATGGCGGTGAGGCGAAAGAAGGGAAGATGCATGACATTTTAAGTAGATGAGCTCACCAGACAAGTGGTGAGTACGCTGCAATGGAACAATTAAGGGCCAGAGCCACAAGGTTAGTGGGGTGCGTCCGGGAGTTGAGGGCAAGGACGTCATGGCACAGGGCCAACACGGTATCGGCCGGCTGTCAGACTGTAAACGAAAGGTGCGGCGAAACGTGGCCGCAGGTAATCTACCAGACGACAAGTATAATATCGGTAGGGACAGCTGGGGGCATGGACACGGTACGTCTTATCGGGCTGGACGCCAAAGCCATAACTTCAAACGAGTCCTCGAAGGGCGCACCACGTGACGACCTGTATGAACAGGTTTTAGCCATAGGGAAGGCAGGCTACAGGAAGATTATAATCCGCAAGCCTACCCCAAACGGAGAGGCGAGGGAAGCGGAGAAAAAAACCTGCTTCCTAATGGTTGACACCGGCGGCCAGGAGGTGAAGGGAAGTTCCCTCTTCCACACCCTGCGAACTCAGTGACCTGGCAGAGTGGGAAGGCAAGTCACAGGTTATAGTGGAGGTCCCCGGGTTTAAGCTGGAGACCCTAAGGAAACTAGTACGGCTTTTCAAGAACAGGAAAAATTATGTGCATCAGGCGACAAGTATAAAATCGGAAGGGACAGCCGGGGGCATGGACACGGTACGCCTTATCGGGCTGGACGCCAAAGCTGTAACTTTAAGCGGGTCCTCGAAAGGCGCACCTGTATGGATAGGGTTTAGCCCTAGGGAAGGCAGGCTACAGAGAGATTATAATCTGCAAGCCTACCCCAAACGGAGGCGAGGAAAGCGGAGAAGAAAACCTGCTTCCTAATGGTTGACACCGGCGGCCAGGAGGTGAAGGGATGGTCCCTTTTCCACGCCCTGCGAACTCAGGGACCTGGCAGAGCAGGTGGAGGTCCCCGGGTTTAAGCTGGAGACCCTAAGGAAACTAGTACCGCTTTTCGGGAACAGGAAAAATAATGTGTCCAGTAGAAACGCAGCGCGGTGGGGGAAGAATCCGGAAAGGTCGACTCAGGAGCGGTAGAGTGCCGCAGAAAAGAACGCCCCCCCCGCAGGAAAGTCAGCAGCGAGGAGGCTACGTATTCCGACCTCTTGAACAAGGTACGAGCAGTAAGTCCGAAGGCTTGGAGGTTCAGGTGTCCCGGATGACGTACTTAAAATTGAAATTAAGGGGGGAAAGGGCGAGAAACTAAAGGAGGCTATAGAGAAGGAATGTGCCGGTGTAAAGAGACCCGGGGCGTAGTAGCGGTACCGCAGGTAAAACTCACGGCCTTCGGGAACACCCAAGCGGCGACCGTAATAATGACTAACGAATAGCCAAACAAGTTGCGGAGACGAAGGTGGTACGTGTGTGTCTGGTACATTGTCGAGTAACGGTCAGGGAAAGTCGGGCAAATGAAGCTCATTAGCGTCTACATTTCGCTAAATAGCCTGGACGAAACAACGAAGGCAACCCTGGATGGGACCAAACAACCAACAGACTGGGAGATGGGAGTTATCGCGGAACAAAGAAGGTCCTGGAAATAGCCATACAAAGGTCGAAACGTAGTAATTGGGACGAGATCCTCGAAGGAGATGTGTGGGGCCAGGGATATAAAATAGTCATGAGGCGGCTAAAGGCAATGCCACTCCTGCCCGCACTTGAGCCAGAAATAGCATAGACGCACTGGGGCCTACCCTTAGAAATATAATGTACAACGATGTGCTGAGCTCAGCTGCAGGAGGGAGCCAGCATCGTCGGCTATGCTATGATGATCTGGCTCTGATGATCACGGTACGGTATGTGACAACAATCCAGGAAGTGGCAAAGGAGAGCCTCGCTAGGGTTAGTGGATGACTAAGGGGCAGCGGACTCAGCATGGCCGCGGAAAAGACAGATGCAGTCATGCTGGCGGATTGGACAAGCCTGGTTCATGGTCCAGGGGGTAACGTATACATCTAAGAAATGCGTGAAGTATATCGGGATCACAACATAATACCTAACATACCATGGACGCGCGAGAGAAAGCGGAGGATGCTGGTGCAAGTGTCGGATAACATGACATACGGATCCCCAATATTGGCGCACAAAATGAATTTAGAAAGAACTAAGTAAATGATGGGGGCACCCAGCTCAGTGGCCGAGTGGTTAGAGGCGTCGTCCATCTCGTACTGAACATTGGTGAGCCCGAGTTCGATCCCCAGCGGGGAGCGAATTTTTGCGAATCACCTTTCACTGTTTTTCAGAGGTTTTCTGTGAAGTTAAGGTAAATACCGGGTGATTAAACTCCTCTGAGCTTCTCCCTTGACCCGCGGAAAGCCTCACGGCTGATAGCCCTATACAGATAGAAGTTTTTTTTTTGATGGGGGCAGTCCAACAGCAAGCAGCCCTAAGGGTATCGAGTGCGTTTCGAACCGCGGCAAGGGAGGCAGTGCTAGTAGTCGCCAACCTTGTCCCCGTCGAACTTCAGGAAATAGAGATGGAATGACTATACAGAGGGAGTTCAGAACCGACTATCAGATGCAGGACAGAGAAGAAAGCTGCAACTCGAATGCTCTGGCAGGAGCGGGATGACAGAGAAAGCAGGTAGACCACTGGCCGACGTAGTTGTTGTCAGGGCACAGCGTCTTCCAGTCCTGCCAAATACTACCGCATAGGTAAAGCAACGATACCGAGATACCGCTACTGCGACCGAATGGACGGCCTGGAGCACACTCTGTACAACTGCCACCGCTGGCACCGGTAGTGGGCAAAGCTGTGGCTGGAGCGGGGGGTAAACCAACCGACGCCGAGACAGCTGGGCTCGCTCATGATAGAGGGCGGACGAGAACTGAAATCTATTGTTAGGGTCGCAGAGTAATACGGCAGAAATACCAACACAATCTGTAGACATGACAAAGTAAGACAGACAATACCGGACAAGAGACAAGAATGACCGACTGACGTTAGGCGATACTAGGGCGCTTAGTATGCTTTGTGGCGGGCAAGCTCCTACCGACAGAACGTGAGGTTTGGATTATCCGGTAGAACGCAGGGTGAATCCGGACAAGAGACAAGAATGACCGACTGACGTGAGGCGATACTAGGGCGCTTAGTATGCTTTGTGGCGGGCAAGCCCCTACCGGCAGAACGTGAGGTTTAGATTATCCGGTAGAACGCAGGGTGAATCCGGCACTGCCTGCCAACTAGCGGTGGTCCGAATGCATGGGTCTTTCGAAGATTTCATCTCACCTCACCGGAAAACCACGGAAGCAAACGAAATGGCCAGAAACAGAAGAGAATAGAAAGAGTTTGTGAACGACATAAAATAAAATAATGTAAGACCCCCAAAATTGTAAAATACATTTAAATACATTATAAACAGTCATATTAGATATTACTCTCACACCATATTGTGGTAGAACAGTGTAGCGTGTAGCCATGATTTAGAAAAAATGTCTAAACCTTAAAATATAAATGTAGTTTTCAATCATTTGTATATGACTATATCAAATTCAGTTAGCTTATCAAACCATACGTCTGGTAATCTCCCATGGTAAATTATATATTCAGTTAATTGAAAACATGACCCAACAAAACCTCATATCGCACGTGCGTTATTAATAACCCGCGAATAGATAAAAAACAAATTGGTGGGCAGAACGTGTAGTTAATCCAGTTACTGTTATCAGCGATTAGCGAATTCGATTTAAATGCGAAGGCCGTGCGTGAACCGGCAAATTATATGTGGCGCCCGATAAACCGTAACTGTAGACGAAAAACCGGCTGCTATATACAGTAATTGAGTTTAAAACCGTTGCAGCTTGTTGCTCCTGCTGCAGTCGATCGAAATGCTTATTACATTTGAGTGGGGTAATTATTAAAGCACTTACCAATCGTCCCGCGGATCCGGAAGACTACGGTGGACGCTGATCATGTCGCTGACGTACTGGTTGAACGCGTTCTTCTTCCAGCCTTCATCCACCATCTTTTTGATGTCACCTGCAATTGAATAAAAATGTTTTTATTGATTAAATTATTAATTAAGTCCTGAGAAGTTAATAGAAATAAATAAAAACCCAATAATAGGATCTATTTTTATATTTAAGCTAAATTATCATTCAGGAAAGGAATATCACTTAATACAATTAATATTATGTGTCGGTGATTATGAATAACCAGAAATTATAAATATAATAATAATTTTTTATTATTTCTGGTTTTCTTCATTTTCAGAAATGGGATTTTAGTTTATAAGTGATTTAAAATATTTCCCTGACCGAATGTAGGGTAGTAAATCTATAATATCAATATATTTTTATTCTCTTGTAATAGTCGAATCGTTGTATATCGGATATTTTCTGCCGTATATTTTTGGCCTTTTTCTTTTTGGTAAATTATATCAAATATGGAATTTTATTATTGCCTATACAGGTTTAGTACAACATATGGAGCATTTTTGAAAACCTCATCCAAAGCATCGTCCAATGAATTTTCAGCCAAGCGACTCCCTCGGAATTTTTACTCTTCTTGTTGTTGCTTTTACTTTTCGAATACAGCACTGCTATGTAAAGTAGGTATTATTTTCGCGAAAAAATTCGGATTGCTAATATTGACATTTCTTGACGTTTCATGACTAATATAGTCGCAATACACTATTATTGGAAAATTTCTGTATGTATGTGTGTATACCAATTTCCGGGAACTCGAGGTGGAACGAACCTGTGAAAATTTGAGCAAAATCTAAAATCCAAATTTTGTTTTGCCTATAAATTTGCCACGATAATTTTGTACCAACATTTAAAAGCAATATTAAAGGTGTAGAGTGTAAAACTAAATACTGTAAAAAATATCAAAATGTCACAAATGTCAAAATAATTCGGAAAGTCGTGTGGTTATCACCGGTTATTTTCCAGTTATTATATTGAAATAAAATAATTGTGCATCATTCGTTCTACCGGAAATGGATTATTTTTACTGTATAGACCTATTCGTTCTTATAAAACTATTAGTATATGTAATTTGTTTTTTTTGTATCGTGCCTAAAAATCATATTTGTTCGAAAAAAATATGGCATGATACCAAAAATTTATATTTCAAGATTCAACAATATTCATCCATGTCACTGGTCCTCTGTTTAATTGATAAGTTTCTAAAGGTGCCAGAGAACTTCCAAATTCTCAAAATTATATTCTTTAGCTTCACACTTTAAGTTTTTGTTATATATTTAGCCAGTGGTTAAATTAATTTATAATATTTTGTGCAACATGTAAGTAAAGTAATTCTATTCTTCCACAAATCATAAATTCGCGAGAATGCAAGTCACTTACTCAAAACAAACATCAACTGAATTCTGTTTAATGATGCAACATCAAACATGATCAAACGATTATATTTTTACAAGTTTGCAAATATTGCTTCATATTACGGTAATGTAACCAAGTGAAAAGCAAAATAATGGAGAAACGCATTTTCTAGATTCTTGATTTTCATAATCAGCGATCATTGTGGGACATTTGCATAATTAATGCACGGGAATTATCAAAAATATTGCAGTTGGGGAACATACAATATATACAATAATAATGTAATATTTTGGTATATGAATATATATATATATATATATATATATATATATATATATATATATATATATATATATATATATATTACTTCTCAATCTGATATTATTAAAATAACATTTAGGTTTAATTGTGCAAATCAATTTAATTTTAATTAATTACATAATTAAAAGTCAATCTCCAGTCCGTGATAGAACCGGTACTTTAGATCATTTCCAGATATAAAGGCGATATCTCCATAGATAAACAGAGATAAGTAAGGGCATGAAGTTAACAACTTAATGGATGGTTAATGGATAAACACACTTTTATTAATTGAAATTTCATTTTTATTTTAGGAGACATTTACAAAAATAATATTATCTTTTTTTATCCAACATACTCCAACATTTTTTTTTGTTGGTAATAATAGTTCTTTATTAGCGATTTCGCTACTGTACAAAATTTAAAATAAATAATGACAATTTCTTCCCTAATACCTGGAAAAAAATTAAGATGTACTTTTGTAAAATTTAAATCAGAATTGACTGATATTACATTGGCCATGGTCTTATTTACAAGCGCCTGATATAGCATTTTTCCTACTACATTCAACTAAGGAAACGTCGCAATTAAAAAATATATCAGTTCCTCTTATCATAAGAATTCCCTGCGTGCAGCCCGAGCTAGCTTATCGACTGCAAATATTCTGTTCCTGTTTGTAACCTTTTTGTAGCAATAACGCCAAGGCCGTGCGCCTAACATTGTGCTAATTTCTTGCCCCCTTTTATCGCGTAAATAACGGAATTATCCTGACAGTGTAATTCCATCGGTAAATATTTCGAATGAAACAGCGTAAATGTTTAGTTCTATCTGTAAATAGCACTCGCAATTGCGACGAGAATGCATGTAGAATGCCTAAACATAACACACAGCAGTTATAGGTAATAATACTTACTGTATGTTTATAACATAAACGCTGGCAATTATATAAATGGATTCGTTACGAATCTAGAAATGAAAATTAAGTATATGATACTTTAAATTTTAATTATTCATACTACTGTATATTTATGTACAGCGATACTTAACTTTTAGTAGTTGTTCATAATGGATATAAGCATAATAACTACATAGTATATACGCAATTCATAAAGTTGAGCAATAGTAAAGCAATGTACGTGTTCACAATGCCCATATCCAATTCTTATGTTTATGTGTTATTCAGTTCTATGACCATACGTAAGAAATACATAAAGTTGGAATCGTTTCAACTTTATGCATTTATGCAAAAACTACTTATTTAAAAAAAGAAGATCTTATGATGATCAGACACAAATTAAAAATTATTTGTTTTAAAGTTGGAATCGTTTCAACTTTATGCATTTATGCAAAATCTACTTATTTTTTAAAAAGGCAAATCTTATGATTCAGATTGGGAATTAGACACAAATTAAAAATTAATATTTCAAAGTATAAAATACTATTAACGTATGTAAAATAATTTTGTATTTTTGATTTCAAAAAAGTAAAAGACAGTATGGAATTGGAAATTAAACCCACGACATGTTTGCCATGGCAGTCTTTTAGGTCTCGTACATTGAGGTTTATATATTGACGAATTGTGAAATTAGATTGCGCCTTTAGAAAAAACTGTGGAATAAAGTGGAATATTATATCGTTATTTTAGTACTATATCTAAGTAACTGAAATTATACGTTTGAATTATCCTAATCTAAATCTAAATAAATGTATATGAAATGCTCACGTCATGTGGCATTACCAGAACATAGGATAGTATAATACCTCTGAGGAAATGTTTGATATAATACATAATACACAATTAGCTATTGGTCTTGGGGGGAGAAATCGCATGATGAAAAAGTATAAAAATATATAACCGTTGAGTCTATAATGGTACATTTAAACCATTGTGAGCCTTGGCAGAATAAAAGTAAAGTTCCTATAAAAGGCTTAGTGATTAAACCAATACTGTTTAATGAAATGAATAGTAGGTGTTAGGTGGATCTGATTGACATACATACTCAGGAATAGGGTTACGAATCATAACCTAGGCAGCACACATCTAAAATTTGAGTTTGATAGGAGAGAAAAAACTTATTATAACATGTATATTGGAGTTATTTTACTCTGACAACAAGTTATTAATTTTTTATTTTATTGCTTATATTTTATTTATTTGAACCAGGAGCAATTTTATTACTCCAATAAACATTTTGTAATCAGTTTTTCTCTTTCCTGTCAACCTTGAACACAATTTTAAATGTGTTGCTTATTCTTGTATATCAGGGGTGGCCAAACCTTTTATCACTTTGGGCGACTTGTTTTTTAAATTATAGGTGGCGGTCTACCAACATCGTATGTATCATAAGAAAAGTTGTAATTTAAAGCCAAAAATAAGTTTTAATTTAATATGAACATAGTTAGTACTAATACATATTAAATATCAATTTATTTTTATTAGAGAAAATCATGATTTCTTCTCACAAACGAATTAGTTTATTAATAAAACAATATGCGTACATATCAGACAGACGGACAACTAGGAATAGTTAGGCGGACGACGGTTTGGGCAGCCGTATTGTATATCAAGACTTCCTTATATCATTTGTACATATGCATCCTTAAAAAGTAAACGTGCTGAAGAAGTTGCTTATGGTTTATTGGATATATTTACTATTTTTAGAGCTCCTTCAGTTCTATCCTTCAAAGCTATAACTGTTGCGAATTTTCGAATAAAGTCATCGAATATTCTAATATTCTACTTGAGAACTAAAAATTGTACATAGTAAACCTTAGCACAGCCATAGCCAAGTTTCTGTCGAAAGTGCAAACCAGGACAAACAAACAATTGGAGTGATGGATTACGATTTGTTCAATTAATGAAAAATACTCTCAAAACCTCATGGCTTCCCAGAGAAGTTGTTGTAAATTTAACGGAAAAAGCAGAACAGAAAACACAATGAAGCAATTTAAAAGAATGACCATATGAGAGAGAAGGAATAACATATTTATGATTCTGAAATGATTGCAAGAGACAAAAACATAACAAGTATTGAAATTTAAAATTACAACATAATAGAGAACTTTGATGACAATATGGAGAACGTTGAAGAAAAGATGGATCTATTATCTATTTGCCTTTTACCTTTCGGTGTAGGCTATTACATTTACAATACTTAACATTATACTTTACAATTATTATTGTTTATACATTTGTAAATTCTTTCCACTCTTTTCTCTTCTTCGCCAGTTCTCTTGCTTGTTTACCTGTTTTTCCTTTCTTGATTATTATTTCCTCTATTTTGTTGTCCCACTCTTTTCTTGGCCTATTTCTTCTTCTTTTATTTCCAGTTCTTGCTTCCCATACCTGTTTTGTTTGATTATTTTTGTCAATCCTAATTAAATGTCCCCACCAGTTTAGTTTTTAGACTGTTTTTCTTTCTACACCACTCTCTACCAGGATTTTCCATAATTTATTTCATGGGACCATGTCGAACGCTTTATCTGGGTCTATGAATCCTAAATATATGTTTTTAGAAAAGATGGATAATTTTGAATAGATATGAATAATGCTAAAGCAAATAAGTAGAAAAAAATATAGGCATTATAGAGAATAAGGATTCACGAGTCAGAAATATTGTTGCGAATAGAAAAGTACAAATATATAAAAAACGTAAAATAATAACTAAAATCTTAAAATACAAGCTAGAAAAATGATAAACGTGTATAAAACACTTTTTGTTGCGGAGAAACTAGCACGAATGAGAATACCCGATATTGACAGAGCTAGAAGTGAAGATTGCTTGGCAGTTGTTATGAATGTTGACAATAGTAGACTATACAAATTGGACACAAAGAAAGGAAAATTGGCCAACGTTTTTACCAGATATTAGTTTTCTATATGACATGAAAAATAAAATATTGCGAAAGTTCCAGACTCAGAGTTATCTTCGCAGGAGTGTGTTAACAAGTTTTTCAAATTTTGAGGTCAAAGTTACAAATATGTAATTGTAAAGGCAGTTGCAAAAATATTAAATGTAATTCTAGAGATAGTAATAATTGAAAATGTCATCTTGTGATAATAAATAACATTAAACATTGATTTTTTTGTATTTCGCATCTAATTTCAATTAATCAATATAATTAGTAATAATTGTAGACTATTCATAATATCGGGTATATTTGATAAATTAATCATATTTCCAAATATTTCTGGAAATTATACTAATTATCACTGACTATTATATATATATATATATATATATATATATATATATATATATATATGTATTATTATAAATAATAGTCGGTCATTATTTATTATAACAATAGATAGAGGGATAGAAAGGAAAGAAACAACAGCAGAACAGAAATAAACAAACGACTAATGGAAAAGAAATATAATCATTTCTTATGAAAGAAAATATTACGATGAAAGAGAAGAAGAAAAGTATGGAGAGCAAGATCGAATTAAAAGGAGAGAGCAGAAAGGAAATGACAAGATAGGAGGAATAATGGAAAACAGAACAAGACCAATTAAATACAATAATAGATATACCGGAAGAGATAGTCGAAAGGCTGAAGAAAGAGAAGTAAAACGAAACATGGTTTTAAAAGAGATGATAGTAACATGACCATTACGATAAAGGAACCTTAGACAATAATATTGTCAATATTTTAGAATAATGATAGTATTACTGTACGATAATATCTAATTTTTAAAATGTTCATTATTCTAAAATATTGTCAGTATTACGTAACGTGTAAGTTATAGTAATAATGGAATGAAGAGAATACTGATGTTTATCCGGATAATAAATTACTTGATAAATATAAAGGGAGTATTGGAGCATATACTGACAGTACTAGGATTGACTGTATTATTGGCCGAGTAAGGTGCCTTATAGAAAAAGTATGAAGAAGGAATTACCAAAAACAGGAAAAGAGGAAAGAGTAAGGCGATAATCCAAGAAAAATACGAACTAAAAGGATGGAAAACATATATACAAATTGATTTAACAGGAAGAGAGAAATACAATTGGAAATAAGAAACATTGCAATAGAAGAAACAAGTATAGGAAATATGGTCAAGATAAAATATCAGAAAACAGTAATCAAGAATTTATTTAGACAAAAGAGAGAAGGGCATAACACTAACAAGACCGATACTGACACCAAAAAAAAAAAACTGGCAACCTAATGGACAGATACACTAGACGATGGACCCGGTGACAATGACAAAAAAAGTACAAAAATAAATCAAAAACGACCACAAATATGAATGATGACAACAGAAAAAAGAAAAGAAACTAACGAATAGAAACATGGAAAACCAAAAGCCTAACAGGTAAAGAAAGTGAGCTAGTAGAAGAATTTGAGAAAATGAAAATAAGACATTCTAGGCGTAACAAGAACCAAGAGAAAGACAGATGAGAAATAGAAATGGAAGGGGAACATATGCTGAGAAAAAATAGAGCTAATCAAGGAGTAATATGTATTATAAAGGAGGAGGTAAGGGTCGCAGAGTTCAGAGAGACTATAGGAAGATGGTGAAAACGTCAGTAGCAACAATGGGACCTAATAATATAATAATCATAACTTTTTTATGCACAACGATATCTATACATTTACAAAATAATTAAGTAGCAGAGAAGATAGATCTACTATTGATTATATACTGACTTTCGTGAAAAAAACACAACACGCAGAAGTTGTTGATGAATTTTAATTATAATTCATAATTTTAACAAAATACTTATTGTGATAAAACCAACTAATGATTAAAATTTGAAAACAAAACAAGAAATAAAAGTTTTTTTCAATAATGAGTTGCTCACTACGATTTGCTATAAACTCATTTAAACGGCGAGGCATACTATAATCAAGTGACCATTTTTTCTCTCCTGCCATATCATTCCAAGGTTTTGAATCCGCAGACGAAGCTGCTGCAAGTCGTTTAGTAGGTGTGATCAATCAGTTCGACTACCGATTATATCCTAAACATGCTCAATTGGTGACAAATCTGGCAACTAAGCAGGTCATGGGAAAAGAACAATGTTAGCTTCTTGCAAACAACGTATTGTAACTCTTGATGTATGTTGGAGACTGGGATTTTACAATCCCCGAAGAAATGCAAGAAAATGCAACAGGCTCCAAGCACACTGGCAATGTAACTGGATGCGTTTAAGTTGCTATGGATGAATAGCAAGGGTGATCGAATACCATAAAATATTTCATATAATCAATCTTTGTGTGAGGAGTGTGTCGCGTTCTACAAAAAAAATATTGCGTTGCCGCGCATACGTCTGTCTCTCCTACGACCGTCGTGGGTCTACACACAAAATCGAGACTAGTACACTAATTATCATTTGATGCCGATGAAATAAATTTGCTCTTTCAATCTAGTATGCAGGTACGGTGATCCATAATATTTTATCCGGCGATAAACAGATGACATTGACATTCTGCGTCCTGCCTGTAATGGTCTGTATGTATTTCTGGTCCTCTTTAAACTTTTGTATTGTTTACTTCTGTTCTATATCTATGCAATAGACTGGATGGAAGCCATTATTATTATATTATTAGGTCCCATTGTTATTAGTTCACCATCTTCTTATGGCTTCTCTGAACTCTGCGACAATTACGTTCTTTATCCTTTATAATACATCTTACTCCTTACTCTATCATTCCTCAGCAAATGTCCCCCATACATTTCTATTTCTCATGTGCCTTCCTCTTGGTTCTTTTTACGAATAGGATGTCCTATTTTCATTTTCTCAAATTCTTCTACTAGCTCGCTTTCTTTACCTGTTAGGTTTTTGGTTTTCCATGTTTCTATTCGTTATATTATTTTCTTTTTTCTGTTGTCATCATTCATATTTTTTGTACTTTTTTTCTCATTCCTAACCTTATTCCTAACCGGGTCCATCGTCTAGTATATCGTTCTATTGGGTTACCTGTTTTTTTTTTGGTGTCTGTATCGTTCTTGTTAGTGTTAGGCCCTTCTCTCTTTTGTCTAAATAAATTCTTGGGTACTCTTTTCTGATATTTTATCTTGGCCATGTTTCCTTTACTTGTTTCTTATATTGCAATGTTTCTTATTTCCAATTGTATTTCTCTCTTCCTGTTAAATCAATTTGTACATATGTCTTCCATCCTTGTAGTTTGTTTCTTGGATTATCGCCTTATTATTTCCTCCCCTTGACTTCGGCGATAATAATTTCAACGTTCCCAGTTGACTGTGTTATTATTCGCGATTTTTTGTAATTCCTTCTTTACTTTTTTCTATAAGACACCTTACACAGTCAATAATACTGTCAATCCTAGTACTATCAGTATATGCTTCAATCCTCCTTTTATATTTATCAAGTAATCTTTTATCCGGATAAACATCAGTATTCTTTTCATTCCATCGTTACTATAACTTACACGTTACGTAATACTGGCAATATTTTAGAATAATGAATATTTTAGTAACAGTAATACTGTCATTATTCTAAAATATTGACAATATTATTGATCGTGTAAGGTGCCTTTATCGTATATCTATGCAATAGACTGGATGGAAGCCGGCCTATTGCATAGATAAAGAACAGAAGTAAACAATACAAAAGTTTAAAGAGGACCAGAAATACATACAGACCATTACCTAGTTATAGCAAAAATAGCAATGAATAACAAAATATGAAGAGACATACAAACATGGCATAAAGGCCTACACAGCCAAGGAAAAGATAAGACTGAACAATGAAGAGACAGCAGAAGAGTATACCATAGAACTAGAAGAATGGACGAAAACATACGTATAGTTGAGTAATGGTGGGAATATCTTCAAGCAAGCATTGATGATGATATGTAACGAAACGATATATAAAACACCACAATACCCAACGGTAACCAAGGTTTAATGATTACAAGAAAATAATAATAATAATAATAATGATAAAATATAAGGGTGGCCTGTCGCGACGGGTTTTAGACTTTTCATAACTTTTTTACTAATTTCATTTCGATTTTATTTTATTTCAGAAATCAAACCCTGTTATTTGGAAAATTTACATTGGAAAATTCAATACATTAAAACGCACCAAAATTATTCAATTTTAATTTAAATATCATTCAATTATTAGACCGTAGCGAGCATAATGTCAACATTTCAGTTGCAGCTTCGAAATCAATGGTCTGTCTTAATGAATCGTTTCCAGCAACAAGGTTCGGTAACTGACCTTCGACGTACCACCACAGCTAAGACAGAAGTGAAATTGGGCTGTGTGAGAGAGAATATTGAAGAAGAACAAGATACATAGACTCGGAGGCGAGCTACTCTACTTAACATCTCTCGTAGTTCACTGCAGCGGATTTTACACAAAAAAACAAAACACAAAACTCAAATAGTGCAGAATTTAAAACCTGCGAATTATCCGCGACTGCTAAACCCGCCGGCCAATTTCAACAAGGGAAGAAAACGACTTTATTGACCATTTCATTAATCATCCGATGAAGCCTATTTACATTTAATTGAATTTGTAAATAAACAAAACTGTAGACTTTGGAGCACTCAAATGTTAGAGTCGTACAACAGCACGAATTATACCTTCTCAAATGCACAGTTTGGCGTGGACATCACAAGACATAATCCGACCCCTTTTTTTTTCAACATGACAATGATGATATAGACCGTAAATGGAGAATGATATCGGGTATGGTTGAGAATTTTGTAAGACCTGCAGAGGGCAATAGACCTGGAATACAGCTGAAACCACACTGACTGCAAGTTTTAAAGACCATTTTTGGCGAACAAATAATTTCAAGATGAGCAGTGGATTAGCCGGTGCGGTCTCCAGATCTCACGTCCCCGACTCCTTTTTATGAGGATACCTGAAATAATAAACCTCAATTCTACAACTATAAGAAAACAGTTGTGCATCAATTAGGGTACTAGAGCCACATACACTAAAAGCGGTTTTGAATCATCCAAAGAGCTCATTAGTGCGAAGTCGAAAACATTTATGTTATCTTTCATTCAAAATATAAAATAATCTCCAAGATGTATACTATATTATTATTATTATTTGTACTATTTTTTATTGATATATAAATATTAAGAAATATTAACTAACAAAAAAAAACTAAAACCCCGTCCCGACTTATGGGCCACTCAATACTAGTAGCCTAGTATTAGAAACTGAGTGATGGTTATTAACAGGTTATTTTTCAATTCACATACAAAATAGTTGTACATAATGTGATTTTCAATATATTAGAAAATGCAAATTTTATGGAATTTGTGAAGTTATTAAAAAAAACATTGGTATAATATCAACACATAAGTCCATACTACTGTATTTACCTATATCCTAATTTGAACGTATTATGAAAGGGTTTAACTGGACTGGTTTGTCAAACTCTTCAACTAATCAATTTCAGCTCTTTTAAACACTACAGCATGAAGTTATTAAAAAAAACATTGGTATAATATCTCAACACATAAGTCCATACTACTGTATTTACCTATATCCTACTTTGAACTTATTATGAAAGGGTTTAACTAGACTGTTTTGTCAAACTCTTCAACTAATCAATTTCAGCTCTTTTAAACACTACAGCATCATTTTCCTACAACATATATTGCGCAAATATTCCCGAATCATATATCTACATATGTAGATGAGAATTTAGGGCACTCCTATAATATATGCACTCGAAATATGAAAGGATATTTTTCGGATATGCATATATATTTTGCAACGCTCTACCTCCCATTTTTATCTCGTCGCCCGCCTGCAAAAGTTTGCCTCCCCAGGGAGAATATATGGCCGTGCAGTCTAGCTAGGTACTCGTATGTCATCCGAGTCCTTGCAAGTAGTCCGTCTGCTAAACATCTCCCAAGGGAACGTGTCGTGAACTTTCCTAAACTTAAAATTATATGTTTCGATCGAGCTTAATAAGAAATTGGGCTAGAATTACCAACGCGCACATAAAGTGCCAAAAAAAGTAAAGCACTAACAATTTGAGTTTATGATGGACTAGATTCAGTTTATTATGATTGTATAATTATGTCGATAAAGGAGTTGGGAGCGGTAGTAACTTACCAAGAATACATTACTAGAGATGATAGACATGAACTCATGACTGAATTTTATTTGTTATGGTTGTAGCTATTTAGATTATATGACAGAACCATTCATTCGATGCCATTAGTTTATTTCAATAAGTGATATTGTTCAGTGTTTAACGTATTATTTTATATTCTACATAAACAGCACTTAAGGGTGGCATTACTATTCTAATGGCCTGAATTGTAAAAATGTACTGAGATTTTAGCAAATACTGCAACAGAATTGCATACATTTTTTACCAATTATTAAAGTTTCTTTATTGTTGGCTCAAACTCATTTTGTAAGATGTAATGATCTTCTATATTTGATAACTAAAGACTATGGTAATAAATTGTTATGAAATAAGTTTCAGAGCCAATAAAATAGTGTTTTAATCAAGTAGTAAAACTCAATACAATTTCACAATACGCGCAATAAGAAATGTATAGACGTTATCCCGTTAAAGGTACTGTACACGGTCAATAATACTGTCATTCCTAGTAGTGTCAGTAGTTGCTTCAATCCGCGTTCATTATTTATCACGGCTAAACATCAGTATTCTCTTCATTTCGACATTACTATACCTCACACCAGTGTTTAACGACCTCAGAAATGCAGTTAAAGAACTGCAGTGTAAAGCGCACATGTTATGCTGCAACCTGTAAATTAACTAAGTACCTATATAATTTAACAGTAAAATCTATAAAAGATATAATCAAATAAAATTTGAAGGATACACGCCAATGTTGTGCAGTGGTTAGCAACCACTTCTTAAGAAACGGGTAGCCCGGGTTCGAATACCCCAGTAGTCGGTACCATTTATCGTTACAACTACCGATACTTTAGAAAACCCGGAAATAATTTTTTGACGTAGCAAGTCCTAAATCTCTCATATACATACACTAACAACGTCAGAAGGACCCGAAGATCGACAGAAAGTTACAAATTGTAACACAAACAGTAACTACTATTAACATTTGAGGACCCACCTCAGTGGCGCAATCCATCTCGTACTAAGCATTGGGAGACAAAATTTCGAATATCATTTTTTAGTTTTTCAGAGAGTTTCTGTGAAGTTAAGGTAAATTTTGGGTGATTAAATTACCCTCGCCCGGCGGAAAAGCCCTTGGACCGTATAATGTTATCACATAAAGAAGTAACCAAAGCTACTGGACACGAACATAAATACACGAATAGCTACTTTCAATCATTTGTAGCTCTTAGAAAATTGCTACCATTGTTTAGCGAATATTAAGAAGAACTGTATTGTGAGTATAACAATTACTATTTATAAATTGTAAATAACTGATAGATTTATGGCTATTGCAGAATGATATCCTGAAGAAGCCATCAAAGAAGTGGCGAAATATAGATTGATTTTAACAAGGAGTTTCCTTTTTAATGAGCCCTCCCGAAACTTCTTTCGTCTTACCTAATTAACAAGAAATATATGATTTTCATAAAAGTCCTTAAATAACGACAGGCCTGGGTGAAAAATAAAATTCGCGAAGGATTGGGAACGAATTTGTCTTTTCTAGTTTACTTACTACCCTTATTAATATAGCATCACGATTTTTTTTAAATTTTGGCTAAATGCACATATGCTGACAATAAGTCTGGAAACACTCTTAATATAGCCTTGATTTGTGATAACAAGTTTTATAATTTAGGGCCTTTGTAACGCCGGCATATAAATCACGATTGTTTGATTAAAAGCAGCGATAATAAGATTAGGTAGAGATAAAATATACAACACTAGCAGTGCGCTCAGTACAAATATTTGCAAGAGTAAATGAAACCAATCAAGCTATCTAATCTCTGGACACATTCGGTAATCATCCCATTTCGTATGCTTTTTTTGTAATAACAGACAAACACATATACAAAAAAAGAGTCACTGAACTTGTGTATCAAACAATATATTAAGCACTTAACTCACTTTATATAATTTCGCTGTGTATTTTCTAAAATTTATTATGTTTCAGATTGAGGAAAATAGTGTGGAATATAGTAAAGGGTGTCTTTTAAGCCAAATAGATTGAAAAATGAATAGAAACACTTAACGTTAGACCATAAATCTAGATTAATTTAATAGAATATTACATTGCCTTAATATTTGAAAAATCTTTGGAGGATATGAACACCCAGGCTGTTCCTAACAAAGCGAAGTCTTTTAGGCATTTTTCGAATATCAATTCCCTGCGTAAAATATAGTATGTATGTATATAGTAAAATATTTATGTTAATTTTCAATCATTGTTTGGTCCTGCAAGTACTTGTTTAATACAAGAAAAACAGCGCGTATCGCTGTATTATGTCTTTTCATAAATGACACACAGAATCACTTTCAGACGCCCCGTACTCTTTATCTTCCACTTTTCGCAATTTTTATGCGTTCGCCTCCCCGGGAAGAGGCAATTTCTCAAAGGCAGGCGCGCGCCTTTGTATTTCATCTCGCCGCTTTCGCATCCAGATAAAAATTCATGAATTAAATATTGTGCGCGCCTCCTCCCAATAGAGTCAATATCTTGCCGCCGCTCCCTATTCGCGATAACCCAGCAACGCTGTACTTATAAACGGGAATTACATTTTCTTGTATGTGTATGGCCGATTCCCATTTTCCGCTGTCATTACAAACGAAAAAGAGGCGGCGGCAGCGGTGACTCCCGTGAGGTTTTCAAGGGTTGCTCGCCTCGCTGAAGGTCCCGGGTGTAGCACGAGCAATTTCGTCTTTATATTATCATCCCTTTCTCTCGGAAACTGGGATAAATATATATACGCTGATAACTAAATAAGCAAGGCCCTTTGCCAGCTCCGGGGTTTCAGTTGTGATATGGCGGAAACGCACGCACTGCGAAACATGTTATATATTGAGTGCTTATGTATTATAATCGACAAGGTTGCTCGATTCACGTGCCTGGGGTTACTAATAATTCTGTACACGAAAGGTATAGGGAATTAACTCCATTTAGTAGTTAACACTAAATATAAATTTAACAAATTAAATAAGCAAAAAGACTAAAAAATTCTAATTTGTATTAGAAAATGTTATTTAAAAAAAAAACAAATGTCCTTTAAGACCAACCAAATTATGCACCATCACTATTTCACATGACTAATGCTCTCGACCAGAGGTAATCAACCTAGCCCACTAGTGAGCGATTAAAGCTTCATGGTGACCGAAATACATCGTCAACATTTTCTGTGTATTATAAACATAAGCAATATATAAATAAAATATTAAATTAAATTAGATATTTGTACTACTCTACTCTACGAGTACCCTATAATTGGGCTAAATTAAGGTACTGCGGATTCGGAGTTAAGAAAATGTAACTATCACCAAAGGTTCAAAAATTTACGGAAGGTATAGAACGGTTGAAAGAAAAGTATTTCTTAACATAATCTACAAACAATGTAGATGGGAAGGTTTAAAACTTATTTAAAGGATATAAATTAAAAACATCTCTATAATATAAAAACGAAGAAAATGTTTTTAAGCCGACCGACCTCATTTATGTATTTTTTTGCTGTCAGTACTGCCACTTCAAAACTGGAGCTCGCGGGTTCGAATTCCCACCGAGATGTTTCTTTTAAAATTATTTATTCTTTATTTAATTGAAGTATAGAAGTGTTTGAACTAATAAAAATGTAAAATTTACAATTAAAAATGTATTTATTCATTACATTAAAAATAATAATTTGTCCATTTTTGTAATAAAAAATCATTACGAACGGCGGGCATTTCACCTGGTAGTTCAATAAAGATATAAACAGTTATTTCAATCATTTGGAGTACTGTACGAGTATATTTCATAGGATAACTAAATATAATTTTACTTAAAGTTTATTATATAAATGATTGTAATTAAATTAAAGAAGATTATTGTTTTGAATTATTAAATGTTTATCTTCCTTTCATCGTCTTTATTCTCGTGTACCTGTGTTGAATGTCGAGATTGGTTTCTATTAGCTTTTACTGCTTGTAGATTGTATCCATTCAGTCCTGTCTTCCGCATCTTGCTTTGCTTGTTTCCAGGTTAAGGCTTCAGTTGAAGCGTTTTACCAATTGTATCGTTTCAGGTATCTCGTGGTCTTCCTTTTCTATGGATTCTGCTTCCCATGCTTGCTGTACTTATCTGTTATTGATCATTCTGTTCATATGTCCAAACCACCTTAGTTTCCCTTTTCTATCTTCGTTTGTATTGCTGCTACTCCTAGCCTTTCCCTTATGTCTGTATTTATGACTTAATCTCTCTTTGTGCTTGCTTCCACTCGTCTGAGATACTTGTATTCTCGATTTTTGTCGCTCTTTACTTGCTCTGACTATCTATTATTTATCCCAGATATTTGTTTTCAGTAACTTGTTCTAGGTGTTTACCTTCTATTTTGCACTTAATTATTTTCTTTTCTTTCGATATTACCATAACTTTGGACGTTTATCTATTTATTTTTAGTTAAGTATAATTCTTTTTGTTTTTTTCCGTTTGTATCTTTATTGGCATCATGAATCTTATAAAAAGTAATGGGGCCAGTATTACTCTTTGTCTTACTCCTTGATTTGTTCTAAGTTTTAATTTATTATTTGCATTTCTTACGTAGTTAGTTTGGTTTCTCTGTACAGTCCTTTTAATAGTTTTAGCAGTTCTAATTCTACCCCTCTTTCTGAAGGATTTCCATGCTTCCTCTCTAGGTGTGCTGTCAAATATATTTTCTAGGTCTATGTAGCACATATATCCTTCTTTATTGTATTCTTTCGTTTTTTTTTTCTGCTATTTATCTGATTGTGAAGATTTAGTCATGCATACTATACCATGGTCTAAAATCACTTTGTGAATCCTCTAGCTTATATTCAATTATATCTCTCACCTTGAATGAGTATAACATTGACCTATCACCTAGATCAGGGGTGGCTAACTTTTTTATACTTAAGACTTACTTTTTAGCTATGGGAAGATAAGCAAATTACGTATACGTATCTACCTTAAGTAGTTAGGACATACGAGCGATGTCCCAAAATTGGCTTCGCGATCATCTGGTTCGCCACCTCTGACCTAGATGTTCAATGTCATGCCATTTTATAATTATATATATATATATATATATATATATATATATATATATTATAATTGCGATAGTCCTTGGTAAATAGTCCTCCAATCGGAGACATCTTTGAGATACGATACACATTGATTTAATAAAAAATCTACAATTCAATACCGATATGAGTGGAGTGGTTAAAATTCATTGGAAAGACAAAGCCCAGTTCATTACCAACATTGACAAAACAATTATTTTCGCCAGTAATGAGGATAACAGCAGGAATGGTGTCGCAAATGCATTAACTCAACTCACAATTGAATCGGTAGTTTAAAGAAGAAATCATAATACTGTACTCCTAAACTGGCTCCGGTAAATATAATATTCGGCGATGAAATCGAGGACTTTTACAGAACATTACATGGAGCTCTCGACAAAATTCCTGGCAGGGAGATTATTATAATCCAGGAGGATTTTCATGAGAAAGTAGGAACCACCGTAGACACATTAGCATTGTAGTCGGGAAGCATGGCACACAGGCATAAGGTAATAATAATGGCACACAGGCATAATGTAAACAGATAATCGCCTCATCAATATCTGCTTGGAAAACAACTTTGCAATCGCTAATACCATATACCAACATTACATACGACAACCATTTATATGGGAAACAATTAGACGGACACTGCAGAAATCAAATAGACTACATATATACGTGAATGATGGAAAACATCAATAAAAGACGCTCCCCATTACCGAATTCGGCAGCGATCATAGACTACTAATGACAGAGATCCAAAGAGTAGAAGAATCCATAGTCGGACACCTCCAAGACTCAAGAATTCCAGCGATAAAGGACGAAGAACTATTCCGTAAATAAACTGACCCACACTAGAAATCACTGCCAGGCTCGAAACTCAAACATTATGTTATTAGAAAACCTATGGCAAGAAACAAAAGGCATTGTTACGGCCCCACACTGCGTGTCCTGTGCTACGTCCCGTGCTTAATGATCAAAAATAGGCTTAGCGTTTTAGTGATTTATTGATGTACGCATGAAATCTACCATCCTCACATCTGGTAGTCAGTTTCCCAACATTACCAGATCAAGATGCATCAATTAGCATCAAGATTAGACCTGCACTTATCCAAAATAGTTTGCCCTTTGAGCTAAGTACATTGCTTCTATATATTTGAGGGATACAAATCGCCTTCTTCGAGCTCTGCGTTTATTGTAGAAGTGTAGTATTTGTAAATATACGTGCCGTGCGGTCCATATGTGCTTAAAGCACCACAGGTATAAAGTGATGAAAGCTATGGGAGACAACGGAGTCTATTTTACAGATTATGTGAAAAGATCTGGTGGTAAAAAAGATAGCTAGAAGAGTGGACCAGATCTATATATGTACCTTCAAAAAAAGGGTCAATAGATTGCGAGAACTGTCCTCTCATAGCCCATGTATCACATTTCAATTAAATTCTTCCAAATACATTGAATGAAAGCCTGAAATTATATCTCTCCTGGAAAATACCGCCTGAACAGGCAGGTTACGTAAAAGGCCGAGCCGCATGAAAACAATGCGACTGATCATAGATATCTAAGTGAATAAACCACTGCTTAGATTAGAAAAGGGTATCTTTTCTGGCGTCTCAAAGAGCTTCTATGAGCTCTATCCTGGATAGCAGACTGAAAAATGTCGATATCGGTTCCTTCATATTTTGAGACGGTCGTGGTTTCCCGTTCCGTTGGCAGAACCTATAGAGAGATTGTTCTGCCAGGCATATACATAGGATATATATATATATATATATATATATATATATATATATATATATATATATATATATATATATATATATATATATAGGAGGCCTACTATCATTCTGAAGGCTTTACAATTTTGAGCTAGCAGGTGCTTTGTGAATGTGGGGCTTCGGCCTAGTGTGAATTCTTTTGCACCTCTCTGCCCTGGCTTGTTTGTCCACCAGTACTGAGACTTTATTGCCATCTATTTTTTCCATAGATGTCTTTATGATGGTTTTTGAAACACTATAATTAGGCTCCTGGCCGATTAAGGGGTTTGATGAGCCTACTCGGGTGAATTCGTCTGCCCTGTTGTTGCCTCGGATGCCACTGTGACTGGCACACACGCCATGGTCAGTTTATTCTGTCTACCTAGCTCGGTAGGGCTCTAGTGGTAGTACGTCCAGCAAGACTTCCGTTGCGGCGGTGAGTGTTGTTTTCATGGCTCCTGTTGTTCTCAGGCAGCTAAGTCTTTGGGTGCTACTCAGCAGCCTGGCCCCTTTGGCTTCCTTAGTCTTGGGCCACCATACTACTGACCAATATGATATCACGGGTCTGACACTGGTCATTGGGTCATTTTACGGTTCAGGTATTGTTTTTTATGCACATTCTACTGCACCTAACTAGGGTCAATGTAGCTTTTTGTTCATGTGTGAGTTCCATGTCAGTATTTGGTCAAAGATGTTCGGTCTCTGATACAATTGGAATTTCTACACCTTTAAGTATCGGGCACTTTTGACCTGTTAGTACTCTTCTTCTTGTATAGTTGACTGTTGTGGGTTTCAGAGGGTTTATGGACAAGCCTTCGTCCTCACAGCATTTGTCCACTATATTCAGGACTCTTTATATGCGCTCCGAGATCATTATAGCGAATTTGCCATTTACCACACTCGCAGTGGATACTTTCACAGGATAACACCTCCAGGAGATCGTATGCTAGGACTACCCAAGGTTGAGATGATATTACTCCAACATAAAAGCGCGAAGCGAAAGGGGGTCGCTTCGCGCTTTTATGGTGGGCTCGCCGAGTGTGGATGTGATGACCCTGTTCTCTAGGCTGGCTTGTACCCAATGATATACAACTTGTATGCTTTTCTTCCGTAGTGCCTTGACCATCGAGTGTGTTGCGGCATTGTTGAATGCCCCATCAATGTCAAGATGCGTGGCCGTGGCTAATTATTCATCATCTACCAGTGTCTTTGTCAATAGCCTGTTTAGGTCATCCCAAGTCATCAGCACCAAGTCGGTTAACTTTCCCGGCTGATATGCGTATTTTTGATTGTTTATGGGGCTAGGTCTTGGCATATCCCATCTTTGGTAGAAAGATCACTTTGGGCTTCAGCCACCCCTGCGGTATATATTTCCAGGCTATACTAGCTCTGAATATTTTGCAAAGGTGAGAGACGAGAATGTCCTGTCATGTATGCAGTTTATTTATAGCCCATCTTATTTTTGTGGTTTTGCTATTTATCTTGCGAGTTCCCTAATTAGTTCGTGAGTGTCCGTATAGAATTCATCTTGCATTTAGAAGTTTATTTTAGTTTGAGTACCTTCTTTCTGCAATACTTTCTAGATTCTAGCACATACGATTCTAGTATCACTCATACATTTAGTTTGCGTTTAGTTTTTAAACACTTTTCTAATTTAAAAAAGTTTTTCATGTTCTTTTAATTCTAAAGATAAAATGTAATTTTATAATTCAGAAAAGTAACATCTTATATATTTGTATACACTATGACATTAATAATAAAGATACATGAATAAATTAAGCTTTTTTCTAATAAATATATGTGCAATATTATTCGACTAAGAACGAAGCATCATTTATTTAGTTAGTACCAAGCAGAGGCAAACAGCGGTTGGAGCATCCCATTTAAAATAAGACAATAAATTAAAAATAGAATTTATTTATTTATATTCAGATCGGCTTAGAAAAAGCTTATAATAGAAAAGCTTAGAACAAGCTTGTAACATGTCTCATACTCAAAATGGGGATGCCCAGGCTGCTGTTTACCACTACTCATTCATCAGTATTATTAGTTCCGAATGTATAATAAAGTAAGATGATATTTTTCAAAATTCGAATGTATACGATTTGAAAATTATAATATTATCATTTTCGGATTACCCTTATATTTCGCCTTGACAAAGGAACATTTTTTTTGTTATCACTATTTAGTACCGTGTACATCACAAATCACGTTTACAAGTAAACAACTTAAATGCATTTTGTATTATGTCCCATATAATTTACGTAAATAACTTTAATCTTATCTGTTTTAACAGTTTTAGTCGTATTAAACAATGTTATACATGCAAATTTATAGTAATGAATAACTTCGACTTCGCATAACTTAGTAGTAAGTATAAAATGTAAATATATTCCAATTTTTATATATATATATATATATATATATATATATATATATATATATATATATTATATATTATATATATATATATTTATATATATATATATATATATATATATATATATATATATATATATATTATTTGCTAATAAGAATAATTTTATTTCTGTGTGCATTGCTTCCTGGGGTCCTAAACCAAGGTGCGGCAAAGAAAACCAGCGTATTGCGGCCACCTTTTTCGAAATGTGAAATACAACTTGATGCAGCTTATTACCAAAGGCAGAGTATTACCATCATTACCAAAGCATGAACTTGGACGAAAAAGTTTCTCGTGGGTACGAAACCTCAGAAAGTGACACTTGCATCGTGTACCCACGGTGTGCACAGAATATAAAGATATACGTTATGATGGGCGCCAACCTTGTATCAGGAGACATCTTGGCAAGAAGAAAATAAATTAATTTCTGCATTCGTTACTTTAATTTAATTTAAAGTTTTTTGTAGTTCACGTCCCATTTTCAAACGGTGCCTCCTAAAGATGTATCTTAAATATGTAAACCCTCCAGCTGAATTTAATACGCCTGTAAATGAAAATGTAGATTGTACATACTACACATATATACCACACTTACTTTTACCACTTAAAAACTTGTTAATTTAAAATTCCCTACCACCAGCAGTATAAAACAACACACAACTTTTACGCCTTGCTCACCTCCAAATCAACCCCTATTGCACGGTAAGTCACCCCCGGACGTTTTACGAGGGCGCACACGCCATAAATTATTTACAGGGTTAAAATTTACTGACCTGTCAAATTGCCCGGAAGTGTGACCGGCTTGCCCATTTCCCCAGCATCGGCTGCACTCTGCGGCGGCACCAAGACCCCGCCGTCCGCCCGATTGTTCTCCTCCTTCCGATTCTTCACCGGCTCTTTAACGGACGGGATCCTGTTCGGTGACTCGTAATCCACATGTTGCTGTTTGCCACCCTCGCCAGCCTGCAGGGGCAACGCCAGGGTGTCCGTCTGGTTCTCCAAATACAGCAGGAACGCGATCGTGAACCACGCCGTCGACAGGATCACCACGAGCTTAATCAAGAACGACCGCCGCCTCGTCAGCACGCCCATTTCGGCACAAAACACAAACACACGCGCGGAGCAATTAGCAATCAATCCACCGGCTTAAGCGACACGGAACGACATACTGACGAGGTGTACACGTTTAGCTCGATTTTCTTATCACACCGATGATAACACGTTGTCAACTCGACATGTTGTGATACCGGCCGGAATGTTTCTTGGGGTTTAGTTGCGTGATTTTCTGCGGCCTTTCGGTTTTATAGTCATACCCTGTAACAACCAAGAAAGTTGGAGTTAGTTAAATGCACACAAATATAGCAAATGTGTCATAAGTTGACAGTCAATACTATTTCATATCAATGTAATCATAGTAGTTACATATAGTCCAAAAATACATGCAATATAACAAAATGTATTTTATTATATTTTATTAATTTCCGAAAATACATTAAATGAATACAAACGTATCATACTTGAGGTAGTAAGAAATTTAATTTACAGAAAATTTGGTTTTAGTGGATTGAATTAGTCGATAACTCGAAAACCCGTGAAGAATATTAGCCAACATTAGTTGTCCAACTATGGCATCTGAAATATATCATTCCGTAATGTTTGGTGGGTTATTAAATAAAGCATAGTCCTCCAAAATGCAGGAAGAAATATAAATTGCTAAATTACGAAACAATTATATTACATTTATCTTAAAGTGCTTGAACCATGTATAATATGATTCCAACGAACAAGGAAATGTAATAACACAGTACATTCATTTCCCACGATATACATACAGTGTAAAACATTTAATTAGCACTACTTGTCCCCACCATACCTATATAATCGTCTAAATCTCCCTAGTAATTTTAACATCAATCACCACTCATCTCAATTAATTGGAATCGCATCGAGGCCACATTTATTCAAAGAAATCCAATTACAGCCCGTCACAGTTTACCCATTGTGATGATTGCGAAATAAGGCACGTGTTTAATTGATCGTCGCTCTCTTTCACCGCGTATCGTATTATTTAGCGATGCCAGTTGAGCGCGTTTGAAAGTTTTTTATACGTAAACTATTTCCCGATTGCGTCGCGTGGAATATTAAATCGTTTTTAGGGGGGGCAGCCGATTCCAAACAATCTGTTGAATAGGATAAGATCGCTCGATTTATGCGGGCTTTAACAGTGAAAATGGGACGCCTCGTTGGATTAACGTAATCGCATAGAGGCGAGCGCTTGTCGCTTGCGGATTTATTTAGATGAAGCTTTACTGGGCGCGTTTAAAGGAATAACTATGACAGATGTAGTAAAGTATTGGCTGAGTATACAGTTTTGTTGTACATAAAGGTTTGTGGGGGTGTGTATGCGCGCGGGTACTTACAGCACACAAATCAGCGATACAGGTCTAAAGTTTCCAGGATGTTTTATTTATATTTCCCGTATAAAATCAGAAGTTTCGGCTGTATTCCGTATTTTATATACACCGGGCTCAGCTTGTTCCGCTTATATACGACCGTTTAACTTGAGAGAGGAAAGTAAATTTATTGAACTCTATAAATCATATATATGTTTTGTTATATACAGGTTTACTGACCCAACATTACACTACTGATTATAGCATTAAATAATATGAAAATTAGCAAGACTGTAAATTTTTATTATGACTTTGATAGATGGTCCAATATATTGTTAATGCATTAAGTTTACAAAATATACATACATTAAGAGAGTTTTGAATGATTATAAATCTGCAGTTAAAACATAAACAGTATGACACCCTAGCAACCCCATAATTTTTTGATTATGACCTTAATAGATAAGACCACTTAAAAACAACTCCGACCTACTGGTGTGACTGGGACAGTGGATTCTCACAAATTGGCAGAGGTACCCCGCCAGAGAATTACTTACACCATACGTAAGGCATCCGCCGATCCCGGTGGCATAGCGGAGGAGACCAAAAAAAAATCTAAAATAAGATGCTATCCAGGACCGATGTCATTAACAAGACCAATGCGAGACCAGGAAAGGCTTTACGTTTTGCCAAAGAGGAGGACGCCTACATGCAACTGGCAGAAATAAGAGATGTGGTATTGAAATTAACGGCGGGAATAACTCGGAACATCATGAAAAAGGAGAAGCTAGATGTGGCAGATCCGGGAGGTATACGAGCGACTCATGGGGACACTGGAAACCCCTATAGAAATCCTCCAAAATAGTAAAACAACAGAGAAAGTAGTAGCCTTAAGAATAGACAGTAGGCTGAAAGACGCGGAAATTAAAATAATTAGGAAACAGATAAAGGAAATGCAGGCCCGACTGGAGTAGCCAGACAGACAGACTTTTTTAGTCCTGTGAGGTAGAACCTTCGAACGATATTCGTACCTTCCTACCACCACTCGGTGTTAGAGGAACGGATAGTGCCGGATACACCTCGCATTCTGACCGGGGTACCTACCGGCAAAACAAAAAACTCACGTTCTGTGATTAGCCTTCTAGGTACTGGAAGCGCACTAGCACCGTTGCACGTCATATCGTCATTCTTGTCTCTTGCCTTCTCATGTTAGTTGTATGTGTCTCTCACATAGACTGGCGTAGGCTTCCGCATCACGTTGGCCCATAGCAGTGTGCTATGGGCGGTCTGGGTGTGGGTGACCGTTGGATCTGGATGCCTTTCATGTATCTGTTCTGTACGTCGTGTTTTCTTCCTCCTGCGGTCTTTTTTTTTGTTATGCTTGGTGTCTAGATATCTGTCTGGGTGTCTTGGTCATCCATGTACTTTCCCTTCGTGACTGCTTGGGCGAAAGTTGTGAAGGCGTCCTATCCGGTCTGGCTCTCCAGCATCAGGCTTGTCATTTCTTCCGGTGGTGACTCTCCTCCAATCTGTCACACATATCTTTGTGCGCTCCCCCGTCCATCGCTGTCAGTGATATAGCCTACACCAGCTGATCATCTGTCCCAGAACGGTAGGGGCATTTCAGGCTTGTCGCTTTCCTTAATGATGTAAGTACGACTGGAATGCACCATGGCCGGTGTGGTGCAGTGATCCAGATCACCGTGCCTTCGAGTAACCCATGGGGTCAGGTTGGGGATCACCCTCCTTATCCATGCTGAATTTCTGGATTACTCTCATATGTTCAGCCATTTGATTAGCGTGTCTCTCCTCGACTTCTTTTTTGCCTTTTTATGGGCTGTCCCTCTCTTGTTCTCGTAGTATTTTGGTTCTCTCTTCAACCATGAGGTCGCCAGGTATCGCTATATGCCAGGAATTCCAGTGCGTCCGTGGAGGTGGTACGGTATGGGCGCGTGATGCGTAGGTTAGCGTTGCGTTGGCAAAGGCCGGGACTGCGTAGAGCAGCTGGAACCGCGACATCGTCGCTAGAAGTTGCCCTCGCCCAGCCCCTTATATTTGGAAGCAGTCTAGCTAGGGCAGCTTCCGTCTTGGCAGCTTTCCGAGTGGGTACCATCGTATGTTACTTCTCGTTCGCTTCCCATTCGTCGCAGCGCCGCTGTGGTGGCCACCCACGGTATCGTGTTGAACGCATTTGTCACGTCAGAGTGACCATCACAAAGTATCCTTTGTCTAGGATCTCTCATTTGCTTCAGTGACAAGTTTTCAACCGTCCCTTCCAGAATCTACTGCCGGTGATATATCCTTTCAGAGGTCTCGAGGGCTTCGGCAATAGTGTCTGCGGTTAGCCGCTCTACGACCTTCGCCTTCCCGTCCAGCAGACACAGGGGACAGTATGCTGTTGGGTCGTTGCTTCCTTGGTTTTGATGACTAGCCGGGCCGTTTTCCACCTCCTTGGGAATTTTTAAGAATAATAAAAATAATAATAATATTTACTGTTACAGATACCTATACGCTAGGGCTGTCATGCCTGGGGTCAATGCTTATGCGGCTGCCTTGAGCACCTCTTTCGGAACGCCGTCGGTTCCTGGGGCTTTCAGGTGAGAGGAGGTCCCTCCTCCTCCTAGGGGTCGCTCTTTATGGGGGAAACAGTGGTGCCACCACTGCCATCACTCCTCTATGTACCGCGGACTCGAGGCCAGGCGAACGAGCTCCAATCCTGCATATCACTAGCTTGTAGGGGAGGCCCCACGAGTCGTCCTCGACCTCCGTACATAGCTGTTTCCAGCAGGCCTCCTAGCCAAGCTTAATCGCACATCTAAAGTCCCTCCTCCCAGTTCGATACTGGTACTGGAGTTCCTGTATCGCGGTACCCGCCGCACTTGCTCGCTACATCCGTCGTCTCGCCTTGGCTGTCTATTTTCTGCACTCAGCCACTTCGTGGCACCACCAGTACACACTTTTCCTTCCAGGTTTTGTTGTTCTGTGGGGTATTGTTTCTTCGTAAACTTTCTAGAGTTTGGTATTTAGTTCCTAGGGAGCATCTGCCAGCGACGCAAGGGAAATGCAATAATGGACCTCGCAGAAGAAGTAACATTACGCGATCAGAGTTGTATTGTGTTTAACATCAAAGAATGTAGAACAACCGCTCGGCGCCAGCTCCACCCATCTGAACAGACTTCAGTACAGATATCCCCACGCGAAAGGAGATGGGTATTCAAAACAATTGACAGCGAAGCGTTGACGTCCCAATTATACGAAGAACCTAAACTACCACTTACCCACCTAGCTCAAATGCCGGAAGCGATGAATACAAAACTGCAAAGAGATTGCATAGATACATTTAACAGCAGGACTACCAACAAAAAACCGCATACTGGTAGCGCCAGGAGATTGCCGAATGCCGAAAGGAGACTAACAAGGTGAGAAGGCGGGTGCAGCGAGCAAGAGCGGTTGGAGCGCTGATACTGAAACTGAAAGGCTCTGGAGCTTGACGGGATACCCAATGAGGTCGTGAGAGCAGCTGCACCATTACTTGCTAAGGTCATAACACAACTCTATTAAATATACACTTGTAGGAAGGAAAATTGGTCTGAAACAAGGAAATATGCTAGTGACCCAAGAGCCTACTGCCCCGTATCCTTACCAGGCGGGATAGTGAAGACTGCGGAGCGACTTTTAGCAAACCGTATTGACGAAGCCCTCGGAACAAACTGAAAGGCTACACGAGCGGCAGTACAGGTTCAGAGAAGGCTGTTCAACGATGGACGCCATAATAGCAGTCCGGAAGCTCGTGCCAGAGTCGAACACTAGAGAAGACGTAGGCACTGCATCTTGGTCATCCTGGATGTAATAAATGCGTTCAACTCAATCCCGAGAGTGGCCATGATAGTAGCACAGCGACGAAGGAGGATACCGGGGGTCCGGCTACGGATAGTAGAGGGCTATCTTAGTGAAAGAGGTCACGCGAAGGCGTCGGAGGGCTGTCGAAATTCAAGGTTATGGAGACCCTCCCCTTAACCTTGAAATGCGCAAGGATCTGTACTGGGCCTCTCCCGTGGAACCTGGTCGACGATGACTGGAGCTACCTGAAGGGAAGACGTTATAGTCGTTGTATTTCGGGATAAACTATATTTTGGGTAATTGTCGGCATCGCGGGGCTCTGTGCAATAAACACGGAGTTTCTGGTATTAGACAATAATCCTATTACTGCTGTTAAAACTCAGCTACCTCGTTCCGAAATACAACGACTATACCACCATTGCCTTCGCTGATGATCTGGCACCAGTAGCGAGAGCGAGGGAATTGGATGAAATAATCACTTTAACCAGAGAAGCAGTAGAGAAAGTATCGGAATGGATGGCTGGCACCGGACTCAGTGTCGCGGTGGCCGCCATGTTCTTCACCTGGAGGGCAGGGGCATCTGGGAAGCCCCCGCGATCCGACTGTTCGGACAGGATCTCCCTGTCATGAGAAAAATATCTACGAACAATACTTGATGCCAATACTAACCACACCTCCTAGGTTCTAGACGCCACGCGAAGATCAACCAGAATGACAGCAGCCCTGGCCAGGAGCTTCCCAACATCGGAGGCCCGACCTAGTCAAAGACACAGAAAGCTAGAGGAGGGCCTACCAGCGCCACGAAGAAAGACATAGGTCAGCGCCTTGAGAATCACTCGTACTTACCGCACCATCCCTATGGACGTTGCGGCGGTTCTAGCCATGGTGATAGTGACAGCGATGGCAAGAATATACCACGCCATAAAGGGACGTATAACCCGAAAGGCGGCCAAAGAGGAGGCAAGACGGGATACTATGGAGAAGTGGCAGACACGGTGGGTCTCAATACAAAAAGCAGCGTGAATGAGAAGGGTCATTGCCCACTTGGGACCGTGGGTGACCAGAAGACACTGTGAGCTGGATCACTGGACCACGCAGGCCGTGTCCAGTCATGGAGTCTTCCAGAAATACTTGCACCGGATAGGGAAGGCGGCATCGACGAAATGCCACACTGAGTTGGAACAGACGATCTAGCCCATACGATCTGCCGCTTCCCGCGTTGATCAAGAGAAGATGCCACGTTGTGGGCTGGGATGGGGAAAGCCAGAGGATCTCGAGTAACTTCTCCTGGGGTGCCAGGAGAACTCGGATGAGTAGTCGGTAGGGGCCCGGTATAGATAGATATCGGGTTGATCCAACACTGTTCCCATGCGAGCAATTCGTCGGTTCGTCTTTAGAAGATTCACCGACCCGAGAAAAATAATGAGGGTCCAGTTTAAGTCGTAATACTGGATTATCACTTATATATAGTGGATTATATTGAAAATGTATTACCATAGATCTGTTTAAGAATTATTGACATATTCAGAAATTTGCGGTTAAATCATATCAAATAGTAAATTAATACTGACTTTAACATGAAATAGTATGAAAATTTGTAACACCATAATTTGCTCAGTATGGTTTCAATGGATAAAATAATATATAGCTAATGGGTTAGCAAAGTTAGAAAAATATTCATCGATTTTTGAAATATTTAAAAATGTGTGGTTAAAACATTAAAATCCTATGTTTACGAAAATATTAAATAGCATGAAAACTAACAACCTCGAAATGTCTGATTACTTCTTTAATAGATAGACTAACATATTACTAATGTATTAGCAAAGTTTGAAGAATTTCCCTGGAGGAATATTTGAAATATTTACAAATTTGCGGTTAAATCATACAAAATCGTATCTTAATGAAGTATGTACTAAATTTAACATTAAATGGTAGAAAATCTAGCAACACAGTAGTTTTTTATTCTAACTTTAATTAATAGTCCAATAAAATGCTAATGCATTAGCCACAAAAAATATATATCGAGGGATTTATGAAATATTTAGAAATTTTCGGTTAAAAATTACAAAATTGTAAATTGATAATAATATTAAATAGTATTAAAACTAGCACCGCTAGTATGACTTTAATAAATAATATATTGTAATGCATAAAAAAATAGCTATGTTATAGCTACGTAAATATTCATGGATGAATTTTTGAAATATTCACAAATCTGCGTTAAAATATATAAAAGTAAACATAAAAAATCGTAAAAGTTTCTTAATATATAATAAAATTGCATTGTCCTACGTTAGAATTCACTATATATTATGGAGCTGCTACCAAATAATCTGTCTCATCAACAACTCAACTTTATATAACAATGCTACATGTGTAATATTACACCCGGACATGAATTTCATGTCATAAAACACCACCGCCGCTTTTCGCGCAATATTTCTTCATTCGGCTTCCCCGATTCGTGCATATAAATAATATAAAAGCGACATAAACAACGCCGAGGGTGCAAACTTTACAAGATTAAGAAAAATACAGCGGGGCATACATATAATCCCGGATTGGGCTAAAATATTACGCGCGTAACAGGTTAGAACCATACGCCCGATTTATATTTCAAATGCAAACCTTTCCCAATCCCCTCAAAAATATTAAATTAAAGGATTGTAAACATATATAGCTTTCTGAACAATAACAGCCGTTATTATTATTTTTTGCATGCAGTATTTATGTCGTGTGTTGATTTACTAAAAATTTCATATTTTATGAACTCGTAATAATATCCGCATCATATATTTCATGTTTCCCGTGAAAATGTAAATTAACGAGGGGAAATTATTTACAATTCCGGGCAGAGAGAGGTTTGTGTGTGCTGTGCTAACATAAAAAAAATGGATGAATATACATTATTTTAGTTTTTATTATAATGTGTCGGATTTTATTATATATTTTTTAATACACGCAAAAATCGTATTATATAACTATTTAGGTGCAAAATAGTGTATACTATATGTAGTTGCCTCAAATATTAAGTCCTCTAGGACAAAAGGGTTAGTTTTCATGTAAAACTGTAGAAAAATTCTAATTTTGTAATATTTATAGCAGTATTATCCCAATATTGTAAAAACGAAGACAATGTTTTGACCGCAACCGACCTGTCATTTACGTATTTTGTACTGTCAGTGACAAAACGGTTAGTTTTCATGTAAAACTGTAAAAAAAATATAATTTTGTAATTCTTATAGCAGTATCATCCGCATAATGTAAAAACGAAGATAATATTTTGAACGCAACCGACCTGTCATTACGTATTTTGTGCTGTCAAAAGCGAGGGTTGTGGGTTCGAATTCCAACCGAGACGATTATTTTTTAATATTTCATATTCAATATTTTATTGAAGTATTAACTGTTTTGAAGTAACGGCAATGTTCTAAGGTTTTGCTTTTTTACTATTAAATAGGTATTATTGAAAGAGTTGCAATTTAATAATTTCACTGCAAATTCATTGTTGGGGACAACACAATTAAAAACATGCCCCGTTGAACGACCGGAATTTCACCTAGTATTATATAACTATGTATCTATATAAATATGTTTAGTTGCCGTAATTACTAAGTCCTCAATGAAGCAAATTAAGAAAAAGTAAGTTTTAAGGTGTTTATTTTACCCTTCGTTTCCCTTCTTTTCAAAATCTCCCACAGTCCCTTCTTCATAAAACACTAAATGGTGTGTTAACTGAACTCGCCTATTTGTTAGCTGCACTTTTTAGTGTGGTACTATCTTGAATAAATACACAGCCAGCTGAACATTGCACAAAATAATTGAAATTAGAATCTTGTTCAAATTTCTTGACGAATCTAGAATAATGTAATAATAGCTTTATAGGACCAGCCACCACTATCTCATTAGCGTAGTTTTAAATTGTAGAAACTTTCTGACTCTAAAATTTATTTCTTTTATACACCAGTAACCAACAATTGTTTTAACATATAAATCATAGAATGCCTAAGAATTGTTTCAATTGAAATACTTGCTTTAAATAATTTGATTTATATAAGTATGGGTTTTCAGTTGCTAATCACGTAGAGTATGTATTTACTTCAATTGTTTTAACCTACAAATCTAACAACGTTCATTAAATGTTTAAATTGAAATATTATTGTCGTTAAACGCCCATCATATTTTCGTAAGTTTGAATAAATAATACGCCATGAGTGTGTGGTTAGAATTAAATACATACTATGTAAATTCGTATTAATTACTTATGTAAATTTCCCTGCTAATTATTGTGAAAACTGCATTGTGTCGTAACAATTTGCCAATGAAAAAAAAAATACAAATTGATGACTGTTTGTGTTAGGTGAAAACTTGTCAAAGTGTGACGAGGACGTTTCCGCACGAAATAAATGGCAGAAATTGTAGACTAAACACGTACATTAAAAGGCTATTAGTCAATCCAAAACTACAAAGTTTCGCTGTACCAGCAGTTTAGTGATGTATGCGAAACATTTTCGCTTGACGGACTGAAACGAAATCCTATTAGCTTAATAATGCTGATCTTGCAGAATCATCGCGCGGCATGTTTACCATATAAGTCTCTAATTGAGTTGAGTTTTCGCGAGGCGGATATTGGGGTAATTTAAATATTTGTAAACTCATTATCGTGTTTGAGGTTTATTTATAGGTACACCCACGCATTATATAATGATGGTTACGACAGACCGAATTGCATCCTGTATGTAAGGCATCTTAATGCAAGTCTTTGTTATAAGGAAGTGTACAGCGTTTGCGGGAAACTTGACCCGGCGCTTTCGTTTTTTTTTTTCAGATCGACTTTAAGTGCTATTTACACAATTAAATTGAGTAGGACATGATTCTACACATTGGAGTAATGATCATCATTAGCAATGGTATTGCCATTTCCAAGATTTGACATCATTGGTAACAAGCTGAATCGGCATATCCGGGAGTAACATAACTTATTGTTTTTTTTAAGCATAATATGCATATGCATTGGCATGTTAATAGCTGAGGAATGAGTAACTTATACAGACAATGGATGAAATATATAAATAAAACAATATCGGAATTGTGTCATTTACAGAATACAAAAATGGAGTAAGACGAAAAACTTAATGAATATATTGCAAAAATGTGCAGTGCTACATTTATAAATTAGTGCTCTCGATGTGAGTTCTTATAAAGATGAAATTTCAATTTATTAGCGACTAAAAATACTAGAAAACTGAAATTACAACTTTGAACGAACTTAAATCTTGAATTGTCAGTAATTTCCGGAACGACTTTGACATTTAAACGAATACGTTCCGAACGAGTGGTGTCAGAAAGTGCACCAATGGTGGCCTGTACACAAATCAAATAGATTTCATACTGAAACGCACTAAAATGATCTATAAAAACGTCAAAAACCAGACCTTAAACAGAACGAGGATGAATTCATAGACTACTAACAGCTTATTTCAAACTATAATTCAACATGCCATACATGAAGGTGATGCCACAGAGGCACAAATTGACGAAGAGATAAAGTTCCGGGAAGCATTCCAAAAGAAAATCGAGAACAGTATCTCAGAACAACCTAGAAATGAAACATCGGCAAACTTATGGGAAATAACCAAAATAACCATTGTAGAAACTTGTAGAAGCATAAAAACAGAGGACGAACCCAACAAGTACGTACAACTAAACCGAGACATACAACGGGTATGCAGAGAGGACAAAAACGGTCATCTACTGGGTATCTGCACATAAACTCAAAGACATGCTGAACAGAACAACACAAAAGATCTGTACGAAGTAGTGAAAATCTTAAACAAATGTTTCACTCCGCGTTCAAGGATAATCGAAAATGAAACTGGCGAGAAAGTCACAAATATATAAGATAAATTAGAAGTATGGAGATATTAATGCGTGACACTCTTTAGCGAGGAGGAAAGGGCGTACAACACCAACAGGACCTGCAATTCTAAAAGATGAAACATAACAATCCATAGACAGAATCAAAACATGAATATCTCCAGAAGGTGATAATATCTCAGCATACATCATAAAAGCAACAGATGAATTTACTACGTTCCCGTACGACACATGCATGGTATATGCCAACAAATTTAGACAACCGGGCAATGGCTGCAGGACTGGGAAGAATCTGTGTTCATCCTCCTACATAAAAATGGACCAATGGAAAAATGTAAAAACGATCACCTAATAACATACGACTGTAAAATCCTCCTTAGAATAATTAACGGCTTAAAACTTGGCAAATTCCACCCCAAGAAGTTGGCTTCACCAAAGGGAGAGGCACTCGAGAACAATTCTCTATTCTAAGACAGATCATAGTGAAGGCGAGGGAAATAAACCCACAATTGGCGTAGAAATCAACATCAATAAAACAATAACAATGATCAACAAACATCAACATACTAAACATTACACACATAAATGAATACCAAGTGATTAACCAGTATATCCACCTTGGAGCGCTGATCGCGAACGAAGGTGGTGCCTCGGAAGAAATCAACAGGATGTATGAATTGTCAAGAAGAACAGTGAGAGGCCAACAAAAGACATGGGTAGGCAGCAACATAACCAAAAACACGAAAAAGACAATAATAAAAACACTAACGTTTCCAGTGTTCCCATACGGTGCGGAATCATTGACACGATTACACTAGACAGGAAAAAATAGACGAGTGTAATATGAGCTGCTGGCGAAGAATGCTAGAAGTCCCATAGACTGCCAGAAGAACTAATGTCCCCATAATATAGTACAGACGGGCGAGAACTTGGAGAAGCTAGTAATACAAGGAAAAATAGTAAGTGCCAGTCAGGAACCGAAAAGGGTGGAGAGAAATCGTGCAAAGAGCAACAAACTGAGTGAAGTATAAGTCAAGACTCGCTTGTCAAGAGGAAACACGAAGAAGAAGACGATACTTATAATATCAGATGTTAAGTTGCGCTTATGCTGAAATAAGATAATAAATTATAATTAACGATTATATTTATCGTTTATAAGAATACGTACTACCAACTGTAAAGTATAACTTGTTTCTATAGATTTTTGTTTATGTGCCAAATTATTATATTATAGAGTTTGTTAATTCATTAGATTGTATTGTTCTAAACCAAACGATAACAAAAATGAATACTTCTTTAAACGAGGTACTCTTCTTGCATACTAGCTCAAAAAATTATTCGAATACTCGAGACTTCGAAAAGGATGCGGATATTTTACAGAATTATCAAAAAAAATTTTTCGAAGTTATATCGTTAACGTAAACATTGAAATAAGTGTATTACTGTTAATGCTTTTTACGCTGAAAAATTAACTTTGGTTTGATCTCTATCTCGTTGTTATCATAGCTAGGTAGATAAGTTTAAAAACTCCCCTAGTATTATATATTATTATTAGCATAAACCCTCCATATCCCATACAAATATGATAAGATAATAATATTTACTAATGCAACAATACTAATCCATCATCTACAAGTAATGTACATCAATGGTAATATATAAAAAGTTGCCTAACATAGAAGGTTATATATCTACGATCTTTAAACGAGAGACTCTTCTTGCGTACTTGCGGTGTCTGTCGTGTTGATCAACAAACTCCAATCTTCTTCTGCTGTTTTTTTGGTTTGTTGGCGCCGGTGCTATAAACACGATTTTGCGGGTATTTTTTAAAATAGAAAGCTATAGTGTCTAAATTTTATATTGATGTTAACAGGCCCAAGTTATAACGTAAGTACGGGAAAAAAACTGTGTATCATAACCATAGCATTTTTAGTAGGGTAGCATATGACATTTGCAATAGAAATGGGAATCAATCTGGTGTTTTAAGAAAGTACATCCAAAAAAGACATGGTTCGGGTTCCCTATCTCCCTACAATGACAGTTTCCATCCTCACGCATGTTCGTTATGTGTAAGTGTGAGGGAGCAAACGGGTGTCCGAGTCCGAGCCTTCAAAAAGTAGTCAACATTTCTCTACTCAGTCAATGAAATGAAACCATGTACGGGATGCAATCACAATTACTAACGAAAAGAGGAAAGCACCTTTGACCTTTGAAACGCCTCTCATTCTCTCTCTGCCATGAATCCATCGCGAGTTTATTCAAGAACTTTTTAAGATCAGTCCATCAATTTTAATTTGGTTGTGACCATAAACGGCCGGGGGTGAGACTGTAGAAACCACTCGTCTCGAACATGTTCGTTTAACTGTCAAAGTCGCTTCGCAAAATAGGGACAATTCACGATTTCAGTTCGTTCAATAAAGGAATTTTGGTTTATTAGTGTTTTTTAAGGTTAGTAAATCAAAATTCCATTCTTTTACGAGCTCACATCGAGAATTGTCTGTATTTTGCTGAGCGACGTTGACAGTTAAACGAATACGTTCGAAACAAGTGGTTTCAAGAATCGCACGATACATCATGTATCCTTACATGTATGTATCCTTACATTTATATATGCCCCATGCTACGCTAACGCTAGTGTAAGCCCCAATTCACACATATGCGGCGTCGGGCGCAGACGAAGCGCAGGCGCGACGTTGCACAGGCGATTGTGATGTTCATATGCAGTGAAAGGATGGACATTGCACCTTATGTTTACGTAGAGGCGTCGTGGAAGAGTTATGCCTTTCGCCTCTTGGCCTACCGTGTCTTAGGCGAAGACGCGGTGCCGGCGTGGCGAGAAACACGAGGCAAATGTCCGCCCCTTGTCACCTAGGTGGGCATTGCACCACATGTTTACATAGAGGGGGCTTAAAGTGCCTCTCGCAGCGCCGGTACCGCGTCCTTGCGTCTTCGCCTAAGACAAGGTAGGCGAAAAGGCGAAAGGCATAACTCTTCCACGCCGCCTCTACATAAACATAAGGTGCAATGTCCACCCCTTCACTGCTTATGAACATCACAATCGCCTGTGCAACGTCGCGCCTGTGCCTCGCCTGCGTCCGACGCCTCTTATGTGTGAATTGGGCCTAACACTGCTTTATGCCAAATGTCACAAATTTGTCAAAACCATTATCCTGTCACTCTTGATAAATTGTGACATTTGACATAGGGCGGTATTTCGCTAGCGTTTGCGGAACCTGGGACATACCAACGATAAAACAGTTGCTTATATGATAGCCATGGGTAACAGACTAGTACACTTTCTTGCAAGACCGGTCTGAATTTACAGAGTAGCCCCCCTGGAATCCAAATGAATATTGTAAAATCCTTTTCTCTCAATTCGTGGTATAGTTTCTAAATTAGACAGATTAAGGGAGAGTTGTTGATAGACGAGCAGAATGCAAGACAAAGCGGCCTCTAAGTCCGAAAGATTAAAAAGTCCTAACGGCACTTAAAGGCGTATAAAATTTTATATTGGAAAAATATGGAGGAATACTCTTAGGTTCATCAGCCTCCACCAATAATGCATTATTTGGAGATGAGCTTCCTGCTCCCAGGCAATAATGAATTATTGCAGATAATCTTCTTTCAAAGACAATGAACTGCAACGATGACTTGAACCTTGTGGAAGTCCCATCCACGACACACTGACAGCAGAAGTCTCCTTGTTATTTAAAATAATCTTTTCTTGAAGGAGGACGTAGAGGCAATTTAAAAACTTAATCGGAACGTCCAGATCACCCAGATCACTCAGAATGTTCAATATATTGATGACTACATTATCATAGGCCCCATTGATATCTAACAAGAGTGTACCGACCATTTCCTACTTAACAAACGCATGAACTAGGCATTTAGAGAGGAATCACACTACCCGAAGTGGATCTGCTGTTATTTTCAACCCACTATAGCAACTTGGCGATTGTCTCAACGATCTTTCTAGCGCACTGGGACCAGATAATAGGACGATAACTAGAAGTGACGTTTCTCTGTTTATAGAGTACTCTACCAGTACTACCACAGACAAGTGAAATAGATCGCTCTCTCTCTCGATATATTTTTTCGTTGGCATATGTGCTGCTATTTGCACTCATGTAAAAAATGACAGACAGTTTTGGCTTCAAATTAAATTATTACTATTATGACAATTGAAAATTTTTCATTTCTACCATCATGTTTAAGGTGGTGAACCAAAATGAATATAGCGCCATCTGACGAACACATATTCAACTTTATACAGTGACAAATTGTGTCCTATGACTTCTACCCGATGGCAAAGCGACACCTACTGTGTCTAAAAATTGAAGTCCCAAAAATAGTGTAAAATCAAATTTACATTGATTTTATATGCTGTTTCGGATTAGATTACATTTCAGTCGATTAATGATTCTTCACGTGTATGGTCTCGTCGTGCTTGTCTCACTTTCCGCTATCAGATTCTAGCTGGTTTCTGAATCTCACTACTCGTTAAAAGCTGTAAATACAAAATTTTCATGGACAGATTTGACGTTTATTCGGTGGCGTTGTAGCTGGAGTTGCATAAATATAAATAAAAACTACGGTACTGCCAATCAACCTATCGCATGCAAAGTTGCCACTGTTCCTACTATCGCTCCAATAGTCCTGCATTATTTTTCAATACGGAGTGCCAATGTTGCTACCGGCTACCGGCCCAAGCTTTCAAATAGTTGAAAATCATCATCAAACTCAGGAAAGTCATATTCACTTAATCCAAAAATATAATTTCAATGCCCACGATTCTAGCAAACACTCGGAACATAAAAGAATTAAATACGGCAACAGTGCATATATTCTGAATGTTGGTGTAGCTGCTAAATGTGTATGCAACCATACATAAAATAATCTAAAATAAGGCAGATTGACAATAATTTAGCAAAAAGTGCTATATGAAAATTGATGTTTTTCTATTAGTAAAGACAATATTTGACAAGAATTGTAGATTCTCAGTATAGCCGATTGTGAGACGAACGAAAACTTGGCGCCAAAAGTATATGTCACATTTACACTCTTGTCTATGCTTTGCACCAATTTGGGCCTATAGGTCAACAGAGAAAACACCCCCTGGGTACTATAAATATCCTATTAATTTGATATAAAACAAGTAGGAGTTAACTACCTAACCATGAAAACAATATGCAATTTCGACAAGTTTCTAATTTTAGTATCTTGAACATTTTATAGTGCCATATCCACGTTTGGTTCCAATCACTTAACATTTGTCATTTTTATATTAGTTTAAAGAGGCGAAAATGAGTAATTTGCAACATATCCCAGAAGCGCCATGAACTTTTAAGAAGGCAGTAGCCTGAAGAATATCCTTGAGAGAATTTTGGCAGTATATGGAGAAAATAATAGACCGTCTCATTTTCAACTCAAATATTGGTGCAAGCAGTTGATATGGGGCAGGGAATCTATTCATGATGATCCAATGTGTGGAAGACCTCTGTACAGATGGAATCTTAAACGATGTTGAATATTTTATGTTAACTGAGCGCCGACTGAAAGTTTCAGTTATCGCTAGAAGAATAGGAATATCAGAAACGAACGTTTTTAAAAAATAAAAGTGTCGGCACAATGGCTTAGCAATACTACTCAATCGCGAACAAAAATCGTCTACACAGATACATTTGTGAGGAGAATTTATCTGCTTTATCCCAAGATGAAGACTGCTTCTATTGAATTGTAACTAAGGATGAGGCCTGTATAGACCGCTAGGATCAAAATAAAGAAGATGAAACAAGAGTCAATGCTGATGGCTCCACCATCCAAGAATGCGAGAACGCATTTTCTGCGTAAAAGTAGTAGCCACAGTGTTTTTCCTTATATCTTTCCGTTTGTCTCAATTGTGTGCCTCTTGGTACCAATTGAGTTCTACAGTTTGTTTGAGGCCATCCCGTGCTTATTCTTCTGCTCCATAGTCTCCATCTAAGTAATTTCCTTTCTCTTGCGATGTGTACCGCCCATTCCATTTCTGAGCGACTTCTGGAACCTGCGTTTATTTCCTTATCCATGCGTTTGTATTTCAGTTCATTAATGATATGCCGAGTATTTTTCTCTCATACATTGGTTGTATAATTTTGGTTTTACATGGAGCGGGGTCCACAGCTAAAATGTCTTTTATTTTACCATATACTGCCTTCGTTGTTCGTTGTGTTCTCTCATTTATTTCTAGTTCTTGATTATTGTTGGCACTAAGTATTTGTTTATCTTTACTTTATGGACTTTGTTTTGTCGGCTATCGCCTGCATTTGATGTTGTGTACTTGATTTTGCCAATGTTGATTTCTGAGCTTATACGTTTCGTGGCCCTGTAGATGTTGATGTTTTCGATTAGTGTTATACGTACATCTCTAGGCTTTAAGGAATTACAACATCCAACTTAGAGTCCCGACCTCGCTCCATGTGATTATTGTATCTTTCCAAAGATCAAAAAAATTGAGAGGGCGTCGCTTTTTTTTAATCAAATGACGACTTGGAAAAGGATGCGGAGTATTATTTTACAGAATTATCAAAAGGTTTTTTCTCAAAGGCATATCGTTAACGTAAACATTGGAATAAGTGTATTACTCTTAGAGCCGATTCTACAATAAGTTTGAGTTATTGACGCTAATATCTCAAACTTCTCCAGTGAATTGTCAATTGTAGTACCGGCCCTAAATGGTTTAATGGAAAAATTATCTGTTGTTTGTCCTCTATCTCATTGTTATCATAGGTAGATAAGTTTAAAAACTCCTCTAGTATTATATTTTATTATTATTAGCATAAACCCTTCATATCCCATACAAAGATGATAATATAATAATATTTACTAATACAACAATATTAATCCAGTATCTACGAGTAACGTACATCAATGGTAATGTATAATAAGTTGCCTAACATAGAAGGCTATGTATTTACGATTGTCGTATAAAAGAAAAAAACTAAAACCGCTATGTAAACAACACAATGCAAAACAGCCCATAATTTTTCAGCGCCGCGTCATTCCTCACATTCGTGGGTGTAATGAAAATCGCTCAGGAGACAAATAATAATTCAAAACGTCGGCGAACACAATACCTCACTCACCCCCCAAACAGCCCGCAAACAGCAACAAAGGATCCATGTCCAAATATTATTTATCAAGTACATGCGATGACGACGACGCGTTGCGAAAGGGGCGCTTGACGATCCTGATAGTTCGGACGCACATGATAAATGATATCATTATGCGACGAATGTGAAATACGGCGCACGGGCCCCGGTTGACACGGGTTTTAGATTGAGGGTACTCGTCGAGCGGGGGTGGGTCGGCTGGGCATAATAGAATTATCGGCGCGCGCTCTTGCATAACCGGGCTTTGAAAAATAGTGCGAGCGGCATTTTTGCATTGATTGGCCCCTTGAAATATTTATGACCTACCGGGAACCGCAGGCTATTATTGGTCTGCATTATTACCAGCGAAGGTCGATTGGAATCAATTTAAAACATCATGTATGAATAAAACCATTCAAGGGAATATTTCTGGTGTCATAAATTATATCATAAATTAAACTCCAATTAATTTTAGGCTTCATTGTATTGACCTATATGAACAGCTCAATTTGATAAAAAAAACTTTTCGATATGAAGTTCATATTCAGAAGTTCTACTCTTCAAGTGTTATGTTCAACCCGTACCCTGACCAATGACGTACTGCGCATATATTTTATTCAAGACGTGATTCGTCATATCAACTGAATAGAGCACGTAAATAATTTAAACTAGAAAAAAAGTTTCTTGATGAATCTAGTATAATGTAATTCAAGCATAATAGTAATTGTACTTCAATCAACGATTTGACTGAAACAGCTAAAGAGGGTATTAAAGAAATAAAACAACGCCCTTCTAATTTCATTATAGTGTCAAGCTTATACTGTAATAAAAATTGAAAACATATAAATATTAAATTGATATTTTAACATAACACAAATTGTTATTCAAATCTTTCACTGTTTTACATATATTCCAGCAGACTGCAACTACGCCAATAATTCGCTATTTGTTATTATCATGATCAATTCAGTCGTAATTCACATGCGACTGCACCTAATTGTAGCACACAGCAATAGGCGGCCGCACAAATTAAATATTTTTTAAGTGTGAATTTCTGGCGCGCACATTGTACATAATAATTAATTGTCGGCGTAATTGCGTTCGATAATTGTCGACGCGCGCGATAAAAATTAAATTGTATAATGCCCAGCGATTTTAATTGATTAATGCGTTTGATGGCCATTTCAAGTGATTAAATTATTGCTATCATAGATGTGTAATTACCGGGCATGTTTTTATTGATAATTCTATTTACATCTGCCGGCTTTAATGAATGCATCACGTTTATTTTTAATCGTCGGATTTGATTAATTTGTTGTTTTAATGAGGTTTGATGCGATTACAAATAAATCTGAAGTGAACTATTAAAATTAATAGGCGGAACATTAAATAATGAAATGCCCGACGGCGGATGAAGTTTCATTACCAACAAATCCTTACATTAAGAAATACAATTAATAATGAGATTAAATATATACAAAACAATCGATGGGAATTCGAACCCACGACTCCCACTTTTGCAATGACAGCACAAACACATAAATAACAAGTGGGTCGGCTACAAAACATGTATTATAGTACTAGTTATTGTATTTATTACAATTCTGTAACTGGCTACCGACCTTCGGGTCCTTCTGCCGTGTATTAGTGTATGTGTATAAGAGCGTTAGGACTTGCTACTTCAGAAAATCGTTCCCGAGTTTTCTAAAGTGCCGTTAACTATATGCCAACCAAAAATGGTACCGACTACCCGGGACAGGATTCCAACCCGGAACTACTGTGTCACAACAGTCCAACAGTATCGTGGTACTGACCAACCGGGCCGGGATTCGAACCCGGGCCACCTGTTCGTTAAAGCCATATGTCGCTTTTCACGTCATTAACACATCACACAAATAATTTAATGTAATTGAATAACTCACCATTACTTAATTAATAATAAATTACCATCATGGAAGCACAATAGAGAAGATGCATATCACCTGTACTCACCACGATAGTTAGAGGCCACCAACAAGACAGGGAAATCACCCATGATCAGACGATGACAGAGAGACAGAGAGGGGGGGGGGGTGTTACCACAGGGCTAAAATAGAAGTCGCCCTGCTCTCCACTAAAAGAGCAGGTGTCCTGGCCGTCACCGAGATTGGATTACTGAAAAGGCAGATCAAATACTATGATAGTCCAATACTACTCACATCGCACAGGTGTTGGAAGCGACGAGAAAGGCAACCCGGTCCGAGGCGGCACTAGCAAGGCTGCCTAACATTGGTGGCCCGAGTGCAAAGAAGAAGGGGTTGCTGGCGACGTTGTCTCCTATATGATATAAAGACTCAGCGGAATGTGAAATTAACCCGTACTCTTCGATCACCCGTGAATGCAGGACCACCTCCACGGAAACGATGGAGGTTCTGGCGGTCAAAATTCCAGCGAACCTAATGGTAGAAGAGGGACAAGCCTTGTACTGAGAAATTAAAGGAAAAACCTCACCCAAGATAGCGAGAGACGAGGAAAGAAAGAAAGTAAGTCATATATAAATGGCAAAGTCACTGGGACGACACATCAAACGCGACATGGACAAAGGGGTACTTCCGCCAACTAAGACCACATCGACAAAACACGAAGAGACAGATCATTTGCTGAGGTAACTACTGACAACATGGGGATTTCCAATCCTACTTCTACAGGATTGGGAAGGCTACAATCGACAGGTGCCGCTACTGCATCAAGACCGACGGCCCGACCCACACGTTGTATCGCCGGGACAGATAGTATAATGCACGAGCCACTTTATGGACAGAACTGGGGGAGGACGAACCCTCTCCAGCAAATGGGACGTCTAATGCTACAAACCTCTGAGCATTGTGACGCTATTTTAACAGAACTGATGCACAAGTATAACGACGACCTGCAGACGTAAGAAATTACAACTGACAAACAAGACAGGATAGTAGACAGAACTGGCGTACCTAACACCGGGACAGCATTAGGGGGATTCTGGTGCCTTTGAGGCGGGCAAGCCCCCTAACGACAGAACCTGTGTATTGGATTAGTCGATAGGCGCCACGGCCAGAACGCAGAGTGAATCCGCAATTACCCATGCCTACCACCCAGAATGAGTGATGACGGGGCATGGGTATCTTTGGAATTATCCACCTCACAGGACAAAAACAAAATAGACGAAGACGCCAAAACAAATCCTAACTGATTTCGCAAACAGGATAAAATGGATGAAGCACATACATAGAAGAAGGACACCAATCGGGAGAAAACGAGCTATTTTAAGTAATTAATATTGTACATGAAACGGTAAAATAGCATTTCCTTTTTTTCATTTCTACTTTGATTTTGTTTAAATTATACATCACTTGGGTATGGGAAAATGTTGAAGGAAAGCATTAAAATATACATTAAAATATAATATCAATTAATACAGATTATATATTATTATTAAACTATCAAGGGTTACAAGTTGAGAAAAGTTTCAGACCATTGCTAGACGCGACATTACTTAAACTAAACGTAATAAACCCCATTGTTATCACGTAATATTTAATCACAAAAGAATACACTTCCGGAACATTTTCAATGAGAAACTTCCGAAACTCGCACCTAACAGCCCTCTTCCCCGGACTTCCTTCCGTCTTTGTTTTATACAACGCCTCCGCTTTGGAAAACTCGTTACACGCCTTGTACACGGAAAAGTAATGAATTATAATCATAAATAATCCGCCGCCATAAATTGCCGTGAAGGCAAACTCGCGGAGACTTTCAACGGACCTGAGGGGGCAACGGGACTGTTCGTACGCATCCCCGTGGCCATAAATCTTTGCTAGCCCCCCCCTCACTTTTTGTAAGCGTTAATTTTTTGAGTTTGCTTATATTGCCGTAGCAAGGGTTTAAGCAGGTTTTAACAAAATGTAAACAGGCTTTATATAACTAATGGTTGAAACAAATTTTATAATTCAAAATTTTAATTGGACTATTTATATTTTAATACGACCTATATCGGTATTCGATGGATTTTTTTGAATCATGTAATTTTCCAAGTCATTTCATTTAAATCACGGTAGCAGTAAGTCATTAAGTGTGAAATCACGCGTATGTTTTACCCATGACACGAATTGTGAAGTTGTATTGAGATTATAGTAAAAACTGATCAGTGAAATAGCATAAAATATATGTATGTGAATAAAAACTGTTTGCTGTTGGCAATAAAATTTATTTAGTAAAATAACAATGTTATATGAATAAAAAAAAAAATTAATATTACATATACTAGAATCGCCGAAGCAAATGATCACGTCAATTCTCCGTAGACGCTCCTAATAGCCCTGCCCATTCTATGCAGCCGTATTACACTGTACAAGCAAATTAAAACTTCTTGAACAATCAGGCACAACGTAGCACAAAGGGGCTGCGAACGCAATGCCCTGTGTACCCCAGGCTCTTGATATTCGCCCACACGCATTTGCTTAGCCAATAAGAAGAGTGTCCCTAAAAACCACGAGAAGATCACGCGTTTTTATTACTCAATTGCTTTGACGTGCGAGATATAGTTATAGAGATTACATGACGGTGTAGTACATACAACAATACAGCAATAACTTCTATGTTTTATAATTACGAATTATTGTCATTAATTCTAAAATAATAAGTGTAATAGCCAATAACAAAGAGTTTTTATGCATTTAGGTGTTTAGTTTAGGATCACTAGATTGACTACAGTTTCATAAGTCGCGTTATAAGAAAAAATATGTATTACTTTAACTGAAAATGTGAGATTGTTAAATCAAAACAGTAATAATACGCTATTAGTAAAGCCTCAAAATCATATACGCAATAAAAAATATGAATATGGTGCGATTATGTTCATATTAGTTGTGTAATTAAATTAATAGTGTTTTAGAATACCATTAAAGCGATTATAACCGTGTGTTTCTTTTTTATATACGAAGAATTGTAATCGTACTATTTTTATCTTGTGTTTTCACGGAAATACAACCTGTAAGGTCATCATTTTAAGACCATCTCGGATTGTTTTTATACTGTTTATCCTACCCAGAATACTGTTTATAAATATATCGTGTATAATAATTCTCTATTCCATATATCTGAAGCTTATTAATATGTAGAAAAACTTGACATAAGAACAATAAGTTCAGATTCGGGAAAACCGGTGTGTGTAATCTAATTTATTATTCAGCAGTAATGATACTAAAACGTGCCGTCTAAATAAATATCGTAAATTTTGTGCGCAGCAACACATAAAGGTAAAATTTCATTTCAGCATGCACGCTGCAAAGATAACGATAATAAGTAGGTACATACAAATTCATTAAAGCTAATATGGAAAATGCGCTTGGCGATCGGATAATTACCACAGTGAGTTGTAATTATTTGATAAAAACTGAATTAAAAGGTTCGGGCAAGGCATGTGTTTGCTACTAAAAAAAGTGTAATCTCAAATTGTGCTGGAGTGAGTATAATATTTCCTAAATTTAATGAATCGTTCATTCTATACTAATAAAAAAAGTGTTGAAGAGTTGCTTCAATAATAAAACTACGCGGAAATGAGACCGTAGTTTCAATATTAAATAAAAAGAGTGTTTGACAGTTTTAAAAACAATAAGCTCTTGTTTATTCTATGATGAAAATAATGCTAAAGCACAGCCACTACAGCGTAGACAATACTGTTCAAGTGTTGACCTATTTATAAATAACGCGTGACAATTGTCAAATTAATATAACCATTGAAGAACATTGGTTGGAACAGTTGAAGGGCATAATCTGCATTATAGTAATCCGATCTATTCTCCGTTGCTGGTGTTATTTCAATTGTTAAGTGCACTGACAACAATAAAAAAAGACCTAGATTTGGCATATCAGCCCAACCATTCCCTTTACAAATTCCAGCCGCAAAAAAAAACAATACTTTCACAGAAAGAACTAAAAAATAAATAAAAAATAAATACAAATTAACATTTTCTACCCACTAAAATAAACTAAACCCCCTCTGCCCTCGCCAATTTCCATTCCCACGTCAGCCTCCTGCAGATTTTCACGCCTTTCCCATCCTCTCCTAACCATTCGTTCAGCTTTCTGCACTCTCCCACCCACTCTGCTTTCACTCCCTCACATTCTTTGCTAAGGTGCTACCACGTGTCACTCCCCTTCATACACAGCGCACACGCGGTGTACCCCAGCCCCATCCACACTTTTCTTCCTCGCTCTTCTGACCCACACCTCGCTCTTGTCATGCATACTTTGTCCTCTCTGCTCCACTCTCCCCTGGCTAAGTCTCTCCCTTATCTCAGTTCCTAGGCTACCCCTTTCTCTCAGCTTCTCCTCTACCCACACCCCAGACATACCGACTCTTTCATACATCCTTTCTCTATCCTTCCTCCGTCTACTCTCTGTTCTACTCTTACACCTAATCCATACCTCCCGTACCAGTCTTTCCTCGCCCAAATCCTGCAATCTTTCCTCAAACTTCACAATCCTCACACACGACTCCACCACATACTCATACGACTTGTCTTCTGCAACAGCACTGCTCTCGGTATCGACCTTTCGAGCCCTAGCAGATTCTTCAGAAACCAACCTTGCTCCCTTTCTGTTACCTCCCATTCACGCAATCCCCACACTTCCACTCCATACAACAATATAGGTTTTACACACGCATCCCAGATCTTGCACGCCATTACGAGGTTACTGCCCCTCAAGCTACCCCATTTTCTGCACGCAATCCCACAAGTCATTCTTGCTTTCGCCTGCATACACTCCACATGCATCCTAAGCCCTCCTCCACAATCAAACCAAAAGCCCAAATATTTAAAGCCATTCACTCTCTCAATCAGCTTTTCCTTCCATTTTAGCCCTTCGCCCTTACCCCTCCTGCCCCTATTCCTAAACAACATCCATGTGGTCTTTTCCACATTCACTACTAGCCCCCTCTTATCCAAGTACCTACCGATTCTTTCCAACATCTCTTCCACTCTCTTGGCCACCAGCACCACGTCATCTGCATACGCCAACATCCACACCTTGGATCTATCCACCACGACCCCTCCTGCCTGTCCTCTCCTCAGCACCTCTTCCAACTCGCTCGTGTACAGATTAAACAGGAGGGGGCTCAGCGGGCACCCCTGCCTTACTCCCACATTCACATTAAATTTCTCAGATATTTCTCCATTCACTCTTGCTTTCGCCCATGTCTCTTTATACATCTTTCTCAACCACTCCACTCCACTCCTTCCTCTTCCATACCCAATCTATCCATACATTCCACCAGTTCCCCCTAGGAACTGAGTCATACGCCGCTTTTAAATCCACAAACACCGCATACACTCTCCCTTTGCATTCCAGCGCTTCCTCCATCATTCTCGCCAGCGTGGAAATCTGCTCCCTCGTCCCTCTTTCCGTGCTGAACCCACCCTGGCATTCCGGCAGCAGCCCCTTTTGATACACTTCCGTATCCATTCTATTTTTCACCATAGTCATCATTAATTTATAACCGGCACTCATAATGGTGATCCCCCTATAGTTTTTAACGTCCGAGGCCTCTACCCCTTTGTGAACCGGGACCACCACCCCCACACGCCACTTTTCCGGCACTTCCTCCTCTCCACTCCACACCTTGTTATTACTCTGCCGCACCTCCTCCCTTCCTTCCTCCGGTAGCTTTTTGAAAGCCTCTGCCTTCAGCCCATCTTCCCCCGCTGCCTTTCCTAGTTTTAACTGTGCCAGGGCCACCTCCACCTCTTTCCGGGAAAACGCCTCCCTTCGCACCACCTGTCTCGCACTCGAACTGCCCAGCTCCACCTCAGACCCCGCCATCTGTTCTACTCCTCTCCCAATCTGCTAGCTCTATGCTCACTTTGCCCTGATTCACCCTTCCCTTTAAGATCTCCCACATCCGTTCTCCACTACACACTCCCTCAACGTCTTCTCCACTGATTAACCCTTTCGACTGCACATCTGCCGTAACTCCAATTCACCATTTCCCTCCGCCACCTCGTCTTCTTTATCTTACACTCCTCGTCGAACCAACATTCCCTCTGGCCTTCACTCTTCTTCCTCACCACCAACGGAGCCGCCATCACTCTCTCCAACTGGAGCATCGACTGTACCTCCTCCCACTGACAACAATAATAAAACAATGATTCTTCAAAAATTAAAATTATGTTGTCTTTTTTGTACGTGAAGAACTAGAGGGGAATCACTGTGATAAGGTTGTCAGGACAATGGTGAAGAACAGATTGGACAGTGAAGTGGAAAGACTGAATGCATAGGATGGGTATGGAAAAAGAAGGGGTGGAGTATGTGAGAAGGGTTTATAAAGATTCCAGGGCGAGAGCTAGAGTAAATGGGGAAGATATCCTGTATAGTATTCCTCTATTCCATATATTCTGAAGCGATGGTGTGTAGGAGATCACACCGGAAACCTCTCTAGTAATCCCATTAACACGAAGAAGAAACTTAAATACGGTAAAAAAAACAACTTTCTTCGGCAAAGAATTACAAATTGAGGGACCGGTTAAATATCTATGTGTAATCTTGGATACCTTCAAACAGCATATGAAAAAAATACAAACAAAGCCGTTAAAGCTTCTTGAGCATGCTGGCGAATATTTGGAAAAACTTGAAAACTTACAACAAAAATTGTGAATGGGCTAGTAAGAGTCTCCATAATGATGTCTTACGTACCAACGATCTAGTGACATAAAGATTCAAACAGGGTGAAATAGGAAACATAATATGAATAGCAGGGATGACAACCCCCATGGCCGCAATAGACTTAATATTGGACCTACCTCTACTTCACATTAAAGTTGGGATAGAGGTGAAAATGGCAATCTACATAACTAAGGCCACAGGAAGATCTTAACTAACATATTATGTTATGTTGGGTTGCTCTGTCTTCATTCAAATTGTATATTCTGCTTGTCTCACTCCCTCTAGTTTGTTTAGGCATATTTTTGTATGGAATTTACCAATCTGCCATATTTGCCTCTGTAATTTCTACGATCAGCATGTAATTGTCACTCCCAATATCTAAAAACCCTGGCAGTTGTAAACTTTATTCTATTGACTGTAGCCACTAGTTTATAGTCGACTATTGACTTTTCATCCCTGCTGCGTACTTCGCGGGTATATTTATGGATGTGTTTTTGATTTGATCTGTTGTGTTTACTATATTCATGTAATTTAGTGAGCACAATTGTAGTATTATTTCTCTCTTTATTGTTTCTTCTACATATTTTAGATATCATTTGTATACATTTGTTTGGTTTTCCACTCTGCTGTTAAAATCTCCCAGCTAACTACCCGTCCTTCTATCTCTTGTATGGTTACTTGTAAGTCTTTCTAAAAAGCATCCTTGTCTCTCTTAATATTGCCTTAGTTCCGCCCATACACTAGTATACTAACATATGGGCACTGTTTTGAAATGGTTTTAATTTTCGAATTATCCTCCCGAATACCACGAGAACAAACGAACACCGGAGAATGAATCTACTATTTAAATATTAGTGGAAAATAAACCCAAATAAGAACGACAGACATTTATGACCAACATCAGGACATTATAGAAACACTACCACCACACAACGAACATCTGATATTCCTTGGCGATTTTAACGCTCGTATGGAAGATGCCATGCAAAATTAAATTAATAGCCAACCAGTCTGCCAACCAATGAGATAAGGATAAAATGTATATTGTACTATCACAAATAATATATTAATTAAACAAGAGGGCACAAATCAACAATACTACAAAGAAATAGAAGAACGCGCCTAAACAAAATACTAGAAATAAGAACATTATGTTCAGCCAATGTGGGAAGCAATCATAGTTTGCAATTAAGAAAAAATAGGATAAAAATAAACTCAAGAAATGATAAAGAAACTAAACATAAAACTGAAAGACTACAAACCGAACTATTATGGGACTCATGTATAAGAAATCTTTACCAAATTAGACTGGAAGAATAAATAAACAAATCTCCAATAAGAATACAGGAAGAGGAAGAACGGCTGGGAGAAAGCGGTATAGTACAGCAAAGAGATAACAAAGCGCTAAGAGAAGAAATAAGCAGATTTGAATTATAGAACATTAAATGAGAGCGGGTGAGTCATTGCAGAAAGGTGAGTGAATGAAGGAGAGTATGGGCTAAAGGCGTGGACATTTGCAAAAGACTTACATGAGAGAGGAAATGGTTGAGGGGATAGTAGCGAGTTATACCTGATATGTTGATTTTTGGTGATCGTTACTACTTTATTCTTTATAAAAGTTGGTGCTGCTTCCAAAACCAATTCATTACACACAACATATGATTATAATTTACAGATATATTAAATTAAATGTATAATTTATACGCTTTAAATTTAATGAAGTATTTCCGCAAGTATCATGAAGTTTTTGACGTTGATTAGTTATAAACTTCGCTAAATATGGCACGAAGATTAACATTCCAAGATCAAGCAGTGTTGCTCATATGCAGATATAATCATAACGCATGCAGAAGGGCGGCTGAAATATTCAACGAAAGGTATCCCGAAAAAGCAATCAGTTTTTCACAGGCATCTTGAATTTTGAAACAATTTCAAAGAACTGGTAAATTGGAATTAAATTCCAATAACGAACGCAGAAAACCTGTAAATAATTTCGTCAATTACTTGAATGTAACGCAATGTGTGTGAAAATCCATATCAGTATGAAAATGTGGAGGAAATTTAGGAAAATCAACAGAGCATAAGATACTAGCTATGAATAATTATAAATCATATAAACCAAGATATAATGAAACATTGCAAGAGCGAGATTATGAGAGCCGTTCTGAATTTTGTTTCATGGTACAAGGTGAAATGGAAACCAACAGAACGTTTTCCAAGAAGATTATTTTTACGGATGAAGCTACATTTACCACAAATGATGTAGTTAACTCGCAAAAATGTCGTTGGTTGGCTGCAGAAAATTCAAATTTCTGAGTACACTGCAAAAATCTATATTCACAAAAAATAAATGTTTGGTGTGGAATTTTAAACAGAAAAATTATAGAACCTTACGTATTTCGACAAAGTTTAAAATCAGGAAGATATTTAGAAATCTTAACTACGGAACTAGAATATGAATGTGATAACTTACCATTAACTACAAGAAATTCCCTCTGGTTTATGCAGGACATAATGCTCGTGCATTGGTAGAGTAATCAAAAGTTTAATAGAAAATGGATTGGTAAATATATTCCTTACTTCCATGGCTTGCTCACTTACCAGACCTAAATCCACTAGACTACTTTTTATAAGGTTGGTTAAAAAATAAAATTTATTTAGGCCATTTGGGAATTTATCGGATTTGGAAAACAAAATTAGAGATGGTGAAGGATATTTAAACAATAATCTGAATATCATTGAAAATGTTATTAGAAATGTTGATAGACGGACAAATTATTGTATTGAAAGAGAAGGGCACCATATCGAGTGATTTATATTATTAATGACATTGCCTTTTATTATATAAATTATAATAATTATAAATTTAATATATTATATTTTATGTCAGTCATATGTCATCTGTTTTGTGTTTTTAAATAGTTTTGAATGAAGCACATTGATGAATATGAAGAATAAACTTTTCTGAGAAATCACGAATAAAAAACTTTCCCATTTCTTGCATACTTACGTGGACACGTTGTATATATAATTTGTAATTACCTCCTTATGTTCTATTTGAGTAACCTATTTTTGTACTCAGCGGGTACTCAGTAGGGGTAGCGCAGCTATTCTGCGCCGTGATCGTAAACATATCGCGCTCTCCTTTGTGTTGTGAATTGGAAGAAGGTTGTGGGTGAGTCTTTGCAGAAACAGTTCCGCGCATGTGCCATGTTGCGAACTTCTCTGAGGCATATTTTTGTTAGTAACATTTTTCATCTAGTTTTTCAATCTTTGTTGTTTCTGCATTTTGATTTCCCCAATTGGGGCAAAGTAATAATTTTTGCAGAAGCAGCGTGTTCGAACATTTTGTTTAACCTTTTCTTATTTCAACTTTATTCAGCGCTTCACACAACCCACTTTGTGTCTATCCAAGCAAATTAAGATTTAGCACGTTTTTGTTGCATGACTTTAGGAAACTTCCCTTCAGGATTTTTCCTACTTTTACTGTTCGTGTTTCGGCACTATAAATTACCTTCTTCATTTCGCCATTGCGTTTGTCCGCTTTTGGCTATAGGGATCACTATATCTCTAGTATAACTTATATTTCTTAATTAAATACTTTTGACTGAAGCATTTTATTCCATTTATATACCATATAGAACATTAGAGATAGCAATTCAAGTCGGAGATACTAAGAACAAATATCTGGTTAGAGATTGTTCCCGTTAAGGGTCGCAAAACCAGATACCGGCAATAAGAAGCTGAAGGAGATAAACTGATCTAAACAGAACAATTAGCTTATAAGCATGGTTCAAATATATCCTTGAATTTTTCAACACAGAAGCAGAAACAAACAAACCAGAAATAGTGAAGCGTTCAGATTGAAACTGGAGACGTTCAACTAGAAACCCAGAAATAAGAAAATAGAGAGGATCCCTATCAAGATAGTTCAAATGAAATAATCAATGATCAAATGCGTCAAAGAACTAACAAATATCATGAGGGAAATTGTATACCTGTACAGAATTGCAGATGAATTGGATAACTAGCATAACAATACTCATGTTAGAAAAAATGAGATAAAAGAATAACAGCAAACTATAAAGGAATTAATCTACTAAGCACTATGTTACAATTTACCACATCTTTGTGGTTTATTTAGTGTTGATGCGGATGTGGAAGGATTTTGCTGTACAGTTTAAGAGATGCATTACGTCTCTCAATACGATCAAATGCCTTTTGCTGGTCCACAAAGAACATAAAGACTGGTTTATTGTACTCTATTGACTTATGCGTGATTCTGTCAGAACCAACCAAATTAACAACGCATACCCACATTCGTCAACACACTCATACCATCAGGACCATCGAAAGGTGTCCTCTATTGGAATTCGAGATACCAGCACAAAGTCAATCTTCAAAAATATATGAGATGATTCACCTCTTAGCAATCTACATATCTAGATTTAGATCTTGTTAGATGTCATCAGTGTATTCTCAGCTAGTGCGAATGAATTCACAAAATGTATAGTGGTTTATCTACAAAGTAATGCAACTGTATCTCTAAAGAAAAGGTTTAACGCCATCTGGCCGAACTAACTAAAATAATAATGCATACGCATATGGTAGCATCCGTCAACATACTGATGCTATCAGGATCATCGAGTGGTGCCTTGAAATTTATTTATTGAAATAATGTTCTAACAGAGTGTTCGAGACAACATCAGCCAATCTTTAAAAATATGTGTGAATTGTGTTGTATTGCATTACTGTGTATATAAACCAGTGGAGAGTTTGTAAATTCATCCTCACTAGCTGAGATACACTGAAGATATCAAACAAGATCGATATCTATATATGTAGATTAACATATAAAATATTTTGTTCTTTGTAAAATTGATTATATTTCTTAAAAATATTCTATTTTAATTTATATGATAAGTATGTAACTGGCAACATCCGAGTTGTTTAGTGCAATGTTTCATTTTGTATCGGTTTAATTGTCCATAAATATTTAAATTAGTGTTACGGCGAATATTGTGTAATCGCGACTGTATGGCTCGACAAAGAAAAAATGTGATTCGATATTATTGTTTCTAACATATAAGTTTAACGATTGTAGAAACGTTTGTCATTTAACGACGCTCCTATTTGTAGCTATGCAGCTACAAAGAATTTAACACTGCGCAAACCCGCGATTATGTTGACGGAAATGTACTATATTTTTATGCCTTTTAATGATACCACTATATAATAGCAGTGACATTTATTTACTATCTGCAACAGTCGGATTCTACCCGATTTAACACTTACCACATCAATTCACAACTTTTCTCTCATCTGCACACAAAGATCGTGCACGTTAGATAATGAAATACCATAGAGTTGCGTAATTATTTAAATTGCATGTTGCCGATTACACATGCTATAATCCTCATTGTAACTCACATAATTATAACTTTATTATTGTGTTCTTGAGATGGGAGAGGATATTTATATTATTACACATTGTAAAAGAGCACGTCATTAATATTTATTAAATAAGCACGTCCTTTAAATTTTCTGTAATTTTCAGTGAATACGTAAAGTCGATGTTTGTATTCTAAAAGTGGCATTGCTCTCCTGGTGCCAGCACTAACAATCTCCTTTTGAATAAAGTAGGACAACATGCACATCAAGTGCTTATTACCTAGGCATTTCAACGCTCCACAAAACGAACACATACACAAAACCTTGTAAAGAATCAATTTCGCATCACTCCAGAGAAATTCCCACAAAATTACACGTCTGCAAATCGCATTTGATGTACTTGACTAAACATATGCCCGTTCGAGTGAAGGGTGTGCATTCAAACAATATGCATTTTACCAGTTTGGAAACTTTTCATACAATATATCGCGAATTCAAGTCGTGCTAAATTCTATAAATAATTTTAATTTAAAGATGAAACAGAATTATTATTTTTATTTGATAAATAGTGTACCATATGTATTGTTTTTATCGGAGTTGCTAACTACCGGGTCAGTGCATAGATAAATGAGACAAATGTTAAAAAATACTTAGTTAACCCCAGCTCAGTGGCCTAGTAGTTAGTACGTCTCGTACTGAGCATTGGGGAGCGAGAGTTCAAACCCCGTTGTGGACGAAATTTCTCCAATCACTTTTCACAGTTTACAGGGCTTTTCTGTGCTGTTGTATCGGTTGATTACACTTCTCTGAGGTTCTCCCTTTACCAGCGGAAAAGCTCTCAGGCTGTAGATAGAATTTTTTTTAACAAAATGGATCAATCGTGCCCTTCTGCACTCGATATTATGGATAAAGATTTATAAATAATTTCACTTATAGTACGTATTTCAAATTATCTATTTACTAACTGTATCGTTTACACGTATTTCTGTAAACTCTTAGCTGTAACTTTCATGTAGGTCCTTAAAGTTAGCTCATAAGGCTCTAAAGGATAATAACACTCGCGCGCAGTTATGCTTAAACACCGTTAACACTAGCACCTACCCACTTTGGCCGCATTAAGGGTGATTTACTTTTTCGGATAAACTAATAAAACTTTTACCTGCCAGTTATTTTATGGGCCCCTTAAAACGCTTAACAAGAGCAATAAAATTTGTTTAATAGTGGGGCTGATTTAAAGCGGTCCAGGGCACGATTTACCGCTCATCCCGAATTAACTTTTCTGCGCTCATCTCGCCCGAACGAAAGATAACTTTTCATTATCCCCAGCCGGTTCTAAAAGTCTGCATTGTCGCAGGTTTATTGTGTAAAAACGCCGCGCGAATCCGGCAGATTAATGTCCGGGAACAGTAAAAAGGTCTCAGACAGTCGCTGCAACACGACAATTACATTACGCGTTTTAATTCATACGCTGGGGGGCAAAAAACTTCCGGACCGGACGAATTATGACTCGCTATGAATACAAAATAATTCCTATACAATGTCGTGTGTTGAAATTCTAAAGTGATCGTTCGGTGTGTTACTATGTGAGCACATTTGAATAATACAAGCGTATGCTATGGTTGGTGTGTCAAATCGAGCTGATGAGATAAAATTATGTGCTATGCAGTTTTGGGTAGTCTGATAATTGAGATGATAAAGATACATATGTATGTCAGATGTATATTATTTTGAGATATCGGCTGAAAATGGTAGCCACAATTTTTGAACTTTTCGCGCGTATACTTATATAATTAACGCAATTACTGCGAAAAAAACGATTCATTTACATTAGCGACAATTTAAATATAGAGTTGTATGTTAGGCAACTTCGTATGCATTACCATTGATTTAAATTAGCGCTAGATAACTGCCTTACTTGCGATACTATTGAACATAGCTCACAATACATTAGTAACAAAAATAATGCGCACACATCACAAAGATTTAAATTCTGCAAACTATTAGTTATTCTCGATTAAATTGTAATCAATTCTGTAAAGACCGTTCAAGAGCAATGTAGTAAGTCTTAATCTCGATAGTATAATTATTAGGGAGTAGTAGATTATTGAGTACTACGGCTAGTAGTAATCTACTTCTCAATGACACGTTTTTTCGGATAAAAACTACCTTAAGAAAAAACATTTTTAGACACTAAAGCCCTGGTTTCCTCGGAATCGGTCGCTTGAACGCGAATTCTTATGTCGTAAAAATATTTTTACGTTTATATAAATGGACGCCTTTCTGCAGAAATGACACAATCCACCTAATGTTAAAGTTGAGAAAACTGATTTATATAAAGATTTATACAAAGATTTATATAAATTAAAAATTATCTATTCATCTTAGGTTAATTTTGGACTTCTAGAGATTTAAAGCTATATTTTTATAGCTTTAAGTTAAATTGCGTACCTTCAATATAAAGGTAAGAGAAACAAACATATTTTGTGGGTTGGTTCCTTTCTGCAGAAAGGCGTCCAAATTAATATGGTTTCCCAAAAAAAAGTAATGCAAAAAGACAATGAATTATGATGAAACATAGAGAGTTATTCAATTAAATCGTTATTTGTAATGTGTAAATCATGTCAAAAGTGGCAGCTTTAACGCGTTTCATCAACGTTCCATAATCTATCTAATCTACCAATAGTTATGGAATCCATTAGTATCAGTATTTATGGCAATAATAAATAGATTTTCTATGGAACTAGGGAGGTACTACCAGTACTACTGGAAATACAGCACGATTTAAAAAAGGCGCCCGATGTCCACAATCAGGAATTGCTTTTACAGTTTATTCAGAAACAAATTGTAAATATATGAATGGATATAGCCTATGAAATCTATACCTTTTATGGGACTTTGATCAATACGGCCATAAGCATCGAATGCTAGTAGACTTGGAAGACAAACTTATATTTAGTTTAATCTACTCGGTGATTGTTTAAAACTGACAATTGTATATGAAATATCTCATAATTTTTTGTTGTTTAATTTTATAATAAACATTGTTATGAATTCCCCACTCTATTCTTTACATTCTACTAAATTTCAACTACACAATAAAATCTCAGATTTCACCTGCATTCCATTGTCGATTTCGTGCACAAATTAAACTAAATAAATTAGTGAAACTATCCCACACTAATCATAAAAAGCAATTAAACCATCGTAATATATAAAATTTTGCGCTGCGCAGTAATTTATGTAAAAATATTTGTGAAAGTGAACGCCGTCGCTAAGAAGATGCCTCACTTTTGGGGCAGACAATCCCATGAATCATTTATGAATGCGGATTTAGCGGAGGAGTTTCATTTCACCGATTACGATTAATTCCGCTGAGTAAATTTCAGAATTAACATTAGCATTGATAAATATTTGTAGGTTCAGTTGGGTTTGTGGGACGAGAGGTGCAGTCGCTTAATTGGTTATTGATCCAAACGAACGGTGTTTTATGATGATTAACCAGTTTGAATGATATTCATGCACAGATCTTAATTTGCAGGACATCCTGTGCTCTATATGTGTGTGTGTGTGAATCAGGTTGAGATGATTCGAAAACTTGATGACATATGTAAGTTTTTATAGACTTTAATGAGGTGTTTTTCTATGAAGTACCGACAGATTTTGTTTAGTTATTAATATTATTATTAAGTTTTTTTATGGTGCAAAAAATTAATCATAAACGACACAGTTATATCAAATGATTAGTCATTATACAGGTGTCTGTTTGAGTTCTATGTAAATATTAAAAGAAACTATTAAAAATCGTTTAGCGTGTAGCGTTTAATCGATTTACTGGTTTGTTTGTCTTACTAAAATAAAGGAGAGACACATGTTGAGAACTGGAAACATTTAAAACATAACAAATATAACAAGCAAATATAGCAAACAAATATAACTCATAGCACGCTTATGGCTGCCCTTCTCAAACGAAGCAATGATAGCACTATATAATATAATAATGTCGGCTAAATTTGAACGTTGAGTGATGAATTACGAGTCTTCACTCAATGATTTAAATCATATACCGATATTTCTTTACGCAGTACGTTTTTCCGTAGTAATCATTCATGATTCAAGCAAATTTATTTTTAATTAAAATGCGTTTGTTTATAGAAAATAGCAGGAAATCGTGTTTTGTGCAATTGTAAACGTTGTTTGAAAGGTATGGTTTGGCTCGTCTTGAATCAAGCAGCAATCGACCTGATAATCCACCCAACTACCTTTGTTCGCAGAGTGCATATGAATCTTTGCGAATACACAGTTTTTGCGTAGCTGAAACAAGCTAAGAAAGACATTGCCTATGTAAGTGCAAAACTTAAAACGACAGAAAGACAATTTTAACAGCAGAAATTATTAATGATATTGAAAACCATATAGAATGTATCCCATATAAATCTTTAAGGAAACACAAACAGGTTAAATTTTAAATAATTTGAAATTAATATATATCATAATATTATATACTATGAAGAAGTAAAATAATACTGAGATCACCACAATAAAGGCAGAAAGAGATATAAATAAAAGAAAAAACAGCAGAACATAAGGGGCACAGAAATAAACAAATGATCAGCGGAAAATAAATGGAACAATAAATCAAGACGATAAAAGAAATTATTCGCGATCAAGAGATGAAGAAAAGTGTGGAGAGTAATAAGGTGAAACTAAAGGAGGAGATCCAAAATAGCAAATGACAAGAAAGAAGAAAGAATTAAAAACAGAACGAACCATATTAAATACAAGAATATAAACACTGGAGGAGATAGTTGAACTACAGGTAAAAGAGAAGAACAAGAAAACATAGTAATGAAAGGGGTACGATCAAGCCTTAGCCCGGCGATATGAGGAATGATGAAAATAGGACAACCACAAGATGGATCAGAACTGGGACAAAAACAATTAAGGAAGCATCGAAAATATTCCAGTCCGTTAAAAGCAGGCATAATAAACAATGTCTCCAAGAACTGAAGAACTATAGTACTACCAGATGTTCTTAGCGAAAGCTACAAAGTACCAACCACATATGCGTCAAAGATGTAAACGGTAAAATCGGACTGAATAATAAAGATAACTTCGAAACACATTGAACAACCAAGCAAAAAACTCCGACATCTCAAGGCCAACAATATTCCAGTATCTAGGCCCCCAAATTGCAAATGAAATTTTTATCATAACCAAAATCTACAAAAAAATAACAAGACGCCGAGAGCTGATGGCACAACGGCAGAATATCACCGAGTAATAAATATCAGAAATAGGAGTCTTTTTCAGAAAATCTGGGATGTAGAGAAGGTACCAAGAGATTGGAAAGAAGCGTTAATTCATCCGCTGCATAAGACGGGCTGTAGAAAAAAAATTTATTGCGGCATATCCATAGTACCAACAGTATATTAGAATATTTTTTGAGTGATTACTTATGACGATAGAACTAACGATCGAAAAAGAACTCGATAAATATCAAGGTGGCTTCAGAGTAGGCAGATCGAAAAGATATTTATCATGAAACAAATAACAGACAGAAATAGAAGAAATAAAACCTTCTTTCTTGCCGATAGACAGACACTATTTCAAAGGCTTGAAGAATTTGAGATTGACGCCAAAAAAGGATCACCCTCACGATAACAACCACCAGAGTTAAGCTCCTGGCAGAACTTTCAGAATTGTTCCCAATAAATATATCGCTGATTCTATTCAACTGTGTGTTAGAAAGTGTTCGGAGAAACACAATAACTCTATAGAACAAGGGAGTAACGAATGGTTCGGGAGCAAACACAGGGAACGCTAGTAGAAGGTATCACCTTCGCGGACAACATGGCTTTTCTTACTAATAATTTAAGGGTTGCCAATATATATCTTTACACGTTAAAAGAAACTGCACTAAAAAACGAGTCTACACAACTCATTTGAAAAAAAAACAACCCCGCGAAAATTAATAACGAAATACGGCACCATATACAAATCCAACAAATTTTAATATTTAGAGGAAACCTCTCAAAATAATGGCTTCGATATTGCGATATAAGAAATGGAAGGGGAAGATGGAATTAGCATATCATCCAACAAAAAACACTTACAACAAAAAGAGTTTGACTCGGAATGCCAAATTAAGGCATTATACCTAAGTCATGAGACAAGTAGCCGTATCAGAATGCCTTTATTTAAACAAAATAAGATACATCGAAATGCTTGAAAAATTTTAACACATACTTTTAGTGAAAATATATGGGTAAGGAAAATAGATCAAGGATATAGAGTGCAAACTAATATCATAATATACTCTAAAGTAAATAAGCTGAGTACAGAAATTAGGAAAAGTAGTTTTAAGTATTTTGGACACTTAAGTAATCAATCCTACTTAAGTGTCCAAAAGACTTAAAACTACTTTTCCTAATTTCTGTACTCGGCTTACACAATAAGTATTTTTAACCACTATTATTACAAACTGAAACAAACAATGTCTTTGTTATAAACTGCAAGAAAGACCTACAAACATGTACTATTCAATAAGAAGATGTACAAGATAGAAACACTTTTAGGTAAAAGTTAAAAGTTACTGGAGGTGAATTTTTGGAGGATAAGAAAAGAAGGCTACGTTTACTGTCGCAAGAACTCATGGAGTACCGGAGCCAAACGATGAAACGACAATACTGGCGCAGGAGAAAGGCTGAACAATTATTTAAAACCTAGTAGAATCGATGTTAGTAACATGATCAGTATATTGGAAGAATATATAAAGAAGGAATTTGAATCCAAAGTTAAAATCGAACATACTTACAAAATATACAAACTATTGAAATTATTATGGTGGAAATCGAAGAGGGGGAAACGAAGAAAGCGATAATGCCAGCTAAATACATACTAAAAGGAAAATAAGACATATAGAGATAATTATTAACAAAAAGGAGAGAGCAATACAACAGGAAATAAGAAACATTGTAAGAATAAATACGTACAGAAAACGTGGACGAGATAGGTTACTAGACATTAACAGTAACTAACCAAGAATATCGTTGGAATAGAAGAGAGAAGAGCTAAACACTAAAAAGACAGATAACGCAATCAAATACTGGTAAACCAATTGACAGACACACACCAGACGACGTACCCGACGATAAATAACCGTAAAAACGTTAAGAAATTCACATATAAGAACAAACATAAATCAAAGGGGACACCAAATATGAATGATCACGGGAAAAAAGGAAATAATATGACGAACAGGCATTTTGGTAATAAGGCTAAAAGGAAAATAAAGCGAGCTAGTAAAAAAATCGAGAAAATGGACATAGAAATCCTAGGCGTACAGAAACTATGAGGATAGAGAACTAGAATTGGAAGAGGAACAGAATACTACAAAAACTCTGAGAAGCATTTATCTGAAACTCTGAACTAATTCAGAAATTATGAGAAGAAAAGAAGATGCTAGGAGATAGCAAAGAAACGAAAAGAGATGAATTATTACCGCGGGATATTCATACCACCGTACACTAGATTCTCTGAAGACATAACCAAAGATACGGAAATAACTCAGTGAATATCAGGTCTTTAGGTCATACAGCTCGTGCAACGATCAGATATTTAACCTGAAACAAATCGTAAGAGAACGAAATTGAAGAAAAAAACTTTCTTGATTTGTGTCAATAACCCGAAGAACTATAAAAAATTTAGATATAAGAACAAAAATAAATCAAAGGGGACACCAAATACAAATGACTACAGAAAAGGGAAAGAATATGACGAATACGGCATGGAACACCAAAAGGTGAAAGGAAAAGAAAGCGAGCTAGTAGAAGAAAATAGACATCCCTATACGTAACAGAAACTAGGAGAATAGGTAGGGAAATGGAAAAGGGAGAGCATATGCTCCCTATTCTTATATATATATATATATATATATATATATATATATATATATATACATATATATATATATATATATATACATATATATATATATATATATATATATATATATATATATATATATAGTAAATAACACACACAAATTGTGCAGAAAGGTAAGGAGCAAAGGAGAGAGATCAAGCATATATAAGGCAATAGAAGCCGTGAATCTTAATCACAATTATTAAGCCAGGATAAGAACATTAAAAAAGTCGTTCGCCTAAACAGTTTGCTTAACATTGGGAAAATTGGATAATGTATCGACTCTAATAATATAATTAATAAAAGCCAATTTGGATCAAGTTCAATTTTATGATTATATTATATAATCATAAATAAGAAATACAGTAAAGACGGATATTATACAAGAGTTAAAATACAACCAGAAATACCTTTAAACCATTTCACGGTTATGGCAAAAATTGCAAAAATGAAGAGATATATAAAGAGGACAAAAATACGAACACAGTCAAAGAAAGGATAAGACTGTGTAGACCAGGCATGGCCAACTTTTGTGTACTAAGATCTACTTTTTATCTAAAAAAATGTGTCGCTATCGACTTGAGATGCTTTCGTTTAGCATGGTTTATCATTGCTCGCCCCCGTGGCGTGCAGTATCGCTCAGGTCTTGCGGTCATGCGTCGCCAGTTGTAAGGGCCGAGGTAGAATTATGCGCATCGGAAGCGGCAAATAGAACAATAAACAATAAACCCGTACCAACCCAGAGTGATAAACGAAAGGCACTCTGTTGTCATCTATTTATCAAGTAGTCTTCTAATCGGTCGCTTCGCGATGGACCGGTCGACCATCGATGTATTGCCACCTCGTACAGACTAACCCGTGAAGAGACTACAAGAGAATATTCCAAACTCACATAAAAGTGTTGACATCAGTGACTAAAACACACGTACAGTCGAGCAATGGTGAGAATACTTTAAGGAAGCATTGATAATGACAGCAAAGGAGTAAGAAGTGTATTGAGTAACAAGACACGAATGGGACCAGAAACAACAAATTGGTGGATTGAAGATATAAAAGAAGAAAGAAAATTAAAGAAACAGAGTTGAAAGATACTTAGACAATAAAGTAAGGGATAAATATAATAGATAAAAGAACCACGGTATAAAATGAAAATGTTAGTGAAACAAGTAGACCAAAAATCGAGATTTTTTTTTATTTATTTATTTATTTAGTCGAATGTCTATCTACCGTATTATTGGCTGTCATATACATTATATACATTTCTGTCTCCCCCTTTCCTTTCTTCTATTTCTCGTCCGGGTACGGATTGTCTATTTTGTGTGTATATTTCCACAATTTCTTCTTGTCTTGTGTTAATTGTTTAATCTCTTTCCATTTTATAAAGTCTTAAAATCCATACGGAAAGAAAAACACACAAAATCGAAGAAGACACAATAAAGAGATGGAAGGAATACTTAATGACCATAGAGCAAGCATAATAAGTGGAAGAGACCGAAGCCAATACAAACAACATAATGAATGAAATGGAAGAAGACGAAATGATAATAACCAAGGAGATAGCGAAAAGGCTAAAAAGATCGAACGCAGCAAAATGGGACCAAATAACCGCTGAATAGGAGTAAGGAAAATGGACATATTAACAACACTACTAAACAAAATGTGGCAAGAGGACAACTGCCCCAAGATTGAAGAAAGAGATTTTCTACCAGTTTACAGAAAAATAACACAAAAAACTATATATAAATAAAGCTGCTATGCATAATAGAAAAAGAATAAGAAAGCAAAATCAGCAAAAAAATAAGAGAAAATAATACCAACAAAACTCTGGACAAAAGGAGTGTGATTTCCGGACAATAACAGAACAGTCATCATGTAAGTGGCATTCGTAGACTGATAAAGATTTTTTTCGACAGTGTGCCAATAATATGCAATAGCCTAAGAAGATGAGTATTAAACAGAGAATTAATAAACGGAATGAAGAGGATATACAATATAACATCAAAGAGGTTATAACCAAATATTGATTAAGAAAAGGAGGAATACTCAGCCTAATATTAGTTAATATCATTATGGGGTATAAGAGGCAAAGGTGAAAATACCGGCCTAAAAGACAACCTCACCTGCACGCGTGCACCCTGCCGGACAACATGTCAACCGAACTACTACTGGTATAACCAGTACACTCGTAATGGTCAACAGTTTAGAATGAAAGAACCAATAAGAGCCAGGGTACTTCATTGAGATTATAGTGAGAAACCTTACCAAAAGAGAAGCAGCTCTTCAGCAAACGATATAGGATATAGAAAGCAAGGAGAACCTACTATATTAAACAACAAAAATGTTATCTCTAGTATAATCAATATGACATACGACTTTATACAAACAAATAGTTACTAGTTACTACTTACGAGGCCCAGAAACCAAGAGTTGGCAGAGCAATATATTCAGCAGAACACAAGGTTTCCCAGGTCGTCATCAAGCGAAATCCATATACAATAAGAACAGAGACACAACTGTAAACCACACATCTCTAAAGTTTGGCAGGAACATGGCTTTAAGAGTTGGTACCTGGTACATCAAACCATTACACGAAGCAGGTAAGGTCCACAACGTAATCAAAGATATAAAGAGGCTATCGGTAGACTTAAAGGGTATAGGCGAGATGCGCTGGCTGAACTCTGGTCAAGTAATGGAATCAATCAAGTAGTTAGTTAGCTCGATAACACTAATAGTATGCACATACATGAAGTGGGCATCATCGTAAATAAGAAAATAGCTAAATACATCACAAGCTCCAATCTCGGAGAGAATAATACTCAAACAACAACTAGACACTATCCCGGCCAAAACCAACATCGTCCAGATCTATGCACCAATCTCTGACAAACCAGAAGAAATTCTAGAATTATTCTACCATGACCTAACAAACCTTATAAAAAAACTTCCAAAATAACACATAACACTAGTCAGGAGTGATCTTAATGTCAAGATCGGAATGGGCAGCAGCGGAGAGATAGCCTGCCATTTCGGTCTTGGTGAATGCAATGAACCCAGCGATATACTGTACACCTTTGATGCAGAAAATGAAATTACCAGCGAGAAGATTATAACCCAAAATTGACCACAATACAAACCAAAACATATCGCCACGAACAAAATAGACTATGTTAAAATTAAAAAACGTTTTAGAACTGCAATAGCATCCATGAAGTGATACCCGGGAGCCGAGACTATAATCCGGCTAAAACTCAGCTTAACTAAAAACTTAAACCTCTTCAAATACGACGCAGGATAAATAAAAAACGAACAAAGAAAATAAGAAATACCGTCATATGCCAATGGTAAAATAAAACAAGCAATTAAAAAATATATAATCTAACACAGAGGAAGCCATCAAAAATCTACAAGAAGCCAGTCAAGAAGTGAATATGCCCAACTATGATGTTAAAACATAGATTACAGACTGGCTATTTGAAATGATGGAAAGAAGAAGAGAAACAAAAGGCAAATACAAAACTATTTAAAACGAAATTGACAAAGAAATAAATAAAGTCATTAGAGAGACACAAACTGAGAACTGGAAAGCAAACATGATTCCTTTACTTTCCATTATAAGGTCAAAAAGACAGCAGGAACGTACTGATACAAAAAGCATCGTGCCCAAGAGACCACAATGGAAATATCATCGTCAACAAGCAACAAGAGAAAGACATCTGGAAAAAAAACATGTAGAAAACACATTCATATACTATAGAAATCTAACACCACTTATCACAGATAGTAATAAAGGTCCGTCCATAACGAAATATAAAGTAAGAAATGAATAGACATGATGATAAGAAGAACCAAGGATGACAAGGAAACACAAGGCCACACAACACATACTCAGAGTTTTTAATGATAATTAATGATATAAGCACAAAATGGCTTCTGAAATATACAACAAAGTTTATAACACTAGAAAAATTCCGCAAGGCTGAGACTGAGAAGTCGACCAACAAACACAACGCAAAGAAATGCGAAAACCATAGATTCATAAGCCTCATAAGCTACATCATGAAAATTCGGATTCCGTAACGCTTTAGGTACTCTATCGCAACTCCAAAGCTGCAGAGACGTCAAGCGTTTGATACAGTGTAAAATGATCACCTAACAAGAATACTAAAAGAACTAGACTTATACGACACAGATCTAATAATCGTCATCTATCACGGCTAGAAAACCAACGTAAATATTGGAAACTGCAGAAGAAATGGAAATACATTATAGTGTAAGACAGGGTTGCGTACTTTCCCCATTGATCTACAATATATACTAAAAACGAATGGAAATATTTCTAGAAGACAACAACAAAGGAATATTATAAACGAAGAACGTCTGTATAACACCTTATACACAACTGACACATTCATCTTCGCGGACAGCTTAGAAGAGGTAATAGTCACACGAGCATCAGAAACAAGTCAACGCTATAGACCCGACTTCAATATCAAGAAAACAATGTAGATGGTTATCAGCAAAAAACCCACATTTCCCGAACAATTACTAGTAAATCAACACTTGATGTTGAAAGTAAGCTGTTATACATACATGGGCACAATAATCGAGAAAGCCAAATCATCATTTAGCAAAATGTCCATGATTTTCAAAAGCAGAGACACTAGTAATAAAATTAAGGCTTTTGCGATGTTATGTATTCTCGGTCCTGCTGTATGGGTCCGAGTCCTGGACGCTAAGTGAAGCATCACTGAAAATACGTAGTCTTTGATGTTGTGTTATAGACTGATAGGGAGGATATTCTGAACAGACCACGTTCATAAGACTGAAGTCACACTCACTCGAATGTTTAGGTCATATGTTAAGGAATGAATGAAGATACAGATTACTCCAACTTATTCGTAAAAACAAAAGACTCCTTCGAGCCGCAGCCAATTAAGTCAATTTAGTCATCTACGTTGATCGAAAGGCCCGGACCGGATAGGTACAAACTAATTTCTTCTTGTATCAGTGCCTATCCGGTCCGGCTGATGCCGATCAACATGAGAACATGTTCTCACTAGGTGTATTTACAATCCATCCAATTCTAAACGTTCAACAAATTTATATATAAAAGTTAAAAGTAGTTAGGGCCGGTCCAAGGTAGTCGGGCGGCCGAGTTCATACATAATTTGACTGTCCACATACTGTGCTTCATATTAAACAATTAATAAATACTGGGAAGAATCTTATATTACCCAGGCGAGTTTATGTTTGTGTTTTATGTTTATTGTCTTTTCGATAGTTCGATTCGCCCCGGGCCGAATATAGCATGGCCGCAACATCAACTCCAGCAGTCATCAATTCTCACCGATCAGCCTATACAATGTAGATTGTATATCGTATCGTCTCCTGAGTCGAAGAATGTGACATTGAAGCTAAGGTTTTCTCTCTCATTATTTATGTTGAATCGGATAATCTTAGATATAGTGATCAATTAAAATCTATCTCAGAGAGGAGAGGCCCTAATCTACCATTATACATATTAATATTTATATTATGTTTAATAAGTTGTCATATCTGAAACTATTATTGAATAAGTTTACGTGCAATAACGTTTTGTGCATCTCTGAACACTGGATGTGCGAAAGAAAACTATCCACATTATATTTAGAAAATTTTATTGCAAATTTATTTTGTACGAAAGACAATTTGACAAATGTAGTTATTAATCATTACTAAATAAAATCGAAAATACGAAGGCATGGATATTGTAACAGAAGAAATGTGTTTGGAAGGTTGTGCTATCAGGTTATTATATTTAAATTGTATGATAATATCTGTATATAGTCCTGCATTAGGTAATATCAATAAGTTCATACTATCCGTGGAACAGATTTTAAAAAGAATTGGAACAAATTAGAAAATTATGTTACGCGGTGATTTTAATATATAGATTTCTCAAAACCTTCAAAATATAGAAACAAGTTAATAGCCCTATTTCAGAGTATAATTTCAAACTAGAAATAAGTGGACCTACAAGAATTACGAATCATAGTAAATTTTGTATTGGTAATATTATAACGAATTTAGATAGTCGTAAATGTGCAACAACAACCTTTGAATATAACATTGTCGAAAAAACCAATTGGCGTTCCAAGGATGGAGTCCGTTTAGGATCCATTTTATTCATCATATTTATAAATGGCTTTCCCACGCCTTAAATTATCCAGTCACGATCTATGCAGACGATACTACTGTAGGTGTAAGCGAAACACCAGAACAAAATCTACCCGAAACTATTAAATGTGTAATTTAAACCATTACAACTTGGTTAAAAAATAATTTAATGTGTGAAAACCCAATATTTTAAATGTGTGTAATAACCGGCAGTAATTAGTGATAAATAGCGTATGTAGACAATATATTATAAAATTTAGTGAGAATGTAAAACTATTAGAACTATATATAGACGGTAATTTAAATTGGAAATCCCTCATTGAGTAGTTAAAGCCAAAACTAAAGCTAAATTTGTACATATTTACCTTTACATACTAAACTAAAAAAATACCTCCAATTATTCAACTTTGAATTCAACTTTGCCTGCTTTGAATCAATAATTCGTTATGATATACTATTTTGGGGTAGTAACAAGTCTAGTTTAGTCTAGTCTAGTCTTTCACAGAACTATTACTTCTTCAGAAAAGGTACTTCGAGCTTTGTTGGTAATGCACGCTTCCATTTCCAAAAAAACTAAATATTATGACTGTGGTTAAAATACAGGATTCGGAAAAAGTGCCGGGATAGCGCTCGATATTTTGATAGCGAGTATATTTATTATTTGGTATTTTATATACTTTTACTTGACGTTGTATACTGTTTCGAAACGTTTGTATTAGATAATGAATGCATTTATAATACATGGGCGAATATTCTCAACAATAACACTACGACAAAAGCACAGGGGCATCAGCACAGAGACATTATTAAAAATCACTATTCGATTGTATTTTTTTAAATTTATTTATTTATTTATTTATTTATTTATTTATTTATTTATTTGTTTATTTATTTATTTATTTATTTATTTATTTATTTATTTATTTATTTATTTATTTATTTATTTATTTATTTATTTATTTATTTATTTATTTATTTATTTATTTATTTATTTATTTATTTGTAGCGCATTTATGTGCTACATTAATTTGTATTAATGTTTCGTTATGTATTATTGAATAAATCTATCAATCTAAATCTAACATAAAATGCCATAATGAACCCTGAAATAGTTTACAAACAGCATACAATGCATTTATTTTGATTTCAGTGGCTAAAATTAATCTGAAGTAGTGCATTAAATAGTTCACACGAAATTAACTACTCGCAATAAATAAATAAATCGCTAAGTGGCGCGTTAATTGGTGCCAGCGATAAAAAACAAGGGGTGAATAATGAACGCCGTTAAAAGACGGACGTCGGGCAATAATCGATTTGCTTAATTGAATTTGCACCGTGATCCACTTTCCAAAGGTCAAATCGCCGTCGTAGGCTTTTAGTAATGGGATTCCCTATGATACCTGTTTGTAAAATGCAGTGTCTGCGAACTCACGAAATGTTTTATTTGGTCGTTGCACAACAGCAGTATTTTTTGTCAATTTAGCTTGCGTAATTATAAGTGTAATGGTTGCAATATTTTATAGAAAGTTACCTTTATAGTGTGCAGGTCCCGTGGCGTTTGTTGTTGATGGTACCTGTAACAAAATTCTGTGATTAGTAATCAAATGGCGGTAAATGTTAATTGCTTTGTTTTCACTGCTGTGTTTTATGAAATTAATAAGTAGTAATTGGAAAGATACAAAACAATTTATATGTAAATGTGAATAATTCACGCTGTTATGATCATATTGTTTTTTTTTAAAATATTTGCAGGATATGTCTTTGACTTTATTAAGTTGTTATAAAAATCGTGCTAGGCGAAAGAAAATAGCTTTACAAATTACAAGAAAGTATTATTATAAAAATATATATATTACAAATCTAGACGATGATTGTTGATAAGTAAGGATGGAAGGTGGAGCATGCGGTGGTGGCAGGTGGTGGTTTACGAACTACCATATATATATATATATATATATATATATATATATATATATATATATATATATATATATATCACATAATGTAAACAGCCGTGAACAAACTTACGGAAAAAACATGAAGTCACATTCAAAACTCCTACACAAATGAAATTCACATATAAGTTGACTTAAAACTGCAATAATTGTTCACTAAAAACGACCAAAATACATACAGATAGAACCATAAATAAATCGCAATGTATAAGATTCTACTTCGATAAAACAGCACACGGTGTTACTGGACATCCTTTATTTTTCTATAGTAAATTTAATAACAATTAGATTTATGTTAGTGATACAAGTAAAGCCATAATTAGAAAATATAAATAGGGCTATTAATTCCCGTCTTCACCGGATCTTTTTTTTACCACATCATGTATTAAAATTATTCAAATAGTAAGCGAACTACCCGTCGTCCTACGGGGGATGATTTTTAATTGCAGAAAAAGGCTTAATTAAGTAAATTGATTAATTCGCGGAAAATAATGTAGTGCAGGATTCAAGTCGTTTGAAATGAAATGGCGAACGGGCATAGTTTGGTTGGTTTTGAAAGCGAGTTATTATTATTATTATTATTATTACTAAATCTTATTAATATTTATGTTATTCGACAATTAAAATTATAATAAGGAACGATTAATGCAGTGATAAAAGAGCGAAAACATTAATTAAGAATAAAAATATATTAATCGCCATGTGATAGCTGCAGAAACGATAAGGTTTTTATATAAAAGCAGCTCGAAATTAACCGAAAGGCACACATCAAGTGTCTCAGTGTGTAAAGTATTGTAACAATGAGGGCGTTTGTGCTTTTGTTAGCAGGTGTTTGCACCTTGGCTTTGGCCACACCAGTCACCAAGCAGAATTTTAAAATTGGTAAGTAAAATCATACAGAAATTGAATAAGTTATAATATTAACATACTCGAAAACATATGGATGCATTTTTTTAATCTTGAAAATGTGGTAATAATAAAATAGACATCTGGAAATTTTATAATGAAAAATTACCTTGCTAGTTTTGCTGATATTTGCTGTCTGAGTCATAAAAAAAAATATAAGTGAGAACAATAAAAATGTTGATAAATTATCAGCAATTTAGGCATAACAAATATATAATAATAAATATTTATTTGTCGCTAGTTTTGTCGTGATAAAGCTCAAAAATAGCATACAAGTTTAATTTGGGAAATATTTTTGTTGTTTTTATAAATATTTTGTAAACCCTTTAATGAATTATTTTATATATTTATAGAAACTAGGACAAACAAAAATGTCATTTTGCTGATATTTCCTCTCAAAGTCGAAATAATGTATTTTTATTTTAATTACCAATAAACTAGGCTCATAAAAAATGATAAAAAAAATTATGATGTTACTACTTTTGCCGATTTTAACTATTAAACTCTAAAAATTGAAACATGTGCTTAACACAAATATTTATAAAGGATTTTTAAATTTGTGTAGCGAGTGAGTTACCAATAATATAGGATTACTAATAATATAATAATAGAAATTTATGGGTACTAGTATTGCCGTAAAATTGTCCATGCATATTTATTAAACACTTTTATTTCTTCAACAGCTGATAATGTTCATTTGAACAAACAAAGAGACGTTCTGCGTTTATTCAACTACGTGAACCAACCAAGCTACTACAAGGAGTTCCAACAAATCGCAAACACATTCCAATTCGAGGGTCAATGGGACCAATGGACTCAACCACAATACGCCAAAGAGTTCCACTACTATTACCAACACGACATTCTGCCACAAGGAGAAGTTTTCTCAGTGTTCGATCCAGAACATTTGCAGCAAGCTATTGCTTTGTTCAAGGTGTTTTACTATGCTAAGGATTACGAAACTTTCTACAACGCTGCGGTATGGGCACGTCAACATGTCAATGAAGGCTTATATGTGTATGCTTTGTCTGTTGCTATTGCTCACAGCAAACACACCACTGGTTTGATCTTGCCTCCAATTTATGAAATCTACCCGCACTACTTTTTCAATGATGAAGTTATGTCTAAGGCACAACAGTACAAACAGCACTACTATGAACAAGAGGAGGAAATTAAAGATGCTACTTATAACGGGTACACCATTCAAGCGAATTACTCTGGTTGGTACTTGAATGTTCATCCTGAACAATCTATGACTTATTTCACGGAAGATGTTGGTATTAACTCTTTCTATTATTATCAAAACATTTATGCTCCATTCTGGATGAGTAATGAGGAAATTGTTTATGATACTACCTTCCGTGGTGAATATTTCTATTGGCAACACCAACAATTGTTAGCCCGTTACTACTTGGAACGTTTATCTAATAATATGGGTGAAATCCCTCACTACGCATACGAATATCCTATTGAAACTGGATATTATCCATCTCTGCATTACCATAATGGCCTCCAATTCCCAGTCAGGCCCAACCATGCTCATCTTTACCAACAGAACCAACCAAGCGAAAGCTATACTAATGTGCAGGATTATGAACGTCGTCTTCGTGATGCACTTGATATGGGATTTGTTTTGACTACTGAAGGACAAAAGGTAGAACTTTTTACGCAAAATGGTTTCCAAACATTAGGGCTATTGGTTGAAAGTAATCCGGAATCACCCAATGGACGTTACTATGGAGATCTTCTCATCTTCGCTCGTCACTTACTTGGTTACTCTACATATCCATTGGACCAATACAAAGTAATTCCATCCGCATTAGAACATTTTGAAACCTCCCTACGCGACCCTATGTTCTACCAAATGTACAAACGCATTATGTACTATTTCTTCCAATATCAAAACTACCAAGGTCCATACGAACAAAACGAGCTCATCTTCAACGGCGTTACAGTAGAAGGCATCACCGTCGACCGCTTGATCACCTATTTCGACTACCACTACAGCGATTTATCTAACGGCGTCGCGGTTAACGAAAAAGAATTCCAAGATGACTCATTTGAAATCCGTGCCCGTCAGTACCGCCTCAACCACAAACCCTTCACCTACAAAATCAATGTCGCAAGCGAGAAACCCACTGAAGCCCTCGTAAAAGTCTTCATCGGCCCCAAATACGATGAATACGGCCGCACTATTAACATCAACACAAACCGCATGAACTTCTTCGAATTGGACCGTTTCCACTACACCCTCACCACCGGCCAAAACATCATCACGCGCAACTCGCACGAAAACACATTCTTCAGCAGCGACCGCACCACCTACAAACAACTCTACCAACAGATCCTCACCGCCATTAATGGTGGCGAGCAGTTCAAATACTACGACTGCTACAACTACTACGGATTCCCACAAAGATTTATGCTGCCCAAGGGTGATTTCGGCGGACAAACCTACCAATTCTACGTGATTGTAAGCCCATACCACGAACAACCCAACAATGAATTGTCATACTACTTCGTCGACACCACCTACAGTCTTGGGTATCCATTCGATAGGCCGGTGCAGTTCGAAAACGAGTTCAACGTGCCCAACTCGTACTTCCAGGATGTGGTGATTTACCACAAGAACACCCAGAAGGAGATGTACCATCCATGGAGCAAATATTAAGTTTTTGACTTGACTGATTTTCAATAAATAAACGTTTTGAGCATATTTCGATTGATTTTTTCACAAGTATAACTATTTCTAACCAAATATTAGTCACAAATATCTGCTACTTTCGATAAATCAGAACAGACTTTGTCGTAAGTGCAAACTGGAACATAACTGTCTCCACATCTCAACAACACGAATGTGAAACACGGGTTTATACATATCGTTAAAATAACAAATACAATATAAAATTTTAATGAAACTGTTCAAGGGGGTAGTTTACTGCGTGTATTCATTAAGGACAGTTAAAATATAACGCGACCTTAAATGTAAAATAGACCTTGTTTTGACAACTGATTTTAAGGTTATGTTCCACCGATTAAATCGGTAGATAATATTTTTAACCGAGGATTACTGCTTAACAAATGTTCAAAAAGGAGGAACAAAATAACCGAAGATTCGTACATTAACATTTAACCGTCAATGTGACAACAGGTGTAATATAATTAAACGGAACATGGCCTCTAAATCAGATGTGAAAGTATAACTGTCAATTTTGAATTTAAAGACGCGTTCACTTTCGTGAATGAGTTGGTCTTGACCACCACACCGCCCCATGTAAGTTGGCATTGTTCTCTTCATATAATAAACACGTTTTGGTAGTCTAACAAACAATGAGGTATTGCATTTATTCATAGAAAAGTCTGTAAAGGTGGATTTTACCAAAGAAACTATAGAGGACGTAGACGTTTCCGACGACCAATCCGACGACCAATCCGATGACCAATCCGACGACCAATCCGACGACGAATCCGATGACGGCCACAATGTTTCGTCATCGAACTATCAGAGATATTTGGTCGTAAATTTAAATATCATTGAAATCTGGGGGTCTATTCTGTAAGTTCAGTTTAGTCTAGTAAACACCAGACTGGTCTAGTATGCCCCAGGCTCTGCGAACGCTAATGTATACTGCCTATGTCAATCCAATCTGATCTTACAAAATAGAACCCTAGGCTAGATAGGGCTTGGACATTGGACGACATATTTCAATTACGCAACAATCGGGTGTGGGGTTAGCAGCAAATTTAAATCACCATAGTGTGCAGCCGGAAGTTGCTTATATCGGAACAAACTTGTGGTAACACTTGCGACGGGGTTGTCTACATTGTGCTTATGTTCTCTTGTATATTGTCCTTAGGATTTTACAGCCTATAATGGTCTAAAGGTATGTAAAGATATATATGCTATGAAATAAAGTGTGCGAGGGTGTTTCAAGACCAAGCCGACTATGCTTGTGCATTGTTTCAAATTACTTGAACTAGTGTGGTTGGTCTTGACCACCTACCCGCTTCACCTTCGTTAGAATAATGTTTTTCATAATATAAACACAATACTCTGATATATGGTCTAACTATGATAACTCATAAATTCAAAACAATGTAGAGCAAATTTTGATTCAAGTAAAAAAATATATACAAACCGTGCGATTCTTAATTGAAATTAACTTCTACATTATATTGGATTGAAAAAAGTATGGAATTTAGATTTGATAGGATCCACACTGTAAGGGCATTGGTTGCTAGTGAGCACCACTCATTTATTAACTTTTAATAAGTAAGATAAACAATTGTTTTGCATTATTGTTTCTATTAGAAATAGTAAGAGATGTGGGTGGGTGTTTACTCCTAACCTACTTAACCTGAAGTATTCTTCGTAGGTACAGTTGAAACTGTACCTACGAAGAATACTTAAACAATATTAAGCGTTTCTGCTTATATTTTGAAGCTATTATTTTATTTTTTCTATATTTCGGTTTTGTTGGCTGTTTGGTCTTCTGCATTTCGTATCTAGTTGTCTATATAGTATAGGTGTAGTTGACACTCTGCCCCGTTGGCCAAGTAACGTTCATGAGAAACCATCATAGCGGAAAGAGTGAGCGTTTTCTTAAACCTCGGCGATTTTGCGATGACATATTTTAGGAAGCATCAAATTTTGTTTTATGTTAAATAAAACCTCGGCACAAGCAGTTTCAATGCTTCGTAAAGCTTATGGGAAAGAAGCTCTACGACAGACAAGAATTTACGAGTGTTTGTCAGATGCAGTGGCAGTGGCCAAATGCCTTGAAGATCTCCGTTCAGGTCGCCGCTCAACGTCCAATGTCCAGAACCGACAATTTTTTTTCAAAAAGTGCGTGAGGCCGTCATATTTGATCGCTGCAGAACAATCGACGAATTGAAGGGAAAATACTGGAATTTACTGGAGTGCATTCCAAAGAATCATAACTGAAGATATGAACATGAGACGTTTGTTCCACGACTGCTTTCCGATGCACAGAGGGAGAACCGTTTGAGAGAATACCAAGACATAAAAGAATATGCATTCTTGTCAAAAGTCATAACAGACGATGAAACTTGGTGTAATGGTTATGGCCCTGAAACAAAACAACAGTGCAGTCAGGCCCAAAAGAAGCACGACAAGTGAAATAAAAGTCCATGATAATTTGTTTTTACGACGTCAAAGGAGTCGTCCACGTTGAATGTGTTGGTGATGGCACCACAGTGTACCAACATTACTGTCTGGAGGTGCTGAAGCGATTGCATGATGCAGTGAGAAAGAAACGACATGAAATGTGGTCTTCGGGGGCCTGCTTCATCAAGACAACGCGCCTGCCAACACAGCTTTGAAAATCAACCAGTGTTTGTTGAAAATGGAATGTCAACGGTTTCTCACCCCCCTTACTCGTTCGACCTAGCCCGCCCCCCTGTGACTGCATTTTATTGCCAAGAACGAAGAAAAATTTTCTGGACATAGAAGAGGTTAAAAAAATGCTGGAAACACTTAACAGCATTAGTTCAGAAAAATATAAAAAATAATATATATAAAAAAATGTTTAGAACAGAGGAAACCCCGATGGAGATTGATGTTTTCAAGATGTATTAAATACAGACAATTTAAATAAATATTTTACGTTACTTTTGCGTACTCCCTTGTATTTTGACGAATAGGAACAGATCAGGCATGTATTCCTTAAACAAGGAACAGATGAATAAAGTGAAACAAAAGATGAAAGCTGCCAAAAGGAAAACATTGCAGGTATTTAGGAACAAAGAAGATAGCCAAAGTAACCAAAACTTCTTTAAGGCGATGATAAACTATGCCGAATAAAGCAAATAAAGAAAAGATATGACGTAATACTTACAACCAACAAAGGTGAAAAGATTGAACGAGTACTATTTTGATCTACTGGCAGCATAATATGCAAAAATAGAGCACAGAAAATGAAAAGGTAGCAAAATGAAATGAGCCGACAAAGTAACAATTTCAGAAGAAGCAAATCTGAGAAAGGCAGCTGGTTATGACGGCATAACACCGGAAGAAGTAAAGCACCTGGGCCAAAAAGGACAGAAATTGCTGCTGACGATATGTAAAATGGCATGGAAAGAAAAGAGAATTCCTAAGGACTGGGAACTGGCATTAATTGTACCAATATTTAAAAAGGCAGATAGAAAGTAGTGCATATCGGGGAAAATGAAAAAAATAGGCGGAATAGATATATAGGGTACGATAGTTGGAGAGGACCAACCAGTTGCTGAGGGATTCTGAGAGTGTGTACGAAAGGAAAAAACTGGAGGAGATTCAAAAAATAAAATAGAGACTGAAGCAGTGTGTGTCGGAGAAAAGATAGTGGCTGGTTTTGAAGGGGAGGGAAACGAAGGGTAAAATAAACATAGATCTGACAATGTGGGAGACTAGTTACAAAGAGGTGGCGGGGACTGAAGACGAGCTGCGGAATTCAAGTCAAGTGGTAGGACGTGAAAAATTCTCTTGGAATGAGCTGCATTGGGTCAGTTGAAATTGGGCAAGCAGCTGGAGAAGATGAAGTGAAGGCTGAATCAGGTTGCCAGTGGAGGAAAGGCATAAACTGCTACAGCGTATCAATAGGTAGAGCGGTGGAGGTGCCAGTAAAGTGGCGCATGGGTGTGATAAAACAGCCTCATAGCTGAAAACTATATGGGAATCACGTTAATGAGGGCGGGTTACAAGCTAATGATGACAATTGTGAAAAACAGACTAGAAGGTGAAGTGGACTGAAGAGTGTTGCCGCTAGAAATGGTGGGTTTAGTAAGGGGAGAGGAACGAGGGACAAGGTAACAGGCTTTTACGCTAGCGAGAACGGCGGAGGAAGTGTTGCAGTGCAAAGGGAGAACGTATGCGGTTTTTGTGTATCTAAAAGGAGCATATGTCCATGGTCCCTACGGGTATGCTAGTGGAAAGGTTAAGGATGGACGAAGAAGGAATGAAATGGGTGAGAAGGAGATACAGAGAGATCTGGGCAAAAATAAGATAAAATTAGAATAAATGTGTAAGTAACGCAGAAAATTCGGTCAATTCCTTTAAGTTTCAGCTTTGCAACCATAATTCCTCCGGAACCCAAAAGCTTTGGTTTCCCGGAAGCTGCCTCGGCGCATCGAAGGAACGTCGGCAGATCGCTAGCTGGCATCGTTTATGGTTAGAACTAGGGTGGTATCTGATCGCCTTCGAACCTCTACCTTTGTCTAACCCTTTGAGCCGTTTACTGTTCAACCTGTACAAAAGTGAGCTGGCGAAGGTGGGGGACCACGGAAAGGGTTGCGGTAGGAAGGACCGAGATATGAATGTTAGCATATGCGCATGATGTAGTACTACTGGTCAAGAGAATTGAAGAGAGATCTTGGAAACAATGGGAAGGTACATTGCTAAGACAGGGTAGTGAAATTAATGATATTTAGAATTAAGGGTAGAACAGGCAGAGCGGAAAAGTTAGAATGGAAGGGAATAATGATTGCGAGAGTGAATTGTCTTAAGTATTTAGGTTTTCGGTTTAAATTCAGAAGTGGTCGTGGGAAGCATTTAGAATGTGTGCCAGTAAAGACGATGCGATGATAAGAGGGTGTAATGGGGTGACGCTAAAGAGGTAGCGCCCTTTCACCAAAAACGGTCGAGTCTAGAGACATAGTCATTAGATGGTTGGCGGTCACTGGTTCGCACTGGGCACTCAGTTCTTAGCTATAGCTCCACGTACCACACCCTGGAAACTGCATCCACCAGCAAGCCAAAATAGCTAAGGATAGCCAGATATGGTTTCCCTGGCGTCTGACTCATAATGGGCGGCCACAAACACCGTCTGGCCCAGAGTTGGCGGTTGATCAAAGCGTGCCGAAAGACTCAGGGACCCACTGCATTTAAAATACCTATAGTAAACTATCATGGACGTCCAAACTATACATAGTGATACGACATGCGACTATGCATCCGGCGCCTTAAGGTTTCCGGGATCAGAGGTGTGACATGGACTACCGATAAAGAAGAGATATAATACAGGTCTCAATTGGAAAATATGCGACTGGTCAATAAACATAAGTACAAGCCACTTAGGGTGGCAAGATGGAACGTTCAGACCATATTTCAAGCAAGGAAGTTAAAAAAATGCGACTACCGAAATGCAGAGAATAAGAATCGACATCTTGGATATGAGAAAAATGCGATGGAGCGAAAATGGGCAAATCAAATATAACGGAACAAGGATGTACTATTCTGAAAGCAACAGCAGACGCAGAGTATACATCGCTGGAGGAAACGAAGAGTTCCATGAATAAGTAGACAAGGTAATTCTGAATTATCAAGACGTTAATATTATCATGGGTGAACTAAATGCCAAAATAGACCTGAAAGAAATGGCAGTAGAATAGTTCCAGCCAAATGAAAAGAAGGAGGAGTGAATAACCGATGAAATCATCTATCTAATGGAACAACGCAGAAAGAGCAAGAGCGAGCAAGCTACAAACAAAATTTTCCAATCAGCAATCAGAAAGATGTAGGAGAAGCAAAAGAGGCGTGGATTAATGATAAATGCAAGGAAATAGAATAACTCGAAGACAGACAGGACCAGTTCAACCTGCACAAAATAATTAAAGACGAAGAGGACCCCAATAAGAACTATTGCAAAACTATTCGATAATGAAAACAAGCTTATTATGGAAATGAAAGAGCAAGCGGCATTCTGGAATGCTTAAGAACAGAGTAAAAGCTCCAAGACAAGCAAAACCGGATAAGGCAGCAGAACGAGAACTGAATCCGGAACTGATTGACATAGACAAGAACGACTCCCACTTGAAGCTGTTTAATCACATCTAGAATACTGCTAGTATCCCTGTTGATTGGCTGAGATTCACTTTCATTAACCAACCAAAAAAAAACGTAATGCAAAACGCTGCCATAGTTACAGGCTAATCAGCCTTATAAGCCAGGCACTCAAAATATTTTTAAGCATCTTACACACTCGTTTATGGCGAAAATAGACGAACACATCTGCGAAACACAGTTCGGATACAGGAATGGACTAGACACGAGAGGCGTCTTGTTCTCTGTGCAAATTAGCACAAAGAAGTGTATCGATCTACAGAAAATGTATATTGCTGCATTATCGACTATGAAAACGCTTTCGACAATGTAAATCACTAATTCTAATTAAACTACACAACTGTATTGAAACAACAGAAATCGGGGACTACGTAATGGAAGGAATTCGTATAATAAATGGAGTCCCATCGCAAAATATTTCTTCTGGGTATAAACGCAATATTCCAAACTGCCCTAGAGGAAATGGAGAAAGGAAATAAGATTAATGGAAAGTGCCTAAACAACATCCATTGCGCGGATCACACCGTGGTAATATCTGATAATGCAGAAGATATCCAATTCCTGATGGATCGAATAAACGAGGCAAGCAAAAAATATGACTTAAGATGAACATACAAAACACCAAAATTATGAGATAATATTCCAACATACAATACCGAACGCCGTATTCAGTCTAGACGATAGACAAATTGAGTACCAAAGTTTAAATATCTCGGCTGCTGGTTCAACTAGAAATGGGACCATGGCATCGAAATAAAAATCAGAATCATGTTGGCAAGAGGAGATAAAAACCTTATAAGCAATCGGTACAAGTGCTACTTACTGCCAGCTCTCCTATACCGACGCCTGGACTCTGAAGGTAACTTCAATTAACCGTCTCGAAACGGTCGAAATATGGATGATCCGACGAATGCTAAGAATTCCATGGGTGGACCGAGTTACTAATGAGGATCGCGAAAGTACCCGAAATCCTGACAATTATCAAGCGGGTAGGGAGATCAGGAAGTACAAACTATGCATGATAAGAGCGAGATGCGGTTCGAAGATAGAGGAAGGACAGTCTGGATTGGGCAAGGGTACACCGAATGTGTGGTAATGAAAGCAGAGTGGGTGTGGGATTTGCAGAAAGTTGAACGAATGGTTAAAAAGGGATGAGAATGGCGTGCAAATCTGCAAAAGGTTGAAATGGAAAAGGAAGTAGGTGAGGGGAGAGGAAATAGTGGGCTGAGGGTTATATGTCTAGTTTTAGTATTTTAGTATTCGATATTATGTGGAGTTATGACAAATAATGGTTTTTAGCTATTTTAGAGAGAGAATATTGTATATATTAAGTAGGGATGGAACATATTGTTAATGTTTCCATATTATTATTGATGTGGTGTTTCTTGTAATGGGTATACCTAATAAAGTTTGTTCTTGAATTTTTGAATAGAAATTAAGAGATGCCATAGAAAATGAGGAGATTCGAGGAAGGTCGATTTAGTTACCATAGGCCAAATATTTACAATAAGACAACTAACATAGAAAGTGCTGAATATAACAAAGAAAGATATTTCTGTTTTAGAGATCTCCAAAAGACATGTGATAGTATTTTCATAGACGAAACATGGAAGAGCCTAGAGGCAAAGACAATGAGAGGAGAACTAATAGAAGCAATAAAATGAGTATACAATGAAACAATAAACTACATAAGAAGCCCAACAGAAGCTCGGGCGAATTCAGGACAAACAAGGGGTGCGGCTATGAGAAATTTCGAGCCCCCTATTGATCATAATAATAATAATGGATTACCATATGTTACAGATACATGAAATAAATCAAAATAACTAAGTGTGCATTTACAGATACAATGAAAGTACGAAAGTAATGTTGATCCTAATGGAAGACAAACCAATAAAAATGAAATGATGTATGGGTCTTCCCCAAGCAGTAGATAATTTTAAATATCTGGGTATAATATTAGATAGAACCGGAAAGTACGACAGCGACATAAACCATGGAATAAAATCAGCAGCGAGATTGTACAGTGCCTTACTAAGACATTTTATAAACAAGAAAGAATTAAGAACGCACAAATAACAATCTTAAGATCAATATACATCGATACTGACCTATGGGAGTGAGTCTTGAGTCATGAATAAAAGACAGAAATCAAGAGTGCAGGCAGCAACGATGAAATATTTAAGAAGGAATTAACGGAGTTACAAGGAAACACATAATACGAAATGAAGAGAAAATGAAATTGCTAGAAGGACAACTGCGATGGTTCGGATAGATAAATAGAATGGTAGAATGGTAGCACAAGATAAGGAATGCAGGCGTGGAATGCAAGAGCAAGTGGAAATAGCACCTGATACTCGTAACAGTGAAATCACAAAGATCTCAAAAATATATGAAAGCTATGGCAAGAACTTTGACAGTCGATAGGAAAGAGTGGATCCATTTCTACAGACAAAGAGTAGCTTTGTCCCATGACAAGCAAAAGAAAATAACGTCGATCCTTAAAGGACTTTAAATGAACTGATTAATAAAGAAAGTAGGAAAGTATTGTAATAAGGATTATCATAATAGTGTTTATGTATAAAATAATCTGGAAAGATGAATTTGAGAGCCTATAATGGTCTGACGTGTATCCTATAATAAAAGTTATGTTGATAATGTATCCATTAAATAACTTATAAAATCCATAAATCTGATGAGACCTTCGTGAATACGGTCAATTGAGTTACGAAATTAATCTACGTTTATAAACCTAGTCTAAGAATAGCAACTTCAAACACATTTCATTCGAAGCCAAAATGTTTACGCGTTTATTAAATTCGACCGTTGCGCATAAATCTCAAGTTTATTAAATATCTGGCAAATAAAACCGAGCACATAAAACATGTGAGCATAATAAAAACACATACAAAAAGCCACGAGTGGAATTCATGCACTGATGGCAGCAACATAAAATTTTCAAACGAATATTCATATTCAATGGGCATCGAGCGGTGTGAAATATTATGCAATATTCCCAATTTCATTGCGTAAATGAACCGCAAAACACACTTTCTTCTTCCGCGTGTACAAAACCGAGTTATTAAATTTAAATCGCAAGGCGTTCCGCCGCTGGACTGCATTTAATTATAAGTTTTTACTTTAATTTCGGCGCTGGGTTATTGGTGCGTCGCGGATTACATTAAATTTCTCCGGAGGAGGAAGAGTGGTTTTCTGCAGGACGATTTGAATATTATAATTTTTAGCGGATGTAGCAGTTTTTAGATTATTAGTGCTAACTAAGAAAAAGGAATCATATTAGAATTATATTTATGATCGGATGAGTTACTTTATCTATTTTAGTTGAAGCTAAACATTCGGTTTTTTATATTCTTAGCTTTAAAACTACAATAAAAAAACATAAATAATAAAATTATTAAAACATTTCATACAAAACCGACATGTTATTGATATTTAAAAAATGAATGTATGAATCAATTTATATTAAAACCACTCTAACTTGAGATACAGAATATTTATGAAAATTTGCTAGCGCATTAAGTTATTATGTTATGTGATTTCGATTTTGAAAATTAAGTTATTTACGATTTTTGAAACTGCCATTAACGAAATGTTATAAACAAAATATAGTAACGCGCCATAACTCAGTTACTGCACTAGATTTTTAATAAAAATCGCAGCTTAAGCCCAATTCACACATAAGCAGCGTCGGGCGCAGGCGCAGTGTAGGCGAGACGCAGGCGCGACGTCGCACAGTCGCTTGTGATGTCCATATGCAGTGAAGGGGCGGACATTGCACCTTATGTTTACATAGAAGCGGCGTGGAAGAGTTTAGCTTCTTCGCCTACCGTGACTTAGGCGAAGAGGCGAAGACGCGGTGCCAGCGCGGCGAGCGGCACGAGGCAAATGCCCGCGCCTCGTCACCTAAGTAAGCATTGCACCACATGTTTATATCGTGCCTCTCGCAGCGCCGACACCGCGTCTTCGCCTCTTCGCCCAAGACACGGTAGGCGAAGAGGCGAGAGGCATAACTCTTCCATGCCGTCTGCGCCCGACGCCGCTTATGTGTGAATTGGGCCTTAGATCTAAAATATATCTATTAATCACAATACGTCAATAGACATTTCAATTACACAAATTGAATTTTTGGTGAATTTTCTGAAACTGATACAAACCACATTTGATAAAATAAAATTTATTGAAAGCACTAACTCGAGTTACTGTTGTAGAATGTTTATCAAAAATATATATACATTCATAATATTTTAATTATAACCACCATGTGACGTTTGACTTTACAACTTTGAATTTTTAGTAAAACTAATCAAATTTTATAGAAGATTTTTTTTAAACCGCTATAACTCGAGTTCTAGCACTAAAATTTGCATGAAACTGGACATGTGGCTCGAACATTGATCTGTTAATCACCGTACGTCCTTAGCCATTTCAATATTATAACAGAATATTTTTGCCTAATTGACACTTAGACGAAGATTTATTAAAACAACACTATCCCGAGTGATATTTTTAGAATATTTATGAAAATGTACATGCACATTAAGAATAAATTAGTTAATCATCATGTATCATAACATATTTCAAAAAACTCTATAGGGCAGGGGTGGCCAACAAGTCGATCGCGAAGCCAATTTTGGTCGATCGCTCGCAATGTTTTAACTTAGAAACCGATTAAACTACTTAATAAATAAAGCACTAATGACAATATAAGTCGATCGCGACACATTTGTAGATAAAATGTCGACTCTATATAAAAAGTTGGCAACCCCTGCCGCGTCGTTTTTTCGCCGGTCAAGGGAGCTCAGAGAGCTCATAACCTGCTATTTAATATTTTTCATGACTTTGGTGGAACTAATGGAATCAAGATATATTTAATTCCAGTTGTAGAACAATAGTTTTCATGATAATTAGTATGTAGGTCAATAATATATATATTTAATCACCATACATCAATAGATATTTCGATATTACAAATTGATTTTTGACGAATTTTAACTTAAACTCTGATACTTTCTTGAAATAAGATTTGTTAAAATCTAACTGGAGTTACATTTCTAGAGTATTTATGTAAATAAAACTTGAAAATTAATAAATGTCCCCATTGAGTTCATTATGCGCTGCACTCTATTAATTTGACAAGTAGAACACACAGTAACAATTCAATTGTAATAACGGTGTATTAAAAGTGAATTATGACGGACGCAATAAAACAATCAATTCGTCCCATATATACGAAAAGATGATGAATTGTAATAACGCGAAAATTGCCCCAGCTGCCGTAATAAAGTAACAAACGCGTCTCGCGGTTAGACTAATGACGCTCTAACGGAAACACGGGAAGCATTTTTACCTTAAATTAAAAACACCTATCAGATGGTTTCCACGAGCAGCCTAATGGCGTGAGTTTCATTGTTATTAATAATGATACGTAGCGAATTAAACCGGTTTACGGTTACGTCGCGAAAATATTGAATTCCTATATATAAACGTTGTGTGAATTATACAGTTACACGCAAATGCAGTTTTGTGTTTACCAATATGCAGGTCGAGTTCGAACGGAATAACAATTTCCCATCCTCGAACCATTATGTGTGTGTGTGTATCAAGCTAAATTATATTAATTAACAAACGAGTATTTATTTTGTATGTTATGCATGAAATTGCAAATGCAACAAATTTAATTAAAATGCACTTTCAATCCGTCAGCGCATGCGGAGTTAATAAGAAGATTAAATGCTGCTTTTAATTATGAAACTTTTCGGTTTGCAAAGTATTATTCGGGCAACTAATATTAAATGTAAGGTAATTAAACTTTGTTATTTAGAATTTAAAATCGTGGAACTTTGTAGTCTATTCATGAGTTCGTGAGCTGGTAACTCGTTCTTTAAATTAAGTATTTGAATTAATGAATTTTTGTAAACGGCAGACCTTTTAGATGTATTTTTACGATTGAAGCAAAACTGGGAGAACATTTTCTATGAACTGAATTGTATTTTTTGTCATAGCGATTGAATTAATTATAATTATATGTTTTCTTTATCAGCGTTAGTACTAGTTATTGTAAGTAGGGATGCAAAAGGTTGAAAACTAGAAACTAAAATTAAAACCCAAATGTCGAACTTGCCTGCACGCATAAATAAAGAGGCTCTGGCGACCGCCATTATTAACGCTCCCCCTCAGTCGGCCAACAGCCTCAAAAAAGATGGAAGAGCAGATTGAGGTAAAAGTACTCTGAATGACCAACAAGAGCGGAATATTAAATGAACCGGCCGGGAGAAAAACGCAAGGTAGGGCTTCCTAGATAGTCACCCTACGAATCCTTCCGACGCGGAAAATTATGAAGAATTTAACACAATAGAAGTAAATTTAACACAATAGAAGTAAAGAAAGATTCTCAGGCTTCAAGAGTGCTGACACGACCAGACTAGACTAAAAATCTTTGGACAATAGCAACTTGAAATGTTTAAAGCCTCTACCAGGCTGGGAAAATTGACAAAGTATCCTTAGAATTGTATAGATTAAAGACAAAAATATTCGAAATAAACGAAACTAGATGGCATATTACGAACTAAGAACGGAATATATACTTTTCTGGAAAATTTGCAGTCATTTGACTCAGAAATCAGAAAAATCGGCAATACATTTTATACCACTCTTGAACCGAGTTATGTTCCCACAACAGAGCAATTTGGAAATGAAACCATTTTTCAGATATAAGCCCAGACGGGTAAACAACGTAGTACCAAACATTGTAAAACATTTACTAAAAAATGTACTACAGTTACTCTTTTCATGAGACATGAATTACAAATACAATTCGCAGAAGAGAACCATTTCACAGTAATAACTAAAACATTTTTCAAGCTACCAAATAAAAGCCTCCATATGTAGAAATACCCCGAATCATTTATTGTTTGGAACAACTAGTTTAGCCTAAGCTTTAGAGGAAAGAGTTAAATACTCGCGATTTAAGACATTGCAGAATATCGCATCTTAGAAAATAGCTGAGTTTTCTAACTGCCGCCAACCTGAGTTGAGTTCATCTGTCTGTCGCTTCGTTGGCACATTCTGCCGGCCAAATTTCACTGTCTCTATGTTTGTATTATCAACTGTGATGAGTCATTGACCATTGATGTGGGAATTCGCCCTTATCTTATGATAGATTAAGGTCATTCGACATTTTCTCCAGATCTTTGAGCATCTCTGCCGAGATGACTATATCGTCCGCGAATCGTAAGTGTTCAATATTATTATTTAGGCCCAATTTAAAACGGTAGGAGCTTGAAGACGTCTTCGAGGGCATTCGTAAAAAGTTTCGAAGAAATTACATCTCCCTGGGGAACACCTTTTTGAAACATGATGGGTGCTGTATTACCGTGTATTTGGAGTCATTATTGCAGCGCTATAGAGACATTCGAGTATTTCAATGTATCGGTAATCTACTGGACATTGTTGTGGCGATTGTAGGACAACCAGGTTTCTATGGAGTCGCTTTCTCATGGTCGACGAATGCCAGGCGAATAGGCTTCTTATACTCTTCCATTTTTTTTTATAATGTGTCGTACTGTATGCATATGGTCTACGGTACAGACGCCCTAGTAGGCCTATGGATTTTCAGGCAAGCTTTATCTGATAAAAATAAGCTGCCGTTGTACCGCTGTGAATAACTAGGTTGAATCGTTTTTGCACCTCTTTTACAATTGGGTTTCCAGCAACTTATAGAAGCTTAGATGTAATGCCGTCCTCGCCTGGTGCCTTGTTATTTTTCTGTTGTATCCATGCTAGTTTTATCTCGTATATACTTAAGTCGGGTTTAGCTTCAGTGTAGTGTCGCGTAAGTGTTGCTCTTTCATCACTTGTTGCAAAGGCTCTTACTGGTGCTCCTGGTGATATTGAGGAGCGGCAGTACAACGACAAGGAAATAATATATTCGTCTATTTTTCGACGATCAGGGAAAAGTTATAGAGGAGACAGAGTGTAACCTCAGAGCAAATATAATCATAGGGGGCGACCGGAATGCGAAAATAGCCAAGGAAGGAGGCTATATCAACCAGAAAACTGGAGAGGTAATAAGGACACTATCACAAGACGGGGTTATTAACGGGAAAGGGACAAAATTACCCAATGGTTTAGAATGTCAGCGTCCTTAACGGGGTCTAGAAGGTGATAGCGAGAGAGATTATATATATATATATATATATATATATATATATATATATATATATCGGGAAGGAACGCGTCTGTGGTAGACCTAGCCATAGCTAATGAGCGGGCACGAATCAAAATAACACGACTAAGAGTCGGGAAAATTTAGACCACAGGTCCGTGATGGTGGAAATCGAAATAACAAAGGTAGATGGTACAGAGAAGAAGAATAATACAGAGGCGGCGGAACTTCTATGGAATGCCAGCACGAAGAGTTTTTCAAGAGAAGTTGAAGACATTGGACCGGAGCAGTGTCAAAAGCATACACCATGTGCTGGAGGTAGTAAAAGTAGCCCTGTCAAAGAAAGCAAAGGGAATGAACCACAAGGAAAACGACGACTAGTCTAATTTAGCATCTACAGAATAAAAAAGGGTGATAAGAAAGTGTATGAAGGAAAGGAGAGAAGGAGTAGGGGATATAAAAAAATTAGTGAAGCGAAGCAGAGGTAGAAAGTGGCTTGCAAAAAGAATAAGATAGAGTAAGAACAGCTGGAATGGGACGAGTTGCAGTGTCTGAAGATCGAGTCCGAGACAATAAAAATATATTAGGAAAAGTGCACCGAAACAACGGAAGGTATTGGAGGAGAGCATTACGATACAGGAACGGAAGGAGCATTTCTAGGGTGACCGTATATATAATAATTTCTTCTATAGCAATTTAAGTGGTAGAGCAGAACAAATAATCTGAATTTCACGTGTTCTTTAAATGTAAATTTCATTGTACATGTGTTTTCATAAAAAATAAAGACAGTTTATTATTATCATTATTGTTATAAGGTAGATACTACCCGAACTTGGCATCCAGTAGAGTCCTTACAGTTCCAGGAGGAAGATGTACAAGGAGTAATTTCGTTGACGAATAACGGCAAGGCACCAGGACCGAATTGTTCCATAAGACGTGGAAAGAAGTAGAAGAATTGATATGTGAGCATCTCACGAGAGAGCTAAACAATGTATGGGTAAGCAGATCAACGCTTCCGGTAAGTTGGAGAGAGGGTACAATTGTTCTGGTGTACAAGAAAGGGGACAAAGAGAGCGTCGCAAATTACAGAGGCATAATGTTGATGGACACAAGGTATAAAATCTACACAACATTAATAAAAGAACGGCTAGAAGAATTTATAGAGGAGAAGAGTCTACTATTTGAAACCCAAATTGTCTTTAGGATGCCCAGATCCACAACAGAACATCTGCTAACCCTCAAATACATAATTGACAACGCGCTATAGCGGAAGACCGGTAAACGGTTTACGGCGTTTGTCGCGTATGATACTGTGGACAGACAACTGTTGGTACAGTGTATATACAGAGTAGGGCTGCTAGAGCAGCTGTGTTGGAGTGTACGTTGTATATATGAGAAAACATGGGCAAGAGTAAACGTGGGTATACATGGGTCAGAACGTTTTAAAGTAAAAAGAGGACTAAGACAGGACTACCCGCTAAGGCCTATTCTATTCAATTTATTTACTGTTGTAGTTTGAAAACGTTCTGCAAAGAGGATAAGCCGGAGTTGTTGTGATCGGAAGGAAAAATGTTTGATCGTTGTCATATGTGCATGTTGTGGTCATAATATCAAGAACGGAAGGAGAGTTGAAACAGATGTTAGGAACAGTGAAACGATGTTAGGAACAGTGAAATGATGTTAGGAACAGTGAAATGATATCAGGAACAAGGAAAATATTAGAGGGGAATGTAAGTAAAACCCAGATAGTTATTTTTAGCACAAAAGGTAGAAACGGCAGGGAACCAGTCATCATATGAGAAGGGAAAAGCTGGACATTATTAAGATCTTTAAGTATCTCAGTTCCATATTTGAAAGTGGGAGAGCAATGAAAGAGCACATCAAATATGTATGTTGTAAGGCTCGAGTGACGGCAGAGAGACAGAGGGCAGTTAAGGAGCGAGACCTAACAGACAAATTTAATTATACTGGCTAAAATATCTTGGGATTAGATAGGTCAACTGCGAACAGAATCATAAGGCAAGAATCCCAGACATACAAAATGACTGTGAATAGTGCGAGTGGTGAGATTTGAAATGAAAGTGAGTCAGATGAATTAAAGTAGAATAATATGTGTGTTTGATCGTAAAGTGGTGCAAATGGAGAAATTGAATGAGTATTACATTAAGAGAAAGACGATGTATGAGATTGCAGAGCTATCGATGACTGAAGTAGGCAACCCAAAAACAGCGGCAGTATGACTGGATAAGATAGTTTCAGAGAGGCTAAAAGAGGTGGAATTACAAGAGCAACAGAATGCAATAATAAATAGTAGCTACACAAAGTACCAAGTAATCCAAGTACATGGCACCAGGTATTTGTTGTCGTCCAGAACAAAAGAAGAGCAGAAGATGCCCGCTATCAGTGTGGAAATGAGGAGAGATGGTACAGAAATTGGATGGGGAATGATTATAGAGTATGTGGAAAGTATGGAAGAAGGGAGAATAGATGACAGCATTGTATGAATGAGTGCACGACATGGCCTGGGACATAACAGATAAGATAGTGGAAAAATGCACTACATGAGGCTGGCAGCAGTCTGTGGGTGTTGAGAAGGATGGAGGAAGCGAAGGAGCATAACATGTTTAAAATGTCAGTTTCTGCTTGCTATTTTGTTGCTGTCTTACGGCAGGAAGAGAATAAAATTAGAGCATGTTACAGCTTCGAGGTAATTTTTCATGTAAGTTAGGGCATAATATTGTCACATATTTGATTTTCTTGTATTTTAATTTAATTCGGTGCATTGTATATTATTAGTCAGGTTATAGGGATAGTCTTAGATTGCACAAATCTATGTCACACTTGTATGTAATTGTGTTTATGCCAAATAAAGGTAGAATTATATATTCGACGTTCAACAGCAAGGTGAATACATATTGGCAAATAAAGAGATTACAGTGATAAACGACAACAGCTATAACAGACGAGGCTCTTGCGACCGAGTCACAGAACTGGAACTAAGGAAATATAGCTCCAAGATCACACGGAAGCCTAATGGGAATCCACCACATTACACTATCCCTAAAAAAAAACAGAAAAAACTACGACTTCAATAGATGAAGCAATTTCTGATCATGACATTTGGACTCCAAGATTCAGCAGGAGCGGAAGAACAACCGAAAGTCTTTACATGTTTTCTAGACTATAAAAAAGCCGTTGACACAGTAAATCGTGATAAACTAATAGATGCTCTAAACGAAATAGGGCTATACGGGCAGGACATCCGCATTATGTCTAATTTATACTGGAATCAAAGAGCAAGCATAAGAATAGACGATGAAATATCAGAGGAGGTAGCAATACAGAGAGGGATGCGACAAGGATTCATTCTTTCTCGTATGCTCTTAAACCTCTACGGGGAGAATTTACAGATGCATTAAATGACATAAACATTGGAGACTGGGACTCATTGGGGGTCTTGTATTATTTGATGTATACAGACGATACGATAATATTGACTACTAGTATGGAAGAGTTACAAAAGCTAGTTAGAACATGCATAGAGGACAGCTTGTCAATGGGTCTCAAATTGAATGTGCAAAAGATGCAATGGCTCGTTTTGAGTAAAAAGCCAATAACCACATGGTGCACCGATAAAACAGCCCGCGGCAAAATAGTCCGGGACAAAATAGTCCCCCGGCAAAATAGCCCGGATCAAAATAGCCCGTGACCAAATAGCACAGCGACAAAATAGCACCGCTACAAAAAAGTTATACTGATATTGATAATTGAGTTATCCATAATTAAAGTATAAATGGGGGGGGGGGGGGGGGGGTTCCCGCCAACACAACCTAAAATTTCAATTAACGTAAATTAAAAATCGACTAAAACATATTAATAAGCTTTCAGGTTATAGATTGATAGGTGTTAAATATAAATGTCGTAATAAATGATATACTGCCGCCAACACAACCTAACGAACCTCGGCTGAATGAATCAATAAAATTCAATGAAAATAAATTATAAATCAATAATAAATATTCGAAGGTTATAATATAATAGCTGTGAAATATAAAGTGTCGTTATAAATCATATACTGCTGTCAACCAAACATATGTGTGCGAAATTACAATAATAAGTAGCAAATTAATTTCCTGTATTATCCATCAATAACAATAGTCGTAGAGCTACTATTTTGTCGCGTGCCATTTTGTCGGTCGCCTATCTTGTCGCAGGCTATTTTGATTGGTCACGTAACCACACATCTTATTCTTAAGGTAGGGAACGAGATTGTGGAGCGGGTCAATTCGAATAAATACTTTGGAATTCACGTAATTGATGTATGGAATATATTAACAGAAACAGGCTAGATGAATATTCACAAGCATGGTAACAGTCTCCTTCAGAATCAGACTGCTGCGATGTTACGTTTACGGCATCATTTACGAGGTAGAGGCATCTACACTAACTGTCATGTGTCAGAAATTTGATGCTATTGAGATCAGGCAAGATAATAAATACAGAAGTCTTGCAATACTTTGAAGAACTGACAAAAGAATATGAGGCGATAAACAGAAGATTTCGAAAATCGACAGAGGTAACAGAAATAGAGGAGATACAAGACAAAGAAGTAATAGAAGACAAAAAAAGATAAAATTAGGGAATACCTGAACACCTGAGATGATAAAGTATATGGGCAAAGAAAAACAAATGAGATAGCTTATGATTGACATTGCACAAAATAAATAAACCAAAAGAATAGAATACAGGAATAGTATTGCCAATATTCAAGAAACGAAATAAAAAAAAACGTGCAGTAATTATAGAGGGATAACGATTACTGGTATCCCAGGCAAGATTCCAATAAGAATTGAAAAAAGAATCTGGGAGAAGATAGAAGATATAATCGAGGACACACAGGGAGGATTTAGAACAGGAAGAAGCGCGCAGGACCTAATTTTCATAATACGATAAATGAGTGAAAAGGTAAAAAGAAAGAATAAAGGCATACAAATCAGCTTTATAGCCCTAGAAAAGGCTCTATTTTAATTATTATGATACGTATGTAAAGTAATGTGATTTTTCTGGTTGTGATACGTTTTGCGTCGTTTTAATATTGACTGTGCTTAACAATAGTTAGTTATATTTTTATAATTCATATGGTATCTGTAAAATCTGTACACATACCTTGGAAGGACAAGTTCCTGTAGCATTTATGTGAATATTAGAATAAAAACAATTACGTCTAATTTTTTTGTTAGGTCAAATTAAATCATGGTAGGTAATATCGTGACCCTTGGCATAAATCGGTAAGCAGCTTTAATTATTTACCTACACCGTGCGAGCCATCTCGACAAGAACTTAATGAAATATAAGGGCTTAAGGGACTGAGAAATTATAAAGGGCTTCCATTAGACCCCGTCGTGACCCTCTAAATTATTACATCAAATCCGCATCTGCGTTATTTAAAGGGTCACCATTGCATAAAGCAGCAGTGTCATAATGAACACATGGGTGTGAGATTCTTAGAGTGAATGAATAGAATTTTCAATTAAAGATTTAATAGAACAAGCTATTTTAACTGAGATCAATATTTTGATAAATATTCTAGATCTGGAACTCAAATTAGCACGATCGTAATAACATATTTCATAACATTTAAATGTCAGTTTGAAAATGCATCAAAAATTAATTTATAATTAATTTTCAAACAAGTATTTGTCAAATTTCATGAAATTATTTATATGTCAAAATATTTGTGTTGAAATAGTGGATATATTTTTGACCTACGTGTGAATTTTCATTAAATTCTAGTGGTACAACTCAAATTATACCGTTTTAGATAAAACTTGACTAGCCGCGCTTTAAAAATTCGTAAAAAAAACACGGTCTTCTATAACTATAACTCGAGTTAGAGCGGTTTTAATAAAGTCACATCTCGTAAGCATTCTAGCTTGCTGAAAAGCTATAATGTTCCCTATGAGAAACAACTAAGTGTCATACAGTTCTGTCTGAACAATATTTATAAGATAATAATGAAAACATAATTAGTTAGTACTATATTTTCTTAGATATCGCCTGAAAACTAAGTAAACCATGACTTTTAAAGTTTGCAGGCATTAAAAATAATACTGGATGAAAAAAAAATCGTATATTACATTAATTTGTACATTTGAAATCGATTGAAATTTCGGTCAAAATCAACATTTTCAGGATTTTTCAGTAAACGGTTATTCCTATTTCAAAAGAGAATATGTTATATGTCTTTGTGTAGCCTCATTAATCTAATTTTAGATAATAATAGAATTAATAAGATAATTAGTGTAATTTTTGAAATAACGACTGAAAACTAAGATCATGATTGATGAAACGCAAACATTTTAGGATGAAAGGAACGCTAAAATATACAAAAGAATCATGAAAAAAAATCAAAACCTAAAAATTAATTTTGTTAAGACATTTGTCATCTCATAGTGCGATATATTGGAATAATTTATTTTATAAATAAATCAATATATAATTATATTTAAATAATAAAATTGACAAATTTAAATATTATGCCGTTGATAATGCACAAGTGATTGATGATATCGGTTGCTTGAACAATAGGACCCTACTGACATTTTTTATATATAATCTAAAAATAAAATAAATTTTGAGATTTGCATGGGTAATTACATATACATGTATGCCAGATTAATTCTGACAATTGGTTGAGAACAATCGTCAATTAATTCTAAAAATATTGAAATTATTGAACTACATTTACCGGTCTTTAACTATTAATTAAGTAATTAATTTCATAGTATGATACGGCGGCGAAAGTTGATTCGAACGTGGGCGGCTGCATACCCTGCACCGGTTCTGATTGTACTTGAAATGTCTAATAACCTGTTGTCATTAATACATAAGTATACATTTCCATTTGTTAGCCTTTCTGCAGAAAGGTACCAACCCACAAAATATGTTTGGTTCTCTTAGCTTTATACTCAAGGTAAACAATTTAACTTAAATAAAACGAATTAAAAAAATATAGCTCTAAAGCTCTAGAATTCCAAAATTAAACTGAGATGAATAGATAATTTTTAATTTATAGAAATCTGTTTTCTCAACGTTAATTTTAGGTGGATTGGTTCCTATCTGCAGAAAGGCGTCCATTTATTCGGCATACAAATAAATATATAATAAAATCCAGAGAAAATTAAAAAAAAAATTTTGTTCTGATTTTATTTAAATTACGCATAATTTCTTTTTTGTGAAATCCAAAACCTAATACCGACTAAATCCTTGACCGGCCGAAATTCTCACCAGCCTTTCTTGCGACTCAACATACGCTTATTCTCTAACTGACCTAAACATGTCATTCCTATCGGCTTTTATATTTTTGATCTACATGTCGATTTTATTAATTCTAGTGCGACAACACAAGTTATAGCAGTTTTAATAAATATTCTTCGGATATTTGCAATTTAAAAATTCATAAGAAATTATTTTAAAATTCTAATGTGAAATGTCACATGTTGATTAATTGACATATCGACGCCTAAGCAGCAAAAACACATCTAAAATTTTCTATGAGGTTGACAGGAGAGAGAAAAACTGATTATAAAATGCTTATGGCAGTTATATTACTCTGATAACAACATATTAATGTTTTATTTTATTGCTTATATTTTATTTTTTTGAAGCATAAGTTATTTAATTACTCCAATAAACATTTTATCAGCAGTTTTTCTCTCCTATCTAACTCAAATAAAATTTTAGATGTGTGGTGTTGCTGCTTAGGCGTCGATAATTTTAATGTGCATGTAAATGTTCATACATTTTTTAGAGAAGTAACTAGTGTTAGAATGTATTTAATAATTTCTTAAAACACATTTGTTTTATTGATATACAGATATATTATTAATTGTAAACTACTGAAAAAACAACAAGCAGAAAAAAATGATCTTGTCTTATAACAAATCGGTTCCCTAATGGAACTACTCACGACAGTCATAAATAAACTATGCAACTAAAGTCCGTCAATGGAATATAAACGGACTACACGAAAGGATACATGAAGTGGAAGCGCTAATTAAAATGAATAAACTGGACGTCATAATGATCTCAGAAATTCATTACACGATGTTTAACAAACTTAAACTACAAGGCCATATGATATGCTGTACCCATCATCCAGAAAAGGAACAGATCCTGCAGGATCAACTATAATTAATAACACCACTTCCTGCAGGAATATCAATCACCTTATAGCCAAGCAACGCCTATTTAAATACGAGACTGGCAAGGGCCACTAACAATATTAGCTGTCTACCGCCCAACCAAACACAAAGTTGATGCAAATATCTTTGAGGACTACCCATCAAATCTGGGACCTAGATTCTTAGCAGGTGGAGACTGGAATACTAAACATACATACTTTGGCCCTAAACTCACCTTAATCAGAGGACGAAAGCTGAAAATATGAGATCAGCCAACTTCGCATGTATTTTTAGAGGGAGATAACAAAACGCTTTTCCGCCGTTCTTAGGCCCAATTCACACATAAGCGGCGTCGGGCGCAGGCGCGGTGTAGGCGTCCATATGCAGTTAAGGGGTGGACATTGCACGTTATGTTAACATAGAGGCGGTGTGGAAGATTTATGCCTCTCGCCTCTTCGCCTACCGTGTCTTAGGCGAAGAGGCGAAGACGCGGTGCCGGCGCTGCGAGAGGCACGACGCTTCAAGCCTCCTCTATATAAACATATGGTGCAATGCACACTTAGGTGACGAGGCGCGGGCATTTGCCTCTTGCCTCTCGCCGCGCCGGTACCGCGGTAGGCGAAGAGGCGAAACTCTTCCACGCCGCCTCTATATAAACATAAGGTGCAATGTCCACCCCTTCACTGCATATGGACATCACAATCGCCTGTGCAACGTCGCGCCTGCGGCCGTCACCCCTTATGTGTGAATTGGGCCTTAGACAGTGTTTCTAGGTAAATATTGTAATGCTTATTGTAGATAATATTGGGGAGTGATGTGATGAGCCATCTAGGCAACTTTCTATGTCCGTGTAGAGCTGCGGGATTCTTTTCGGTATCATAAAGTCTAATAAATCTGACGGTTTTGAAGTGGTCTCCTGGCTAATAAATGGCGTCGGGTTTTCAGACGATAGAACTGACAAGTTGATATTGTCCTTGCACATTAGTATATAAGCTATGCGGTTCCGCCAGCAAAATCTGGAAACACACCACCATCTCGCATTTGTGTAGTTATCATCACGTGACCTGTCAAATACCAAGCTGTTCATATAAGCCCTTTGGCTGATCTTATAAACCTTTTACCTACTCATATACGTCCTTTAATTGCTCTATAAGCTGCTGAACCTGTTAAAGCTATTTCTATAAGCCCTATAGCTGTTCCAATAAGCCAATTAGCTGCTAATATAAGGCACTGCAGCTGAGCTTATAGGAACAGGTTCAGTAGATTATATGAGAAGCTAAAGAGTTTACTGGATCAGCTTGGTATTTGGCAGATCACGTAGTAATGACTACATAAATCCGAGATGGCGGAAATGTGTTTCGTTGCCCCCCTTTAAAAACGCGATTTTGCGGGTTAACCCACATAGCTTATATACTAATTTATTTGCATGGACAATATGAACTTCTCAGTTCTGTCGACAAGAAACCCCACGTATATAGCCAAGAGACCCTCACAAAACCCTCAGACCTATTAGACTTTATAATCACAAAAGGAATCACACGAGGACATAAAAAGCTGCCTAGGTGGCAGATTACTCCCCAATAATATCCACAATAAGCAGTACAATAATTAGTAAGAAAAAAAACTGTATAATCATAAAACAGACTGGACCTCTTTTAGGGAGCACATTCACACGAACATAAACACAAACACCACTGAAAATAGAAGAAGATATAGAAAAAGCAACCAAACAAGCAACTAACCTAATACAAGAAACAGCCTGGAAGACAACGTTGATATCACAAGCAGGACGGACGGGATATCTACCCAAGAGAGGTTAGGGAAAACTATTGGAGAAGTGTAGAGGGAAATGTCTACTACCTACGTGGAATACCAACAGATAAGGCTATTCTACCCAAAACTGCTAAAGAACTATAAATTCTCCTTATACAGATAAAAACTGAAACATTCAAAGACCACGGTGAAAACAGTCTACTCTAAACAGAGGTTTACTACTACTCACGGTGGAAAACCGAGCCCAGGTAATGCTATAACACTTGGAGGCGTAGAATACAAGGATGTTCGTCAAACATTGCAGAGAGTTTCAAATCGGGACCAAGAAAGATTCTTCGGTGCACCCTCATGTCATATCACATAGATTAAATGGAGGGATCTATTATAATATTGCCACCCTCAAATAAATATCCATGAAAGAAAGAAATATTCTGGACCGGCACAACCTGGCAAACTGTGCCAGATAACTAGGAGACTCAATTGAAAACAAAATAAAATTAGCCTGCTTTTACTAATCACCCAAATGAATTTCAGTATTCCAACTGCTAACTTAGGTTATTATCTACAATTTGCGCAATATAATATAGTACGGATCCAAGAACCCTGGATTCTAAAAACATGGTATGCTGACTCAGCAACAACAGCAACCCGATAGAAAGTGCTGCTGGCAACTATGTCAATTTACTTTTGCAGATCTCACAGTTATGAGACTGAAATAGGACACGACTCAGGGATTTATATAGCCTCTACTTATATACCGACGCAGCCATCCCACCCAGAACTAGTGTAGCGGACCGGAGTGCTGAACGTGGTGGAGTGCAAGTGCAGGTTTTTTTTCCGTAAAATCTCGGCGACATGGACGTTTCAGGGTGCAAGTTTAACAGTGCTCTGTTCTGTGGCACGCGGGCTTTCAAATGAGCCATACAACGTCACAATCAGATGGCGGTGGACGCGGAATCGATTTTATCCTGAAACTCGTAGTCACCGTGTAATGTGTTTGGTAATGCAAGAGCCGTGCTAATGGCTCCTGGCCAGAGACCAAAGAAATAGTGCGGGGGACATAGTGTCGCAGCCCCCCACACATTACGCTGTGTACGTGCGGGATTGTATTTATATTTCTAAGGTGAAGGTGTTTGTTTATCCCCTTTTGTGGATCACGGCCTATAAAAGATCTGCAAAGAAGTGGAGACCGGCACAAGATCAGTGAGTAGACGAAGAATGCGACCGCAGGATCAATTTACCACAGTAGGTAACCTACTCCGTGTTAGAAATTGGGCTTTAGGCCCGGTGTCAACCCGGAGGGGGATGTCGGAGCGTGAGGGCACGCTTTGAAAGGCTTCGCGATCTGGGAATATCTTGAGGTGGACGAGGTATGGAGGCAAGTACAATGTTGGCGGTACCCATTGCGCCCGATTCGGTAAAGTTGGCCCAAACAGAAAAGGAAGACGAGGAGGCAGTGATTGGCAGAGGAGGATCGGTGAGATGTTCACCCACTACTACCCAGTAGGACCTGACTCACAAAAGAGGAATGCCAGCACACAACACCGGGACTCTATGTGTGCTCGAAGGTGGAAAGCAACACCACCTCTCAGATCAAGATCATATATAAATCTTGAGAACAAAATGCTACTATACAAGACTATACTGAAACCAATATAGAACTATGGTATACCCCTTTAGGGTTCAGCCATCCGTTCCCCAATACATTAGTAATGTAACTCGAATTAGAGTAGTGTTAATACATGGACCCTTTATTTTGAAAGTGGTGTAAGTCCAGTTTTAAAAAAATGAGTTAATACGTTATTAGTAATTAATTTAGTGCTTTTAACTTTTTATAATTAGTTAAAATTTAATATCTTAAAAAATACCAATGCTCGGTTCAATTTAAAAATGGCCGATAAAAGAAAGTGCGTTTGAATTGAACACGAAAGTTTGTAAGCCCAATTTTTCAGACAAAAATTCCGATAAATACGTCATTTGATTTACAAAAGGCCTTACGATATCCAAAATTATCTGTATCAATCGCATATTATAAGCGAAATATGTATCTTTATACGAAGGATTTCATAATTTCTAATTCTAATTTCGCCGCGGAACCGCGCGTACGGCGGATTGTTTGCGGGTCTATACTGACCAATTGGGGTGACGAATAAAATCCAAATTTTGAGGATTCTTTTGTTTATGTCTTGCGGACCATAATATACAGTTATATATTTTCCATTTGTCATTTTGTTATAAACATTGTGTCACTTCTTCAGATCAATTGTATGACGGGGGCATGGCAAAGAATAATAATAAAGAAATTTGTTAGACTTGGTCGCCGAACAAAAAATAATAATAAAAAAAAATAATAAATGTGCAATTTTCTTCGGGCATCTGGTGCACTGATATGTTCTGCACTAAGATCAGTAAAAAATTAAACAAAATAAAAATAAATATATATATAATAAAAAATTATGTTGCATAATTTTTGTATCGACCCCCCAGCATCTAAAATCGAGATATGAGCGTAAAGTTAAAAATAAAAAATAAATATAAATAACAGTTTTCTACGATTGAGACCTTCCATTTTCTATTGTCATTTTGTTATAAACATTGTGTAATTTTTTCAAATCGATTGTATGACGGAGGCATGATTAAAAATAATAATTTACCTTACAACATATATTATACAACAAGGCCTATAAAAATTGTTAATAAAAATATATAACTATATATTATGGCCCGCAAAACATAAGAATTTTCAAAATTTAGATTTTATTGGTCACCCCAATTGGTCAGTTCAGACCCGCAAACTATCCGCCGTGCGCGCAGTCGCAGCGCGGTATAGAGGCTGGGATATTAGAGGATAACTTCACACCGGTGCTTCCAGGCGATCGCAGGAAACTTCTTACTGTCTTAAGACATTTACAAAATGTAACGACTTAAAGTCATGTAATTGCATACATTGATATGTGACCACTGTTTGCAAAATCGAAATTTACAAATGGCATTGATGTGGTTGAGAGTCCAGTCTTTGGAAAATAACATCCAAGTAATTGATCATACACTTTTACTCTCCGGGCATTCGTATCTTCAGGGGGGACGCAGATGCCATGATATTATAGAAATGGCATTACGAAAAAGAATTCCTTGTACACACCACAAGATTATTATGATGTTATAAACCAATAGATAATAATAAATTTATTTTACGCGAAATGAAACGAGAAAATTTCGTTTCAACGTAAAATCTACAAAACGTAATTAATCAGGCTAAAATAAATACTACCGAAGAAAAGGTAAATTGGTGAAAATATGTTGGATGAGGTTTTACAAAAGTGCACCGTATACATTTTTTTATAAAACGTCGATGGAGGATACAGAATTTAAGTTAAATTTATCATATAAATGTCGGGGAAGACCGCCAAAAATTGAAAGAATCGCCCTGAAGCCTTTGTATAACGATGTCAGACCTATTACATATAAATATATAATGATGTGGAGCAGTTAGTACCTTATATACCTTTTGTACATCATGAATACTTCAAAACACTGCCCCGTAAAGAGAGTAGTAAATAAATAATAGTAATATCTTATGTTAAGTTTAATAATATATAAAATAATTCCCGTTAAAAATTAAAACTACTGCTCCTATATTATTTCTTGTTATCATTTTCTTGTGGACTTACCCCGTTCGTGCAACAAGGTTTTCAATTGATTATGAAAAACGTGTAAGTCTAGTATATATTTTTTTAGTTAAATTCACCTAAAAGATTATATATATAATATATATATATAATTTATATAATCAAATTACATATTGATAAATTAGTATAAACATTGCCAGACTTGACATAATTCATATATATTTTGAATTTGTTAATATGCTAACCTTTAATTAGCTCGAAACAACTAAAAATGGATTTACACCAGTTTCAAAATAAACGGTCCACATATTGGTTCACGAAATTTGTATTAGTTTGAAAATTCGTCAAAAAAATAGTTTGTCTTTTTGAAATATGTAATGGCGTGTGGCAACTAATACAGACATTTCCTATCCACACGTCGATTTTCTTTAAAATTAAAATGCTACAACTCGAGTTACCAGGATTTTAATAAATCTTCTAAATGATATTTGATAAATTGCAATTGGTTGTAATAAATATAGTTTCATAAAATTTGTCAGGTATTAGTTTAAAAATTCGTAAAAAAATTAGTTAGTGTTATTGAAATCTCTAATGACTAATGGTATGGTATGGTGATTAAAATTCATTTCGATTTTGGACTATGTGGTGGACAAAGGTATCGGAAGGGAGGAGGTGGAGTGTTTCAAGGTGGAAAATCTGGGGGGGGGGGGGGGTGTCGGACCATGTGCCGTAGGAGGTTGTCTTGAGAAGGACAAAAGCTTGGTGAGGGTGGAGAAAAAAGGGCAGCAAGGGTTTGGATGGAGCGAAGTAGAAATTGCGGTGTATGAGAGAAACCTAATGGGCGTGAAGTGGGAGGAGGTACAGTCGATGCTTCAGTTGGAGAGAGTGATGGCGGCTCCGTTGGTGGTGAGGAAGAAGAGTGGTGGCCAGAGGGAATGTTAGTTCGACGAGGAGTGTAAGGTAAAGAAGACGAGGTGGCGGAGGGAAATGGTGAATTGGAGGTACGGCAGATGTGCAGTCGAAAGGGTTAATCAGGCGAAAGGGGAGTTTGAGAGTACGTGCGAGAGGAAAAAAATAGAGGAGTTGCAGAAAGTGGAAAAGAGGTTGAGGGAGTGTGTAGTGGAGAAACGGATGTGGGAGATCATAAAGGGAAGGGTGAATCAGGGCAACGTGAACATAGAGCTAGGATAGTGGAAGAGGAGTTGTAAACAGATGGTGGGGTCTAAGGTGGAGCTGGGCAGTTCGAGTGCGAGACAGGTGGTGCGAAGGGAGGCGTTTTCCCGGAAAGAGGTGAAGGTGGCCCTGGTACAGTTAAAACTAGGAAAGGCAGCGGGGGAAGATGGGCTGAAGGCAGAGGCTTTCAAAAAGCTACCGAAGGTGTGGAGTGGAGAGGAGGAAGTGCCGGAAAAGTGGCGTGTGGGGGTGGTGGTCCCGGTACATAAAGGGGGAGAGGCCTCGGACGTTAAAAACTATAAGGGGATCACCATTATGAGTGCCGTTTATAAATTGATGATGACTATGGTGAAAAATAGAATGGATAGGGAAGTGGAGCAAAAGGGGCTGCTGCCGGAATGCCAGGGTGGCTTCAGAAGGGGAAGAGGGACGAGGGAGCAGATTTTCACGGTGGCGAGAATGGTGGAGGAACCGCTAGAATGCAAACGGAGAGTGTATGCGATGTTTGTGGATTTAAAAGCTGTGTATGACTCAGTTCCTAGGGGGAAACTGGTGGAATGTATGGATAGATTGGGTATGGAAGAGGAAGGAGTGGAGTGGGTGAGAAGGATGTATAAAGAGACATGGACGAAAGCAAGAGTGAATGGAGAAATATCTGATAAATTTAGGGTGAATGTGGGAGTAAGGCAGAGGTGCCCGCTGAGTTGGAAGAGGTGCTGAGGAGAGGACAGGCAAAAGGGGTCGTGGTGGCTATATCCAAGGTGCGGATGTTGGCGTATGCAGATGACGTGGTGCTGGTGGCCAAAAGAGTGGAAGAGATGTTGGAAATAATGGGTAGGTACTTGGATAAGAGGGGGCTATTGGTGAATGTGGAAAAGACCAAATCGATGTTGTTTAGGAATAGGGGCAGGAGGGGTAAGGGCGAAGGGCTGAAATGGAAGGAAAGGCTGATTGAGAGAGTGAATGGCTTTAAATATTTGGGCTTTTGGTTTGACTGTGGAGGAGGGCTTAGGATGCATGTGGAGTGTATGCAGGCGAAAACAAGAATGGCTTGGGGGATTGCGTGCAGAAAATGGCGTGCAAGATTTGGGATGCCTGTGTAAAACCTATATTGTTGTATGGAGTGGAAGTGTGGGGATTGCGTGATTGGGAGGTAATAGAAAGGGAGCAAGGTTGGTTTCTGAAGAATCTGCTAGGGCTCGAAAGGTCGACACCGAGGGCAGTGCTGTTGCAGGAGACAAGTCGTATGAGTATGTGGTGGAAGTCGTGTATGAGGGTTGTGAAGTTTGAGGAAAGATTGCAGGATTTGGGCGAGGAAAGACTAGTACGGGAGGTATGGATGAGGTGTAAGAGTAGAACAGAGAGTAGATGGAGGAAGGATAGAGAAAGGATGTATGAAAGAGTGGGTATGTCTGAGGTGTGGGTAGAGGAGAAGCTGAGAGAAAGGGGTATCCTAGGAACTGAGATACGGGAGAGACTGAGGAATATTTAGTGGCAAGAAAGGCAAGTGAGAATGGCTGAGAGCTCATACAACCCTGGCTACGTAGAGTGGCAAGTGCAGGGGAAACTCCCGAGCTACTTAGCTAGGGGAGAGTGAAGCAGAGAGGACAAAGTATGTATGGCAAGAGCGAGGTGTGGGTCAGAAGAGCGAGGAAGAAAAGTGTGGATGAGGCTGGGGCCACCGCGTGTGCGCTGTGTAGGAAGGGGAGTGACACGTGGTGGCACCTTAGCAAAGAATGTGAGGGAGTGAAAGCAGAGTGGGTGGAAGAGTGCAGAAAGCTGAACGAATGGCTAGGAGAGGATGGGAAAGGCGTGAAAATCTGCAGGAGGCTGACGTGGGAAAGGAAATTGGCGAGGGCAGAGGGGGATTAGTTTATTTTAGTGGGTAGAAAATGTTAATTTGTATTTTTTTAAATATTTTTTTTTTTAGTTCTTTCTGTATTGTTTTTTTTGCGGCTGGAATTTGTAAAGGGAAGGGTTGGGCTGATATGCCAAATAAAGGTCTTTTTTTTGGTGATTAAAATATATATTTTTGACCTACATATCGATTTTCATTAAACTTCTAGTGCTACTCGAGTTATCACGATTTTAATAAAGCTTGTTTATGGAATTTGAGTTTGAGAAGATGCACTTAAAAAGTACACAAAACATTTAATTTTCAAAATTGAAATCTCAAATGCTACAGGATGATTAACTATCATATGCTTAATGAATATTAATATATTATTCATAGCTTTTTCGAACTGCAATTGGAGTTAGAGGGTTTTAATATATATTGTTTCATAAACTTTTTCCGGAATCAGTTGGAAAATTCGTAAACAAAATTATTGAAATTTTTAATGACTTATGGCGTTTAATAGATATATTTATGACATACATATCGATTTTCATTAAAATTATAGTTCTACAGATGGAGTTATCATGATATTAATAAATCTTGTTTATAATTTTTGGTAAGTTGCAAATTTAAAAATTCATAAAAAAATTGTTTTCCAAATTGAAATATCAAATGGCACAGGATGATTAACTAACACATTCTTAACGAGCATATACATTTTCATATATATATATATTACTACCGTAACTCAAGTTATTGTAGCAGTTTTATAAATCTTGTTTATAACATTTGATTAGTTGCACTTTACACCTTACACACCTTACTGATTAATTAACATATTTTTAGAATGTAAGTCCAGTTAGAGCCGTTTTGATAAGTCTTCATAGCCCATTTTATTCATGTGTAACTTTAACAATTTATTTTAAAATATTAATACAACCTTGATTACTCCAGCCAAAGTATATATGTGCTGATCATATTAACAGGTACAAAAATAAAAAAACTGGCCGGCCGAGAGTTCGCAAATGCGTTCAAGGACCTTCACCTTCCTTATACAAATAAATGTCAACCTGTTACGGTCATAGCCATCGAGTTTTTAAAAGGATTGAAATGATTGCCATCGACTGTTTATTTCATGTATCTGCTCTTTCTATAACTATACACAGCAAATCTTTATTAGCGTCCATAATAGGACTATGATAACCATAACATTCCTGATGCTGTTGCAAAAACATGCTTACGAGATTCATCTGACACAACAGGTTTTGTATATTTTATAATATCACATGTTTTATTATACAATATTATTATTATTACGAAGATTGATGACATATGTGCAAACTAAATGTGTAACCATTTATTTATTTATTATTATTTAGTTGTTAAAGTTTAAATTTTAATGATACTCCAATATACAACAATAATAATAATAATAATAAAGTGTTTTTTATTTTCTTTTCAATTACAAATTAACAGTTTGACTCTAGAACAATACAACAATGAAAAAGAAAACGGCGATTATCAACAATTAAATACTATATAGGGCTATCTATTTTCGCCGGTCAAGGGAGATGCAGCAGTTTAATCACGCGGTATTTACTTTTAATTAACTTCACAGAAAACCTCTGAATAACTGTGAAAGGTGTTCGCGAAAATTAGTCCCGATAGGGTTCGAATTCAGGCGCCCCAATGCTCAGTGTACGTGATTAACGACGCATCTAACCACTCGGCCACTTAGTTGGCTTGTCATTATTATGTACTAGGATTAGTAATAATTATTAGTATGTAATTAAATTAATAGTCTCTTAAATTGTGAGTATAAAGTTGAGTTTACACTAGCCACAATGATTTTATTTTTATATTGCATATTGTGATAAAATAAGTAAGAAGAACTAAATAGTAAATGCATATATTTATGTTCTGACCGACACGGGTAATCGATACCATTTGTCGTTGGGATACTATTAACGAAACTCGAGGACGATTTTCTGAAGTCTGGACTCTTAACACTCATATACACATGACAGAAGCACCCGAAGATGAATAGCCAGTTACAGAATTACAACAAATACAATAACTACTATTCAGAGGATGAAATCAACCAGAAGGTGAGCGTCGATAACGACGGCAAGTTTCTGAACGGTATATTCTATTAAAGGATATCAAGATTTGGCATATTGATATTCATCAATATTTCGGAGCTTTGGGGATTTTATTAATTTTATATTTTACCTCTTTAAACATGTAGTAGTATGTATGAAGAAATAAATATGTCTATGACTACTATTTTCTGAGCATAGACGGTCAAATCTAATCCTTATATTTATCTATTTTAGCTGTATTATTTATCATTTCTTATTTTACGTCAGCATAAACCCACCTTAACCCTCAGATTGTTGCAGTATAAAACCGTTGAGGGAAGTATACTTCAATCAACGATAAAACGAAGTAACCATACGAAAAATCAGGAGCTACATGCGAAAAAAACATTTTTGTTATATACCACTAATATTTTATTGTTTAATATAATAATTACAAAAATAGTTACGACCCTTGCAGGTCATTATCAAGCGTATGTTTGTTACAATCAATAAAATATTAGTGATATAAAAAACAAGATTCCATTACCTATATTAATAATTAAATACCACATAGTAAGGGTAGCAACAATACTATTTATTAGGAGTTACGTTGTTTGATATTTAGTTTTAGTTTAGTTTTATTTAATGATAATATATGGGTTTGTTAACCAGAATGTTTATTTATTTTTGCTATTGTACTTATAATAATTCCAATAAAGGTTTTCTATGTATATTCATATATGAGAGAAACATTAAACATACCGATATGATTGTTGCTAAAATAAATCCCAGTTGTTCACAATATGATTTAATCTCGCAGCATGACTATAAACTACATAATATCCTATTTATCTTGCAATCACTTTTTGTATATAACAACGAGTTCACGAGACCGTCACTTGTGGTGGGCGTCCGCGCACTACGCGAACCGTGTGTGCCTCGCGGAAGACGCGGAATGACTGGCGAAGGCGCGCGCGGCGAGGATGAGCGCGGCGCGTACGAGTTTGTGTGTGTTTGCTGGAAAAATAAAAACCATCCGGCCGATGTCAGCAAGGTCAATGCGAGCCAGGCGATATATTAAGACTTTCACTTCACACAAAATAACGTTTGAAAGTAAAACAGGAATTTGATGCGCATCTTCACGCCGAATCCCGATGAGGTCATTAAGCGGGCGGCGAAAAACGTTTCTAACGGGTTTTGCGCGAAAGTCGGCGTATTTATTTTATTGTGGGTGATTATGGCATTTTTATATTGTAAATTTATTTTATATTGACTGTACGGCTCTAGGGGAAGCGCTGCATTAGGTTACGTCCCCTGAGGCTATCTAATGATCGCATTTGCATTTTAAATTGGTATTATGTCGAATATGCGGAGCGGTATTTTATGTATATGCACAAAATATTCATGTGTGCGAAATTAAATAGATAGCTATTTGCTTACGTTAATAAGTGAGACGATGTGTTGCATTTAATATGAGTCTTCCTGTGTTATAATGACTCATTATATATATTTATATAGTAATATATTAACAACAAATATTAATATGTTACTATATAAGAAACAGGGAAATTAGACGTGTTGTTTTATTCTATTTATTGATTTTATTTTCGGTTAATGTTTTATGCTTGTGGTGTTTTTAAAGATTTAATATCGTTATTTTTTAGAAAGCGCACCCCTGACCCCTTTAAATATATTTTATGGTTAAAACTTTAGGATGTAATTTTTATCTTATTATATAAAGAGCAATCGTTTAAAATGTTTTTAGTCATCGTAGCAGCTTGAAAATGGCTATCTCTAATTGTGTCTTTTTATATTACAACTAATTTATTTACAATCTGTTACAGCATAACATTAAGTAAATGTGTTCTAGTAAGACACTTCGGAGGTAAACTGTCTCTCTAACTCTAATAGTTTCCTATGTAATGTTACTTAGTACATCCCTGTTAGTACTGTAATATTTTCAAATTTAAAGTTCATTTTAATTTTAATTTACTGTTTTATTTAGGAGAAACCTTGATCATAATGTACCTTGGATCATCATCCAGTTTCTTGACAAATGCTGCTATGTAAGACGCTTTCGTTTAGCATGGTTTAACATTACTAGTAGCCCCGTGGCGTGCTGTAGGTAGAATTGTGCGTATCGGCAGCGGCAAATATAACAAGAGACAATAAGCTCGTAGCAGCACAGAGTGATAAACGAAAGGCGCTAGTGATGACAGAGCTGTAGTAAGACCATGATTTACTCAGTAGCGTGCATGCAAGCCAGGTTACGTTGGGGAAAATCAATGATCATAGGTACATTATGTTACAATTATTGCGTTCTGTATTATAGCTCAGTATGCTACGAAATCAAAGTGCGAAAAAAGCTGTTTCTGGAGAGAAAAGAGGACTTCAATAAGAAAATCTCCTAGGGATTTCAATTTAAAAAAAAATTGCTACATTTATATCTTTATGCTTTCAATTAGAGATGTGTAACTAATGGGTGAGCCTATTCAGTGAGTTGAATCTTAGGACTGAGAGACTGATTCGAATCAGTAAGATTGCGGGATTCGAATCCCAACTCATCAGTATGGAGATTCCGTATGTATTTCGACGGACGCAATTCATTGAGTGACTCCGAAATGAGCGAACGCACAGAACATTATAAAATTTACACATTTTTGTTAATGTGTACAAACATAAATGCGTCGACAGTAACGCCTTTTATTTGATTATCAAGCCTTGGTTTCCTAGGAAGCGGTGTCTACAAAAGCGGCCGTATGTATCGTCATTTTGACGTCACACAATTCTTGTACGTATATTTAAATAAATCTGGTGATCCAAAGAGCGGTATACTTAAAAGTATTGGAAAAATCTCCTGAATTACAATCGAATCTGGCGAGTTATTCAATTAATAATTCTTATCGTACAGTATTATATCAGCCATCATCATTTGACATTTATAGTAATAAAATAACAAGTATTTTACTAAAATCCTCATATTTTACTAAAGTCCTGGTTGTAAGTACTTACAACGTATCTTGTGATATATAACTGACGTCAAAAACTGCAGCTTTTATCGACACCGCTTGCTAGGAAACCAGGACTTAATAAAAGTAAAATATTTGTTATTTTAGTACTATAATTGTCAAATGATGATGGCTGATTATAATACCGTACTATAAGCATTTTCCCACTAAGGGAAATTGCACATGGAATTTGTGCACAATAAAGTCAACTTAACAAAGTGTATGCTTGCTTAATATGATTTAAAATATTTCTCCAGTTTCATAAATTAGAATTAGTAAAATTGAGTCACCGAATCAGTGAGCGACTCTCCTCAAAGAGTGAGAGTCGATAATTCGAATGTCAGATATGAGTTATTTATAACCCATATCTACTTTCAATAAATCTAGTGCAACAAACCTTGAATATAAGGTTAACTATAATATGAACTGTTTCTTAAAAATAATATCCTTATTAGGATAGCCCACAAAAAAATACATACAACTCTCTTCTACAAAATATCCCCACAACACAATACAATAAAATTGAATATACGGATAAAAATAAAATACACATTCCCTTAAATAACATTGTATGACCTTCTCCTCCACACTAGACCTCCGTTGCCCTCGCCAATGTCCTTTCCCACCTCAACCGCTTGCAGATGTTCAGACCTTTCCTTTCCTAACAATGCATTTATTTTTCTGCAATCTCCAATCCAGACTGTTTTCATTTCCTTACATTCTTTGCGAAAGTGTCACCACGTGTCGTTCCAGTTACTACACAGCGCACACGCGGTGTACCCCAGTACCATCTACATTTTTCTTCTCTCTATTTTGAACCACACCACACTCTTGCCATGCACACTTTGTCCTCCCTGCTCCACACTCCCCTGGCTAGGTATCTCGAGAGTTTCCCCAGCGCATGCCAAGCCAGGTTTCTACGAGCTCTCAGTCATTCTCACTTGCGTCTTGCCACTCAATATCTCTCCTTTATATCAGTTCCTAGGCTTCCCCTTGCTCTCAGCTTCTCATCTATCCACACTTCAGACTTACCTACTCTTTTATACATCGTTCCTTTCTCCATCCTACCCCTACATCTCATCCACACCTCTCTCACCAGTCTTTTCTAACACAAATTCTACAATCTTTCTTCAAACTTCATAACCCTCACATACAACTCCCACCACCCGCCACTCTACATAGTCAGGGTTCTACGAGCTCTCCGCCATTCTCATTTACCTCCTTGGCCACTCGATATCCCTCAATATCTCCTTTAACTCAGTTCCTTGGCTTCCCTTTTCTCTCAACTTCTCATCTACGCATATCTCAGATATACCCACTCTTTTATACATCCTTACAATTTTCTACATCCACTCTCCGTCCTACTTCTACACCTCATCCATACCTCTCACACCAGTCTTTCTTCACCGAAATCGTATAATTTTTCTTCAAACTTCACAACACTCACACACGAACCCCTTCACATCCTTATCCAATTCGTCTCCTGCACTATCACCGCTCTAGGTCTCGACCTTTCGAGATGCTTCTTTTCATTTCATCCCACTCACGCAATCCCCACACTTTCACTCCATGCATAGATTTTACACACGCATGCCAGATCGTGCACGCCATTACAAGGTTACCGCCCCACAAACCCACCCATTTTCGATCCAATGCATCCTAAACCTTCCTCCCCACTCAAACCTAAAGCCCATATATGTAAATCCATTCACTCTTTCCATCATTATTCCCTTCCATTTCAGCTCTCACTCTCTTGGCTACCAGAACTACATCCGCATACGCCAATATCCATAACCTGGTTCTACCCCCCTCTACCTCTCCCACCTGTCGGGTCCTCGGCACCTCAACTCGCTCATGCACAGATTGATCAGCCCTGCCTTAATCCCACATTCACCATACATTTCTCCGACATTTCTCTCTTCTTCATTCTTGTTTTTACCCACGACTCTTCATACATCCTTCTTACCTACTCCACTCCTTCTTACATACTCAACTTATCCATCCTCATACGTCGCTTTCAAATCCATAAATACCCCCATACACTCTCCCTTTAAATTCCAGCGCTTTTCCAACCTAAGGCCCAATTCACAGATTATAATAATAATAATAATAACATTTATTGCCCAACAGATGACTCCACTTAGAGGACAACAATATATCGTACAAATAATTATAATAAAAAATAACATTTATATCTGACTACAGAGCATTATTTGAACAGAAATTAAATTAACTTAAATTAGGTAATATAAACCACAGCAAACGATATAATCACATACATTAATAACATAATAAGAACAATAAACAATAAAATAAAATGAAAAATTAAATTATATTTTAATAATAAAATAATATAAAATTAGAAAATATAAAATTAAATAAAATTAGAAAATTACGCATGGAACAGATCACAATTTATTGGAAGGTTATTAAAGTTCCTGCCCATCACATTTATTGGACTGATGGTACCTAGTTTAGTTCTTGAATTGGAACAGTAGTAAGTGAGCTTAGACCTCGAGTTTATTCTAGGCACCAGAAAATTAAGTTTACCCAACAACTATGAGCAACTGATTTTGTTGCACTATACTATACAAAAATTGAGACCTACTTCCCCTAGTAATAGGTTATTGTCAAACCACTGTGCAGGATAGATCCCTGTAGACTTAAAATATAAGAATTTTGCGTATTTTCGTTGCACATTATCAATAGTGAGCATTTGTTGATCAAAGCCGGGATACCAAATAAGGACGGCATATTCCAACTATGAGATCTCAGAAACGAAACGAATAGCAATTTAAGTGCTGTTAGATTATCTAATGTGCTACAATTTCGTCACAGAAATCCTATCATTTTGAGGGAAGAACACCACATTGCAGATATGCTGATTAAAAGAAAATTGTTGGTCAAAGGTTACACCAAGGTCCTTAAAAGTAGTGTCTCTACGCCTACCGTGTCTTAGGCGAAGAGGCGAAGACGCGGTGCCGGCGCGGCGAGAGGCACGAGGAAAATTCCCACGCCTCATCACCTGCACCACATGTTTATATAGAGAGGGCTTGAAGCGTCGTGCCTCTCGCAGCGCCGGTACCGCGTCTTCGCCTCTTCGCCTAAGACACGGTAGGCGAAGAGGCGAAAGGTATAACTCTTCCACGCAGCCTCTATGTAAACATAAGGTGCAATGTCCACCCCTTCACTGCATATGGACATCACCATCACCATCGCCTGTGCGACGTCGCGCCTGCGTCTCGCCTGAACCCCGCCTACGCCCGACGCCGCTTATGTGTGAATTGGGCCTTAAATCCCTTCCCATTTTGAACCCACCCCGGCAGCAGCCCTTTAAATCCACTGCACTATCCAATCTGTGCTTCATCATTGTCGTCATAACCTTATAACCCGCACTCATAACAGTAACCTATTGTAGCCTTTTCAACGTCTCTGCCTTTAGCCCGCCGCCTTTCCTAGTTTCAGCTGTCCGAGAGCCATTTCATTTTTTCCCGCTAGACCACCTTCCTTTCTGCCACCTAAATCGAACTCCCATGATCTTCCTCAGAACCCGTCATCTCTTTGCAGTTCCTTTTCCACTCCGCTGGTTCTATGTTTACTTTGCCCTTCATCCTTCTTCTCTTCAGTATTCAGGATTTCCCATAGTCATTTCTCCGACATATACTCTGTTAATCTTTTTTCCGCCTTTTGTAACTCCTCTCGCACGTTCTCTCGAACTCCATTTTTGCTTGATTTTCCCTTTCCACTTCAGCTCTCCCATACATCCACTTCGCCATTTCCCTCCTTCCCCTCGTCTTCATCATTCAACATTCCTCGTCGAACCAGCACCCCTCCCCTCGTCTACTTCACCAACACAGCCACCACCAGCCTCTCCAACTGGAGCATCGAATTAACGCCCTTTTTTCTCGTACACAGCCACTTCTGGTTCGCTCTATCCAAACCCCTGGTACCCATCTTTTGGAACTGATGTACAAATGAACTGTAATGAGGAGGACCTTCCTATTACTATTAAAGAATTTTCTAGAGGTGCCTAGCAACTAGTTTTTCTATATCGGAAGTGATTAACGAAATAGTCGTTCTTTTTCGGGATCGGGTATTTTATTTAGCTCACTGGACCCGTAAGTTGGTTGTTCCGTTGAAAGTTAGTTAAGTTTATTTATTTATTGTTTTTAGTATCTCCATTCCCTTTGTTTTACTTATTCCAAAGACCAAAATCGCAGGTGCTTTACGTTGTAATGTCCAGCGGCGAGAATGTACGCGATAAGTGTGTTGAAGAAGTTGCCTTAATGTTCTTCCTTCAGTATGTGCCTGGGAGAACAGTTATTTTGGTAGGCTTTAGCCAATCTTGGATGACTTGGATCCTCGTTGCTTTGATTGGATCCTTGTTTCTCGGTTACGAAATGTTTGATGGTGCGTCTTATGATGACTGACGATCCTACGTGCGCGTTACCGTATGGAAATAGGATATATATATATATATATATATATATATATATATATATATATATATATATATATATATATATATATATATATATATATATATATATATATATATATATATATATATATATATATATATATCGGTATTTTAAAGTATGATTTGTTTGTGTAGTGACTTTCCGATATAAGTACAATATTTAATTATTATATTAGGTGTTGTAAAAGCTAAAAGCTAAAAGCTTTTACAACATATGAAACTAAAAGTTCATATCATCTTGAGTCAGGCCGTTGGCGTTCCATTGAGCTATCTTAAGTACTTGAGTCATTAATTGATTTTACTGACGACGGTTGTTAGAAGATTAACATAGTCTTCATCTTGTTTGCTAAGTCTAGCATAATCTTTTCTAGACAATGTATAGTTGATGGTAGATATAGCGGAGGTGGGTTATTACTTGTGATGTAGGGACAGGTCAAGTCTGGGTTAGTTAGCCTTGCGGGTTGTTGCGGGATTGTTCCAGTATCTGCTTGTCATTTCCTTAGGGCCGGGAATTTTATATTCTTTTGTAAATATTGCACCCGTACGGTTTGCAGGATGAGCTTTGGAGTCTATCGCATATTTTGCGGTGGTGCTGCTTTCTTTATTGCACGTTTTTGTACACTTGGTGTCGCGGGCTATTTTGTGCACCATCTCCGGCAGTTTAGACAAGCAATATTCGTTTGGAGGTTCGATAATTTGATGTGTAACCACTGGCACCAAAATGATGTGAACACGTGGAAAATCCCTGCTTGCTGATGTACAGTTTCCAAGTCGATGACGCCAATGTTGAGGGAAACCACCACTGTATACCAACTGTTTACCTCTTAGAATGTCGTCGGAAAGAAACGGAAGCGTGGCTGCCTCTACCTCAATAACTGAGGACTAGAACTATTGTTGAAAGTTGTGGATGTTGTGTGGGGCAAAACTGTGTGTGTGTGAGGCTTCTTGGTCGCTCCGGTACTGTTTCGTCTGAAAGTACTCTTGCCACTGTTCTTCCACTTCTGTGTCGTCCTAATCACTCCTAATCGGGTCATTAGGGATTCGTAGTTACTTAACGGCCGAATTATTTATTTGTCCAGACAATCGGGCGTCGCTTAAGTATAACACAACAAATTACTTTCGTATATTATATATAGATTTGCTAGTTTCACTGGGAGCTAGCTCCAAAAAGAATGTGGCTTTAGTTTCCCTGTGCTTAGAATTATTAATATTTACAATTTTGTGTTCACCTGCCTCAATTTTGAGCTTTTTCGATCGCTGGATTTGCTGTACTGTGAAGAATTTTGCTGAACCTGCGTTCTGATTTGACTTGATAGGTGTGGAATTGAACTTCCCTAGCTTTGAGCTTTTTTACGTTTTCTTTGTAGTTGTCTGGGTTGAGGAGCATTACTTAACTTGCCTTCTGCCGATAATATTAATTGAGAATCCATTTCGCGCAACACAGTTTAATCTTGAAAATAGCACTTTTATGTCTACATCAGAGATAAATAAGGGAGGAGAATTTGATTCTTTTAATAACTAAGACAAACGTGTGAAAGTAGAAATTGTTTTATTATATATTCTTTACTACATACTGTATATATATATATATATATATATATATATATATATATATATATATATATCTTTTAAATTTCTTTACTGAATAATTATTTTTGTGAATTCATTTATTCAGTCATTAACTCTGTTATGCTTTTCATTCTGTACTACTGTATTTATTTTAATTTGTATGATGAATCATCTCGGCTATAATTCATCCGGCAATTAATTAACGGAAACTGCATGGACCAGCCAGTGCAAACCAACTAAACTATTAATTAATTCTGCATCTTGCAATAAAGTGTACATAAATAATTCATTGAATTAATTATGGTAACCGATGCCGCTCGTTATTTACACACCGCAGGAAGTGCGATAAGATTTTTCCAAGCGCGTTAATCATTGTCAACCGCGGTGGAGCTAAAATATGTACTGAGAATTCATTCCATACATATATAAATGATGCCAATACAATTTTATGGTATGTTTTTTTTGCACGCGTCATTATGCCCGTATAGAATTATCAATACAATTTGACACCGTCGGTTTGAAATTTAACAATGGGAAATCGTCTGCGGTGCGATTCGATCGGCCGTAAATGATTCCGGTCGGTGGCGGTTTTTGAGAACGTGTATGAAATCACGATTTACGATAAAAAAAACTACAATTTCAATTTCCTAATGTTTTTTAACACTAATAATTTTTTTTTATTTCAATGGTTATGCAAACGTTATTTATTTTGATCAGATTTTATGGTTTAAACACTGGTTTCAAAGCAATACCGACAATGAAAAATATTCAATTAGAAAATGAAATCGATTGTCGACTAAGTTACTACCCACCGAGTGTTAAACCATTTGAGACAATAAAATCTTCTACATGAAGCTCATCGGAAATATTTTTGTTTTCTTTTGTTACGCGAGATTGTTGAAGGGCCCAATAAAATTCCAAGCGCTTGTTCGAAACAATCGTAAAAGGAAACATGTTACCGCCGGCAGTGAAATAAATCCCGACGGCCAAATATTAATGGCATTAAGTTCCACCGAATTCCTATCGTATAAATCGAATCTGGCGAATGGAGGATTGCCTCAATAAAGGAAATGAAATACCTGGGGGAAACTTGACGGATCAACACCTACGATGCAATCTAAGCCAAACGACTAAGAAATGTTTCAATACCTGAATGGAGAAAAATTATGACAATTATAATAAATTTCTCAAATTGAAACGCCCTTTCAATACTCAAATGTATGTCATATATAAACTATAGCTCTGTGTTTTATTCCACAATAAAATGCATGATAGTTTCGGATTATGTGAACAAAACTAGATTTGTTTAAGGTAACAACATGCGTGACGGCAATTCCTGAGCATGCTCTTTGCTGACTTGTATGTTACTATGCAATTCCTTATGGTCATTAAAAGTAGGTAATAAAAGACAGAGGAAAGCGCAGAGTCATAGAGTTATTACGGACTGGACCTATATGTATGCAAATACACCTATTAAATCGAAAATTGAAACTAGTAACTTTCAATACTTTCCACCTCAATTGAAAAAGAAATTAATCATAGTAATTCCGAACCCCGACCCATCCATAGTTTCCAGCTGCAGACCTAGAAACGACTTCCAAGGAACGGATGTAACTCATTAATAAATGAGTCACAATAAAAGAAAAATCCCTAAAACATGCATCCCAACACATTTCCTAGAATCAATTTGAGTTTATCAACAATAGATCAACATTCCTACCGCTTACAATTCGCATTTACAACTACCAAATAACTCATGGGATGTATGGGTTCACACGGTAGAAGTAGCATCTTTCACATTGGCCGATCACAACAAACGACACTGACAGAAGGTGGGTCTCGGTGTTTGGACCTCAAAAGGGTATCCAATACAGATGACACTACTGTTCGACCTCAGCGATGTTTATTGACCACCCTGTTTGTGGACCATATCTGGCAACCCTTACTTAGTATTGCCAGAGGTCAATACAGTTGTCCGGGATGTGGCATCGTAAGTGTCCATAAGTAAAAGTGATACAAAATGCCACTTTCCCGACTGTATTGAACTCCGGCCCGATATGGCGAAACAACAGTGTGGTCAATAAATATCCCTGAGATTGGACAGTAGTCGCACAGGGCGACAATAGACAATACAGATCAAAATAACTTGTGAACCGATAGTTATAAGCAGAGTTGAATCAACGATATTGACTATAACACTCCGGAAAGGTCATTTCCTACCTTTCAATCGCGCTTCAACTTCCTCAGGACAAATTATCATCTATGCAGGAATGAACACAAGCCACGGCCGGGTAACGAACAAGCCTTAAACAATACAATCGCTACAATCTGCTAAGATTCTCCCGGTTCCAGCTTAATGAGAAAATACAAACAATCTCAACATGGAATGTGAACAACATCTACGAGCTATATAAAATCAACAACACTCACACAGGATATACAAAGACTAAAAAGCAACATTATGAGCATCAGCCCTACAACAAACAAAAAAGGAAGACCTAACCATAATAAGGGGTGACTTCAACTCTAAGATCGGAGAGGGCTGACGTGATGAAATATTTGGGGATTTTAGTCTAGGTTTCCCAAATGACAGAGGAGACAGACTCGTACAATTCTGCCAAACAATCAATATATATATATATATATATATATATATATATATATATCAATTCTAAACGCCGAAACGTCGTCTGTACACATAGACATCCACGCAACATAAGCCAGGACACATCGTTACTTTGGAACAAGACGGGCATAACTCAAATAGTGCAATTTTTTGATTATGTCATAAACAAAACAAAAATGGGGTAAATGTTTATGTATAAGACATTCATAAAAGTAACTTGCGTATTCGGTCGCTAGAAAGCAGTTAAGTTAGTGTTGAATCGGATATGTTCTAAAATAGTAACTTTGAGTTAGTCAGAAATCAGATTGACTATGTGCTAATCAACAAAATATTTCACAATTACATCAAGACAGTCGCCGCATAGACGGCAGCTGATGTCTGAAATCACAACCCCATCATAGCGAATGCAAACCTGCGCCTGGTAAAATAGAAAACGACGATTGACATTCACAATTTAACAGACGACCCAAACAAAAGCATCATACTTGGACCACATAAGCATAAAAATAAAAGGACAACAACTAGAATCCGCTCATCTCGAACGTAAACAATCCGCAGTTAAATTACTCGACTTCCAAAAAGTACTGTGTATGGCATCGTTGCCATCTACTTAATATACATATTTCATACATATATCTCAATATCCTATAGCTACAAGTAAATTTACGTATATACCTTTCTTAATTTTTCTCATTCTAATAACGAGTTCCACAAGATTTTCCACTGTCTCCTACATTCTATAATATATTCTGCTGTGACATCTATCCTCCGGGTCCTAATTACTTCAAGAATTCGGTGTATAAACAAAGATGACACATCTGCTATAACACACGCCCTATCGTTACTATTTGCACTTCATGCCCTTCAGGATCCTAAAGATAGTTTAAATAACTGATTTTCAAAATGGAGAATCAAGATCAATAAAAGTAAATTCCAACTTCTCCTCCCCTATCACCGCATTCTACTAACCCTTTGTACAATATCGATAAACAGCTTACAAGTAGCAACACCCTCCACCATAAAATACCTTGGAGTTCATTTCGATCTCAAATTATCGCGTAAGGAAAATTCCTGTATTAAAAATAAAGTAACTAAATACTATAGATCACTACCGCAATAATGGTATCTCAACAAAAACCGCAATACAAATATAAAAAACCATATTTCGGGCATTGCTGGAGTACAGCTTTCCTCTAACTACTAATACACACCAACAAGACTACTTGTGTATAATACACAAGTCGTCGAACGTATCTATAACCATATACAAACTAAAATACGGCATCCTAATAATCTTTTACTCAACCTTCTTTCTTCAACCGATATAACCCCGATTGATGATAGATTTTAATACATGTTAAGATTCACAACAAAAGCTTCTTTTAACTACAATATTTTTGAAAGGGAATACAATTATTCCCAGAAATTCACACATCCTACTTAAACTAAATCGGTCAAACATGACACTAATTGCACAAATTCACGACAAAAACTATACATAATACAGATGACCTATACAACAATAAACATAGTTAGCTCGAGCAAAAAGACCGCGGGTTGATTGACCCTCATAAGAAATATTTTCAATTAATACTATCCATATTTCATCCAATGTATATAACCTGAGGAAGTCTGTCCCAAGCTAGTTTAAGAAAGAGTGAGGAGGATCAGTAACAAGCTCATTGGTATAGTCCGTAGGATAGCACCCTGTAAGGGCCTGCCTAGAGTAACGGGAAAGCAGCAGTCTTGCAGGAAGATGTTGGCTCACGAAAGGCTAGCAGAAGTAAAACCTTGACTGCAAATCACCGAGGGCTTTCATGAGTCGGGGGTGTAGGCGAAGGGCCTGCGACTCATAAGACAAAGGACTTATACAACAATAAACACATAGTTAGCTCGGTCAGAAAGACCGCAGGTTGATTGCCCCTCACAAGAAATACTTTCAATTATTTTAAATCTATGATTTCATCCAATATATATTACCCGAGGAAGCCTGTCTCAAATCAATTTAAGAAAAAGTTAGTAGGAGGAGTAACCGGGAAGCTACATCCTTGCAGGAAGATGTTATCTCGCCAAAAGCTAGAGGATGAAAAAGCTTAACCACAAATCATCGAGGTCTTTCATGAGTCGAGGGTTTAGGCGAAGGGCCTGCGACGCATTACTAATAAAAACATGCGTGGAGTAAAAAATCCGGGCAACAAGCCTCGGAACTCGGACATACATATACTACGAAGACAAACGCAACGGATATCGGAAATGAATTTAGTAACCTGGAATTTCTAAGGATGCAAGCAGAAAATGAACGATATCCTTATAGAAATAGAAAACCTCGACCTAGACTGCATAGTACTGACCGAAACAACAAAGAAGGGCTCCGACGGTGAAAACTGCGGTAACTACCTGCATAAAAATAGCTGGGTTCCCAGAAGTGCACGGTCGTCAAAAGTTGTATCAATACTAATAAAGAATAAGTGTAAAAAAAAAATATCTGATGTGGGCACCACACGACTTTCCGAATTACAGTACATATCTTACTTTTTTGACGCTTTTTGACAGTTTTTGACATTTTTTGACACTTTTTGATACTTGCTGACCCATTTTGAAATGTTTTGACCTATTGTTACGCGTTTTACTACGTTTTGACTTATTTTGACGCGACATGTGAGCAAATGTAGGAAAATGTGAGAAAATATTGGAAAATGTGCGAAAGTGTGGGAAAATGTGTCAAAACATGTCAGAATGTATCCAAATATGTTAAAATGTGTCAAAACATGTCAGAATGTATCCAAATATGTTAAAATGTGTCAACATATGTTAAAATGTGACAAAATGTGTCAATTTTGGCATATTTTGACACATTTTAACATATTTGGATACATTCTGACATGTTTTGACACATTTTCCAATATTTTCTCACATTTTCCTACATTTGCTCACATGTTTCCACATTTTCTCACATTTTCCTACATTTTATCACATGTTCCCACATTATGTTACATGTTGCCGTATTTTACCACATTTTACCATTTGGAAATTTTTCATGTTCATTACTGCATTTAAAATTTAAATATTTTCGCTAATTCCACGCGCGATTTACTTATAGTGCATTAAATGCCTATGATGTCACTTGTTGCTCCGTGATGCGTTCATATTTTGTGGCAACCCGGCCCAATTTTGTACCGATTTTATCAAGTTTCCTTCTCTGTTCGAGAACCGATTTTGCTTAATTTTTCTCTGGATCGTCCCAGGTAGGGTTCTCAGCTAATTTCCATTTTATTCACAGATAGACACACAGACATGCATACATACACACACACTCACACATCGCAATAAATCGAGTTTATTTCGACTATTTTAAGCATAAAACATAAAGAAAATTAAAATTGTGTTTCTCTAAATTGTTCACCATAACAAACCTCCCTTATTTTGCCCGAAAATATCGAATATTTCCACAATCTTAGTTAGAAAACGTAAAGACGTTTTCGCTAAAACAATACCTTCCTTATACATCATTGATGTATTCGGAAAGTAATAACCAGCTGGGATGCCATAAATGAAAGAATAATTGCAATAAATATTATTATTTATAAATTATCTTCAACACGAAGTCATGATCATTCCCCATCAAGGGAAAAAATCCTATAGTATGATAGTCCTCTAAATGAACTAATAACCGATATAGGAGATCAATGAGAGATTATTCGTATGGGGCATCCAAATGGTAGAACTGAATACAAGAAGAAATCCCCGGTAGTAGGAAAACATGGAATAAATAACAACTTAGTAAATACCAGCGGCGTCAAGATTACGAACGGCTTCTTCAAACATAAAGCCATTTATAAGTACACATGTCACCAAGAGACATAACAGCCAAGATCAATTGAGTGTGTGAGAATGAATGTGTAAGGCAAATTTGAATTATTTTGAAAAGGAGATGATTTTGCGTTTGGTATTTATGTAAATTGACGTGCGTAGTTACCGGCATGAAATCAATTTATTCATAAATAAAAATGTAACTACGTACGACGATTTACATAAATATCAAACGCAAAATCTGCTCCTGTTCAAAATAATTCAAATGTTACTACACCAGTTTCATCCTCACTGGCTCAAATGGGAAGTTAAAGACGTAAGAGTATACAGGGAGGCTGAATGGGGTGGTGACCATTTTTTTATGACATCTAAAATGAGGATACCATACAGAAAGGACTGTATGAAACAGGAGCACAAGGAAGACGATAGAGAAAAGAACAGAACACATTTGTTAAGGTAACGTAACATAACTATACCAAAATCGAATAGAAGTAGCGCTAGAATACCAATACATAGAAGTGCCCACTATACCAACGGATTATGCATGCTGTGGAAAGGGCAGACTCTGTAGAACTAAGGGAGGCAGAAACTAGCAGACAACAGGACTCGTAAAGCAAAATAAACACGTTTGAAAGATATAATGTAAAAGACAAGTGGCATTCGCAGATTATTATGTAAAGAAAATGATTAAATCAATATTTTTCTTGGGGGAAACGGCCTGAAAGCTCATAAATATGTTGAGAACAAAGATAGTAGATAAAACTACTATACCCATAATTAACAAAAAGAAATTCCACGAACAAAACGACAATGAACTGAATCAGAAGAGACCGGAATACCAAACGCAATCACCAACGGCATATAGAACCCAAGAAACAACTATAACTATAACAGAGAAAATGATAGGAAAGGTTGAAAGGAACAATGAAAAACAGAAAAGCAAGTCGATCAAATATTCACCAAGGAAATGATAGCTATATATATATATATATATATATATATTTATATATTAGAGAGGTACCGCTAGGTACCAAATGGAAAAAGAGTGGACACCGATACTCGAGTATAGAGTAAAGTGCTAACAAAAATGATTGAAGAAGAATCCGACCGGATCGATATAAAAAAATCAAGCAGGCGTTAGAGCTCGATGATCAGGCATAGATAATATTTTCCTAATAACCCAAATCGTCGAAAAAAGGCAGCAACGTACAACAGCAAAATCCATCTCCTGTTAAAATCGGAAGAGACTCTCATAGCCATTCCACTCACAAATTGCTTAAAACAGTTGTTGTTTCTCCCCGCCCTAATTAAGATATACCTCTCAGACACTTAAGAACTGGCAAACATTTGCAAACATAGGGATAAGCAGTGTGGAATGAATGGTTAGGAGAGGATAGGAAATGCTTGAAAATCTGTGGGAGAGGAAAATGGCGATCGCAGAGGGGGTCTAATGTGAAGGAAGAGGGAAGGCATTTTCTTTTTTTCGTTTATTTATATTATTGTATTATGTTTTGGGGGAATTTTGTAGAAGGGATGAATTTGTGTGTGTCAAATAAAGATTATCTTTATATCCTACACCTCGTGTACAACCAGATTGTAATATTTTTCTCTTAAGTTCCACTCCTAGATATAGAATAGAAGATTGGAAACTGCCGTTTTATACAAATCTTGTGCAGTGCTACCCTGGATAGCTCGGCGGATGTGCATCCAAACCAGTCTTTCAGATTGTGAAGCTACGATGTTCATCTTCTTTCAATCGATCTGTGCCTTTAATTAATTTTTCCTTGGATGACTAGTTTGAAGATGTCATATCTGTCTCCTCTCATGATGTGATGTATTCCAGCTTTCTCTTCTTTATTGTGGTAGACTTCTCTGGTTTAACACATTCGGTACATTACTGTTTCGTTGGTGACCCTGTCAGTCCATGACACTCTGAGCATCCTCCTGTAGCACCATTTTAAATGCTTCTAGATTTTTATGCCTTCATTGTCCAGGGCTCTATTCCATCTAATAATGTGGGTAGAATGTGGAACTTCAATAGTATATTTCTCAGCTCTAGTTATATATTACGATTACAGAGGATTTTTTTCATTTTTGTGAAGTGTCTACTTTTAAGTTGACACCATCGTCAAAAGTATAGTGACATACGGATCGAAAGTATGGCATCTGAACCAAAACCCGAAATAAAGCAGCTGCTAGTAACGGAAATGATCTGCTGGAGACGAACGGCCAGAGTCTCCGGGCTAGATAAGATCAGGAACGAAACAATAAGAGTTAGGATGAAAGTGAAAACAGACATACCAGAAATATAAAACAAACAGCTGAACGAACTAAGAAAATAAGCAGCTGCTACTAACAGAAACGGACTTCTAAAGACGAACGGACAAAGTATCCCATCTAGATAGAATCAGGAACAAGAATATAAGTGATAGGATCTAAGTGGAAAACGACAGTATACCAGAAATATAAGAAAAACAGCTTTCATCCTACGGGGATGTACAAATAATGACCGAGAATTTTAATTTAAATACACAGTAAAACGTTCATTTGCGTCCATTTGTCAAATTAATATTATTTAAATTTCAAGTTCCTTTTCATGCAATGTAAGGGTAAGTGTAAGTGTGTGGCTCTAACAATGGAGTTTTAATTATATATTATGTTTTTATGCCAATCAAAAGTTTTACTATTATAAACAAGTTAGTTCAAATTTAATAAAGAGAGCTAAATATTTTAGAAGCCTATCACACATAGATATAGGATATCGATACAAACTGCACTAATGTACAAGTCTATATGCAGAGCAATCCTAGACTACATATGTAGTGTAGGATTGCAGTATATACTGACAGCTAACGCCCAAGAATCATAGCCGAGTTAAGACATTCGACATGCCATCTGTAATGTCTCTATATGCTCATTCAAGAACACCGACTATAGTTAATAGGGTTGATATATTGAGACATAGTTTCAAAGACAAAGACTAAGACACAACAAGATTTATAAATATGGTTTAAAAATATGACCGTATTTTTTGGAAATATAGAATTCTATATATAACTGTTATTTGAAAAAAAAAGCCGATAGTCTTATTAAAGATACGTAATGTAAAGTAATGCGCACTAGCAACATCAGTCTTTTTTTAATTATCGAGATTATTTATAAAAATACCCAATTCTATGGCCGAGTGGCTACAGGCATGGTGCCACTCGTTTAGGTGCTGGGGAGCCGAGGTCGAACCCTATCGGGGAGAATTTTCGCGAATCACTTTTCTCAGGTTTTCTGTAAAGTTTAGGTAAATATCGGGTAACAATTGCGGGACAAAATTAAAGGAAAATTTCAATATTTCATATATTATATTAGTATTATATATAAAGTTTATGAAGTATTTTGAGATATACGTTGCTGTCGGTGAAGGATATGTATATAGTCAGCATTGCAATGTCTAACTATTGCATTTCAATGACTAATTGTTGAAATATTCAACGAACAGAAAGCCATACCTACCTCTAAACCGGTGGTAATAATATTTTAACGCGTGTATAAGTAAGTAGAAAACCATAATTCTTTGTTGGGCCGTTACTCAATGAATCATTGTTATTTGCGTGCGCATTCACACATGGTATTATATTAATAAAGCCGAATAAATCATAATACAATCTTTATAGTCCCTATAATTGCGTGTGGTCTCTAAAGCACAATTATGTCAACGCAATCAAAAGAAAACCGCTAGTTTATTAATTAATTCAGAACAAATGTGCTAATAGGGGTGTTATTAAAGACCGCTTTGTGGGGGCCTCAAACAAAGGGTTGTCTGAAAGTGCAACCGAAGCTCGAACGGTTCGGTGTAACCGCTGTTCTGTATTATTCCTCGTATAGATTTTATGTGTAGTCGTTTCATTGCCAATAACTCTCGCGATTGTGTGAACTTTCTCGCGACCCGATCTCTATAAAATTTCGCATCCGTTGCTGGTTAGATTATATTGTTATTGCATGAATATGTATAAGATATTATTCTTTATGTGCACAATTGTATCATATATTTTATTTCATAATACATGCATCATCTTATTAAATTACTCTTGCAAAATTACTGTGTGTATTAGAGACGTGCAGTTTACGACCAAATAAGTTCATTGAACTGGCCGGAATAACCTATTTTGGGCCCTAGATATTTTTTAAACCTTACAGCGCCCCTGAACAAATAGACTATACCAAAATAATTAAACTGGCTACAGTGTGTACAAGTGGAAACACTTATTACAACTTTTTCAAAGTGAAAGGTGTGACCGCTCCCCTCAAAAAATGAGCCCTATACATTGTTCTTATTTATCTATGTGATGATGCGGCCCTATGCAGAGAACCGAAATAGTTTGAATTAGCCCGTGACTGTTTTAGTTCAATGCGAGCTGATTTATATAATCATCATCAGTGATATTTTTCTTCATAATCGGAAAATTGCTGGATGATTTCCTCCCAAAAAAATCGACGGAGATACATAGATAGATAATAGTAACATGGACAATTTGGGTTTTTTTTCGGAAACGTGGAGGGAAAATGTATCGTTATTATTTCCCCCCGGCCGATTTCCACCAAGATCTAATCAAGATGGAGTTACGTGAGATGCCCGATCCAAGTTTGATTTGATAATATCGTATTTTAAGCGAAAATGTGGTGGAAAAAAAATCACATGACAGACGAACGACGGATGATGAACGACGGACAACGGACATACATTTTCCAGAGATGGTATGAAAATGATCAGGCAATCCAATAAGGACGATTTTCGCCAAAAAATATTTGCCCAATACGATTATATACATACTTCGTATGATAAAGTAAGAAACTTCTACCTTTGTAGGACTATCAGCCTTTTTCAGTAGTAAAGGGGGAGAAGGTCTTATAACATGTTTATAGTTGAACAGAAATGCTACATTCGTAAAGTAAATAATATGTAATTTATATCATTGACACAAATCACTATAAAACTGTGCAATTAAAGATAATCATTCAGACAAAACATTAATTACTCGTCTCGCCTTGGCTCCCATTTGAACTTTTTTTTTAAAATGTTATATAAAAGGCCCTCATTACAACGAAAGCAATTTGCTACGCAAATATATAAATTAAGTTGTGTAATAAATTAGTGAATTGTCACTGCGATAACATTTCGAGTTAATGAGCGTATAATTCTACAGGTTCGAGCATGGTAATTGTTCGTTTGTTTACAAATAATGTGGTTAATGCGATAAAAATTAAATTAGTAACGCTCAGCCGAATAGTTTCGTTTTATACGAGCCGTATTTATTTAAGTTTTAATTATTTTAATGAGTCATTTATGTGGTGTTGAAAATGTACGTTTTTGGAGTTTAATGGTGCGATTGCACGGTGTGAATAATTGAATTATTCACTGAACTTATAGGTGCGACTAGGATTACATAAAATATGCAAAAGTTTTTAATATTATTGTTGGTGCATTTTGTAAACAGAAACTTGTAATATTCAATGTGACTATTGGTGTTTGAAGTGTGATACCTCGGGTTGTGGTTCAGAAAAATCAAAAAACATTATCCACAATGTGTAAAATACGTTTGGAATATGTGCCAAACCCATTAAAAACATTACTGTGAAATTAATTTTTTGGAAATTTTATAGAAAGCGGCTTATAATTTTCAATATGACGTTCAATATGTGAAGTTTGAAGAACGGTTGTAGGATTTGGATGAGGAAAGACTGGTGCGGAAGGTATGGATGAGGTATAGGATTAGGACGGAGAGTGGATGCAGAAAGTATAGAGGAAGGATATATGAAAAAATGGTAGGGGTATGTCTAAGATGTGGGTAGAGGAATAGCTGAGAGAATGGGGAAGCCTAGGTACAGAGGTAAAAAATTATCAATCCTACTATGTTTACCATTATATCTCAAATTGATGTTTGATGAATTTTATAAAAGTTATCATATAAGAAGAACCAACACCGAAAGGTATAATATATATATATATATATATATATATATATATATATATATATCATATGAGAAGAAGGAAATAATGACAGAGGTGAAGACAAACCCTGTAGAAATGATGAACAGTAGACAGAAGAAAAAACACGTGTGCAGACAAAAAGCCAAGCACTAGAAGAAAGAATGGATATCGCAGAAAAAGAAAAGAAGAAAAATAACACTCGAGGGCTGAAAAGAAAGTAGACATAGATAGAAATTAATTCATTGAAAATGGTGAAAATAATACAAGATAATTAAGAAGAAATTTGACGATTCGCAAAGCGGATTCATGCCTGGCGCACAAGACCACGAAAATAGGTGAGAAATCTCTGGAATATAAGAAGGAAGTTCATCTCGATTCCATAGATCTGAAAAATTCCTTTGATAGAATCCCAAGACAATACATATAGAGGAACCTTGATCATAAAAGAGTAAATGATAGACAATTGGGGGCAATCAAAGCGCTGTACAATGACACAAGAAACTATATCAGGACAAAGAAAACGAAGTCTAGAGAATTTAGAATAAAGCAGAGTTTGATTATTAGGCATTCTAAGTCCACTATTCTTATAATCAAACAGACGCATGTAAAAGCAAATGGAGTTACTATAGGACACAAATATGAAACCGATAGTGATAACGGCACCTAAAATGCCGCTGAAAGAGATTCTAATAATCTGTCAGGGCGCGTAAATAAAGACAAGACAATGGTGATGGTGCTAACAAATCAATAAAAATGAACGGAAAAAAGTTGGAGCAGTTCACGGAAGTGCCTTGGTTCAATCACAGACAGTAAAGGATAATTTGACATTGATATTAATAATAGAATAAGTGTAGCTTCAGAATTGTATAGCGCAATAAGAATACCGTTTATTAATAAGGGTTAGAAGTGACAAAGATGACAGTATTTAGGATAATATATAAACCAATAAGGTCGCGGGTGGCACTGCACCTGAACCTGTGCTCCCGCAGCCTGGCGTCCACGAATGGAGGGTTCTCGAGTGCCATAATGACCACCTGTATGTATGTCTCCACGTTGGAAGGGCCGATGAAGTGGTCAACAAGGAAAACACGAAGATGACCCAGATAAATACAAATTCATGGAAGCCTTCGAACAATGGGAAGGAACCGGGCAAGGTGCTACGGAGGTACTGCTGTCGAGGATTCGGGCTACGAGCACGGCGGCTATAAGAAGAAACGGAACCAGGGGACCAAAAGAACGGTGTACTGGTGGTCCGAAAGTATTGTTGCACAGTGACGTGAATGCTTTGCAGCACACCGGATGTACACCTACGAGGCGGCGAGGTGGAGCCCATAGAAAGACGGCGGCGGTACTTTACTCAGAAGCAAAGAACACCTTCAAAGTACCCATCAAGAATGCTAAGAAAATATGCTGGAGCGACCTTGAACCTATAGAGAAGGATGTATGGGAGCAGGCGATTTTATACGCCCTCAGAAAGGCCCCGGTGCCGGATGGTATCCCGCTCCGTCGCCAGATTAACAGCTTATGGCGGTGCAGTTCCCGAACGCCTTTCTCGAACGGATGAACGGGTTAAAGCAGAGGAGAGTCATCCCCAACGTGTGGAAGAAGGTGATATTGGTCTCGATTCCTAAGCCAGTCCCAGGATAGTCGAGCGGCATATCAACTGTTGTGTATGTTCGATACCATGGGCAAGCTGCTGGAGTACCTGCTCTTGGAGAGGATCATGCCAACCTACCTGGCGGGTTATCAATACGTCTTTAGGACGGGAAGGTCCACAATCCAGGCCATGGAGGCAGTCCCCGAGGTGGCGAAATTGGCTAGAGATGGGCCGTGGAACGCGTAACGATTTTAACATGGCCCACTGGGGGAGGACAACGGAGAGATGTTCCCGGCGAATGCACTAAGAATGATCAGGAGATACTCAGAGAATCGCAATCTAATCATGGAAATCGCGGACGGACAGAAGAATATGCATTATTTGGGCGGCGGGGTTCCACAGGGGTCGGCGCTGGGGCCGACCATTTGGAATATAATGTATGATAAAATTCTAAATAGTAGTAAGTAGTAAGAGTGGGAGGGCACGAAGGGTAAAGGTATGCCGACAATGTGGCCCTCATGGCGATGGGACGCTGCGTAGACGAACTGAGGCCCAAAGTAGTAAACATCAGCCTGTAGACCTTGCGGTAGTAGCTGACCGATACTTTTCTCTTGGCGAGGAAAAGATCGAGGCTCCTAATAGGCAGAAATATGTATGCCGTGGTCCGGTTTATCATTGGAGGGACGGAAGTGATCCCAAGAAAGGAGGTCGCGTACCTGGGGGCTGTCGTGGACCAGGGCTTGACCTATACGTGGAGGCGGCGAGCGCTAGGGCCGCCAGAAACCCTACGGCGCCGGCAGCTATACTGCCCAACATCAAAGGCCCGGGCCAGCACAAACGAGTGGTGTTGGCACGGGTTGCCGAAAACATAATGCTGTATGGAGCGCTTGGAAGTTAAGAGTACCCGAGGTATGCCACCGAACGTTCAGAAAAAGAGTTTAGAGTGGCGAGGGAGTACCAGACGGTATTCAGGGATGGCATCCCGCTTATAGCTGGTAACCCCCCTATCTAGCTGCTCGCCCTTGAGCACAAGTAGGGGTACAAGAATGTGTTAGGGACGCACGAACTCGAACCCTGACCAGATGGCAGTCCAATGGCTTATCCCAATTACGCCCTAGTTAAAGAGACCCTACGGAGAGGTTGGTTATGGATTAACGGAAACACTCACGGAGCACCGCTGCTTCATGGCATACCTTAAACGAGTTGAAAGTACAGAAACAACCTCATCCCCAAAAACATGGTTGCCATAATGATCGGAATACAGGAGACATGAAATCAAGTGCATTCCTATGTGGCCACTATCATGGACGAATGGGCCCGGAAGGAGGGGGAAACACAAGGCCAGTGAAGGCAGGCTGGTAGGTAGCAGGTTGATAGTTTCTCCTGCCTAACGAATTACTAGGGTTCTAAGCATGGGTTATCTGGAATGCTTTGTAGTCTGAGGCATTACCTAGCCAGCATCAGATATATAAGTTTCAAGCATACGTTACCTAGAATGCCCTGACCGCGGATTTGATTATATTTAGTCAATGTTTTTTTGTTTGTTTTTCTAGTATTCGACATTTACTGTGATATTTTTAACCAGGGTTGCTTTAATCATAGCTTCACCGGTTTACACAAGATAACCAAGCGTCAGACCAAGGTTTTACTTAATTATGTATTTATTTATTTATTTACCCACTTAGTAATTTATTTATGGTATGTGTAATGTATGGCTAAAAGTAGGGAGTTGATCCATAACACCAAGGGATCTAATTGGACCGAAAGCATGAAAGATTACATGTCTATACGCCCTAGCCCGAAGGCCAATGAGAGATCAGTACCAGGATGGGGTCCCATTGCAAGGATATAGCGTTTATTTAGTAGGTATTCCTTTATACGGAAATAGAAGTTGAGTCTTACACTCACAGGTAAGAATCGCCAGGTGGACCTAAATGTATGCAAATAAGGCCTTAGTCTTCGGCAGCTGAAAAAAAGTGTGAACCCACCTCTTACCAATCTACTTATCTAGATTTCCATCATATTAGATCTCACCAGTGTAGCTCAGCTAGTGAGGATGAATTCATACAATATCTCTAGTTATATACAAATATGATACAACTAACCCTCTAGGAGGAAAGTTAAACGCCATGGTGGTTTAACTTTCCTCCTAGGGCGTTAGTTGTATCATGTATCATAAAATAAAATAGGTCATCGTAGGATTCATTGAAGTTAGAATAAGAGTATAAAGTTAGACAAAACTCAACTCTGGCCACTTATATTCCATTATGCGGGACAATAAAATGCATCATACGGCAGCGTGAGAATTAACATACACCAGAAACTTATAACAAACCTGATTGAAATTTAAAATACAAACCCCAGAGTTATATACCTAATTCTGAGGCAAAGCTCAATGTACACCACGAAAATCGTACAAGTATATTCCCCTACGGCAACATCGACAGAAGATGAATATGCCTTCTATGATAACATCACTGATACAACAACATGATGAACTCAGAAAAACAGTCAAATGTCACAAGTTTGTCAAGAATGAGGTTAATACAGTTAAATCCTAAATACTAAAAGTAATGGACGTTATGGAATGGGTTGGCCTTACAGCAAGACAAATGGACACCTGGCGAAATGGAGACCGCGAGAAATCGAGAGGCAGGGAAGACCACAAATGCGATGGATAGATGATGTCACAGAAATAACCGGAAAATGTGGTTGACAACAGCATAAGATTGGGACGCATGGAAGAAATGCCCATGTCCAGCGTATGACACAGGGCTAATGAAGAAAAAGCGGAAGACTTTAATATATGACCATAAATCTGGAAAACGTAGCCATCAATATTATAACATGGAATGTCTCAAGCACCTCTGAGTGACTGACGACATCGTCGTTACAGTGGATAGTATAGATTAGACTATAACGATGTTACAACGACTAAATGCTGCATGTGGGACTAAAGATCAAATTTCCAAATACCCAGCTGATGAAGCATGTTCTCAGTGTAATCTTAGACGGAGTTGAAATCAAATAAACGATACAAATACCTAGAATATGAAATCCGCATTCAGAGATACAACCAAACATGTGAAATGTCAAGACAGATATGACTAATATGGGCGGCTTACGGGGACCTAAAATATATATTCAAATACTGTTTGAAACGTCCTCCCTGTCGTAAAGTACGGCGCAGCGACCTTAAACGAACAAAGAAGGTAGTGAATAAGATCAAGGTGGCACAGAATGTGGAGAGATTTATGTTGGGAATATCCCTGAGAGACCGTATTTCCAACTTCGGAGAAGAACTGTAGTAACAGACGCAATGGGACGGATAACAGTTCTGAAGTGGAACTGGGCAACGTATCCCCAGAATGCGGAACAATAGATGGACTCGACGAATTCTCGAGTGGAGACAGGCATGATGCCTTAAGGAAGCAGATAATGTCCACGTACAAGATGGTCCGACGATATTAGACTCGACTAGACTAGACTAGGATTCATACAAATTGGATGCAAGCGGCACAAGACCGAACGTTACGAAATAATCACGGGAGGCCTACGTCCAGCAGGGGTCTAGGATAGGGTAATTGATGATTATGATGGAGATAGAACAATATTAATATATTTACTTCTATATATTAATATTGGTGTAAGGAATGACAGACAAAAAAAACGAGGATGCAGGCGGCAGAAATGAAGTACTTGAGAAGAGTGGAAAGAGTGACAAGAAGAGGCAGAATGCAAAACGAAGATATAAGAATTAATACTATCATCAACAACAGTATAAACGAAAATAGAAGTACGACAAATGAGATGGTTTGAACATGTTAGTAGAATAAATAAAGATAGACAAATATATACAATTTTGGAAGCGAGATCCGGAGGCGAAAGAAGAAGAGGAAACTCACAGCAGTCATGGATGGAACAAACACAGAAGCACTGCAGAAAAAAGCACATCACCTGGATACAAGCAAAACAGACTGCAAAGGATATATAAGAAATTGATACATTTTTATAATAACAGAAAATTGTAAACAAAAGTCGCTTTCGTTTATTATTCGGCTTAGAATAGCCCGGAACAGCTCCCGTACGATAAACGAAAGCGGCTAAAGTATAAGCAAAAGCCTCGAGACCCCTAGAGTAAAAGATGAAATTATTAAAAACATGAAGATAAAAGTCAACTTAAATTTCAATATGAATGTTGATGTTGATGACAGTGTGATAATTCAAATTGTGGCACAGCTAATTCAATAAAAAAATATTCGTGGTGTAAAATAAATATATTTGGAATATATCCCTCAAATTGAATTTTTGGTGAATTTCATAACAATTTTCGATTTTCGTTGTTTGAAGTGTCGTAACTTGTTTGTTGCGTAGTTTAATCAAAATTAGTCATGATATTCAAAACATTTCTAGAATGTACAAAAAGTCTCAAGTTATTATCTCCTAAATTGAATTTTTGGTGAATTTTATAATTTTTAAAATGTCTATATTTGTAACCGGCCTACAAATCAGGCAAAATAATCCCAGTACCATAATAACAGGGAGCTATCTGGGAATCGGACAGCGTCGTCACACGCTACTAAACCGATATATAATATATCGACTATATTTATTGAAAGTAGTAAATAACAAGTTAATCGAATTAAAATTATCCGAGATGTTCGTAATAGCAGGGTAATATGTTGCTTTTAAACACTATTGTCTTTGAACATAACTTCTTTTAAATATTCCCTACTGCATTCACATTTGCACATAAATGAATTGCTTTAGTGACTAACATTAGTACCACTCAATCAAACTAATATAAATCACATCTTCTCGTTCTCGCGCTTTCATTCCATGACAATCCTATAAATCGTTAATGTCAATCACTCGTCAAATCGCTCTTTGTTCTCCCCATATTCACACAATTACAATTCTAAACCGGCGACAGAAGGATAAGAGCACACGAATACGTGACGGTAATTAGTCCCTGAATTCCGCGATTTGTTCATGACCTTTGCGCCGCCGTGACCATCAACAATCAGACGAGTGGTTCGACTCTTAGCATCTTCACCAACATTGCGGCTGCGACAACGACCAGTTGGCACACTTTCTACGCTGACTTTTAGCTGCAGATGATGCTCACCTTTTATTTTTTCACGCAGCGGTAAAAGTCCGGTGCCGAGACGACGATGACCTTAAATGCGCGCATTTATGGCCGCATCTCCGTGTGTTATTATGATGGGGGATTTGACGGGCGGCAGTCAGCGAGAACGGCAAACATTTGTTCGGTATTAAGATTGAGGTAATAAAATTAATGGGATGGCATTAGCGCAGACGATAGTAAAAGCAATTTGAACACTTAATTATATCAGAGTCGTTATCTGTTATGACTGTGATAAGTATTAATTTTATATCTGCTAATTAATATTTTAATATATTCACGAATTAATTAATAGAAATAGACAAATCTACACAATTAAATTTGACTTCATTATTTCCAGTATATATAGGTGCCAGTTATTCGACCAAGCATGGGAATCTCGTTTCATCTTAAGGGATACGAGGTGGGTTAAATTAGGGCAAAGTTGCGCATTTTAGTACTGATCAATAATCTTAAAAGAAATGTGTCCTGAGATTGAAAGTTTTTACGATATTGGGAAAGTACGATAAATTGTTATATTTGCTTTTTTTAATTGAAAATCAATAGATCTAGCCATATCCAACCAGGACATTATTAGATTTTTTTGTGAGGAATTCAAATCTGCTAGCATACTTGCAATGCTATCTATGAACTTGGAGTAACAGCCATTATCGTTTGCTTTTCTTCTGGGCGTTTGCTTTTCTTTTGCATGTGTGTCGATATTTAATTAAAATCACATCTTTTTTTTATATCTTTTCGATGAAAACTATTAATACAAAATGTGTAGTTGTGGTACGGGACCGTGCCCGCTATGATACAGAGCATTAGAAAGCACCACAACAGGGCGGCATAACCATCAAAATCAAAATAGAATAAAAGGTTATTTTAAAGAAAAATCATACTGAGAAATTGCATATATATATATATATATATATATATATATATATATATATATATATATTCCGTGAAGAATTAATACTACATTATACGATAAAGTAGATAATTAACACCATCATTATAAACACTTCAACTTCAAACATAGACACAATATAAACCACTCGAAAATTGTTTGAATAGTGCGATAGCCACGCTTTTAATTGAAACCCCACCACGCACACATCAATATTTAATAGGCTATTTACAACTCCGTTTTATATTATAACGTAATTCTTCCACTCCTTGTTACAATTCCTGTTTAACTTGTGGCTTGTGTTAAATTTAGCGGAAAACTAGAAATATAAATCAAATCTTTATGCCCGTAATGCAGTTTGAGACGGTTTGCGGTTATGAGAGGATATAAATGATTTAATAATATCATTCTCTTTCGGGTTCAAGACAGCGAAAACGCCCGGGGTGAATCCACCAGCCATTTCATTATAAATTGTAATTATAAGTTTATTTAACTTTGTTCCCCAGTGTTATTTTTATTAGTAGTAAATTTATTAGAGCACAACCTTTCCACTAGATTTGATTTAATCGAGCTCTTGAGTCTGCATTATATTTTATCTATTTATATAGTATAACAACTAACTTTAAGTTCTACCAACATATACAGCTGTAAACACATTTCTTTAATAAAGCAGGCATAGATGACTGTAAAAGGACCCGATGATCGATAGGCAGTCACTAATATAATAAATAAAGTAAATAGACACCCTGACAACTCTTCTCCCTGAAATATTCGACGGCCATGTGGAATAAAAAGTAATTTTTAGATTGTAATGGTGTCGCCTGAATCACAAGAGAATTTTTGTCGCCTCATATGCGCCAATTTTGCTCATCAACGTACCCAGAGAGGTAGAAATGTGCATCATCAGAGAATATTTTCTTAGAAAAATCAGCATTCAGTTCCAGCTACTCTAACACCCAATCTGTATACATTTAATAAGTATTTTTTGGGATTGCAATGACGTCTCCTGAATTCCAAGAGGAGTTTCCTCGCCTCATATGCGGCAATTTTGTTTATTAGCATACCTAGTGAGATAGAAATGAGCCTCTTCAGAGAAGATTTTCTTCGAAAAATCAACATTAACTTTCGCCTGCTCTAACACCCAATATGTATATATTTTCGCTGTCCATACTCTATGGGCTTGTGTTCTTGTGTTCACTGAAGTTTATACGAGTGCAATAAGCACAAGTCCGGATGCAAAATGCAACAAAATAAGACATAAGCAATATTCAAACCCTGTGAATGCGGACGAATTGACAATTCTGGGTCTTCGACAGCACTTTCTTATTAGTGAATATTCTTTAAAAATATTGTTGCAAATTAAAATTTGACCATTTGAACATGCATGCTTATTGACAGCATTTGGTCGTCTCTCGCTTCTTCTTCTTATCTATGTCTATTGCAATGTATCCCGCCCAGTTCCATTTCTGTGCTGCCGTGTACATCACGACATTGAACCTTCATTTTCTCCCTTGTCCATGCATTTGTTTTTTCGGTCCTTTATTAATATGCCGATTATTCTTCTCTTAATAGCTCTTCGGTTGACTTTGGGCTTGTCAAGTATGGCTGACATGAATGTCCAAGTTCGCAACACGTATGAGTTACGGACGAAGATTGTATAAATTGGTTTGATAAATTGGACGAAGCGCGATGTCAACTGCGAAGATGTCTTTTATTTTTATCATGTGCCACCCATGTATGTCGTATTTTCTCATTTATTTCTAGTTCCTGATAAACCTTCCCTATACTTCTAGTTTGTCCTAGGTATGTGTATGTAGTTACTTCCTCGATTTTGTTTTCTCCGAAAACGATTTGTCGTTTGAAGTCTACATTTGATATATATTTCGTTTAGTCAACGTTGATTTCTAGGCCTATACGCTTCGTGGCGATGTCTTGCATGAGTGTGACAAGTTCTCTGCTTTCCGATATGAGCTCTATCTCATCGGAGTACATTAAGTTCTTAAGTTTCTCTCCACTATTAGTAACCCTGTTCTGCATGTCAATATATTTTAGTGCGTCCTCTAAAACCAGGGTGATGAGCTTGGGTGACTTAAAATCTCCTTGACGCAACCCTCTGTTAACATCCATTTTGTCGGTTTCTTCGTGTAGCTGGAATTGTAGTTAGGCGTTTCGGTAAGCGTTGCTAATTGCTATATGAAACTGGCCATTACCAGAGAGAGAAAAGACGGTAAGCCAACACGGGAGCTAACGGAGCAGCTATGAGGGATAAAAACGTAGCGACCATCATCTGGACCACGGAGGTGCTTCATGGAACAGGGCCAGCGAAGAGGTTATAATAGACTATGTACTACATAGTGTCTAACAACAGCAGTCAGTAGTGAACGAGTGCCTCAGAGAAAACAACGTGGAAGACCCCCCTCCTGAGCAAAGAAGGCATACAAACACCACCCAAGGATATAAACCAAGGCTGGGAAGAGACTATTATAGCCCAGCCAATTGAAGAGCAAACATTCGCCGATCACGTCAGCAAGGTGACGTGGACCATGGGACCACAAGGTGGTCAAGTTGGACAGAACTCATTATGGTCCGCTGTCGGATGAAAGTCAGGGACAACGGCACAAATGTCGACGCCCTGTACGGGGTCATAATAGACAAGGCAGCAGGGGTGGAAGCCGGAGTACGAAGACCGGGTATAACACTGCACATCTTCGAAGTGGATGTCGTCGACACTAAAGCAGAGGTGGAAGAGGCCCTCAAAATATTGACCGTGGGAACGGAGGAACCCTACCGAGTTGGAGAGCCCAGCCCGGCCGGTAATTGCACAAAAGTGATTGCCATAAGCACCATGGAAGGAGAAAAGGTGATACTGACATCCATACAAATAAGGGACGGCCTGGTGCTCAGCAAGACCCCTCGAAGGAAGGAGACACCCTTCGGATGCAGCCGCAGTTGGCATGACGGGCATTGCTCGAGGTCTGCAGTCTGAAGGGCCCATGCCTAAGATGAGGCGTGACAGGTCACCAAGCAAGAGCAAGAAAGCGAGAGAGCCATATATGAGGCTACGAGTCGGGAGGCCGTCGGAGGTGACCAACCCGGCCCAAGATAACTCAACAGATCCAGATTTTTCAGGCGCACACCGGGATGGGGCGAGCAGCACGCGGTCACCGCGATGAAAAGGCGGACTGACCTCATAGTAGCCAGCAAGCCCAACAACAGGAAGCTATACTGCTTGTTGGTGACACATATGTGTCATTAAATTCCTGGGCAGCCACCATAGACTCATCAGGTCCTACGGCTCACCCACTAGGGGTATAGCGTAGTTCAAGATATTACGATAATGGCTTGTAACCTATCCTCAAATTGTACCCAGAACCACGCAGCTACATGGCTGGACAAACTATCAGGGAAGTCGGGGAACAAGTTGTCGTAGCGGCGGACCTGAACGCCAAAATCAGCACCAGGGATGAGGCGGTGATGGACCTGGGCCGGGGCACACGATCTGACGCTGGGCAACGCCGGTGGGACGCCCACCCTTTGTGCGTGCTGGAGGAGGAGACCCTCAACAACCACCAATATATAACCTTTTGCGTACGGCCAGACAGTGTGGTTGCCCAACCCCACAGAACTGCAGCGACCCCACGAAAGAAACGCTGGCGGACCGAGGCAATCGACGTCGAACTAGAAAGTCGGATGGCCGAAAAAACAGGGAATATAGAAGGCAGCTCGATGGACCAAATGGCCGACAACCTCGACGTGATGCTCCAGACGGTAAGTGCAGCAACCATTCCTACCAGGGACGTAGAAAACGGGAAGAGAAGAACAACTGTGGTGCAGGGAGGTTGCGTACCAGCACCAACAATGCCCGGAGATGGGCCCAGCTGGAGCTCCGACCAAGGCACCCTGAGACCAGTACCTCGAAAGCCGTAGAGCCTACATTTAGGCCATTGAACCAGCCAGAAGGAGTGCTGCAGGAAACTGTGTCGGGAGGTCGAAGGGGCCATTGGGCCTCCCATACAGGATCGGAAGAAAGAAACTCGCACTTCGCCTGGCTGGACCCAATTACGCTTCGCCCCTTCATTAAGACAATACTCGATGTCCAGAGGGCACTCCCAGGAAACACAACACCACAGGACGAGATGACAAACCATTGGAACGAGGATAAGGCCTGCAGATATTCTTGAGATTGCCGAACAAAAAGGACTCTGGGCGGGATGGCCTCAATAATGAGATCCGTAAGGCGGCAGTGCCAACCCTAGCCTAGCACATCCAGGCAATTGCAAACAGGTGCCTGGAGACAGGCACGTTCCCAAAACAACAGCGCGCCCGTATTGGTCCACAAGCCGGGGAAACCACCGGAGGACCAGAGTTCGTACAGGGGACAGTATGAACTCTGCTTGTTGGTCGGAGTGGCCAAGACAACTCAGCAACTATTCGCGGACCGCGTAACGGAGGCCCTGATGAACACGGGGAGGCTACATCAGAGACAATTTTTATTTAGGAATGGTCCACCACGGACGCCATGTTGGCGGTCCGCGACATGATGAGACAAGTAAACGAGGCGACGTAGCGCACCAAAAGACACTCAGAGAGAAACGAATCCTAGGTGACAGGGGGTCCCGCAGGGATCACTCCTCCGCCCCCTGCTCTGGAATATCGCTCTAAAGGTGCTGATGGACGTGGCCTCGATAGCATTCGCGAAGCGAGAGGGTGTAAGTGAGATCAAGGACTCAACAAATTACCACGGGAGAGGGTCGAAACCTATCCAGCTACTAGGGATGAAGCACAGCATCGCCAGGAAAGGTATTATCCTAGAAACCAATCTGAACCACACCATGCAAGTGATGCAGGCGGCTAGGAAAGCGGCGTGGACGGAAGGTGCTCTAGCAAAACTGTTACCCAACATCACATAGGAGATGCGGGTGAGAGCAAGGGGTCTGCTATAAACCAGAAGAATTCGAACAGGATGAGGAGGGCATTGCGTACTAACGCCATTCTCTAAACTCGGGCCTACAGGACAACCCACATCCCACGGACGCGGTGCAAACCTTGGCCACAGGGTGCTGACATACCACGCCGTGACAACATCCACCAGTGCACGGAGCTTAACAGACAACTATAAATAGATGGCAAGGACGGTGGGACGAGACGCGTCATGCAAGCTGGATCAGGCAGATGTTCCACAATCAACTGAGGCTTTGGTGTAACCGACCACTGGTTGCCACAGCCAGCACCTCAGGACGTGGGGCATTCCAAAGTTACCTACATCGCATAAGCAAGGTCAACACTCCGAAAAAGTAGACGACCTTGCCCACACGATATTCCGATGCACACGGTGTAGACAGGAACGAGAGAAAATGAGCGACGCACTGGGAGAGACGGCAGCCACCTCGGGCAGACTGGGGATACTGATGCTAGCAACTATAGTTGCATTCGCACGCAACGTCAACGGCGATATCAACCTGAACTAACGCGACACACACATTATACAAGAACCAAGACAAGAGACCAGATTAACAAACTGACGTTAGGCGGACCTAGGGCGCTTAGTGTGCTTAATGGCGGTCAAGCCTCTAGTGACAGAACGTGTGTTTTAGTTTAGCCCGGTCTGAACGCGACCCGAATCCGGTACTACCCGTGCCTATAACACCTGATGGTAGGAGTGAGGCTTAGGTGTCTTTCGAACATTCCACCTTACAAGAGAACCAAAAGGCGTTGCTATTAGATTTGCATATATGTGGTCTAGCCTGCTTTAGGGCCTGCTATAGTGCCCATACTTCCTCCGTGTCGAAGGCCATTCTGAAATCGATGAATGGATGTAATAAGGGTTATTGTATTCTCTCATCGTTTGGAGGTCTTCCTAAAACCAACATGCTCGTTTGGCTGATAATAGTTCAGCTTTGGTGTAAGGTGATTGGTAATTATATTTGAGAATAGTTTATATATAGAGATTCAGAGATAGCAGACTGACTCAATTTCGTTGTCGTCCTATTTATGAATGATTATCACTAGGGCATTTGACCAATCTTGTTATCAAGCATTTGTTGACCAGTACACTAGTATATTGCCGACAAGTTTTAACAGCATCATTATTTTTCGTGTTGGCTCTCTTCTGTTCCGTTCTTCATATGATAGCGGGCTATTCTATTTTGTTCTTTATGATCTCTGGTAGGTCCTCAGAGTAAGTTTTCATTACTCTCACTTTCCGGTCTTGTTCAAATATATTGCCCATTACGTTCGTCTCATATAAAATTTATGCATAGAATTATTGTACTGAATTTATGATTCTTTTTCCTTCATTACCTTTGATTGTCACTAAATCTTTCGTTAGTTTATCGTTCATCTTCTGAATACTTTCACCCTTTTATGTTGGTGTAGTACTCTCTGCGCCACTCGATCTTTATATTTTATGATATCTTCCTTTGTCCTTATTCTTGAGGTTTTATTTGTCTCCGCGTATTCTAATGTTGATCTTTTGTTGTTCGCTGTAAGTTGTCGTTTCTCTAGCATGTATAATGTTTGTGCGTTTAGTTTGTTTGCCTTTTTGGTTTTTGATTGAGCATAGGCTGCCGCTGCTTACTTGGTTTAGAGTGCAAGTAATCTTATTTATTTCATTTATACCACCTGTCTTTTTCGGAGAATTTGTTTCCTAGTTGCTTCTTAATTTTTTTTTTTTTGGTTTTGTTGGAGTTTTTCTATATCTATTTGTTTGGGTGTCGACTCTTTGACATTGTGGGCTGTAATATGTATATATATATATATTTTTAGTTAATGCATATTCTTGCCGTTACTATCCGGTGGTGGCTTCCAGTATTAAATATGTTCACTATTGATATCATTTTTGATTTCAAATCATTTAATATGACTACAGGATGTAATACATTAGACATAATTTGCTAATTTGTATACATCATAAAGGTAAAAATTGTGAAAAGTTCAACAAACCGGGCTACAGATGTCTCTTCTTTGTCGCAAATTGCTCAATAGAATATCTCCAGCATTTTGCGATCCCGTTGTAAGCGGCGTCAGTGGAGCAGTGGGTTGAATTAGATATTTTCGATCGATGTCAGTATGTAAATTCAATTTCAACGCGGCATTGCACTCTTTTAAATTATATTTACTTTACGAGGGCGCAGCGGAGGAGCATTCGATTGCTGGAGGAATTGCGGCCCCGATGTGTATCGAGCTTAATCATTTGTTTTATTAGATTCGAGTATTTTAGTGCTGGCTCTTTGCTATTACTTGAGCCGTTTTATCTCTATGTGAAGGCATGCTCGTTTAGAACTTTTGTAATTCTAATAGAGATGCAATTACTGTCTGAATCGCACCCTAGTATTTGTTTTGTTTGATTGTTGTACATTCACTTATGCTTTGTTATTAAATTATAAAAACTAGGAAATAAACTTGAACCTTGCACTACATTATTTTTCACAGTTTCCTATGAATTAAAGCTTATTTATTTATTTGTTTATTTGTTTATACAATTATTATTCCTAAGATATGATACATGTTCAATTAATCCATTCACTTACTCGAATGATAGTTGTATGCTACTATATTTTATGGTAATTAGTACAAATTTATAATTATTCGCTTTACCCCTATATATGTTTAGATATAAGCAATGGAATGACCAGGGATACGATTCTTGACACCACTTGTTCGGAAAGTATTCCTTTAACTTCAAAGTCGCTCCGCAAAATACGCACAATTCACAATATGAGTTCGTTCAATGATGGGAATTTCGGTTTATTAGTATTTTTTAAGGCCATTACACCTAAATTACATTATATCACGACTCATATCGTGAATTGTCCATATTTTACGGAGCAACTTTAACAGTTACACGAATACGTTCGGAACGAGTGGTGTCAGGAATCGTATCCTAGAGGCTTATCTGCTATTAATTATAATTATAAACTTTAGGGTTTTCAAAATTCGATTTTAATATATTTTTCTATTTTAAATACCACTGTATATCTTCAGATGTAAAGAACATATGTGGTCAGTTTATTGAATATTGACGCTACCATTACATTAAATGTTACAAATTGCGAAATTTCTTATAGACAACTATTATACTTCTCGAGAAATTTTGATTGCACTTTTGTAGCTCTCTAACTTGAGTGATCGCCGATCGTTTTATTTATGTATTTTATTTAAAATTGTAATGAATTAAAATTTTCTCTTAAGCTTTTTGCTATTAACACTAATCATCTTACACCATGGCATCTTACTCTGTCTTATTTAAAATTATTTATTAAATTGTACGGTCCTAATTTTAGTTGAAATATCCTACGCTTCTCAGATTCTTTAAGTACTTTAATACTAATCATCTTACGCCGAACTTTCTCTTATTACGAATTATTTATTAAATATTACGGTACTAATTTTACTAATAATAATACTTTCAGACGAATGTGTATACTCTATTCATCAAAACCCAACTTCAACAATTTATTTTATTAGGTAATGTAACTTCTTCTTTTAGAAGAAGCATAAGAAAATTTAAAATTTAAAAAAAGAGTATATTTATATATTTTATGTACTGATTTCTCTATTTGCTATTGTTAATTTCGGTTTTATTGGTGCACTTGGTAGGGTATTTATCTTTATTTCGTAAGTAAAAACGTTAATAAAAGTACCGGTGTGAACATATCCCCTATGATCCCATCCTCTATACCGCGCGGCGCCGTGGGTCCGCGCGCACGGCAGATTGTTTGCGGGTCTGTACTGATCAATTGGGGTGACCAATAAAATCCAAATTTTAAGGAATTCTTTATTAATGTCTTGCCGATCATAATATATATATATATATATATATATCTAATTTTTTTTTAAATAATTTTTATAGACGTTTTTGTATAATATATGTTGTAACGTAAATTATAATTTTTGACCATGATGCACCATGTTCCTGGATTTGAAAAAAATTGCCTAATGTTTATAACAATATGATAAAGTGAAATGGAAAGTCTGTATACCACCGTTTTTGTTTTTCTATTTTATTTTTAATTTTAAACTTTTACGCTCATATCTCGATAATCCGATTAGTCGATAAAAAAATATTGCAACATATTTTGTTTAATTTTTTTACTGATTCTAACACAAAACATATCAGTGTCCCAGATGGCCGAAGGAAAATGGAAAATTTTGATTCTAAGTATTTTTTTTTCGACGACTAACTTGTATATCATTATTATTATTTTTGACCATCATGCACCATGTTCCTGGATTTGAACAAAATTGCCTAATGTTTATAACAATATGTTAAAGTAAAATGGAAAGTTTGTATACCACCGATTTTGTTTTTCTATTTTTTTTTTAATTTTAAACTTTTACGCTCATATCTGGATTTTCCAATTTTAGAGGCTGAGTCCATAAAAAAATAATGCAACATATTTTGTTAAATTTATTTTTGGATCTTGGTTCAGAACATATCAGTGCATCAGATGGCCGAAGGAAATTTGAAAATTTTAATTCTAAGTTTTTTTTTCGGCGACTAACTTGTATATCATTATTATTATTTTTGACCATCATGCACCATGTTCCTGGATTTGAAAAAAATTGCCTAAAGTTTATAACAATATGGTAAAGTAAAATGGAAAGTCTGTATACCACCGATTTAGTTTTTCTATTTTTTTTTTAATTTTAAACTTTTACGTATATCATTATTATTATTTTTGACCATCATGTACCATGTTCCTGGATTTGCAAAACATTGCCTAATGTTTATAACAATATGATAAAGTAAAATGGAAAGTCTGTATACCACCGATTTTGTTTTTCTATTTTATTTTTAATTTTAAACTTTTACGCTCATATCTGGATATTCCGATTTTAGAGGCTGAGTCCATAAAAAGATAATGCAACATATTTTGTTAAATTTATTTTTGGATCTTGGTTCAGAACATATCAGTGCATCAGATGGCCGAAGGAAATTTGAAAATTTTAATTCTAAGTTTTTTTTTTTCGGCGACTAACTTGTATATCATTATTATTATTTTTGACCATCATGCACCATGTTCCTGGATTTGAAAAAAATTGCCTAATGTTTATAACAATATGGTAAAGTAAAATGGAAAGTCTGTATACCACCGATTTAGTTTTTCTATTTTTTTTTTAATTTTAAACTTTTACGTATATCATTATTATTATTTTTGACCATCATGCACCATGTTCCTGGATTTGAAAAAAATTGCCTAATGTTTATAACAATATGATAAAGTAAAATGGAAAGTCTGTATACCACCGTTTTTGTTTTTCTATTTTATTTTTAATTTTAAACTTTTACGCTCATATCTGGCTAATCCGATTTTAGAGGATGAGTCCATAAAAAAATAATGCAACATATTTTGTTAAATTTATTTTTGGATCTTGGTTCAGAACATATCAGTGCATCAGATGGCCGAAGGAAATTTGAAAATTTTAATTCTAAGTTTTTTTTTTCGGCGACTAACTTGTATATCATTATTATTATTATGTATCCAAAATGATTATCGGTACACTTTCTAACAGTTTATGATTGATGTTATATTTCACCGAAAATCCTACAGCATTGTTAAAATTGTCGTCTAGACAGTTAAAAGCACCCTAAATTTAAATATGAACAGGTTTATTCTCCTCGAAAAGATAACGCCTAGGTAGAATTCATGGAATCAATTATAAGTACGTCCGAAGTAAAGTTTTTGCGGGGGTAGGGCACACTTAAAAAGCAATCTCAAGTTATTTTTGCGTTTAAATCCATCGTACTCAAACTGCGAGAGGATCTAAGTTCGTAACATTTAAATATCAACAAATTCAGTGAAGACATAAGAAGGAATATACATCTGTGACATTTGTTATAAAAGGTTAGTAACACGATACGTAGTAAATTATAAGATCGCTAAATTTGTATACATTGGTTTGTTTGTAAATTAATATAATATTTAAATTCAGTTAAAATGAAAGTTTTAGTCTTGGTTCTCGAAAAGTAAGATATTAGGTGAAAATAAAAAAACAATATTTAATTTTGAAGCTAAATAAGTGCCAAATATAATATATATAGGTAATTGTATAGTTGTGATTTGAAGAAATTACACTTTTTTAATTATAACAAGTTTCTATCGACAAGTTATGTGCGATTTTTTCCGCATTGAGAGATTATTAATAGACTAAAATAAACAAATAATACTTAATTTTTAAAATGAATAAATGCCTAATAGAATTATATTAATATTTACTTGTTATTGCACGAATTATTTTTTTAAGCATAACGTTATTATCGAAAAGTTCTTGCAGTTTCCCGCATTTTGAGATTATTAATTGACAAAAATAAACAATAATGCATCACCTTGAAGCTAAATAAGTTTCGAATATTATAGTATTATTTATTTGTAATTCCAAGGATTAAATTATTACAATTTTTTAAACGTTATTAATTGACCGAAATAAACAAGTAATGCTTTGTTTTGAAGCTAAATAAGTATTAAACATAATTGTGTTATAATTTAGATTTTATGAATTGAATTTATTACGATTTTTTAACAAAAATTCTTGAATGTGCCTTGAATTTACACGCATTTAGACATTATCATAGAACAAACAAACAAATACGTAACGCTTTATGTTGAAGCTAAATAAGTGCCAAACATAATTACATGATAATTTAAATTTCAAGAATTAAATCGATTTTTTAAACAAATGTTTTTTATCGATAAGTTATGTGTTTTGAATTTTCCCGCGTTGAGAAGTTATTAATAGACCATAACAAACAGCGAATACTTCATTTTGAAGTTAAGTAAGTGCCAGACAATATGTATGAATTAGTTATAATTTCAAGAATTAATTTTTTAATTATGTATTTTTTAAACCAAGCGGCTTTAAAGAGACATTTTTGTGTTGCATTTACTCGAATTAACCCAATCTTAGTTGACCAAAAAGAACCTAATTTATTACCATTTTTTAAACAAAAAGTTTTTATCGAAAATGTCTTAAATGTATTCTCATTGAGCCGACATTAATTGACGAAAATATTATTATTATAATATATATATATATATATATATATATATATATATATATATATATATATATATATATATATATATATATATAAATATAATTAGCTCGACAGTCCTTGCGGAGTTCGCTGCTCCTGATTGGAGATATTCGATTCGATTATTATAATTATCAATCCCAGCACCCTTTTAAATTAAGTCTACAATTTTTCTGAAATTCTTTCCGTGTCTAAATGCTTCTTTCCAGTTGTCTACACCTAATTCTCTCAGGTCAACTACGTCTTCCTTCTACCTGTTCATTGGTTTTCCTCTTCTCCTGTTATTACTTGGCCCCATTCTGTTATTACTCTTAGACATTCCTCGATATTCCACCATAATGTATGACCGTTTTTTGTGATGTGAGGTAGAATATTCGAAAGACACCCATGCCTTCGGATCACGCCTAGGTAGCAGGCATGGACAGTGCCGATTTAACCCCGAGTTGTTCTCTGATGTTCTATCGATAGGAGCTTTCCCGCCACTAGGCACAATATGAGTCCTAGTACAGTCTCACGTAATTCTTGTCTCTTGTCGCGTCTTTTCTTGTCATGTCTGCAGACCGTGTTGGCATCTCTGACGAATTACTTGCTCTGCTAACCTGTCAACGGCCCTCTAGTTCTCGTCCGCCTCTATCATGTGTGAGGCCAACTGTCTCGGTGTCGGTTGGATATCCTCCAGCTTGAGCCCCGGTGGCACTTGTACAGAGTGTGCTCCGTGTTGTATCTCGGTGTCACTGCTTTGCCTATGCGGTGCAGTTAGGACTGGAAGACGCCATGCCCTGACAGCACCTCCTGTCTATAAGCGGCTCCAGCTGGGGGAAAACTGTTTAGTCCAGGTTCCTTTGTCCGTCATCTCCGATCGTCTTTGCCACTCCGACAATGGACGTGTCCTGGTCTCCTTCGCTGCATCTTTCGGGGCAGTGCCCCTCCCTCTTAATGCTTTTGTAGATCTGTGACCTCTTCCACAAGTAGATCCGCTAGTATGAACACTTCTACTGCGTCCATGGATATGGGTCTGTAGGGAGCTAGCTCTCTATTATTCTGCGAGCCCTAGTGCACAGTGCCCTTCTAAGCTTGTCTGAATTCCTCTTCCTTTTCGTGGCATCAGCCCAGGCCGGTACCGCATATGGTAATTGGGTGCGTGCCACAGTTGCCAGAAGTCTTCTTTTCCCGGCCCACAAATGTTCGGCAGCAGCCGCGGCAATAGCTAGCCATACACGAACGGATTTTTTGGACCAGCCAAACCCATTGTTCAGATCAGCGGATTTGTTTGCAGTTGCCCACTAACCTGCAAGCCGGGTCCATCAATATTTTTACCAATTTCGTCAGCGGACAAGATCTGCTCGTTTATGGTGTAAAATCTGTTAGTTTATAATTATTTATCCGCAGGCCTGGACTTGTATGCATGCTTGAAATGCGACAGGCACAGGCCCCAGTTTTCAGGTTTTCAAGTTAGTGTGCAAGTAATATATATATTTGAGTATATTTGTTATGAACGAGAGAAAGAAGTTCTTGGCAGCTGCAGGAGGAGTGTATGATATGAGGGTTTATTTTCCTGGAAGGAAAAAAAATCTCAAACTGGGAGAAAAAATGGATTGCTGAAAGACAGCACACCAGCTTTGACTTTAATTCAGGATCTGAGAGACTATGAACCTCATATCAGGGCATTCATCCCGAAATTCTGCAACAATTTCTTCATAATTCTTTTATATGTTTTAATTTTTGTAGTGTTATTGATTTAATTTCCATAAGGAAGGCCTTTGTACATGTTTATTATTTTGTCTACACTTTTTAAGCTTTTTTATGCCCATACTTTTTTTTACTCTTAACCACGCTACTCTTAAATAGCAAGTAAAACATAAACACACTATGAACAGAGCAAAACAAAACAAAGGTGAACTAATAAAAGATAAAGAACTTCGTACTAAATATGTGAGCATTACCCGTACGTAAGTGAATCCCACGGTCGCAGACTGACGTGGAGTGTCGCGGCCTGTCTGCCAGCCTCATCATCACTAACACATAGGACAGGCCCGCGGGTTTTATCAAAATATCCGCGTCAAAAAAATCCTTTTGTGTACGTCTAGCTAATGCCGCTTCCGTGAGGGCTACTTTCCTGGGTGTTGAAAGTACCCGACTCGTGTGACTTTTGCTGGTCTCAAGTATAGTGCTAAGGTACTTGATTTTCCTTGTGATTGTATGTGTGCTGCCCAGCGATAGATGTTACACCCGTTCGTAGATTAAAACGCAGCATATCATCAAACGCTTTATGTTTAGGAGGGAACTATGTCCCTGTCACTTAAATATGCCCCTCCGATGTTTCGCAGGGCCTTGGGTATCGTTTTGCTTCTTGAGCGACGCTATAATGGCCACCCGCGGCACTGTATTAAAAGCGTTGGTCACGTCCAGGGTAGCCATTAAGCAGTGTCTCCCTTTCTTAGGCCCAATTCACACATAAGCGACGTCGGGCGTAGGCGCGACGTCGCACAGGCGATTGTGATGTCCATGTGCAGTGCAGGGGTGGATATTGCAGCTTATGCTTACATAGAGGCAACGTGGAAGAGTTATGCCTTTCGCCTCTTCGCCTACCGTGTCTTAGGCGAAGAGACGAAGACGCGGTGCCGGCGCTGCGAGAGGCACGACGCTTCAAGCCCCCTCTATATAAACATGTAGTGCAATGCTTACTTAGGTGACAAGGCGCGGGCATTTGCCCCGTGCCTCTCGCCGCACCGGCACCGCGTCTTCGCATCTTCGCCTAAGACACGGTAGGCGAAGAGGCGAAACTCTTCCACGTCGCCTCTATGTAAACATAAGGTGCAATGTCCACCCCTTCACATATGGACATCACAATCGCCTGTGCAACGTCGCGCCTGCGCCTCGCCTACACCGCGCCTGTGCCCCACGCCGCTTATGTGTGAATTGGGCCTTAGGCGGACCGGTGTTTGCTTCTGCTGCCTTTCCGCAAATCGCCAGTATTGCATCTGTGGTTAATCGGTTTTTCTGGACGCCATATTGGTTTTCGTGGAGCCCTCGAGTTTTCTCAAGGGTCTCTACTATTAGGTCCGCGATCAGGCGCTCTACTATTTTGACTGATCCTGGTTCTTTCGGCAGTTTCCCCTGATTTGCTATAAGCACCAGGTGCGCAGATTAAATGGTGGAGAAAGTGCCCTCCTTCAGGCACTTGTTGGAGATGTCAGTTATTTCGCTAGCTATCACTGGTGTAGCCTTTCATAGATTCTTGTTTGGTATTCCACCAAGGCCAGGCGCCTTTCCATTAGGTAATCCCGTTATTGCTACGATCACCTCCTCTTCCTCTTCACAGTTATCCACCGTCTCCTCCTGGCTTCCTGGTGGATCATCACCTTGCTAGTCTGTCTCATGGATGCACTGGCTGGAAAAATCTACTAACTCCTCCGGGTTCCGCGGATTCTGGCTCGGGCCGGTGTAGTCCAATCTTCTTTATTATGATCTTCTAGGGTAGGCTCCATGAGGCAAGACCTCCCTAGACAAATCTGTCCAACACCTCGCCTGGCTGTTCTCAAGAGTCCCGGAGGAGCTCGGTCGGGTCTCCTGCTACTCTGGCTCGTTGCACTCTCTTTCGTGCGTTCTTGGCTTGATTTCGTCGCTCCGCCACCTCTTTGCACCACCATTAGACCTTCCTCCTCCGCCCGCTGGTGGCGCCTATTGTCGTTATTACCTTATCACATGCTGCCTGTCCAATACCTCGCCTGGCTGTTCTCAAGAGTCCCGGATCAACTCGGTCGGGTTTCCTACTGCACTGGCTCATTGCACTCTCTTGCGTTCTTAGCTTGATTCCGTCGCTCCGCCACCTCTTTTCACCACCAGTGACCTTCCTCCTCCGCCCGCTAGTGGCGCCTTTTGTCGGTACTGTCTTATTATATATATATATATATATATATATATATATATATATATATATATATATATATATAGAGAGAGAGAGAGAGAGAGGGCGGACAACCTGGCCAGCAGGCTGAAAGCGGCATGCGAGCCTGCTGGCCAGGTTGTCCTTTGACAGTGTATGAGTCTGGTGTGGTTTCCTCATATGCCTGTTGTAGTGCATCTGAATCGATTGCCCACTTTGGGGGGTCAGGCCTGGACCTGGGGCTGTGGTCGCTCAGTGTTTGAGTAACAGGTAGCACGCAACTATTGTGACGTCCCATGTGAGGACCTTCGTGGATGAACCATGCATCCATATATGACCTAACCGTTTTTACAGCAAAATTTATACAATTTACCGCAACATCTCCTACATATTCGTAAATTTCCTGGTTCGTTCTGCTTCTTGGTTCATTGTACTCATCTTTTGCTAGCCCAAGAATATTTTCCATGAACTTTCTTTATTCTGTGTTTCTCTTTTAGAGTGCTAGTCATTGTTTCTGCTATATTATTATCGCTCATACATTTTGTACACTTTAATATTGTTACTAATGCGTATGCTTTTGCTTCTAAAAATTTTACTATTTGCGTATCGCTTTATTCGCATCCTGTATTTTGCTTTTCATTATTGTTATTTATGAGTATTTCCAAGTACGTCTCAACTATATAATTACCTATCCTAACTGATCCTTTTGTACTTATCTTTCCAATCCTTAGTATTTTTGCCTTTTCTGTATTATCTCCAGACCCATTTTTTTCGTTCTCTCATTAGTTCCTCTAATATGCTTCCCAATAGTTCTCTTTGTTTGCTTAGTATCACTACATATAATAATAAAGTTCCTTATTTTTGATCTTTCTTAGGGTTCCGAAGCAAGCTTGGAAAGGGAAGCTGCTAATGTATTACCTACACGTACACCTAAATTGGTTTCATAAATGTCTGTTGTTCCATATCCTAGGTGTACCTTTGCTGTGGCTCCACTTATTGTCATGGCAATTAGTCTTTTTAGCTTGTCGTTGTATTAAATTCATATAGCGCTTGTATGAGCATTTTTCTTTTAATGGAAGCAAATGTCTATAACGGTCATTCCACATTCATATCATATTCATATTCCTTTTCCACTATCTACTTGACTACACGAATAGAAGCTAATTTTCCGCACACAAAGTCCCACTGGTTGTGCTCAAATCGATATTCCCCTATTTATAAAAAATAAATTAAAAAAATAATACACCCCACAGTCATTCTATATATCAGTATAATTAATCAATAACTATTGTAATTGTGTTTTGTACAATCAATCCCATTTGGTCGCTGTTAATGCAGTTTTCGATTAAGCGCGTTTCCCGTTCTTGCTCGCGTTTTTCGATTTAATGCCAATGCAATAATAATTACATTATAACAATAAATTTCAAATGGCGGGACAAAGCCCGGATATTTTCATTGTGCACCGGACCATTGGACGGTGCAAATGGACAAATCCTGATATCGGGACGAGTCGAAAACCGTAATAAATCAGCAATAAAATATAAATTGTGTTTATTTGGATTGAATTGCATTTTGGGGCGGGCCGTACCGGTGCGATTGCTTTATTTAAATTTTTAGCGGGGAGGCGGTCGGTATCAGTAAAATAAACACGAATTTCGTGTGCGTTTGAGTGGCTTTATGTATTGCGTGTATTGATTTTTAATAAACGGTGTATGGTGGAATTATCAGATATTATATAGGGTGGATAAACGATATTTTTACTTCGGTTAAAAACGAAATGTGTCCTAGATTAGCTATTGTTAGTAGTAATCTTATTAACAATATCGAGGTTCAGATCTATTAGTTTAGGTATCACTCGTCCTGTTTTCTTTTTTGGCAACTGGTTACTGTTTTCTTTTTTGGCAACTGGTTACCACCCCTGCATTCAGTGTCGATGTCGATGTTCCGAGTTATTCCCGCCATGTCAGTTAGTCCCAATACCGCCTAGTTTATTTGTGCTAGTACAATTTATATTCGTAAAGAGTAAAAAAAATGCTACACAGTTCTAAAAACTGCGAATACGCATTCTAATGTATTTATTAGTATTTTCCCATTTTCTCGGCTCCTGAAAATATGGACCAAACTATAATTTCTCCATCGACTCTTTATTTTCCTACACACATTTTTGCACGTCGGACTCGGCGAATTCGCTCTAAACTATCGTTTATGCCAAAGAAATCCGCATTCGTAAAAAGAAAGTGATGTAAAGATAGCTCATTTTCATTATGTGTCGTATCTACAATAGCATTAGTAATCGCATACAAATTGAATGTTGCATTAATCAAATCATGTCATATCAAACGCACAGCAGCTTTATGTCTAAGCGTGCTTAAAATTTTGGAGATGAGAATAATGCTGAAACTGTTGAAGAGCATAGTATGCTTTGTAGATGTCTGGCCATCAGAGGTGGTGGGGCCCAGAAATTTCCCGGTGCGTTGATAGGTAAAGACATATGCTGGAGTGGAACTTTTTTTTTTATAAATTCCACATATATGGTATAAAAGCTTCTACACTAAATATTTCCAAAACTGGCCTAAAGTAATTTTAGCTTTCTATATTGATGAATAGCCTATGACATTGGTACTCCGATTTAAAGTTGGAAAAATATTCATGTGCAGTTTTCGAAAAATGCAAAATAATTAAGTAAAATATTGCACAAATATAATAAACTATAGCTGGCTCAGTGGTCGAGATGGGTCGTGGCGTCGCCCGTCTCGTACTGAGCATTGGGGAAGCGACTTTTCGCGAATCACCTTTCAAAGTTTTTCAGAGTTTTTGTGAAGTTATAGTAAATATCGGGCAATTCAACTCCTTTGAGCTCTCTTGACCGGCGGAAAAGTACAAGTACAAGAATAAACAATCTTCAACTGTAAATATTTCAAAAATTGGTAAAAGGCAATTTTACTTTAATATATTAGTGTATAATATATAATATTCGTACATTGTGTAAAGTTTAAATATTTCCGATCATTGGTTTATGAAAAATTTACCGATATTTAGAATCATATTTTATGAATTGCACATACATATTGTCTACAATCGTCTACAAAATATTAAATAATATATAATATAAAATTATATTATATTATAATATATATATATATAAATATTTCAAAAACTAACCTCCGCAATTTTAGTTTACTATATCAGTGGATAGCTTATGACATTGATGACAATACGTTAATAAAATTAAATACAAATTTTCTTTCCTGGATTGAGCAAATATTAATAATTTTTCACGTAAAGTATTTCCAAAACTTGCTTAAGGTAATTTTAGTTTACTATATTAGTAAATAGCCTATGATATTTATAGACCGGCAGTAAAGTTTGATAAATATAAAATTAGCGGTTATCGAAGACAAAAAAGGCAGATATTTATAGCCATATTTTATGAATTGCACAAATATCGCACATTATCTTTATGGCACATTTCTTAATTTTGGTTGACTATATTAGTGGATAGCCTATGATATTGATAATTCATATGTAAAGTTTGAAAAATATCCACGACCACGGGAAGAGTGAATTTTCGTATAGTTTAAAATATATGATAACTAGAGTTTGATAATTACTTACTTATTATTTAGTTCTTTCTACAAACTAAGATAATTTTGATGTATATATTTACAGATACAAGATGATTTTGAAGTTAATACTGTTTTTGTCAACAACAACCGTATATGTTCAGGTATGTAATTATAAATAATAATTGTACAATATATTTCCATTCCTAATTTGTTCTATACTCGAATCTCCGAAGCAATTGAATGATGACATCAGTCTCGTGAACACCACGTGCACGCTCCCAATAGCCCTGCTCACTGTATGCATCCGTATTACACTGTACATGCAAATTTAACTTTTGTATGCGGTTCGTATAAAGGGGCTCTGAAATCAATGCAGTTGATACTACTGCCCTATGTAAACCTAGTTCTTGAAATTTGCCCACCCGATTTTGGGTAGCCAATAAGAAGAGCGCTCCAGCAAATCACGTGAACATCACGCGTATTAAATACTCAATTGCTTCGACGATTCGAGTATACGTATGTAAACTTAAATGAATTTTAGCAAACAAAATCACAAAAAATCTATTCTGACCCGCTACAATTCGATTTACAGCAATATTTTAGTACGGAATTCTTTAGTATTGAAAAAAAAAACATAAAAAATTCAATTTCAAAAATGCGGTTTTGAATGACTATGTATTTGTGAAAATATCTATTTTGATAACTTATTGTTAATTTCATGTATATTGATGGGACACAACTGGAGTTAGATTTTTCGACTCTCCGAATTCTCTATACATTGCATGTATAAATTTATAAAATGACCAAACAATGTTTTGAAATCTTGTCACTTAGAATTTTGTATGCAAATTTAGTCTATTTAGAGAATTAGATCAATATCTATTTTTATAACTCAAGTTATAGTGATAGTTTCCATGTAAAAAGTAGAACCTGTATTAGCAGTCTCAACAATCCAACTAAATATCTCTCATTCTACCAAATAAAATAAAATAAACTACACAAATAAACACATACACTTTAGAAAACTCGGGGCCGATTTTTCTGAAGAGGCAAGTCCTAATACTCAAATATACATACATTCGGCCGAAGGACCCGAGAATTGATCGCCAGAATTGTAACAAATACAGTAACTACTACTAAAATAATACAATAAGATACACATCCCTTACACTGTATGCCTTCCTCCCCTACAGTAAACTCTTTCAGCCTTTGCAAACATCCTTTCCCATGTCAGCCTCTTGCAGATTTTCACGCCTTTCCCATCCTCTCTTAACCATTCACTCACCTTTTTGCAGTCTCCAACCCACTCTGCTTTGACTCGCTCAGATTATTTGCTGAGGTGCCACCACGTGTCGCTCCCCTAACTACAAAGCGCACACCTAGTGTACCCCAGCCCCACCCACACATTTATTCCTTTTTCTTCTGACCAACACTTCGCTCTTGCTATGCACTCTTGGTAGTCCCTTCTCCACTCTTCCCTGGATAAGTATCTCTGAAGATAAAAACTATAGGGGGATCACCATTATGAATGCCGGTTGTAAATTGATGATGACTATGGTGAAAAATAGAATGGATAGGGAAGTGGAGCAAAAGGAGCTGCTGCCGGAATCCCAGGGTGGGTTCAAGGGGAAGAGGGACGAGGGATTAGATTTTCACGCTGGGGAGAATGGTGGAGGAAGCGCTGGAATTCAAGCGGAGAGTGTATGCGGTGTTTGTGGATTTAAAAGCGGCGTATGACGGGGAAACTGGTGGAATGTATGGATAGATTGGGTATGGAAGAGGAAGGAGTGGAGTGGGCGAGAAAGATGTATAAAGAGACATGGGCGAAAGCAAGAGTATATGGAGAAATATCTGAGAAATTTAGAGTGAATGTGGGAGTAAGGCAGGGGTGCCCGCTGAGCCCCCTCCTGTTTAATCTGTACACGAGCGAGTTGGAAGAGGTGGTGAAGAGAGGACAGGCAGGAGGGTTCGTGGTGGGTATATCCAAGGTGTGGATGTTGGCGTATGCAGATGACGTGGTGCTGGTGGCCAAAAGGTTGGAAGAGATGCAAGAGATGTTGGAAAGAATGGGTAGGTACTTGGATAAGAGGGGGCTAGTGGTGAATGTGGAAAAGACCAAATGGATGTTGTTTAGGAATAGGGGCAGGAGGTGTAAGGGCGAAGGGCTGAAATGGAAGGAAAGGCTGATTGAGAGAGTGAATGGCTTTAAATAGTTGGGCTTTTGGTTTGACTATGGAGGAGGGCTTAGGATGCATGTGGAGTGTATGCAGGCGAAAGCAAGAATGGCTTGGGGGATTGCGTGCAGAAAATGGGGGAGCTTGTGAGGTGGTAACCTCGCAATGGTGTGCAAGATCTGGGATGCGTGTGTAAAACCTATATTGTTGTATGGAGTGGAAGTGTGGGGATTGCGTGAATGGGAGTTAATAAAAAGGGAGCAAGGTTGTTTTCTGAAGAATCTGCTAGGGCTCGAAAGGTCGACACCGAGGGCAGTGCTGTTGCAGGAGACAAGTCGTATGAGTATGTGGTGGGAGTTGTGTGTGAGGGTTGTGAAGTTTGAGGAAAGATTGCAGGATTTGGGCGAGGAAAGACTGGTACGGGAGGTATGAATGAGGTGTAAGAGTAGAACAGAGAGTAGATGGAGGAAGAATAGAGAAAGGATGTATGAAAGAGTAGGTATGTCTGAGGTGTGGGTAGAGGAGAAGCTGAGAGAAAGGGGTAGCCTAGGAACTGAGATAGGGGAGAGACTGAGGGATACTGAGTGGCAAGAAAGGCAAGTGAGAATGGCTGAGAGCTCATACAACCCTGGCTACGTAGAATGGCAAGTGCAGGGGAAACTCCCGAGCTACTTAGCCAGGGGAGAGTGGAGCAGAGAGGACAAAGTATGCATGGCAAGAGCGAGGTGTGAGTCAGAAGAGCGATGAAGAAAAGTGTGGATGGGGCTGGGGTACACCGCGTGTGCGCTGTGTAGGGGAGTGACACGTGGTGGCACCTTAGCAAAGAATGTGAAGGAGTGAAAGCAGAGTGGGTGGGAGAGTGCAGAAAGCTAAACGAATGGTTAGGAGAGGATGGGAAAGGCGTGAAAATCTGCAGGAGGCTGACGTGGGAAGGAAATTGGCGAGGGCAGAGGGGGTTAAGTTTTTTTTGGTGGGTAGAAAATGTTAATTTGTATTCTTTTTTTAAATTCTTTTTTTAGTTCTTTCTTTGAAACTATTGTTTTTTTTTGTGGCTGGAATTTGTAAAGGGAAGGGTTGGGCTGATATGCCAAATAAAGGTATTTTTTTATCTCTGAAGTTTCGCCCGCGTTTGCCACTTGACGTAATCAGAGTTGTACGAGCTCCCTCCGCCATTCTCGCCTGCCTTTACTGGCACTAAATATCACTCAATATTTCCCTCACGTCAGTTACTAGACTTCCCCGTTCTCGCTCTTGGTACCTTTCATTCTCACAACCACCTCCCTCCCTTCAATTCCCCACCGTCGGATTCCAGTCATCACCGATGATGCATTCATCTGCCTCCATCTCCAGCCCGTCTAGTACCTCCATTAGTTCCATCTGATTTTGGTTGCATTACACTGTCCCCACCCACACAGACCTTGTATCCATTTTCACCTTCTCTACTGGCAATTCCATAGCTTCCTTCAGCGACTCTCTGCTCCATTCCCCCACTATCTTCCTGACTCCCAACGCGATTCCTCGTTTGGATCTGCCCATCCGCTTTTTTCTTCGTATCCTGCCAGCTGTTCTCACTGCGTTTCTGTCTACCACGTTTCTTTTCCCCACACTCCCCGGCACTTTTATCCCTAGACCCACTACGGCCCAAAAACCCATCCTGCATCTGCAACTTTTTAGGCAGACTCACCTTTCGTCAGCAATTTTCAGTTTCCGCTATATCCACACCTGGCTATTTCTTCCTTTGCCATTTTTCCTGACTTTCCTGCACCTCCATCTCCTCGGCGAGCAGATCGTTATCTATGTAGATATTCGTGCCCTTTAGTTATAGTGTTTTTCGACCGCATAAGTCTCATTTTGTCCTCCCAGCTATTATAGCAGTACTCAGTCACTTCCTTTCCTCCACCATTTAAGCCACGTGTTTTGTAGTTTGCATGTAAACTTTTGGAATATAAGCAGACTTTAAAAAGAATTTAGAAAATATTGCTTTGAATATGTATATGATCGTATATACATCGAATTAAATTACTTGCTATTAATTTAAAATGAAAAATATAGTTTTGATTAATTAGATATGCGTAAATACATCTATTGAGATTACTTAACCACGATAATAATGTACTAAAGATTAAAACATATAATGTAATATAATAATAAATATAGGGTTTATTTTAATATTTTTTTATATTGTTTTATATATGTATTATAAGGAGTTCGATAGCCCAATAAATATAAATTCCATAAAACCTATATATATATATATGATTTTTGCTCGGACACGTCAATTTTTAATTATGAATTGCCAATTTCTAATAAAAATGCTATTTTTTTTCGACCATTTTTTAATGTGCATTGAAGTCATTGACAATGTTTTCCAATGACAACCCTATTTTGTTATTACGCATTCTGAAATGGATTAATGGATTATCTTTTGCGATCACAGATGTATAGTATGACACTTTCATTAAAAATTGGCAATTTAAAATTAAAAATCGACGTCTCCGAGCATTTTTTGCAAAAATCATAAATATAGGTTTTATCGAATTTATATTTATTGGGCCATCGAACTCCTTATAATACATATATAAAACAATATAAATATATATATATATATATATATATATATATATATATTAACTTGAGTAATATTGCTACATGCAACATAATGTAATCAGTGACTAATTTACAAACTTTGTGGAACAAAATAGCTCGCTTAAAATTAATTTAGTTAGTTTCTTGATATATATTGAATATTCGATATCTAGAACTGTAACACAATTATTTATATTAAGTGATATTATACTACAACTTGATAGATTTCTACATAGTAATGTAAGAAGACTCATATGAAAATAACATTATTTAAGACCATAGTTGTAAAAGTCGATTTATTTAATATATCGATATGTAATCACACAATTATTTATATTAAGTACTATTATTCTACAACCTGAGGTATATTTCCAGTTTCAGAATATCAATTAATTACAAAATCACAAAACCGTGTTTCTTACAACTTTGTATAATTAATTTAGAATATATTTAGTGTATTTAGAGAATTTGATTAATATCTAACCTTTATAACCCGCAATGTATAACTTTCGGAATTGTAATTTTATAATTAATTTTCTACTATGGATAACGATAGTGGACCCGTATTATTTTGTTGTTGATATTACTTATTGTATTTTTTGTATTTTACAGATGAGTGAATATGATATAACACAATTTTCTTGTGAGAAACTAGCCAACCCCGACGATATCATCGCAGTCAGTTTTAATGTGCACGAACTACTAAAAAACTTTACCATTAGCACAAACTTTAAAAGAAAACATGCCTACGATCTCATTTTACTAGCCCATCAAAACTCAAAACAAACACAACTAACACATCCCTGTATTGATCATGAAAATTACTTAACAACAGTGGATAATAAACTGCAAGAATGCGGCGGGGACGACACAAAATTTAAACCACTTTCAGATGAAATTGAAAAGGATATAGTTGGCGTTCTTTACTATCTACATAACAGAGACAGTGATTGTGCAACGTTCTGGAAATCATTCCAAAATCCTATTGATTGCAGTGCATTTGGTTATAGTATGAGAATTAGAAGAACTTGCAGTGATCTTATTGCCAAAATTGGGAGGCTGCAAGTGAAGCTGTATGATGCGGGAGAAAATGCTGAATGTTGTTTTAATAACAGAGTTAAATGGGCGGAGATGGATATTGAAGAAATAGTTAAAACTAAATGTCGTATGTAAGTATTATAAATTTTAGAACTTCATATGTTAACAATATTTGTTTATGAATAATCAATGGACTATTAGTTACGTGTATTGTGGTAATCATGAGATTAAACAGCAATCAATAATGTATGGTCCCGTTGTTATTCCCTATCGTTTTTGCATATTATATTGTTTTATTTCGCGAACTTTCAAAGCACCTTTTATATTGAAAAATAAAAATTATATTCTCATTTTCTCTTTATTTTGCGAACTTTTTAAAACACTTTCAACAACACGTCTCATGACTATTGATAAAAATTGGCGCAGTTAGATAGGATATTAACATATTAATAATATTTAATGATGATAATCCATGATTTAGCAATTTCCGAGTAAAGCCTTGGTTTCTTCGGATGCAGTCGTCTACCACGTCATTTGCACATCACAATATCGTTCTATGTTACTGAATTCAATAACATAGAAAACCATTATTCATCATAATTCATTGCCTTTTTGAACTACGTTGAGGTATTTATCTTTATAGGAAACTTTATTGCACGTAAAACTATTTTGCTAATTTAAACATGATGTCAAAAACGGGCGCTTCCGAGGAAACCATGGTTTAAAGTCCTAGTTCCCCAGGACACGGTGTCGATAATATCGGCTGCTTTTGACGTCATTTGCACACTATTTAAATACACGTAAATCTTTTGCTGTGACGTTAAAATGACATTAAAAACGTCAGCTATTATCGGCACCGCTTCCTAGGAAACCAAGACTTAAGCGGTCTTATAAAGACGACCATTTTGATGTAATTTTTACGTTACTTTAAAAAGTCGTATGTGTGTGTAAATGAATTTGGTTCCTTGTGTATTATGGCTGATATCATTTTATTGGTGGTGTTTATTACATTTTTAAATTTATTGTAGTGCTTGTGCGATAATTGTCCTTAATTGCATAATTATGTGCGGTAAATGAAATTTGTACCTTTTAACGAAATATTCGAACAATTATTCTGAATAGGAAAGTAATGCGACAAATTTATTTCAAATAGCTAATTTTGACACTATCTCTAGAGTTTCATAGTTGAAATAAATAGTGATGTGTAAAAATATTTCTTTGAACCTCGCCCATTTTGAAATTAAATTTCAAAAAATTACCAAATATTAAGAACTCTGTCACAATTCTTATTTTAATTTTTTTGTTAATTTTTAAATTTTACGCGTGATAAAAAACTTGTTTTGTTTAATTTTCTGAATGGTCTTTATTCACAACATATCAGTGATTCATGACCTTTCTAGTTTAAATAGTGATGAGTAAAGATATTTTTTGAGCTTCGTCCAGTTTGAACTTTAATTTTAAAAAATTACACACTATTAAGAACTCTATGACAATTCTTATTAAACAGTAATTCTTATTAAAAAGTATCACGCTTGCAACGGGGTGAATTTAATTTTTTTGTCGATTTTTAAATTTTACTCTCATAACTCGATAATCCTATTTTGGAGGACGGGCGATATAAAAGCATGATTCCTTTGTAGTTTTTGTGTAGCTTTAACCTCAGACAACAGAGGAGACACGACCACGCGGATAAAAATTACAACATATAAGTCATCACAGTAAAACTTAAATTAAATTAAATAGCGACACATCTCGAAACCTTGTAAGCCAAGAACGCTAGAACGCGATCGTAGCATAAGCGTTGCTAATAGTAGGCCTCGAATAATTATAATATATTATTATATAATCATATAATATACTATAACTTATACTCATTTGTTTTTTATAAAAATTACACCATGAGAGAAATTGCTAAGAAGGCAGATAGTGACGATTAACTAAACCATGCATTATCACTACTAAAAATTGTTATATCCTACCCGGCTGTGACTACAGCGTAACTCAGTAAGCTAACATCGGATTGCTGCACAGAAGATCGTGAGTTCAAATCTCACATATAGTGAAAAACATTTCAACTTATATGTGGAGCCCACTCCCCAATCTGCCTGACAATTGGTTCACTTGCAGTGCTTGTTTCCCGCACTGTAGGCAGAGAAAAGGCCAATACGCCTGCAGTGGCATGAAAGAGGTTAAATAGTAGAAAAATAATGTGGATTAATTGTCACATTTCAACTTGTTGTATAAAACTATAAAATATATAAAGCATGGTCTGGTTGGTTTTAAACATGTAATCCATCCCATTATGCTACGTATAGTTCCATTGTTTCTTAAAACAAGTGATTACATTTGTCAATTTGTTGGCGCAGTCGATAGGATTTAGAGATAATTATGAATGTTTGAGTCTGGTTGCTTTTGAACTTATCACGTATCATATATTAGTTAGTTAAAACAAATGAGTCGTATTGTAATTTATAACCGATTTTTTCTTACAGTTCAGATACAGTACCGTTCCTCTAAAAACATCCCATCGCTGTTATCATTTCTAGTTAGCTCCAATAAGGTATATCGATAAAACCGCAATTTAATGACACTTGTAGTAAATACAATTATGTTTTGCAGGAATTTATATTTGATCAGATTCAGACTATATGCACACAACACACCAGACCCCCAATACTGCTCCAACCGCTCCCTATGCAGGCCCTTTCGAGCGCGAATAATCTATTCCGCGCACAGCACGCCGCCTCCGTCTCTCTGATCGTCCGCAGGCATGAAAAATCGCGGCTGCGACTGCGATCACCCTGCCCCCGTTTCGATTTATTTGTGAAAAGGGCACGTCTGAGTTTGTCAGATTGTGGCGGCGGCGGTGCGGAGCCGAGCGACGACCTCCAGCGGGCCGTCATAAGCGTCCTGTTTAATTTAATGGGGGCGGATAATAAAAAGTGCGGCGGCCCGTGGGACACTGTGCTCCGGCATCCGATTGATTGCGGCCCATTCGGATTCGATGGGAGAATAAGGGAGAGCTGTTACGACTTGATGGCCGGAATCGCGACGCTACGGCGCGATTTATTCGGGGGCGGCGAGGGTGCTGAGTGCTGCTTTAGTAGCAGAGTCAGGGCGGCAGAGTTGGAAATTGAGCGGCTGGTTTACGAATGCAATCATTGATTTAAACGATTAAATAAAAAGATTTTTATACAAACAGCTTTTAATTTATTATTATTTTACTCGTGACACAATGTATTTATTACCAGGTATTACTGTAAAATTATGAATCATAACCCAGCTCATTGGCCGAGTGGTTAGAGGCGTCGTCCCTCTCGTCTGAGCATTGATGAGGCCCCATCGGCGCGAATTTTCGATAAAGAGAAGTTTTTTATGAATTATAATACACTGGCCGGCACAATATTCAATTTATTCGCTATATTTTATTATACTTGCCGGCCTTTGAATATAATTATCGTTTTCAAGAGGAATTTAACCATAAGGACAGCATAAAATCGCGTCTACACTATACCGATTTACTAGGCCGCTCGACATCAGACATTCTTTAAAAAAACAGACTGGTCTGTTAACCATGACAACTAAATCGACAATTATTTCAGTGATGGTATTCCCTACGGTCCGCATACGCTAGTGCAATACTGGCTTATGTCAAATTGCACAAGTTTGTCAATATGTGAGGTCAATAGTCGATAATAACTTATTTCACTATCTTAACATCACTCTTGACAGAATTGTGACATTTGACATAAGGTAGTATTACATTAGCATTCTCGGGCATAGGGCATAACAATGCTGAAATGGTTGTTAATTTAGTTGTTATAGTTAGCAATCCAGTCTGCTTTCTTACAAGAATGTCTGAACTTCCAGAATAGACCCCCTTGTCAATAGAGGCCCACTGTCAGGTCTTCGTCATTTTAACTCGTATTCCTCTAGGCTTCTTCTTACTGTTATAGCTATTGGGCTGAGGCTGACAGCCACAAAGATAGTTGTTTTTTATATTTTCGTTATAATTTATCATTTCGTTTCACCAAACAATGTTTCAAAACACTACGCACTACACCAGTTTTAATCGAAAGTTGATGTTAATACCTATATTATCAGGTGGAGGAAATATATGAGTATCAATTACTAAAACATCTATACTAAAGTAGAACTTAAATAAACTGTTTTGTATTTCTTATCCGTAAAGCATCGGAATAGACTATTAAATTCATAAATTTAAATAAAATACAATAATAAGCAGCCCCTAGGAAGTCTAAGAGTTCTCTATAGAGGTTTATGAGCCCTCAAAGACGTTCAATACTGTTCTTTAATATAATAATATAAACTAATATACTAATATTAACTCCCGTACCGCTTAATTGTATGTAGCATAGAACTATTTTGCTCAAAATTGTAATGTATCGCTAGTAGAGAGTGTATAATCACTGATAATACATATTTTTGTAAATACTCTTCTGATTTTAGGAATATTATTAGTATTTTAAGTATTAAGTCATTTGGAAATGAAAGATATTTTTATATATTTGGAGTTGAGAGTAGATTATTTATTCTGGTACATATGTTGTATAATTAATACTACATATTATAATTAATATTACATATTAATCAAAATGTCATATCATATTAAATATTACATAAAATTTATCGCAACCGATATACAGAGAGAGGCACAGTCATACATGTGCATACAAAGATATAAACAGAATACATACAGAAATACACAGAACATAGACAGACATTCACAAATACACAGCACATGCACAGAGTTACACGGATGAGCTGTACTTGCAGTCACTGTTAATTCACCATTGTGTTCGCCCTAAAAAAACGCAAAGGACTATAACGTACCAATCAAGGCAAAAAAAGTAATAACAAATTCTCTGCTGCTTCATGATATTGACACCATAATACGCAACAACACACAAAGTTAATCAAAAATTGCATTCATTCCAATTCTTTTAGTAATTACCACATGCAAATAACAACCTATATGCAAAACGGGCTTATATATAAAGCCGGAACGCGGCAATCATAAATCCAAATAAAACGCGAAACGCCCTTAAGTTTTTAATGCACCGCGTTGTGTTGTGATTACTATAATTCGCGCTAAAATGCGACACACTGCTTCCATTAGTTATTACTTATTTATGCTTGAAAAAGCCATAATCGAGGCCATAATGCATTCGCGTTATTTATGCATTGCAGCAAATGTGTACAGATCATGTTTTACTTACTAATCTTTTGGCGTGAGTGGAATGACGAATGTACCTGAAATGAGAAATAACAATAAATTATTTTTGTCGAAAATCGTACATTTATTTAATTTGTTTATCTTGATATATTATTTTGCAAGCCATGGGGAGAAGCAGAAGCATTAGATTTACAATTTTTTCAATAAAAAAAAACTGTTATCTATAACTTCAGCACGAGGGCTTTTTTGTTGGTAAAAGGATACGCTCAGAGTAGTGTTATCCCGGTATATAGTTTAACTTCACTACTATTTTTATCAACTCAAGGGCTTTTCCACCGGTAAAGGGAGAAGCTCAAAGGAAGAGTATGATCACCCGTTACTTACTTTAAAAAAACTCGTTGAGAAACTGTGAAAGGTGATTCGAGAAATTTCACTCTAAACTCGGTTTGAACTATCGCTCCGCAATGCTCAGTACGAGACGGACGGCGCCTCTAACCATTGGGCCACTGAGCTGAGTTTTAACCTTTATTATTATATTAAGACAATTTTTGAACATACAGTTTGGTAATAATATATAAAAACACAAAGTCCAGTGGTCTAGGTTAATGAGTTTAATCCCCAAACAAGTGAATTTCGCAATCAACTTTCACAATTTATCAAAGAGTTTTTGTAAAGTAGGTAACGGGTGACTATACTCTTCCTTTGAACTTTTCCCTTTATTAGTGGAAAAGTTCTTGAGTTGATAAAATAGTAATTTAAAAAAAAACCAATATTTAGCCCTTGAGCTGATAAAAATAGTAGTTTTTTTTTGTATGAAAACAATATTTAGTAGTGAACAAACAGCAATCTAATTTACGGTTCTGAGAAAATTGTATAAGTTATTAATTACATGAGTTACATTAGTTGTATCGATTTTATAACAATGATACAATTTTCTACGAACTTTATATTATTAATACTCGTCGTCGTCGTGCTCTAGATCAGGGGTCGGAAAACTGTTGAGTTGTCCCTCGCATTTCTTTTTGGGCATCTATAGATATCTTTATTATATATAATACATATAATAATAATCATAAATTTATTCATTTCCTTAACAAAACAAAACATATATAATTGCACATGAAAAGAATGTTAAACATATAAATATAGATAAACCAACCACATGTTAAGTTTTTCATTTAGATCAAATATGTTAAGTCGCATACTAATCTTCAAGCTATATGGTTCTTAATTACAGAAAGAAAGAAACGTTTTCATGACGAGTTTATAAAAAATATGAATACATGAATAAATAATGTCTTTAATAGAATTTTAATTTACAATATATATATATATATATATATATATATATATATATATATACTGCAGTCTCGTGCCGAGTATTGGGGAGCAAGGGCTCAAACACTGTTGTTTCACAGTTTTCTGAGTATTTCTGTAAAGTTAAGATAAATACCATTTACCTAGCGGGAAAGCTATTGGGCCGACAGCTATAAAGAGAGTTGTTTTTTATATTGTCGTTATAATTTATCATTAAGACTAAGCACTACACCAGTTTTAAGCGAAAGTAAATATAAGGGCATCAATTACTAAAACATCCATACTAAAGTAGAATTTAAATAAACTGTGTTGCATTTCTTATCCGTAAAGCAACGGAATAGACTATTAAATTAATAAATTTAAATTAAATACAACAATGAGCAGCCCTAGGAAGTCTAAGAGTTGTCTATAGAGGTCTATGAGCCCTCAAAGATGTTCAAGAGTTCTAATTTAAGAAGTCTAAGAGTTAAGAGTTGTTTTCATAAGACGCCTCAGCGCTCTCCAGAAGATCTAAGAACTCTCTGAGCTTCGAAAAGCTCTTTAAGAATAGTAAATTGCGAAAAAATTAGCAACAATGTAATATTAGTTTCATGCATTTGTTTTCGAAAGCTTAAGTCGCTTTTGTTTATCGCTCGGGAACGGTTCCGGGCTGTTCTAAGCCAGCTAAGAGCAGCCAAGAATAGCTCCCGAACGATAAACTAAAGCGCCTTTAATATATTGTTGTGGTATGTATTGATGTGCTCCGCTATTAAACCGAAACTACAAGCGGGATATTGCGAAGATATATACGAGTGACGAGGGAAATAGCGACGAGAATCAGTGCTACACAAACGAAAGAAGAAATGCCGGCATAATGCCAACTGATAAGTAGTAATATGAACAAACACAAAACAGGAAGAGATACAAATTTTGAGTATATAGACATAGAAGATCAAGAAAAACCTTCACAAGAAGCAATATAATACTGAGATCGCAACAACAAAGTCAAAAATAGATAGAAAGGAAAGAAACAACAGCAGAACATATGCGGTACATGAATAAACAAACAATTGACGAAAAAAATAGAAAAATTATGAGAGTAAATTATGAGAGAGATAAGAAAAGTACGGAGAGCTACACGATGGAATTGAAGGTATAATTATATATAAAGGGAAAATTAATTAATCCAGCGGGAATCGAAAAAGGGGAAAAGAAAAAGGCGATAGTGCAAGCAAAATATAAACTAAAATGAAGTAATTCATTTATATATAACGATTTAACAAAAAAGTAGAGAAAATTTCAACAGGAAATAAGAAACATTGCAAAAGAAGAAACATGTAATGGTAACATGGTCAAGATAGGATATCAGAAATTAACAGTAAATATCCAAGAATTATGTTGGAAAAAAGAGAGAATGGTCTAACAGTAATAAGACAGACTTTTTCTTTCTCATTTAGCGCTACAGCCCTGAACGCGCTTTGGCTTCTACTACTGCGAGATTTCTTGGCCTGTTGTACGTAGTTAGTAGTAGGGCAAGTGCTATAATACAGACACACCAAAAAAACCTATGGACCGACACAAACTAAATGATGAACCCGGTAAGAAGAATAAAGATAAGAATGGGAGCTATTTGAGATATAAGTACAAAAAGAAATCAAAAGCGACGGGGCAGGGAGGCCTGGCTCTCCTGGTAAAAAGGGCATTTAGTAACCAAATTCTACACCATGTAGGACGGTCATTTACATAGTAATCAAGTTGAACAAGAGATGCAGTGCCCAACTCATCCAGGGATACATCCCCACAAGTCATCCTGTGAAGTGGATGAAGGAATAGTAACCTTTTCCGATAACTTATTCAAAACACTAGAATCAACGAAATAACAATAGTAAATCATTAGGGGCGATTTAAATGTTAAGATTGGGCGAAGAAGCAAAACAGATCCCGAGAATATCGGAAACTTAGGATTAGGCACTAGGAATTAACGGGACAACATGCTAGTAACCTACCGAAACAAAGAAAATTTGCATTGTCTCAACACCTTCTTTAAAAATCCCAAGCAAAGAAAGTAAACATGGGTAAGTCCGGATGGCAAAACTAAAATTAAAATGACTACCTACTAGCAAATAAAATGAAAATTTCCATTAATGTCTGTTATAATCCGGTTCGATAGGGGAAGCGACCATAGGTTGAACACCACTCAAAATTCAACCTGAAGATCGAAAGAAACGAACGAATATACAAAGTTTTGCACTCTCGGATAGCTAGACCGAATCAAAGGCTAATATCAAGAGGAACTAAGGAAGAAACTGGGGTTAATAACCAAGTCGAGTAGGATGGAGATAAACGAAATAACTGCGAAAATCACCAAAGATCCATTTTTTACGGTGAGTACAGCCCCCGCTCCAGGGCTGTGTGCGCTGCGGCACCTCACGGACTTATTATGCCTCATACAACATTCATGATATGCTATCCGGGTCAACTCTTTATAGAAAAGTTTCCCGACTAGCGGTGGATTCGAACCACCAATGTTCCGCACGCAATGGATTCAGACTGCCTTACCACAGATCCATACTGCTACTATATATACCTGCAGCAAACTCAGATGCAAGAAAGACCACGAAATGAGAAATAGGAAAATGGTAGAAGACACAATACGTTACAGAGAACTAAAATAATCAGTAAAGAAATTAGAAGACACATTCAAATATATAACATCGGAATAATCAAGAACATCTTCTCTTCTTCTTCATGTGCCATTCCGGAGGTTGGCTATCATTATTGCTATTTTGATTTGGCAGCCTTAAATAGATCAGATGATGCGACATGAAAGCACTTTCGCAAATTTCTAAACCAGGGCATTATTCTCGCTCCAATAAACGTTTGTCGCACGATTCTTCTTTTGATAAGTCGCCGAATCTCATATTTCAGACCTCCTATGATGTGGCGGATATATTTTCTGTTTTTCACTTCCTGTAGGATATCTCTGTCTTTCTCCATTCTTCTCAGAACCTCCACGTTGGTCTATGATACTCTCAACATCCTACGGTAGGACCACATCTCGAAGGTTTCTAATTTCCTCTCGCAATACACGTTGAGGGTACACCGTACAACAAGACTAGCACTACGTAACATTTAAGCATCCGAATTCTCAGGTCCAGACTCAAATCGCGACTACAGAGCAGCTTTTTAATCTTCACAAAGGATGCACGGGATTTCTCAATGAAAATCTTTCATTCGTGTGTTCAAATGTATTGGTGTAATCATGAGACTTTATGAATCATTTGTAATATCTAAGCTGATATATTGTGCATCTGTTTGGTCGCCTGGCTATAATAAATATGTGTGTTTGCTGGAGAATTGTCAGAAACGATTCGTGAAATATTTATACTTTCATAAACACAAAAGATATCCTGATTACAATATAAAGTATGAATCGTTACTTGACGAGTTAGTATGCTCTCAATTTATAATATCCATAGGTACATTTTGGTTAAAGATTTATACAAGATTATACACAATGTTCAAGATAGTACTTCATTATTAAACTCCATCAATTTTACTATATCTAGGCAATCCTCCCGCAACAAACAAACTTTTACATACAGCACGCCACATACAAACCATCACTCCTTCTCGCCGTTGCTCATGATGATAAGGAAATATCATGAGGTGCAATATGGAGTTGATCTGTTTTGTAACAAAAATATCTATTTAAAAAACCTAAAACTCAGTCTACTATAGCTTTTATTATTATTGTATATACTTTGATGTTATATGTTCACACTCTTGTTCGCACACTATCAATTATTATTTTATTAATGTAGTAATTTTAGATTTTCTTTATATGTATTATTATTTAAGAATTCTCTGTTTCCTTTTCTCTGTAACTAGATTAATGTCTGTTGAGAAAATAAATAAATAAATAAATAAATAAATTCTGCGCAGTAATCAGAGATGTCGACGCTTGTACCTAGGTACTTAGGTACCCTAGCCATACCTCTCGACTCTTTCCAGCCTTTCACCTTCCACATACAGATGTTCATTGGGTACTTCAGTTTTTGTGACAATCACGTTTTTGGTCTTTTTAACATTGAGTGTCGATATTCTTGACTCGCTATGACGCCACTATTCAACATATTCTGAAGGTGTTGTATATTTTTGTCGAGAAGTACCTGTATCGTCCGCGTAACGTAAGTTGTTCAGGGGAGTGCCGTTAACTCGTATTCGGTGAAGATTTCTTCTGAATAGATGTTAAAGAGGAGTTGTGAGAGAACACACCATTGTCTGACTCCTCGCTTGATCTCCACTGCTTTCGTTAGTTTGGATTGGACGCGAACGGACGCACTTGATTTAGAAACAGTTTTACTATTATTTGTGTATCTCTTGTGGCAATATTTTTCGTTATAGTGTTTCTATTAGTTGTTTGTGTCTCACTTTATCAAATGCTTTATTATAATCAATAAAACAGGAGTATACCTTTTGATTGACATACAGACACCGCTGTATCAAGACGTTGTAACCAAACAAGGAGTCCCTTGTGCCAACTCCCTTTCTAAAGCAAACTGGGTATCTGCTATATCTTCTTCCAGTTTCTTTTAAATCCTATAGTGGATGTTTTTGAGAAAGATCTTTACGGTGTTCTTCACATTTTTTGGCATTATCGTTCTTACGTTTACTGACGTCATTCTTTTGGTATTATTCCTATCTAATTAAATAGGGAAGTTACAATATCTAAATGTTGCTCTTCAATCAACTTAGGCACATCTGCAGGTAGGTCGCGAGGGCTCCGAGCTTTTCCATCGTTGGCTGATCTTATTGCTGCCTGTACTTCTTCTTTTAATATATATGGTCCATTGTTACCGTTATTACATATATCTTCTCTTTAGTAATTGAAAAGGGATTTGATGTATTCTTCCAATAGGATCAATTGATCTTCAATATCTAACACGATGTTTCCTTCCTCATTTGTAAGGATGTATGATCTTTGTTTCAAACCAGTTCCAGAGAACTCTTTTATTTTCTTATGCACACTATGGGAGTATATTTTTCTTTCAGCCACTCTTTAGCTTGGTGATATTTATATTTGATATCCTTCTGTACTTCTTTATAGTTCTGTGTGTCGGAATTTTTCAGGTTTCTACCTTCCATAGGCCTTAATATTTCGTCAGTCATTTATCTTTTCGGTTTGTTCTTTTCTCAGGTTTCACATGCTTCTTACAAGGTTCTATGATGGTTGATTTAAAATTTGCCACATGTTTTCAGGTTGATTCTGAGTTGCCGTACGGGTATTTATTAATTTAACTAGATTTTCATTTATATCCTGGTGCACCTTCGCTTGCAGGTTATTACTTCTCAGTAGGCTGGTATCAATAAGTCTTTGGTTTGATGAGACTTTCAGCTTCTTGAGTTTCACCATAATCTTCGCCACAAGAAGATTTTGATTTGAGCCTACATCTGCGCCTGGGTATGTTTTGGCACTTTTCACTGTATTCCTGTATCTCTGATTGATATAATATTATCGATTTGATTCTGGACTATATATTCTTCATTGACTTGTGGCGATTTCCAAGTGTACAGGCGACGTTTTTGTATTTTACAACAGGTATTAGTTAATACCATGGATTATTCTTGACAAAATTGAAGGAGACGATCTCCTCGTTCATTTAGTTCGCCCAGTTCCTAATATTTCGTCAGTCATCCAATCTTTTCGATTTGTTCTTTTCTCAGGTCTCATATGCTGTAACAAGCATGTTCTATAATGCCTTCTTTTAAATTTTGCCGCATATCTTCAGATTTATTCTGAGTTGCCGAACGGGTATTTATTAATTAATTTAGGTTCTTTATATCCTGGTGCACCTTCGCTTTCACGTTATTACTTCTAGTAGGCTGGTATCAATAGGTCTTTGGTTTGACGAGACTTGCAGCTTCTTGAGCTTCACTATAATATCCGCCAAAAGAAGATTATGATCTGAGCCTACATCTGCTCCTGGGTGTGTTTTGGCACTTTTCACTGGATTACTGTATCTCTAATTGATATAATATTATCGATTTAATTCTGGACTATACGTTCTTCATTGTCTTGTGGCGATTTCCAAGTGTACAGACGGCGTTTTGGTTATTTTGAAAAAGGTATATTACCATGGATTTTTCTTGACAGAATCGTAGGAGACGATCTCCTCGTTCATTACGTTCGTCCAGTTCGTACAGCCCAATCCACTTGTCATATGAAGCTTGTCTAATCTCTGTATTTATGTCCCCCGGCAGTGATATCTTTGTTCTTAGTCAATTTCATGACCTCATCAATGTCCTTGTTGAAAGCTTCCACATCTGCATCGTTTTTATCCGCTGTTGGTGTGTACACTTTGGTTGAGTGTTCCACAGTGTGCTTCGAGTTGTAAACCAAAACTCGGGTGATGAAGTTCTTCACAGATCTCTGAAGAGTTTCGTCAAGTATAACCGCAACTCCGTGAAGATGTCTAACTGTCATCACTTCCTGAGTAGTACATAATTTTGTCTTGAAGTCTCTACTCTGTCCGCAGTTTATTTAGCGAGCTCCACTGATTCCCATTATTTTGATGTTCAGTCTATTCACTTCCAAGATTATGTTGTATATAATAGCTTTTCCCCTACGTCATACATGATTTGCACAATCCATGTTCCAATCCTTATTAATTTGTGTAGGAGTGTGTTTTTCGTGTCGATTGCATTCCTCATAATAGTCACAACTGTACTCCCCGGAGATCCGATTGGATGACTTACTCCGGAATTATATTTAGTCGTGACTTCAGCCATGATAATAATACAAGGAATACCACTATGTGGTCTTTAATGCAATGGTTTTCCCAAATTGCCTTCTGCATCCATGTGCCGTTCAGTACTTGACACAGTTCATCCGCATTCAGGGCTGATTTCTCAGCCCAATGACCAAAGAGTGACCTTGTCCTTGCCCTTTCTGGCTCATCCACCTGGAGCTGTTGGCCAGTAAGTGGGACTGCTTATTCCGTCTTTTGGTCGTCAGAGCATCGTTAGTTCTCTAGCAGGGTGCACCGGATAACCGAGATAAAGTTGACATTTGGGTTGGCCTCTCCCTTGCCTTACACCCTTTATAAAATACTAATAGAATATAATTCCACATTACAAATCCTAAAATATATCTATCCAGAGGCAGCCTATTTTTGTGACAAGAAAATGATCCCTTCACTGAGTCATCTCCAAATCTCCAAAAAAAGAATCTAAATCTTAAATCCAGAGCTAAACTGTCCATGTACTAGCAGCACAAGTTTAAGTCTTATCTATTTAGTGCCATGATCAGGTCCAATTGTTACACACGCTTAACCCACGCACGTCATTGACTTCACGCACATTTAACTGATTAGCTAACACATTAGGATACAATGGCACTATTTCACTGTATTTCATGCAGAATCGATGTTTGGCTTCCTTGGCGGGTTCCAGCGGGATATCATGGTGCATTACTTCGTTTGGTACGTAATAAGGCACCTCAATGATGGTACGCAATACCTTGATATCTTTGCAGGATGTTAATGTAGGAAATACTGGCAGTGTCCAACAACTGAATGCCATATGTCCATACAGGATTGAGGACGGACTTGTAGAGTAGTACTTTGTTATCCAAGGATAATTTTCATTTGCGGCCAATAAGCCAATACATGTGGCTTGATTTAAGTCCGAGCTGCTTACATTTGGTGAATATATGTTTTTGATATGTTAGTCGTCCGTCTAAATGTATGTCGAGATACTTAGCATGTGTGACTTGTGGAAGTTGAGAGTTAATTTTCACAGGAGGACATGTGTCACTACTTAATGTAAATGGTAAGTGCATAGGCTTTGATGCACCATGTTTTCAGCTAGTGCTCAATTTTATTTAGGTTGATTTGCAAGTTTCTTGAGGCAGCTGTTGGATTAGTGTTGGAGTTTAGGTATCATATGTATATATTGTCTGTGGTTCTTGTTGTTATTAGGTCTGCTGTGTATAATATCGATCCAAGCATGCTTCCCTGGGGAACGCCTGAGTCGCTGTATTCATTGCTCTGCCTCACTAGGAGGAAGGACCTGTCTGTCAATTTAAGGAGTTGATAGTAGGGATGCGGAAGGAGTTGTGCCATACCGTATCATAAGCTTGAGATATGTCAAGGAAAGCTGCAGAGCAGTATCTTTTGGCATTTAGGTCTTTATTAATTTGGTTAACTTACATAGAGTAGTTAACCAAATTAATCCTTTGTGGATTTTTCCATATTTATTGCGGAATCCCAACCGATGGTTTGAGAGTATTTTCCTTTCTGATATTATTATGAGGAGTTTCTTAACGTGTAGCTTCCCCAGAACTTTGGAAAGCATTGGTAGTAAACTTATGAGCTATAGGAGAAGACATCTTCTTCTTTCATGATGTGAGCAACTTCCCATGTGCTGAGAAAGTAATTTGATCTCAGTATTGCATTGAATAATTTCCTATTCAGTAGTTTATAGAATTCTCGGACAGTTCTTGTAATACTTTACTAGAAATGAAATGAAATCGTGTTGCTTTTTTGATGTTTATATCTTTCATTATAGCCTGATCTATTGTTTTAGCCTCTAAAATGAGATATTGGAGAATACAAATGACACAATTATCGAAAATAATGTTTGCAGATGACATGGCAATAGTGGCAGAGACGGAAGCAGACCTATAACATAACCTAGAGGAGTCAGAGAAGGAACTGAATAAAATAAACATGAAAATAAGTATAGAAAAAATTAAAACCATGATAATTTCTATGGAGAAGAAACAACAGAAAATAAAACTACAGGAAAAAACCGTTAGAGAGATTAGGTCTCTAGGGCCAATAATCGAATATAATGCCTAGATCAACCAAGAGATAAATGAGAGAGTAGAAAAACAAGGAACATCTTCAACTTCAGGGAAAGAAATAACGAACGTAATAAAAACAGAAATAGTGAAAATGACCGACAATTACACATAGCAGTGAAATATGAACAATGACGGAAAACCAAAATCCAAAGTCAATGCAATTGAAATGAGATTCCTACGGAAAATTGAGAGTAGAACAAGAAGAGATACAATAAGGAACGAAACGTATAGACTTAATTTAAACATAGAACCAGTGAATGAAAAATAGCAAATAATTATTTGTTTAGTTTTTAATATTCAGTGACGCAATTCCATCAGAAATGGGACATCTAGGAAGTTATCTTGTTGTTCTCTTCAATGGACCGATGGAGATGGTTTGAATAATCTTCCATGTGTTTTGAGAAGGCTTTAGCGTTTTCTTTATCGTTTCTTGTCCAAGTATTGTTCTTATTTTTCATTGCAGGATTGTGTTGTGGTATTTATAGTCTTCTTGTAGATTTTCAGAGTGAGTACTCCATGGTTTCTGTTTTACTACTACTACTACTATGTGTACTTCGATCGTTAGTGGTTAATCTAGTGAGATAATATAATTTCCCCCTAAATAGATCCCAATATGTTTTATTGCTGTGCAAAGAGGGATGTATTACTATTGAGTGGTCCGATGACAAGTCAAAGCAGCTTTCGGCCATTTCTTAGTCCATTCCTTTTGTAATACAGAAGTTTGATTTTTGCTTTCATCATCGTCTTGTGTTAAACTACTTAAACTGTTTTTTATTTCAAAAGGTTTCTGCAGCCAATATTGGCTTAATAACAGGCAATCATAAGATAACAAAAACAAAACATCTTAATCAGCAACCATGAAGCATTACAGCCAACTTTACTAATCCACGATACCAAAACCAGAAATAATAACAGAGCTAAAGCAATTACAAACAAGAAAATCCAGGAGAAGAAGCATCAGGGAGATGCTAAGAAATAGAGGAAATAGTATAGATATGGACTAAACCTACATCTCAACAAATACCACGGGGAAGGCAAAATACCAGACATATGGCAAAGAAGTCATCCTGTTTTTCAAAAAAGGCGTCAAGGCCAATATGGAGAACGTCAGTTTCCTATGACCAACCGGTAGAGTAATCGGGTTTTAGGAAAGGGTACAGCACAATCGACCATCTGCAAATAATCCGTACACTAATATAAAAGTCAACTGAATACAATATATTCCCACATCTAAAATTCGTAGACTTCTATAAAGCTTTTGACATTGTCGAAACCTTGGCATTCGTACAAGAAATGGACCAAGCTAAGATTGAGTCCCGTTAATTCATCGTCTTGACATACATATATAAAACGCTACACTTAAGTCAAAATAAACGAAACCCTAACAACTAACAAAATTCAACTAAAGAGAGGTTTACACTAAGGAGACACCATCTCTTCAAAGCTATTATCCCTAGCACTTGAACACATCTTTAAGTCATTGCCAAAGGATAATAAAGGTATAAAGACGATGACGATATCATCATAATAAGCAGCGATATTCAAGAACTATCGGAGATACTGAAACAACACAGCATCCAAAAAAGTAGCGCATGGAAATCTCTAAACATAGGCCACTAAACCGTGGAAAGCGTAGAATAATACCTAGGACCTGGCATTAAAATAAGCAAAGAGAATCAGACAGCTGAGATAAAGTGTAGATTAAAACTATCATGGGCAATCTTTGATAAAATAGAACAAAACTCAGAAATTAGGATATGCCAATAAATCTCAAACGAAGAGTATACCACCAGTGGCAATGGGTGGTACACATAGCCAAAGCCAAGGCAGATACGACTGTAAAATACTCCATGCCCTACAGAGTAATGCGCGAATTACACCTCACCTTAAAAAAAAATTAACCATTATTATGGTTTGAAAGCCCATAAAAGTTCTTTTTAAAGCTGAAATAATGCATTTTTACAAGATACATGAATGGTTTTATTCATCCGCTGCAACTGCAAGCATCAAAGTGAATTAAGAGCGATTTTAGTAAGCTTTTCCCGTTAGTTATTTGTCGGCCCTTACTGATTCATTTGGAAAACCCGATGAATTTGATAATCGAGCAGGGGTCCGGTCCCAATTAATCCGAACTATAAACGTTTTCTTGTAAATTGTGATAAAACGAGCAATAACGTACTTTATGTTTCTTAAAGTTTTGGAAGACTTAATATATTGATAATTTTTCATCAAATATCCATCGCGGGATTTTAAGATATATTAATGAAAATTAATGGTTGTATAATTGTATTCAGAGCTGCCCATTATTTGAACACATAATTTTAAACAACATACAATGTGGAGATACTCTAATTAATTTAATATTTTTCATTTTAAGACTCATACTTTATAAAATTCTGCCTTAAAGTAGTACATAATCCATCTAGAAATAATTGCATTGAAACATCCGTTAACAATATTAAATCTCTTCACTCCGATCGCCTTAATTATAAATATTTTGCAATATATAGAATTGATGTGTAAGCGCGGAACGAAATCAGTTTGCATCACTATCGCTTATAATATCGGGGATTGGAGTGGAGACGAGCTTCCAGCCAGGCGCAAGAGAGAGTAGTAACGTGAGGAAATTTACTTGAGCGCCCAGAAAGCCGCTTGCAAAAGAGATGCGAGCGATCGCGATTACTTAAATCTCATTCGCAATGGGATTAGGAATCTGACAAGGTTTCTATTAGAATGCACTTCAGGAGGAAGCTAAATTCATTTTGCTGCCAGAAGGATAACATCGTAAAATCATTGTGAGGTAGAATATTATAAGTAAACATATGCGCAGACTGAAATAGATTAATTATATGTGATAATTATGATTTGTATATATTTTCGGTTGTCCTGTAGATACTTTTAATTAATAAACAAACAACCTGTTCGAAGTCTTAACACGTGATTGTGATTTAATACATTTCTGTAACTGGCTATCGATCTTCGGGTACTTCTGCAATGTACTAGTGTATATGTATTCACATACTTGTCTTAATAAGTAATAACTTAGTAGCAACTATACAATAGGTCCGTGAAGGGCCTCAGTCCACACAGCCTAGGGGCGGGGGCTGTACCTCACCTCTAAAAAATTTAGCAACTCACACGTGTTAAGAATTACTAAGTTATTACTTGTTAAGACTAGTATATGAACACACATATACTAACACACTGCAGAAGACCCGAAGGTCGATAGCAAGTTACATAATTGTAATAAATACATTACAACTGTTTAATCGGTATGCATTTCCTTGTGCTGTACTGTACAGTTTCCGTTCGAAAATATGTCTATCAGCAAAGAAGATAGTGTATTTTTCTGTCACTTTACTTATGAATATAATTAGAGTTATTATCAGACCATTTTTCGGTTAAAATTAGCTAACATTTCAACCGAAAAATGGTCTGAAAATCATTTATTATTTCAAAACATCATGGCAGCTTCGGATAGCGATATTGGTGTGGCAGCGAATATGTTAATATATTGACAACTCAGGAGATCTCATTATATTACTGTCTATGTAATGAGTCGTAATAGTGAACGTCGTGTTATGCTTATTCATTAATGGTAACAGGCTTACAGTTTATCCAATCAATTAATTCCGATGAAGCATTAAATCACTGAGCGAAATATATTGATTCATTGAGCTGTGGATTTTCACATCTCTTGCCGTGGTTGCCAATAATCTATTATCCCTAATAAGTTTTTGAGATACTAGTAGAAGTATTTTTTTACAATTCTTTAACTGGTTAACGACCCCTTAGTGTATGTATAGGAGTGTTACTTTAAAAAATCGTCCCCGATTTTTATAAAATGTCGTTAATTATATCTTAACGACAAATAGTACCGACTACGCGACGCGTGATTCAAACACAGTCCGTTCGTTCGTAAAACGGGGGTGTTAATCACTGCACTACATTGGCGTGTTTTTGAGATTGAGATTATACTGATATTAGATAATTAAAAGAGACATTTTGGTAATTTTTATATCGGTTTCCAACATATAGCTGTCCCTTAAAAACATTAATTTTAATTGAAAAACTGTCCGCATAAAACTACGACTAATTGAAACTTGTTAAGATTCTGAAATACTTTTGTACGATCTTAAAACAGTTATATAATTATATAAGAAAACTATATTTATATAAGAAAACTAAAAATGTACCCCAAATAAAAATCTATCATACAGTTTAAAATTCTTTATGGGACCACAAACGTATATACGAATCCTAAAAAGTTTCAATTAGTCGTAGTTTTATGCGGGCAAACTTTCAATTAAAATTAAGGTTTTGCACGAAAGCATGAGGGATTAAGGGCACACGCATGATATGCTTGTGATCGTTAGATGTTTTAATCAAACACCTGAATTAATAATGTACCCTTAGTAACTGCAAGCCGCGTTTTCCCGACCGGTATATTTTTAATTAATTTAAATTGGAATGAACTAAGCTAGATAGGTTCTATATTGTCTGTAAAAATGTAATCGCAACTTGATAAATTAAAAAGTTTATTCATATAAATAACAAGCAAATAATTATTTCAACGAAGTTGTGATAGTAGAGAATCTTTATCGTCAGTAACGAGGCGGAAGTCGTGATTATATATTTGAAAAGAATATGGAAACAGATAGCTTAGTTAATTACAATTTATATTAATTAATATACCACATAGTAGACTCCGAAATAATACAATATTTAATATATATTTCACATATGCAACTATGTACTGAAACTTCAGACGTAAATTTCAATAATTATTAATGAAGTTTTGGTAAACCGTTACACTAGATTACAACGACAATAATTACCTGAGTTCTGGCTTAGCTATTTCAGTTAAAATTATCCAGTAACATTAAAAATATACTTGAAATATATACCAAAAATACTCAAAACATTATATCGTGAATTGAATTTTCCTGAATTTTATAAACAGCAATTTATTATTTTTTAATGAGTTGAAACTTGGATAATTTATTCAAAATTATCTGTGATGTTCAAAATACGTTTGGAATATACACCAAATAATTTTCGAATATGATCTTTCATAATGAAATATTAGAAAATTTCACAAAACACATCTTAATTTTCAATGTAACTATATGCGAGTTAATTGTAATAACTCAACTGGAGCTTAGCTAATCCTATTAAAAATATCCATGATATTCAAAATATATGTAGAATGTACAACAAAACATTTAGTCTAAAATTGAAGTTTTGGTGAAATGTATAAATCGCAACATATAAGATCGATGTAAATATTTGTGGATGATATAACTCCAATTGTAGCATGGAAGATTCAATAAAAATTATATCAATGTTCAAAATACATTTGAAATGTACACCAAGAACGTTCAAAACATTATTTCTCGAATTGATTTTTTTGGTGAATTTTATAAACGATAACTAATCATTTTCAATGTTACTTTCTGTATACCAACTACACTTGTGGTTTGGCGAATTCAATCAAAATTATTCATGATATTGAAAATAAGTGCGTACACTTGCATAGTTTTAACAATGAGAAGGGTGCGAGTATTCGAAAGAAAAATGGATAACATAAAAAAGGGAAATGGAGCAGACAGAGGTCAGAGAGAAGAAACGATGTAGTGATGTGTGGTATTGAGATATTGGAGAAGAAGGTATGACATATGTTAGCTCGCTGAGCTATATACATATATAGTAAGATCACATAACAGCAAAAATAAAAATAAATTCTAAGAGAACTACAAGAACAATAGACATAGAGATGAAGAAGTTAGGTAAGGTCACAACCAGCAGTATCTCATCACTGGAATAATAATAATAATCAACAAACTAGATCAACTAATCACATGCATTAAGAATCTGAACGATAAAATACAGCGACACTGAAATTAGACCAACAGTACAATCTGCATATAATATCGGTATATGACAATGTAAGACCATAAACAGAGGCAATATCTTTTTATGAAAAACTGCAGATAATGATAAACATAATACCACGATAAATTTATAATATTAATTTAAAAGGGAAATAATTTTATCCTAGACAAGAAAAACTGATCCAATGAACCAACCCTTGATAGCAGGTAAGAAACACGCCTAGATTTTAGCATATATAAGAATTGAGAATCTGTAATACATTCTTTGGCACAAGGCGCTATAAGATAACTTTTTCAAATGGAATCCTCTCTTGCATTTGAAGTTATCAATCATCGATTATATTATCACAACCAGAAACATAAGACCAAAGCAATTATTGAACATCCGCAAACATCGGCTACGGCCACAATCTGATAGTAAGTTTGTACTAGGGCGACCACAGTACAGACCACTGGGTTTAGTAGTACAAACAGAAAAGGATAACACAAAGTCTTTTAAAAATTAAAGTACAAGAAAGTGATTTGGTATAGACCCTATTGCAGAAAATTACTCACCTCAAGTATGGGAAAAAATAAAGAGGAACTTAAACCAACCTGCCACAGAAGCACTGGAGAAGAGAACCATAAACAACACACCAACAAACGTAAGAAGACCCAAGCCCTGGTTCGCCGAAGAAGTCAAAGCCTTTACACAGAAAAAAAAATAGGCACATCTGTTTTACAAAGCGACAAAGTGACGAAAAGACTATGAGGGTTATCGGGTTACTTCACATAACTTTATTCACACGAAGATAAAGAACTAGACGGTGACAACAATAGGCGAAAACCATCCCACATTAGAAAACGTAACAACTGAAGGCGTTGAAGCAGTACTAGGTAGACTTGAAAACGGCAAAGCGCCCGGCCCTAATGACATAAAAAAATGAGCCACTGAAATATAGTTATCAGAGCTATACAAATTAGCAAACTTGGCAAACACCACAAGACTGGAGAGAGAGTGTACGCATAACACTATACAAAATAAGAAGGAGAAATGAACCAAAAAACTAGCGATGCATTTCTCTGCTGCATACATCAATGAAAGCCATTCACAAAACAGTGGGCACCATATCCATAACACAGCGAATGGGAAGGAAATTAAGATTCAAATCAGAACTGGGATACGGCAAGGATAGTTTAATCTCCTCGCAGATAAGCTAATAGAAGCTTTCGACCCAATACAACAGGGCTCTAGATTGAGGTGTAACAGGTCAATTAAAAATGGAAAAGGCAGTGTGGGCAGATGCTACAATGCACCAATAGGGTATGGTGTGGAGCGGAGAAGCGGTGGATGTACCGGAACGCTACTCTTCCGGTACCTTCACCACGTAGGGGTGTGTGTGGCAGTATATAAGGGGGGCTGCGTCAGAGATGAAACATTATAGGAGGATTACGTTAATGAGTGCAGGGTACAATCCAACGATGACAAAGGTAAAGAACAGACTGGAAGGTGAAGTGGACAGAAGAAGCCGGAAAGTGAGGAAAAGGCGAAAATGACAGAGGGGATAGCGAAAATCGGAGATATGAAGGAATGGTAATCTAGTAATAATGTACTTGATATGAGATGCGTGTATGAAGCCAATATTGTTGTATGGAGTGGAAATGTAGGGATTGCGAGAGTAGGTTATAGAAGATAGGTTCCTAAAGAGTCCACTAGAAATCAAAAGGTCGACGAGAAAATGAATCAGATGAGCATGTGGTGGGAGTATGGATCACCCACAATCAACAATATCATATACCATAGCAAACAACCGACAAGACCTACATGATGATGATAAAGGAACATAAGGTGGGTTAAAAATATATGTAAAACAAAATTCACGTCGAAATAACCATGTAGGAGCTTCATCACGGTAGAGAGGGAAACATTTTAAAGAACGGTGAGCACGATAGAGAACGACAGATTCCCTCTGCTGATACTCGAAGGGAAAATAGAAGGTAGAAGAAGCTTTGGAGAACTATGCCAAGCAGCAATAACGAAATCCATTTATATTTTCCAATAAACAATAAATCTCCAGCGCACAGGGCTGTAGTGCAACAGAAGAAAAAGCGAATTCTAACAGATAAAAGAGTACCAGATAAATTAATAGAACTTGTAATAGAAATATAAAACAAACATCGAATAAACGTGAATCATACAATAAGCGTAAACAGTGAGCAGCCTAATGGAATACGTAACCCTGTTTATGTGCAGTGATTAGTGCAGGGGAAATCAAGCTACATAACTAGAGCAGGGAGGACAACGTATGTATTGCAGGAGTGAGGAGTGGTTGAGAAGAAAGAGGAAGGAAAGTTTGGATGAGGCAAAGATACATGCGTACTGTGTAGTAATAGGAGTGACACCTGGTGCCATCTAAGCAAAGAATGCGAGGATGTGAAAGCAGAGACGTGAGTAAATGATTAAGGGGGAAATGGAAATGCTTGGGAATCTGCAAGAGGCTGATTTATTTTTTGTAGGGTTATGCCAAACAAAGTTTGTCTTTTTACTGGAATACGTTAAGTTCGTTTGTATTCTATTTAATAATGAATAAGATCATAGAATTCAACCTGAAAACATAAGCTACAGTAAGGGAGACACCCTAATCGACATCATATACAATAACTTATGCCGCAGAAACACGGTCGCATAATACCAAAAAAATACAATTCGTCGGAACAGTGGAAATAAAATTAGTCAATGCAATCCACCGGAAAAGCACTCGTATTCGAACCTAAAAGGTGGAAGAAGCACGTAAACAAGATGACAGATGACTGTCTAGTCAAGATATGAACGTACGGGAGACCGCTTAAGCGCTGGAGGGAGTGCTGGATCTACACATCGGAGGAAATAAGAATGTGGTGCAACGAATGGCCTGTCTAAGAATAACAGGGGCAATGGCAACAACCCTCATTGCCACAATGGAGATTATATTGGACATGCCTCCACTTCACTTTAAAGTGGAGATAGAGGCCAAGATAGCAATCTACATCATTAAAACCATGGGGAAGTTATACGAATCACCCACGGACCACACCCAACTAGCGTTAGGGAAAACAGAAGAATACTTTCTAAGAATGCATCCCGACAGGATAATAAATACGCTCCACATAACGAAACCATACAAGGTAATAATACCTGGCTAGATGCAAAAATTTAATGGATCAATCTAATTTACCGATAGATCGAAAACCAACAAAGAAACAGTAATAGGAGTGCATGGTCTCCAGCTGGGCGAGCTTACCTTCGTGTTCCAAACAGAATTCATCGTAATTCATGTTTCATTAGAACTTTATTGTAAAGAAACTATAAATAGAAGGAAATCGATATTGTGGCAGGTATCAGGCAGTGCTGAGAACTCTAGACTCCAGCGTGAATAACTCCAGAGTTACTATAGAATGCATTGAATATCTGATGATACTGGGAGAGCGAAATAAAGTAACACTTGTGTGGGCATCAGGGAATCAAAGGCAACGAAAAAGCGGATAAATTGGCATAATACGCTAGTGAATTAAAATTCATTGGCCCCGAACCAACCTACGTGATACCATATAAGGCTGCAAGGAATAGCTTGAGAAGGCATCAAAGAAATTGGCATCGCCAATATTGGGAGGCATAAACAGGAATGCAGCACTCGAAGAGTACAGGCGATGGATGTATTCTTGAAATGAAATAGGAACCTATTAAGACATTTTGTAAGACTTCCAACAGAACACCCACGTTAAACTCCTACACACAATGGGGATGGACAATTCACCAACGTGCAGAGGCTGTGGGGAACAAGAGACCCCGCTACATGTTATCATTAGCTGCAAAACATTCAACGCATGCAGGAAAACGCACTTTTGTTCAACGCGAATGAACGTAAAAGAGCGTCACTTCCGCTCATTTATGAGACTTCTGGACTTGATTGGAGATACAGAGCTCATGAATGAGGAACACATAATGAGCGAGCACAATAGGTCAGCCGAGGCCGCAGTGCAGTGAAATGCTACAGCAAAACCAGACCCCTGAGGAAAAAAAATAGTAACATGCACAGTACGTCAGTTTAACCGATACCAACTGCAACGGTTCCGTTTATCAGTTTGGACATAGTTAACCTGTACAAGTGTTTTTTATATTCGTCACCGAACGAGCTGAACATCGCGCACGAAATATATTGCTTCACTTCTAATTAGTACAAAATTGTATGATAATTGTAACTAGAAAGTTTAACAAGTATCTTGACGAATCTCGTACAATGTAATTCATGCTTAAGTATTATAACTTGAGTTGTAGCTTGGACAATTGAATCAAAATTATCTGTATTATTTATAATGCGTGTTTCAAATATTATTTTTCAAATCGATTAAACACGAAACGAAGGAAGACAACAACACAAACACAAACACAAACACAAACACAAACACAAACACAAACACAAACACAAACACAAACACAAACACAAACACAAACACAAACACAAACACAAACACAAACACAAACACAAACACAAACACAAACACAAACACAAACACAAACACAAACACAAACACAAACACAAACACAAACACAAACACAAACACAAACACAAACACAAACACAAACACAAACACAAACACAAACACAAACACAAACACAAACACAAACACAAACACAAACACAAACACAAACACAAACACAAACACAAACACAAACACAAACACAAACACAAACACAAACACAAACACAAACACAAACACAAACACAAACACAAACACAAACACAAACACAAACACAAACACAAACACAAACACAAACACAAACACAAACACAAACACAAACACAAACACAAACACAAACACAAACACAAACACAAACACAAACACAAACACAAACACAAACACAAACACAAACACAAACACAAACACAAACACAAACACAAACACAAACACAAACACAAACACAAACACAAACACAAACACAAACACAAACACAAACACAAACACAAACACAAACACAAACACAAACACAAACACAAACACAAACACAAACAAAAACACAAACACAAACTCAAACACAAACACAAACACAAACACAAACACAAACACAAACACAAACACAAACACAAACACAAACACAAACACAAACACAAACACAAACACAAACACAAACACAAACACAAACACAAACACAAACACAAACACAAACACAAACACAAACACAAACACAAACACAAACACAAACACAAACACAAACACAAACACAAACACAAACACAAACACAAACACAAACACAAACACAAACACAAACACAAACACAAACACAAACACAAACACAAACACAAACACAAACACAAACACAAACACAAACACAAACACAAACACAAACACAAACACAAACACAAACACAAACACAAACACAAACACAAACAGAAACAGAAACAGAAACAGAAACACAAACACAAACATCAGTTTGTGCATCCCCAGTAACAAACATGGAAATAACACACTAAATAGAGACACCGTACTCAACAAATAGCAACACACACTACACCGAGAAAAAATGAAACAACTACATAACACACTAACAAATTCTTATTTTATAACACCAATAACACCCAACTACACAAGATACGAATTGTCCAACGCATGGGGACAACTACACAAAGACAAAAACATTGAAGAAACAAATACCATACCAATAAAAATAAAAGACGAATTTGTATTAAAAGCCAACCTCCATAACGAAACAGCAAGGCAGATGCTCCACACATTAGTAAACTCAAAAACTATTTCAAACTACAACGAAAAACACAATCCAACGCAACTTTCTTAGTCTGCAATCATCTGCCCAGTAGAACAAGAAATCCCGTATACAGAGATTAGTAATCATCTCTAGTGCAAAACATCCAACACCGATACTGTAAACGCTTTATTGCTAAGACAATAGACCGGCCTACTTAAAAGATCAGCATCATTACGAGCGATAAACTCGCATATGAAACAATTCTAAAAGGAATATATTTTAAATATTCGCACTACCCGGTGGTGGAAAGTCTAGCCCCGCAACCAATTCCCCAACCGTTCGAAGTGCAACACATTAGACCATCCCACGGACCAGTGCACATCTACAGTGCAATGTGGAAAATGATTAGCCGCCCATCCGACATACGCATGTACAACACTCCTCCCGGTAAAATGTAAGCAATGCAAGAAAGGACACAATCCCTGGAACATCAGGTGCGAAATGCGACCCACAGCTCCTATCATCCGAATTCCAAACAGGCCAATAAAACCAGTCAACAAAAAGTCATCAGAGATTAAAGATGAAATAACTTCCAAATCGCGCTTTCACAATCAAATTACGATCCACGACCACATAATTAACACATATACCGACACAATTAATTCGCCCAAAACGACAGAAAGACAAGCACTAATCAACAAAATAAAACAAAGATTTATTGAAACATACAGAATAGACACAGTACTGTTTATTCTCTGGAAACCGACTATATATTGTCATGTTTAACTTGGACGACTTAGACGCAGAATCCCCTACGGAGCCTGCAGATGGACAGGGAGTAACAGCGAGTAGAGTTGGCCGAGTAGAGGTCCCTTCAAATAGAAGCAAACTGATTTATAAAAATATTAATGGATATGCCTCTAAACACACTTAATTTACAATTTAATGGAAAAAAATGACATAGACGGATGCCTTATAGTTGAAACAAAGACAAAGACAGATACAAACACTACAGAAACTGAAGCACAATTTCAAAACTAGGATATTTCCCCAACAACGCAAGAGAAGGGGCCCTAGTACAATTGCAGCTCCATCTCCAACTTGGAAAGGCCAACGCACACAGCCTATCAAATCCACTAAATCACTCCATTTCACAATCCCTAACCTACATTCACCCAACTTCACATTTCGAAAATTACATATTTACCAAAGCTTCGTTATATCGGTAAGCTTCATAATAGAAGACTTAAATCTGAATGGACCGAAACGACGACAGATACAAACTTTCATACAAAACTCCTCCAAGACTTCACCAGGCGATACACAGACCCGACGTTCATTATGACAAACAACAATGGCAGCACCCCGGACATTAAGTTACATACAGAAAACCTGAAACAATATAAACGATGTAAACTTAACACCAGTCCTCAGCTAAAACCATCTTGGGATACGATTCTCATTAGAATTAAGAACACAATCCGCTCCCACAACAACAAGATATATCCACAAAGTAAAAAATACCGACTACAAGAACATAACGGACGACATAACAGACTACTTGACCACCATTAATATAGGAGAAATAAATCTAGAACAGATTATCAAATTTCAGGACACTTTGACGGAGACAGTAGCTATATACAGTACCGCAATAGAGACAAATTTTTACAAACATGACTATCAAAATACATATTAGCCCTCATAAAACAAAACATTTACAGACGGTACAGGACAACAGGGGACAACTGAAGATAACATTCAACAGACTCAACAAATACATTCAAAAACTAACGCGACAATTCAAAACGGAAAATGGCTAGAGGTATGCCAAGAAATCGAGACAGATCGAGGCCGGACATACTGGAGGAACAATTAAAAACTCTCCAGATACAAACAATCCAAGAATATCGAATATCTAACTTTTGGACAGACCTAAAAATACACAGATGCAGACATTGCGAATGCATTCGCTGATCACTTTGAAACTTCATTCACACCGACGACAAACGTATCTTTTGACAGTGATAACTTTGACAACTGGTTTGCTGCATACAAGCACTCAGTAGACAATGACATCCCGCCGGACATAACAGAGGAAGAATACTACAACGTCCTTAACAATGGAAAAAACTCGGCTCCCGGATATGACTCAGTGACTAAAGGCGTATTAAGACATTTTACAGAAGACACACACCAATATATTTAAAAAAATATATAACTACAGCCTAAAAATCCTCATACATCCAAATCCATGGAAAAAAGACGTCATAATAACTATACACAAGACTGGATAAGACAAAACAATACCAAAAAGTTACCGACTAATTACACTGCTCCCAGTACTAGGTAAAAACCTAGAAAAATTTGTACACAACAGATTATGGGACCTCATAGGGAACGATATTCCCAAAATTCAATTTGGATTTAAACCCGGACACTCGACGATACATCCCCTATATATCATGACAAACAAAATACTACAAAACGGACACACTGCAGCGCTTTTCTTAGATATTAACAAGGCGTTTGGTACTGTCTGGCACACATGACTACTATACAAAATGTTTATCCTAAAATAAAGGTCCCGAGATACCTCATCCTGTTTAGCCATAGTTTCCTATCCAACAAACAACTCCACATCCGACGAGGACTTCCACTATCGCCCCTCCTTTACAACATCTATTGCTATGACATTTACAGAACAGACGATAACGAAACGAACTTAGAATGATACATACCACACTACGCGGACGACACGGCAATGACAACCCACAAGAAAAAACTAGATGACGCCATCAATAGATTACAGATTACACTCACTGACGAGACTTTACTTATGCTCAACCCGACCAAATGCCAACTAATTATTACCTAGGTACGACAATAGACAGCAAACATAAATTCGACATATATTTAAAAATTGCAAGGACAGAAATAACTAAAAGCACCAAACACTTCAGATGCCTGATATACGGACGGAGAGGCATGTCCATTGAAATGGGCGTCCAAATATGTAAAGCTATCTGCAGGGACTTGATCGACTATGAACAGATTATACTTAAGAATGCAAGGGTTAATTGCAAAAAGACAACAGACATAATACAACGAAAAGCTATAAGACTCTTCACAAAATTACGACACAGAAACAACCACCTACATAACATATCTAATACTGACTTATACAGAATCACGAAATTAATAGATGTAAGACTCGACCGCCCAAGAACCGTGTTCCAACAAAACGAGACAAACAGAACTATACTGGACAAACTCTGCATAAAACGCCAAGACAGAAGCATAAAAAAAGAAATACCCGACAAAAACACAAAGATATGTTGACAATGATCAACCAAACGCAGAATTGTTTTAATTTTTTAAATTTTTAAAATATATTATCTTTAAAGTATTAATCCGTCATTATTTACATTAGTTATTATTGTATTTATTTTATTGTACATACCTTACACATAATACAATGTATATACAAGACGGAAAGACCCATATATATATATATATATATATATATATATATATATATATATATATATATATATATATATATATATATATATATATATATATATAATATTCATCATAAATGTTTAAAATATGTCTTTTGAATTGAATTTTTGGTGAAGTTAATAAAATCTAACCTGTTTCAAATTAATTCTCAATGTAACTATATGTGATTTACAATTTGCACGTACCGGATCTATTACGGAGAACTTCTTCGTGGGGTAATTATCTATTAACGGAGAGTGTAATCATGTAATTATATAATACAAATAACAAGTTGTTAAAACATTTGCATTTTTTACGCAAAACAATAAAATTACACGTTACACAAGTATTATACACTAAAAACTATATTTAACTCCAGCTACATCCCAAACAATATTTTCCCATATCTTCTGACGTTTATAAATACACGTATTACCACCGAAACAAATATCTTTCTCTTCTTCTCTCATTGTTAAACTGTAATTACTTCTACAAACTATTGAAATGTTCTCATTCCCCATTATATTTTAAATTGATAACCGCAAATGTCACATTATTCCAATCGGCGACACTGGCGGGGGAGTGAGGCTGAAACTTTAAAACTCAATTAGCCGTCCAACAATGCGCGCCTCTCGTTCTCGTTTAGAATAGTAATGCTTTGCAATTAATCGAATCACGCTCGGCTTCCCGCGGTCGCGTAATTGCCGCCCGCCGCGGTTCGCTTCGTCGCCAGCCCGGCCGAAATTTGTGAAACTGGATGCGATAAATAGTGCCGCAGAGTTGCGTGACTGCGAAAATGCAAATACACGTGTTTTGGTTGTGCTTTGAATGTGAAACATAACAATATTTGGAGGTACAACTTTGCGTGAGAATGATTCGGTTTGGTGGTTTAACTAATAATTATCTGTGAAAAGAGCATTGCAAGCAAACTACTTTAGCTAACTGGTTTTAATTATACTTATTATGTATTATATTTTATGTAAAAAAACATGCATTACCGGAGTGGAGATTAATTTATTGTGTAAAACTGCCAAACCAACTTTGCTCACTTACAATGGATAAACAAGTGTTTCGGATAGTTGAAGCTATTTGTCAAATCAAATAATTAATTTATATTATATATTTTTTATAATGATATAACTCAGTGGGCCAGTGGTTAGAGAACGACGTCCGTATCGTATTAAGCATTGCGGAGCATGAGATCAAACCCCAACGAGGCGAATTTTCGCGAATCAGCTTTTACCGTTTATCAGTTTCTGTGAAGTTAAGGTGATTAAACTCCTTTAAGCTTCTCCCTTATAGCCTTATAAAGATAGAATTTTTTTATATTGTGGTGATTTTGGTTAATCAGCTAGGTTGGTTTGTTAACCATTATATCTATTTTTTTGCTATGGTACGTGTATTAACTATGCCAATAAAGGTTTTTATATAATTAATTTATGTTATGCCTACGTAGATATTAAGAAGCTATTGAAGAATCTGAAAGCCATATGTCTCAATACCTATTAGTTCAATGTATTGACGCCGCCGGACCATTATGTTTGTGCTGTAATTTCCAACACGTGGGTCCTGCATTTTTGATTTCCTGTATTTGCCTTGTACATATTTAAATAAATTGGCGTATTAAGTTGATTATTTTGTATTTATTCTAATCTTTAAAGTACGCGTTGTTATTAAATTAAAAATCTCGAAGTCAGCGATTCTAAAAAATAACCTAATATTCAGTCATGCTATGGAGCACACATATTTGTATTATTCTAATCACAAAAAATCTATCTTTAATACTATTACAAAGGAATACTATAACATTATTCTACTATCTCTGGGGGAAGCTAAACATTCGATGATAGTCTATAGAACTAAACAACAACTTATAAAACAAAGTATTTATATGTGCTCAGTATATTACCAACATGAACATGAAAACGCCATATGTTCACAACACTCCAGAAATCGCATACACATATTTCGAGTTTCGGTTTAAATTTATCAACGCAAACCCCCATTAAATACTAACACAGCATTTAATAGCTGGAAATTAGGAGTGAAATAATCCAGAAATTATGTCAATTATCGCATGAAATTGAACGGTCTTAATTGGCACAGTTTCAATGCAGTTGGTGCCGAACACGTCGCCGTCAAAACCGACGGAAAACTATTTCGATTCGCAACGACAATTGCGGGCGGTAAATTATGGAAACTGCACAGAATAAAAAAAACTGCACCGGAATAACCGGGGCTAATGCACCGAGAAGCGGCTTCTTACACGCCGCCGCCGACCCCGTGACTGCAACTAAAATTACTCGCGGAAAGCAAATAAAGATAGTCTGAATAAAAAAATTCACCGCGCGAGCATAGTTAATCCGTGGATAGGCGGCTTTGCGGAACGTTTTATTATAAAGCGTATCCCTTTCAACTCCGTTCTGTATGTTTTTGTGTGTGTGGGGCTAGGTGTTTCCTAATCAACCAAAGGAATTTAGTATGAAACTTGAATGTTTTATTTTATTATCTAATGTAATTGTTCATAAAAGTGTTAGGTCATTAGATTATCTCACGATTATAGATAAATGCAGGCAAATATAAACCAAATGCAAATTTGTTTCTAAATTGCTTACAAATTCCGTGCAAAATGATTTTATTTTATTTTAAATTTTAATGTGAATATCGTGAAGAGTTAAAATTAGCGGATAATATAAAATCCCTTTATAAGGCCTCACTTAAGAAGGAATATAGGTTTAGGTAACTCAAAAAAAAAATTTTATTCCATGAATTGTTAGTAAAACTATTCAAAAATATGTTTCCAAAGTTTCAAATAAAATTTTCAATTCGTTCTGAGATATTGAGCGGTTAAGTAAGTCTTGCTCCCGGAGCACGTAGCTCCGCTGTAAAACGGAGCGGTCACTCACGTAATCATTTAATTAATAACTATATGAGATGTATTGCATGTGCAATGTAGAGTACTAAGTCGGATACTTTACCGAAGTATTTACCTTGTCAAGAGGATCATGATGAAGTAACTTGCACACAAACGCATGAAGGATCTGTGAGAAGCATGGATGTAGAATCTGTTAAAGTGATTTTTTTAAGATCAGAATAATTATATGGAGTGAAATACGGTAATTATATCGGCGATTAGAAAGTACTGAAAAAAGAGGAATAGAGAAAAAAATAATAGAGTAAACACAAATATAGTAAGGACAAACAACGAAGAGTCCAGAGAATTCGAGACAAAAATAGGAGTGAATTAAGGATCATAATGAACCCATTACCATTCTCTCTAGAAATGGATAAAGTCATGAAAGAAGCAAAGAAAAATGTGAAACCGCTAAAACTGGGATATTGGAAAATGAAAATGATGCAACTAACCGAAATAATATTCGCTGATGATATGGCAATAATGGCAGAGATGTGAATCATAACATAGAGTAGCTGGAGAAAGAACTGGAAAAAAATAAATATGAAAATAAATATTAAAAACTCAAAAATAATGATAATCTCTAGGGAAAAGAAAAAAACATACTAAACAATTTAAGGTAGAAAGCTTTAGATAACTGGGGTCAATAATAGCATACAATGGCAAGCTCGACCAAGAGATAAGTGAGTTGGTAAAACAGGAAAAATATTCAACATGATGAAGAATACATTCTTCGCAAGAAAAGAAATAACAAAAGAGATAAAACAGAAATAGTAAACAAAGTTATAAGGCTGACAATTACATACAGCAGTGAAACATGGACAATGACGATTGACGAAATGAGATTCCTAAGAAAAATCGAGAGTAAGATAAGACGAGACAGAATAAGGAACGAAACGTATAGACAGAAACCTATATACATAGAATTAATAAAGATAGAAAAGATATACCATAAGAAGGAAAAAACAATTGACGCAGGACAGAAAAGCATGGAAAGAAAAATACAAATACTAAGGATAAAATAAATATAAACGCCTACAACTTATAGTAAAAGGTATGATCAAATAAATAAAATACCTGCGATGGACATTCGAAAACGTTTCAGGTAGTCATAAAATTAAATCCTCATATTGATGAACTGACAGTTATCTAAAGCGAATACCGCGAATTCGGCTCCGAAGCGACAGGAAAGATAAAAACTGAGCGGAAAAGAATAAATAACTTTAGTTAAAAAGTTAAGCACTTACTCAGTCATAGACTAAATGTCAATAGCATCGAAGACACGAAGAAGGCAATAATTGAAACTTATGATCATATGATTTGTACAGATACCAATCCAAAACATGATAATTGTCCAGCGGGTGTAGACAGCTGGTGTAAATGTAAACACGCTGAAGCTCTTGGAAGGAGGCCTGAAGCACATTTGACTCCATTACATCCTCATGTCCAGAAAGAAATTCTTCCAATATATAAAAATTTTACGAGAGATGAGTTACTAGAGAGATATTTGGGCGGTCACACACAGAATGCAAACGAACGCTTCAACTCGACGGTTTGGCGGTTGGCTCCGAAATACCTACATTCTAGTTTGAAAATAATCGATGTTGCAGCATATTTGACTGCTTGTTCAATGAAGGAAACTCCAGTATTTTATTGGTAATGAACGAGTTACGCACAAGCCTAAGGAAGCTCGAGAAGAAGAGTTGCAAGCTCAAAACAAAGAATATCAAGAAGAAGGATTGCTATATGGTGCTGGAATCGCTGATGAAGCAGTCAATAATTTAAATAAATTAATTACTGCCTTGAATGTGTTGCTTTGGGTACATTATTTTCAAGCGTGCTTTTTCGAAATGACTTATATTGAATTTGTGTGCTCAAAAAGTTTTCAACCATTCGTTTAAACAAAAGTGATAGTACATATAAAAGTGTGAACCCACCTCTTAGCAATCTACATATCTAGATTTCGATCTTATTAGATCTCGTCAGTGTAGCTCAGCTAGTGAGGATGAATTCACACAAAATCTCGAGTGGTTATATACAAAAACAGTACAACTTAGCCTCGTAGAGGGAAGTTAAACCTTTCGAGACCCAGCAGACTCTTCAGGAGCACACCTTGCTCTCTCTCTATCACATCCCACTCACGCAATCCCACTTCCACTCCATACAACAGAATAGGTTTTACACACGCATCCCAGATCTTGCACGCCATTACGAGGTTACCGCCCCACAACCTCTCCCATTTCCTTCTCGCTATTCCCCAAGCCATTCTCGCTTTCGCTTGTATACTTTCCACATGCACCCTAAATCCTCCTCCACTGTCAAACCAGAAACCCAAATATTTAAAGACATTCACTCTCTCAATCATCCTTCCCTTCCATTTCAGCTCTTCCACTCTACCCCTTCTACCCCTATTCCTAAACATCATCCATTTAGTCTTCTCCACATTCACCACTAGCCCTCTCCTATCCAGGTACCTTCCCATTATTTCTAACATCTCTTCCACGCTCTTGGCTAGTAATACTATTTCATCCGCATATACCAGCATCCACACCTTGGTTCTCCCCACCACGACCCCTCCAGCCTGTCCTCTCCTCAGCACCGCCTCCAACTCGCTTGTGTATAGATTGAACAGGAGGGGGCTTAGCGCGCACCCTTGCCTTACACCCACATTCACCCTAAACTTCTCAGACACTTCTCCATTCACTCTCGATTTTGCCCACGTCTCTTTATATATACTTCTCACCCACTCCACACTTTCATCTTCCATCCCCAATCTATCCATACACTCCACGAGCTTTCCTCTAGGAACTGAATCATACGCCGCTTTCAAATCCACAAACACCGCATACACTCTTACTTTGCACTCCAACGCTTCCTCCACCATTCTCGCAAGCGTGAAAATCTGCTGCCTCGTCCCTCTTCCCTTTCTGAAACCCCCCTGGCATTCCGGCAGCAGCCCTTTTCTATCCACTTCCCTCGCTAGTCTATTTTTCACCATTGTCATCATCGCTTTGTACGCCGCATTCATAACGGTAATACCCCTATAATTATTTACGACCGATGCTGCTCCCCCTTTGTGTACCGGGACCACCACCCCCACACGCCACTCTTCCGGCAGTTCTTCCTCGCCGCTCCAGACTCTATTCAAAACCTGCAGTAACTTATCTTTTCCTTCCTCTGTTAATCTTTTGAAGGCCTCTGCCTTCAGCCCATCTTTCCCCGCCGCCTTTCCCAGTTTCAGCTGCCCTATGGCCACGTCGTCCTCTTCCCGCGAAAACGCCTCCCTTCCTACCACCGGTCTCGGACTCCCTAAATCCACCTCTAACCCCGCCATCTCTCTACAGCTCTTCTCACACTCTGCCAGCTCTATGCTAACTTTGCCCTTTTTTACGCTTCCCCTCAGAATTTCCCACAACCCTTTCTCTGTCACACACTCCCTCAACCTCGTTTCTACCTTCTGCAACTCCTCTATCTTCTTCCTCTCGCAGGTTCTCTCGAACTCCCTCTTCTCCTGATTGGCCCTTTCCACTTCACCTCTCCCATTTCTCCACTTCGCCATTGCTCTTCGCCAGCTCGACTTCTTCACCCTACATTCCTCGTCAAACCAACTCTCCCTGTGCCCCCCACTCTTCTTCTTCTCCAATGCAGCCACCATCACTCTCTCCAACTGGAGCATCGAATGCACATCCTACCACTTGACGCGTTTTAGCTTTTTCTCATATGCATCCAAATCCGGCTCGCTCCATCCAAACCTCTGCTGCCCCTGGTTGATACATTTTTCGCATATGCTACCATTCAGACCTTGGTTCAACAATCAATACAACAATCCCACCCTCTTGTCTTTCACTCTCCGTTCTCCATTCCACACCCCCAGCCTCACATTATAGTCACCACCCCTCACCCTTATTTCTAAACACCATCAATTTGCTCTTTCCACATTCACTCATAACTCTTGTCAACCTTCCCTTCACATTTTGATCAACATCTCTTCCACAAGCACAAGCATCTTCCATATGCTACCATTCAGACCTTGGTTCTTCCTACAAAAATCCTCCCCCTTGCTCTTTCATTAAAATTACCAATTCACTTGTTTACAGATTAAAAAGAAAAGGGCTTAGAAAGAATATCTGCCTTACTTCCACATTTATTCTAAATGTCTTCAACATTTCCTCATTCATTCTTCCTTTTACGTTCGTCTGAACCATTTCAGCGTTACTGCTTCCCTCCCCAAACTTCCTATATACTCCAAAAGCATACCCTAGAGAACATGCTGCATTCAAAACCACAAAAAACGCATACATTCTTCCTTTGCACTCTAAAACTTCCTCCACTATTCTCGCTAGAATGAAAATCTGTTCCTACATCCTTTTCACTTTCTAAGCCGATCCTGATCTAGTATCCTTTCCACCTTCTGAATCTCTTCCAGTTATTTTTCCTTTTGCACACACTTTTAAAATACCGTTTCGTGTTGGTTAGGCCTAGCCAAATCTCGTATCCTATCTCTCCATTCCGTATTCTTCCTCCTACACTGCTTATCAAATCAGCAATCCTCACCATCGTAGCTACCATCTCCAACTGCTATATCGAGTGCACCTGCTTCCACTCCATGCCCTATAGTACTTTTTCATACTAACATTTCCAGTTGACTCTATCGAAACACCCGCTGATATGAATATCTTCCTTTTTCTTCATTGTCCTTCACTTCACCCCAACTTCCAACATCATAAGGGTCTGATCCCACCCTCGTTTTCACTCTTAAATGTACTAACTCATCCCTACCGATTGCTATTCAAAACATACTACCCCACCTTTCTCACCTAGTGAATTCATTCATTTCTTTCCCGTTTAACCAACTTGTCCTGAGGTTTTCTTCTCCACTCTATATCCTCCGAATACAATTCATCCTTTGGTCATCATCGATCTTGGACTCGTTGTTCATCCTATATTTTGTTTTCTGTAGTACTTGGTCTTATTTCAGTTTCTGCGGATCACCACTATTTAGACGTCTCTTTTTGATTATTTTCTTCAGTTGTAGCTTGGTGCGAGCCAGCGGAATGTGGAGATCTGAAGATAAGTCGGCGTCTAGGTATGTTTTAGAGTGTCATTACATACTCGATTTTATTCCTCACGATTCTCTAGTAGTTGTAGGATGGAGATATCCATTCCTGACAGATTTCCATCATGTGGTCGCTTCTATCCTTTCCCGCACTTAATCTAAAGCCGCTCAGTACATCTTCCACCTGTTCCGTTTTAGCCTTTATATCTCCTAGAATTATATTCACTTTTTTCCTTTTTGTATTTTTGAGGGTTTTTCGAAGTTGGTCATAGAATTTTTCGATTTCTTGCTCGGTGTTTTCATATGTAAGTCCATATGCTTGTATAATCTTTGGGTTAAATGGGCTTGCATTGATTGCCAGTAATGCTACTCTATTTAAAAGAGGCATAAAGCCAGTCATTGGTTTGCTTGCTGGCCTCTCCTTCTCCAACTTCAGCCTTCACATCTTCTAGAATTATATTCACTTTTTCTCTTTTGTATATTAGAGGGTAGTTCTAAGTTGAGTTTTTCGATTTCTTGCTCGGTGCTTTCAGATGTAGGTGCATATGCTTGTATGATGGTTGGTTCGAATGGTCTTGCATTGATTGTCTGTAATGCTACTCTATTTAAAATTGGCGTAAAGCCTTTCAAAGTATCATTGGTTTGCTTGCTGATCTCCGTTTTCCCACTTCAGGCTTCACATCTTCTAGAATTATATTCATGTCTTCTCTTTTGTATATTTGAGGGTAATGCTACACTTCTAGATCTGTGAAAGATGTAAAGCATATGCTTGTATGATGTTTGGATCGAATGGACTTGCATTGATTGACAGTAATACTACTTTTTTTGAAATTGGCATAAAGCCTTTCAACATCTCATTGTCATCCAGGGTAGTTATTTGTGTATCCACTCCGGACCTTTTCCTATCAGAGAGACCCTGTGTCGGAGTTGAGGCAGCCGATGGGACTATCCCCTATTTAGTACAGTGCAAGTCTCGTCTGCATCGTCTTCCATTCACTCTGCATCTCTTATCTATATCCACTCCTTTCTGTCTTATTTACCCCTTCCCCTCTCACTCTAATTGTTTCCTCTTTCTATCTTTTTATATCTACTAAATTCTACATCGCATCTCTCGTTTTATTCACCTCTTCTTTCATTTCCTCTACCACCTGCCACATTATTTTTAGACCTCCTTCACCTGCCCTGGCATCAGCAATTCCCATATTATTTTTGATCAGGCGTCCGCACACACTGTCCCGCCCGCGCTCTAAAGGGTTCGCACTATTCATGCTCGCCGCCGATATCGATGTCAACCCGATTAGACAAAAGCGTGTATGTGCACGACTATTTTGAACCACACTCGTTTCGCTCCAAGTACATGTGAATAAATAAAATACTACAAGTATTTTCTGCCAGGGTTACGTACTCAAGAAGATGAATGAGAATATTGTTGTTAAAATTGTTTGTTCTAAGCAACTTCCCAAATGCACCGCCCTGCACGGTAAATCCTTCGCACCAACATGAAAAACGCAATAAAAGGGAGGTAAGTTATTAGTATATGAGATTTCAATCAAAGACAAATAAATTGCAGTAATATGATTTCGTGTATATGTTTGAGCAATAAACTTAACATTTAACGTAATAAACTATGCTACTAAGGTCACGATTGACCTGCTGTCACCTGTTTTTAAAGGTTTAATTTACTATATTGCCATTATAACCTGCACGAAATCGTCGATTAAATCGTATCACATACAATTTTAATAATTGACTATGTACATTTCTCTAACTGATGCATTAGTTAATACAAAACTTTGACATTCTATAACATTGTATTTGATTGTTTATCCCTTAATAATTTCACATATATTATATGCAAAAACATATAATATATTTAAAGAGGCAACTATTAATTCCCACCCGAATATTCCGATGTAATCGTTCCATACTATGATAAGTAAAGGATACCATGTAGCACCGTGTGAATTAAAATATTATATATTGCGCTTTGTTTACATTTCTATTCGTTTGTGTTTTGGCCATTTTTAGTGAACAATTAATCAATTAGTATGTGTAACTTCGTTTGTGTAGGGGTTTTGAAAATGAATTCAATGATATTTAGTTAGCTTTGTTCATAGTTTGTTCACATTATGTGAAAATTTGATGGTTCGCAGAGCACCTTTCATCCTTTACTTATTAATACTCATCATTTCGATCTTTCCATTATCTTCATTCCACTTCTTATCAGGTGTAATTCCTTTCTTCCCGCAAAACGCTCCAAAAACAGAATACAAATGTACTTATACATTATATATGGATTTTTATTTTTGGACCATAGCCGACTATTATTAAGAATTTGTATAGAATAAATTTCGTTATAGTTCTCTATATACGATTATTTATAACTTGACCCATACACCACCTATAATTTCAACAAAAAGTACCCTGCATAACTTATTCATGCAGCTTTTCCCCTTATCCGTCCACACTTACCGGAACATTATCCATTATTAAAAATGTACGCCACAAACAACTTTAATTGATTGTTGCACAACAAAATGGTTAATATCGACCCATTTACGTGAATACTTCAATGGAATTCTGTAAAAACGTGCCTCTTTGATGAGGGGGTTGGAAATGGTGCCTATTAGGGCCCGCATAAATACATAATTGCGGTGCTTGCTTTTCAATAAACGCTGATAGGTTTATTCTTTGTGAATAACTTTATTTTCGATTGATTTTTATCATTGAATTAATGTAATTCTATATGTGGAAACATACATATTATATGCAATACATAAACGTTATCCGTTTCACATGACAACATAAATAAACTCATAATTTCTTTATGGAAACCTAAATAATTGAAATAATCTAAATATAACTATTGGAACATTCGTGTATTCAGTTTTATTTTTAATATTATAAAAAAATAAAAAAGTTTTCTATATAATTGAGATTATGAACCTAGGGTATTGGGGAGTGAGGTTCAAACCGAAATGGACGAAATATCGCGAATCACCTATCACAGTTTTTCAAATTCCGGATGTTTAGTTCCTCGGAGCCTCGCCCATTCCTAGCGAAAACGCCCTCGGGCTGATAGCTATAAACATAAAGTTGTGTTTTGTGACTTCCTAAGCATAAATGTAACATATGCTTTTAATGATTATTTTAATAGTGTATGCTGACCTCAAGTACTAATGATACTAATAGCGGACAATCCGTGTCTTAATATTCAACATACGAGATGTGTAGATTAAGTAATGAGATTTTTTTAACTTTTTTTTATTCGAAAAGAATTACAATTCAATATTGTCTCCCTCAAAATATCTTCCTTGAGAAAATGGTTTTTTCAATACTCATAGCAGTGCTTGAACTCGAATACTGGAATAGCCTTAAGTTGGTCGGTTAGTGCCGTTTGAATATTTTCGAGTGTCTCAAAATGAGGTCCCCTGCGGTGAAGTTTCAATCTTTAGAAAAAGAAATAATCACAAGAGTTCAGTTAGGCGAATAAAGCAAATACGGCGGCTGAGGAGCCACAGGAATGTATTTTCTGGCCAAAAACTCATTTATTGAAATTTCTGTGTGACAAAGCGCGTGATTTAACACCTAGTTGTTCTTGATGGTCTCACACTCACAGGAAAGTTTTTCAAGATCTCGGTAAAAGTGTTGAATGACTGGCTATCATCTTCAATCGATTCTTCTGAAATGTTTTTAAATCGCTGAAACGCCGTGTCCCTTGAAAAACACTGTCTCTGTTGGCCTGATGAATTTTTCAACTAGTTTCCATTGCACTATGTCCAAGTCTGAAGCAAAAACTGATCGCATATAAAAACCATAATGACTACCAAGTTCTTCTACTGAAAGCGTATCACATGTTCACCTCCAAATCCCGCGTCCTCAGTGTCATATCGAGCCCTACGTTACGTCTCATTATTTAATTTACACATATAACTGAGGAAGATATAATCCAGGCAATAAAAGGCATACGAATACAGATTCTATTGGTACTAACCCAATCCCGATGTTCTTATTAGAACTGAGACTGCAAATCAACCCTGTTTTACTAGCTAGTATGGTGTCCAGCTGTAACTAACAAGGAGAAAGCGCTTCAAATCCCTGGACTTTTCAGCTTAATACCCGAACATTTTTCTAACGTTATGTTAACTTTGATATATTATCAACTAAAATAAAAATATTTTTTTAATTTTAACTAATCTATAGGTTGAAATGAAAATAAATAATCGTTTTACTTTGAAAATCAAAATTAATATTCTCATAATAATCATAAACCCATAAACTCAAAATGTAAAATTGTAAACTAAATTCTGACATCAACTTGATTCAGTATTTCAGTCTTTATTTACCTATTAACATTTCCTTTTGCCTTCAGAGCATCTTTTCTACTGAAGAGAAATTTGTGAACGTTAATAAAGGTATAATTTTTAATAAAACTTAGTCTTAATCATAATGCAATAGTTTTTAGTTCAATAGATTTCTTTTTTGCATTCTCTGTTGAGTTATTATAGAAAATACTCTTTCTACGTTGGCATTGAGCTAGTATGCTAAACAAATGTTGCCCTATTTTTATTAGCTCAGAATAGGTAATTAGGCGTTAGAAGTATCAAAAAATGCCACTGCTGAGTCATAATTAAGTTACATGGCAAGAAACTCAATTCCTAAGGTTTGCCGATCTAGACCTGATAAACCATTGCCTGAAAGAAGCCACTGCGTTAATGCAAGAACTGAAAGCATTCTCAAACTAAAGGACTAAAAATAAATACCTCAAAAACCCGAATAGTGATAAAATTAAATTAATACTCAGTGAAGGAACCTATATAAATACAGTACTAGAGAATAAAAAAACATCCTTCAAATGCGCAGGTCATGAAATGCGCATTTGCCTAGTTAATCAAACCTGCGAACTTCCTCGAAGAAGCGGATTAGCATGGGCTGCTTTCGAAAACCTTACGTATACTTTTAAGTCCGACCTTCCAATATGCTTGAAAAGGAGGTCTACAATCAATGCATCCTGCCGATCTTCACCTACGGGAGAGAAACACTAACACTAATCAAAAGGACAATAAATAAAATACTAGTAATCCAACTAGCAATGGAACGATTAATATTAGAAATTTCAATTAGACCGTGTACCCATTACTGAAATACGCAGTAGAACTAAAATCGCTGATGCCATTTAAAATAATGTGCTATACCAGTACAAAGAAACGAGCAATATATGGCTAGACTATTCAGATCGTAAAACTGTCACGAGTGCAACTAATCAAAGACCTCCGCGTTGTGGTTGGGGGAAAGATACATTGGTTGTATAATTAAATTTTTAGGAAGAGCGATTTGTCCATAGCTAAAATCTTTTATTTTACTATATGATGCTCAGGTCCAAATAAGAAAATAGTAAGAACAACGAATAACATTGTGTGTGATTGGAACAATAAAGACAGCGCGAGATGGACTCTCTATATTCTCCAAAAATTCCAACTACTAGCATCAATACTGCTTGGCGGGAACCACGGCCCGCATAACACTAGCGGACATGAAACTTGAGCTACCCAAAGCCACACTAATCTGACAAAGGCTATGACCACCACTAAGGCCGCAACAAAAAACAAACCAGCCAAGACCCAGATTGGTGAAACCGGCCAAAGGCAACAGCTGCGCTGACCTTGTCAAACGTGAATAAGAGGCTATAGCAACAATATTGCCAGGACATCCCTAACCCCAGACGACACTAAGCTTAGAGAGAAGATCGCAGGCCTAGATGACTATAAGAGGAGATGGGACTGCGAAACGGCAGATATGAGAAACAGAATACGATGGCAGTTGAATAACCGGACAACTCTGTAGGGAGGTCAAAGATGACCCGTGGGGCCTTCCCTACACAGTTGTGATGAAGAAGGTGGGAGCCCGCCCACAGCAGTTCCAGGAGGTATAGCCAAGGTTGCCGGGGCCCTCTTGCCAAGAAGCAAACACAGCAACCTACCGGAGAGCCCGACCACAGACATCAACCAACGGGACCAAGACGAGCGCTGGAGCAAGGAGGAAACTCTCTAGGCACTTTACAAACTGCCAAACAGGAAGTCGCCAGGGCCGGATGGGCTCCCGTAGGACAATAGCATTCGCCGACAATCTTGCTGAAGTGGTGCGTTGACGCGACTGTGATGAGGACCACGGTGGAGGCGGTGGCCGAGTGGATGACTGGTACCGGCCTCACCATTGCCGTTACCAAAACAGAGGTCGCCCTGCTCTCCACCAAGAGAGTAGGTATTCAGGAGGCCACCGCCAGTATCCAGTTGTTGGGGGAGACGCGTCACCTAGCCAGGAGGATCAAGTAGGAACGGTCCTAGAGGACAACACGCAGCACTCTGCCCAAGTAATTGAAGCAACGAGGAAGTCCGCGAAGATAGAGGCAGAGCTTGCCAGGCTCCTGCCTAACAACGGCGGCCCAAGCGTAAATAAACGGAGGTTACTGGCACCGGTGTAGCACCAAGACTGGGCGGAACGTCGACAGACTGAGAAGGGCACTGCGCACCAGCGCCATACGAATCATCATGGGATACCGATCCGTCTCGACGGACCCAGCGGAAGTTCTGGCCTGGACAATTCCTGGTGACCTACTCGTATTGGAGCGGGACGAAAAAACAAACTAGCCAAGACCCAGGAGGAGAATATATTGGTGAAACCGGCCAAAGGCAAAAGCTACGCCGACCGTGTCAAACGTGAATGACAGGTAAATGCAGAGAGCAACAATATTGCCAGGGCAGCCCTAATCCCGGACGACACTAAGTTTAGAGAGAAGATCGCAGGCCTAGATGACTATAAGAGGAGATGGACAGACATGGTAGTGGAACTAGCAGATATTAGGAGCCAGCTGGAGACACAAAATACGATGGCAGTTGAAAGAACGGACAACTCTGTAGGGAGGTCATAGATGACCCATGGGGCCTTCCCTAGGGAGTTGTGATGAAGAAGGTAGGAGCCCGCCTACCGGCACCTGAAGCAGCAGTTCCAGGAGCTGGATGCAGCCGAGGTTGTAGGGGCCCTCTTTCCCCGCAGCACAAACAGCAACCCACCGGAAAGCCCGACCACAGACAGAAACCAACGGGACCAGGACGAGCACGAGAACTGAAACGAGAAGGAAGCTCTCCAGGCAGGAATTCACCAGGGCCGAATGGGCTCCCGAATGAGCTGATCAAGGCAGTGGGAATAGTTCCGGCACTGACGAGTGCTGTAGGTCCGGTACCTTCCCAAGATCATGGAAGTTTGCTAGGCTCGCACTCATCTCTAAATCCGGGAAGCCCCCGGAGAGCCCTAATGCCTATCCTTCCAATTTGCCTTCTGGACGGTATGGCCAAGGCGCTGGAGAGGATGATCTGCGACCGCCTCATGGAAGCCATAGAGAAGACCGGAGTACATCCAAGCTAGTACGGTTTCCGGAGCGGGAAGTCGACCAGCGATGCAATACTGGCAGTCCGGGAGCTGGTCAAGATTTCGAACACAGAGACCTGGAGGAGGAGGTATGTTGCTTGATGGTCACCCTCGACGTGGCTAGCGCGTTTAACGCGTTGCCAGGGGGGGGGGACTCAATGCTGCTCTGGTGAAGAGGGGAATACCGTCACGGAACATTTTCCGTGGATATCTCCAAGACAGGGGGATCACCTGTGATGGCACCGCAGGACTAGCCAGGTACGAGGTGAGGGAGTGTACCCCAAGGATATGTCCTTAGGTAATTCCTTTGGAACGTCACCTGCGGCTGGATCTGCCGTAGGACACCGAGACAATAGCATTCGCCGACAATCTTGCTGTAGTGGTGCGTCGACGCGAACTGAAGGCGGCCCATGCAGCGATGAGGACCGCGGTGGAGGCGGTGGCCGAGTGGATGACTGGTAACGGCCTCACCATCGCCGTTACCAAAACAGAGGTCGCTCTTCTCTCCACTAAGAGAGCAGGTATCCAGGAGGCCGCTGCCAGCATCCAGTTGTTGGGGGACACGCTTCACATAACCAAGAGGATCAAGTACCTGGGAACGATCCTAGAGCACAACACGCACCACTCCGCCCAAGTAATTGAAGGGACGAGGAAGGCCACGAAGATAGAAGCAGCGCTTGCCAGGCTCCTGCCTAACTAAGCGGAAAGAAACGGAGTCTACTGGCGCTGGTGTCGCGTGCCCAACCCACTTACGCAGCACCCGCCTGGGCAGACGCCACCAAGACCAGGCGGAACGTCGACAAACTGCACATCATCGCCATTCGAATTATCATGGGATACCGAAACGTCTCGACGGACGCAGCAAAAGTGCTGGTCGGAACAACTTCTGATGACCTACTAGTCAATAAGATCTCGCCCTGACCCAATGGTCAGATCGAGATCTTCCACCGTAAGGGAACCGGAGAGGAGCCAATGATAGCACGCGAGGCAGCATGTGCTGAAACGATGAGGAGATAGCAAGCAAGCACGCTGGGACGCCACCCCAAACGCAAAGTGGACGCGAAGGTTAGTGCCCAACATAAAACTATGGGTATCTAGGGGGAATGGTGAGCTGTATCACTGGACCACCCAGGCCCTATCGGGTCATGGAGTCTTCCAGTCATACCTCTACCGGATAGGAAAGGCAAACAAGCTGTTCTTGTGGTGGTGTAGACTCACACCATCTACGAATGCCCAAGATGGATGGCGGCGAGGACACTCTGGCAGCGGGAGGGAGTGACCTCACCTGAAGAGCTAGAGAAAAAAATGGCAACAGACAGTGACGCTTGGTCCGCATTCACAGGGCTCTTTGGGAGAGTGATGCGAGCCAAGTTTGAGGACGATCTAAGGATCAACGACCGAAATTGAACTTAAGAAAAGACGACAGTGAAAGACCCCAATATCCGCACAAGAGACATAAAGCTTGATTAACGTTAGACCACCAAGGGGGCTTAGAAGTGCCTGTAAGTCGGACAAGCCCTCTTGGGACAGAACTTGGATTTTGGTTTAGCCAGTAGGCGCCCCGAACAAGACGCGGGGCGAATTCGGCACTACCCCATGTCGGTCCCCTAGTGGTAGTTCCGAGGCATGGGGTTTCTTTCGAAGATTCCACCCCAGAGGAAAAAAAAAGTTGAAAGAACGGAGACTGAGAACTGAGAACCTTTGGTTTTTGTTGTTGTTCATTGTAAGCACTTTTTAGCAGTTAACACCGAACTTGCCAGGCGGTTTGGTGCCGGTCTGAGGAGCAGCTGCTGTTCATTTATAGCGGCCCATGTGACGAAGTATCGCGAATCTCGTAATCTTCAATTCAAATTCATTGAGTTAAACTAAATCGAAAAACGTCGATTGATCTTCTTAAGCAAGTTATTCAAATGAAGCGAAAAGCATCTAGTTGACTATGTTAGGTGATATGGTCGGTGCATACCTACGGCTAAGTATACGATAGAGAGCGTGAAAGCCAAAAAGTCGTGAGTTCCAATCTCATCAGAGTGCAATTATTCCTACCACTATCTAAATATATTCAGCATCTGATTATTTTAAAAGCAGTTTATATCCGGTTTGTGATGGGCTAATTATGTGCGAGTAATAGTATTCATTACATAACCCATGCCATCAGCCACGCTCTCTGTGTATTTAAAAACTCAATATATCTGCTAGCAATTTGATATTGTAGAGGTACAGCTAGAGTTAGAGCGATTTTAGTGAAACTTTTTTTTAACAAAAACTAGACTTATTTGAAAATTTGTTAAAAATTCAATTTATCAAATAACAGTCCCAAATAGCATACATGTCATTGTTAATTTTCAATGATCTATGCAATGGCAAATTCAAGTCACAACTAGATTTATAAATATTTTTGAAGACAGAAGATCTCACATACCATTCAAATAGTTATTTGTTTCACATAACAAAGTTGGCTTTGCAGCTGGTTGCATGAAACAGTAGAGTATAGTCTTGGGTTTCTAGGATATATCATGTAAGTTTGTCTTTATTCTATTATAATTAATGTATATATTAGACAATAAATGTGTGTTTCTATATATTTCAAAGTAAGTAGCTAATAGAGCTACATTGAAGTTACATTTCATAATACAAGTTTATAATCCATCAGGAACCATTCATGAATTGTATTCGTTATATAATTAAGAATAATTTCGCCTGTCTCGATACCACAGAAATAATTACGTTTACCTACGATACGCCCCGTACTAACCATGAATCTAACTCCCAAATTCTAAAAATGTATAGAAGGTATTACCTTATTCGAAACGATTTTTATTTATTTATTTAAGTAAAAATTTATTACTAATATATGTTTCTCGAAGCGTATCTAACAAGTATGTTATACATTTCGGTTGAAGGAAAAATGGTTCCAAAAAAATTATAAATAAATTTTTTTATGGAGCTATCAGCCCAAGTGATTTTTCGTCAGTAAAGGGAGAAGCTTAGAAGAGTTTAAGTACCCACTAGTTACCTTAACTACACAGAGAACCGCTGAAAAACTACCGGTGAAAATTCGCCCGCGATAGGACTTGAACTTTCAGTGCCCAATGCTCAGTATGAGATGGACTGTGCCTATACAAACTAGGGCAGAGTGGAGTCGATATTTTTCACACAAAGAAACAGAACTCCAACATATATCAGCAGGTGAACATGTATAGAAAGATGGCCTCTCTTTTTGTAAGATTTTTTTTACGTAAGCTCGAAATCGTATTGGAGTTATTCCAATGCAAATACTAATTGATCGCTACTAATAAACAGGTGCCCTGTGTTAACTTAAACAAATTAGGTTAATAAAACGTTATGAACTAATTAATTAATTTAACTCATATCAGTAGGTGAACATGTATAGAAAATTAGCTCTCTCTTTGTAAGATATTTTTACGTAAGCCCGAAATCGTATGGGAGTTATTCCAATGCAAATAATAATTGATTGCTACTAATAAACAGGTATACTGTGTTAACTTAAACAAATTACGCTAATAAAACGTTACGAACTAAAGTATTAATTTAGTAATTAGAGTAAGTTGTTGATTACACCACACATGGATTCTGCTTTCATAACTTTTACCCATCGATAATCTAAATCATCTTCCAGATATATTCACTCGATTACCTTTAATACATAATCACCGTTTCCTACTAATTATAACCATAAATAGCACACACAAAGATTCACACGCAGTTAATTTAGTAATTTACATAACGCTCACTTTCAGATTTTTTTTCGGACTCGCTCTAGAATCCATAATTAATTAGTCTTCAAAAAGTGAACGTGTTGAGCGAAAATTACGAGGATGAAACGTTTTATATACACACATACAAAAACACGCTGTGGGAGGAAGCCCGTAAAACGCAAGGAGTGTCAAGTGTTTACATTTTCAAACGAAAGTAATGAGATTGCTTAAAATTTCAGAGGCGGTTGGCTGTTGCCACGCGATTTAATAAGGGGGAGAGTAGATGATTTTTTTGCATATAGTGTGTTTATATTAAATGATGAACGACAATATTTTATGTTGGGGGTTGGATAAAAAATTCAACGCTAAAAATAATATACACAGTAAAGAGATTATATGAAAGTGGATGTCATTTAATTTTTCCTTGTAACAGTTAAAGGGCATTGCAAATACCGACAAGTTAGCACGGGTAATTATTTATGGTTAAAAAATTCTTGATATTTTAAGTATTGTTATACATTTCTATCTATCTCATTGACAAATATAATATACACTCCCCTGTGTTAGTTGGCGTATGTACGTATGTACGCTATTTAACGAACAGATAATAAAAGCAATAAAAACGTCGGAACTATATTAAATAAAATTACTTTAACTATCTCTATGACAAACTCTGACAGGAGAAAGGTGATGTTATTCTAAGAAAAAAAAAATCATATGAACATCGGTCCGATTCGTTTTAGATAAAGAGTTATAGCACTTTTTATCCAATATGTTGAGATATCGTATGAAAAAAAAAATGTGGCACAATTGACATTAATTATTAACTTTTAGTATTATCGCTGATTTAATTCGTTTTATTTACAGAGTCTCAAAAAGAAGCACTGAAGATTTTCGATATTCGATAAAAAGTACTATAACTTGATGACTAAAACGAATCGGAACTATGTTCATATAATATTATTTTCTTAGAATCACATGAACGTACCTGCATATATATAACGTAAACATTATAAACTTAAAGCATTCTAATATTCCCGAGACTTCTTCCATTATTCAATCATTTCGCATTCATAATATTTATATACGCCCAGGTCTATAAGTATATGCAACAACACACTGCAGAGGGTGGTAGCCACCGCATGGGGTGATATCTCGACTAGTGCTTGCTCACCCCTATTGTATGCAAGTATAATGAAAGTTGAGTAAATATTATGAATGTGTGTGTAGATGCCGAACCCATCCGGTTGTCACGTCGTGGCCAAGGGTCTGCACAGGGTCAAACGGCGCCAGATCAATTTGCCCTGTCAAACCGGACTCGCTACTGTCAATAGACATGTATCGTGGGCAGCGGGTACGGCGACCTACCCACACTAAATAGTGTCTCCAAGCTAATCGTAGAACAGCTTATGCCCACAGCTGCGTGACCAACAGAATATTATGGCAAACTCCTGGAAGCTGCGCACCTTTGTTTCACTAGTCTTCTTCTGGTACTGCGGGACTGGCCAGGTGTGACCGGATATTTCCCTCCTAGCTACTTGTGGAAACGAATTATGGACCATCGTATTGAAACAAAAGGCGATGACGTTACCTCAAGTGCGTCCAATTTAGACGGTGATCCCAACCGCACGAAAGGCATGCCTACGGTTACAGAAAATGAGGATGACCTCGTACGGAGTAGCAACGAAGGAATCGTCAAAAATCTAAGCACCAATGGCCCAAAGAAAATGTGCGGCGTTGCTAAAAAGAGGATTAAATATCTCATTTAGTCGAGCTTATTGGTAAAAGTGGCCAGAGAAAAGGCTTACAAACCCCTAAAGGACTCCAAGCTAAATAAGCGCCAGAGATCTGATGGCAGCACTCCTAATAGGAACCAGACCAAAAGAGCTAAAGGGCATTAACACAAACCCAAAATCCAGAAGACGGAGCGAGGTAACGACGTTGAAAGGCGAGATGTTGCATCAGGAATCTTCATTGGTTACTTTCCAAACAGTTCAGAGGAGGCGATTCAAAGGATCCTTACCCTCATAGAAGGTCAGAAAGACTACGGAGAAATTCAATAGGCCCAACGATGGAGGTAACTTTATCAGTAGCCTCAGGGTCGGCTTGAAATCAAAGCTAACGACAAAAGGGTCAACTATAGTGTTGGGCTCTAAGAGAGCGAAGGAAGACTCAAGGGCCTCAACAGTCCGAATCTCCCTTTGACTCGTTGAAGAAAGAAACCGCAACCAGTGAAGGTAGAGAAGATGGAGAAAATTGCACATATAACAAATAAAGAAAGAAGAGACATAGGTAACGAAGACGACATAATAAAGAGATAGAAGGAATAATTGGAAGAAATGTTGACAATAGAGCAAGCACAAAAAACTAAAGAGGTCGGAGATAATGCGATAACAACATCATTAATGCGACAGACGAAGACTATGTCATAATTACCGAGGTGGAACACAGTATGGGACGGAATAACGCAAGGTATGGACATACTAACAATACTACTACGTAATATGTGGGAAGCATAAGTGCCGAAAGATATTGTTATCAATCTACCAAAAAATCTGCGATGCATAATAGAAATAGTATACGAAAAGATCTTAACCAGAAGATTAGAGAAAATAATAGACCCACAACTGAAAGAAGCACAGTGTTTTTCAGGTAAGGCGGATGGACAACATAGTTACCATAAAGCAGATGATGGCATTCGTGGATCTGACAACAGAGTTTGACAGCGTGTCAAGGCCAATAATATGGAACAGCCTAAGAAAAATAGGAGTAAAAAACGGAATTAAGGAAATATACAGTACAACATCAAATTATGTGAGAGCATGGAACCCTATTTGAAAAGGGGAAAGGGATATTGCTACCAATATACAAAAAGGGGACAAAAGATATGTGAAAAATGTAGAGGAATAACGCTGATGTGCATAGTAGTAAAAGTAACCTCACCTAAAGATTGGGGAAAACAATAGACCAACAGATGGATGAAGCATAACGCGGTTTCAGGAAGGTTACAGGGCTGCCGGACCACATAATTGTAATGAATCAGATGATGGAAAACAACAAAAAAGACATGACAGAATGCTACGTACTATTCCCGGACCTAGTAAAAGGCATTCGACAGCGTGCCAAGGCAAATAATATGGAAAGCTTAAGAATCAGAGAAATTATACACGTTACTAATAAACGGAATTAAGGAGATATAAAGTATAACATGAAATTATGTGAGAATCTGTAACATTCAATCAAAAGAGTTTATAGCCAAAGATGGATTAAAACAAGGAAGAATGCTAAGCTTAATTAATACAATACTATCATGGTCGACGTACTAAAAGAAATAAAAGCGAAGGTAAAGAATATAAACGTAGAATTTAGAAACATGACACAGGTAAATAAGCAGAGAGTGTGTTTCCGGATAACATAGCATTATATGTAAAGAGCCAGTAAGAACAAACATATTTAGAAATAGGGTATGAAGCACGTATTACGAGAAATTGTCAAATAAACGTGGAGAAAACAAAGGTGCTGATGATAGGAATATCAGCACTCAGTACTCAACATAGAAAATGTAACTAAGCTTTTACTTCTTAGGCATTTCATTCATACGAGAAACGAAAAGAAATCAACGAAAACACTAAAATTAACGTCTTCAGAACCATTTTTAGGTCCATCATAACATATAGAAGCGAAACTTGGGTATTAACGAAGAAAAAATCCAGTCAGATCCAAGCAACAATGATTCGAAACCTAAGAGTCGTGTTGGATATATCCAGAAAACAAAAAAGGAATGATATAATAAGAGAAACGCTGAAAATGGAATCCATATTGGAAAAAAGATGAGACAACAACTAAAAATGCTTAATATAAACATGTATTAAATATGAGAGACGAGAGAATAGCTAAACATATAAACAGCAAATGCATGAGTGCAGGCCCAACAATACAGGAGTATAACAATAAAGTAGATTATGAAGGAGAAAAAGGACTATCATTGACCGAAGGAACAAGACTCATTATTCTATGAAACGAATAAACTTTTTAATAAGAAAATAAAGAATATACATTAAAATGTTACAATGTTAACGATACTTGGAATCATATCAACATTCACATTCTCGGTTTTATTGAAACGGCGAGAAATGAATGAATGTCTGTCACTGAAACTTATTTCCGAACAAAAATCAACGAAAATCTTAATACTTAACGAAAACAATCCTGCCATTCTTGTTGGATACAAAGAAGTACGAATCGATTCGAACTTTGTTAACGAAAAGGACATAAGGAAGGACAACATAAAATGAGCGCAAATGAATTAGCTGATACTATTCAGAGAGCAACAAACCGGATAAATACCATGTTTATCCTGTTTGCTGCACAGTGTACAAATACCGAAAAACTAACCACAAGTTTAATAATGAGACCTGTGAAAAGCAAAGCGGGAAACAACTGTAACAGACGCTGACTAACTAAACCGATGTCAAGAATATTTTAGTGTCCTTTCCAATGATCGTACTGCTAGTCAAGGCGCGACCATGAACACACAGTAACAGACACCAACCCGCCAGAAATTAGAGAAATTAAAGATGCAATTATAAACATTTAAAACAGCTAGGCCCCCGGAATTAATAATATCAGTTTTGAACTATTTAGAGCTCATCCAGACTGTGAAAGTCTCAATAAAGATGATAGGAGTGTATGCGATTTTGACCTCTCCATACAATATTATTTGCAGAATAATATTAAACAGAAATTAGCCATGAATTGAAAAATAACCAAGACAGGAGCAAGTTGGGTTCAGAACTGGCTCTTTATATGTGGAGCATATTGCTACCATAAGAATCTTCAAGAAGCAAGTTGTCGAGTGATAATTTAATCTCCATACGAGGGTTACTATTTATGTATTGAGAATTGGCAGCACAGGAGGTGCTAGGTGCTTGCGATCTAACTGTGCCATCGCAAAGTTTGACATTTTTGCCAGTATAGGTAATCAGAACGTTTTGTCATACAGTCACTATGTGAGCAGTGAATTGAATATTTTATCTCAGTCAAAAAATGGATTTGAATCGTGAACATTTTCGTACGATGTTTTTTTACGATTTTCGAGGTGGATTATCTCAACAGCAGTATGCCTATCAACTTGGTACGACTTTTAGTGATGAAGCACCTAAGGCCAGAATATACCAATGGTTTAGTGAATTCAAACATGATCGTACTTCACTGGGGGACGAATTTAAAGAAGGTCCTCCCGAATCGGTCGTTGTACTAGAAAACGTTGTTGGTGTGTACCAATTGATAATGCAAGATCGTCATGTGACCTATCGTGACAAATTGTATGAACATTTAGCCGTCAAAAATAATTTTAAAAAAGCTTCTATATTTATAGGGCTATCAGCCGTGAGGCTTTTCCGCCGGTCAAGGGAGAAGCTCAGAGGAGTTTAATCACCCGGTATTTACCTTAACTTCACAGAAAACCTCTGAAAAACGGTGATTCGCGAAAATTCGCTCCCCGCTGTGGATCGAACTCAATGCTCAGTACGAGACGGACGACGACTCTAAGCACTCGGCCACTGTGCTGGGTCCGTTTCGCAATTTAAAAATCGATTAAAAAAATACTCGTGTGAATTGGTATAGGGAAATGACTACCAAATACAACTGCAGTGTATAACATCTACACAGGAGACGAATCTTGGATTTACAGACGCAACAAAAAGTTGTTAATGCATTCAAAAAGCATATTTTCGAGATACCTACTTCGGAGTGAAAAACTGCCAATTGGTTTAATCGTATGCAAAAATGTGTAGATCTTCAGGGAGAGTGGTTTGAAAAACAATAAAGAAGTTCTTATACCCCAATCATTGTTTTTGTTATTCATTGTCATTATATAATTAGCAACCTTTTGGGTTTTGCACAAGCATTTGATATATTAGATTGAAATGGTATTTGGGATTCTATAAGACCCAAAGATATACCCGAGAAGCTAGTAAATAGGTGGAGGCAATATATAATCAAGCTGCCACGTCTTACACAATGGTAGTTTAACAGTAGCTATAACCACTACGTCGGAGGTTAATCGTGGATGTCTACTTTCGCCCTTGCTCTTCATGTCTGTACTGGACGAAATTATGCGCAAATCCATAGCTAACTACCGTAGAGATATTAATTGGGAGCTGCCGAGACAGTTGAAGACCGGGATTACGCCGATGATATATGCCTCCTCAGCAGTAACAACCGCGACTTGATTGACAAACTGCGTAGCCCAGCGGACATCGCGAACATTTAGGAATGCATATAAACCACGACAATACAAAAGTACACATTAGAAGCAGGCGTAAGAACAGCAATGATAAAGACGACCACACTATCGAGAGGGTGAACAGCTACTTAGGTAGCATCAACTCTGAAGATGGATACATGGTCATATCAATAAGGCAAAAGGAGTTTTTGCATTATTACATCAGTATGGAATTCACAGCTATCTAAAAAATAAAAAAATCGATTTTTTAACAGGAATGTTAAGTCTTATTATTCGGCAGCGAAACCTGGCTGGTTATAGAAACTACAGAGTTTTGTGAATGAATGTCTTCATGGGATATGAAAGATAAGATAGCCAGAGATAGGATACAATTTAGAGCCCGCGAAGCTTGACTACTAGAAACCGATAGCCCTGGAAATTGAAGTAATATATAGAAACGGCTGAGCTATTCAATAAGGAATCAACAACATTGCCAGTATGAGTTTAGATTGGAACCCATAGGACAGAGGCAAATAAGGAAGACCCAAAAGAACAATGTGACGTAGACTGTACGAAGAAGCCTCTGAAAATGGCCGGAGTTGGAAGAAAACGAAGGGAGTTGCGCAAAATCGCATGAAGTAGAGGAGCAGGCCCTATGCTACTAAGCAGAAGTTACAGAATCCAAGAAAAAGAAGCATACTAAGGCTTCTCTCCTACTTTATATTGAGCATCTTGTAAATCCATTCAGCTCATAAAGTGTTTCTTTATCTTTTTCATGTCTTATCTTTCTTTTTTCGTTCGCACATTCTTGAAGCATAATCTCTGCTCTCATTTATTTATTCTTCATACTGTATTACGTTTAAAACATATATAAGTGTGAACCCACCTCTTAGCAATCTACATATCTATATTTCGATCTTATTAGATCTCGTCAGTGTAGCTCAGCTAGTGAGGATGAATTCACACAATATCTCGAGTGGTTATATACAAAAACAGTACAACTTATCCCCGTAGAGGGAAGTTAAACGCCATCTGGCGGCACCACATCAATTAGCAATGCACACCCATATGGTAATGACCGTCAACATGCTCATGTCATCAGGATCACCGGGTAGTGCCCTCTAGAGAATAAGAATAATATTCCAACAGAGTGCTTGAGATATCAGCACAAAGCCAATCGTATAAAACATATATAAGTGTGAACGCACCTCTTAGCAATCTACATATCTAGATTTGGATCTTATTAGATCTCGTCAGTGTAGCTCAGCTAGTGAGGATGAATTCACACAATATCTCGAGTGGTTATATACAAAAACAGTACAACTTACCCTCGTAGAGGGAAGTTAAACGCCATCTGGCGGCACCACATCAATTAGCACTGCACACCCATATGGTAATAACCGTCAACATGCTCATGTCATCAGGATCACCGGGTAGTGCCCTCTAGAGAATAAGAATAATATTCCAACAGAGTGCTTGAGATATCAGCACAAAGCCAATAGTATAAAACATATATAAGTGTGAACTCATCCTCACTAGCTGAGCTTCACTGATGAGATCTAATAACATCGAAATCTAGATATGTAGATAGCTAAGAGGTGGGTTTACACTTATATATGTATTATTTTATATTTTATCTCTTCTTTGATATCTATTCCCCCTCTACGAGAGTAAGTTGTACTGTTTTTGTATATAACCACTCGAGATATTGTGTGAATTCATCCTCACTAGCTGAGCTACACTGACGAGATCTAATAAGATCGAAATCTAGATATGTAGATTGCTAAAAGGTGGGTTCACACTTATATATGTTTTATACGATTGGCTTTGTGCTGATATCTCAAGCACTCTGTTGGAATATTATTCTTATTCTCTAGAGGGCACTACCCGGTGAACCTGATGACATGAGCATGTTGACGGTTATTACCATATGGGTGTGCATTGCTAATTGATGTGGTGCAGCCAGATGGCGTTTAACTTCCCTCTACGAGGGTAAGTTGTACTGTTTTTGTATTACGTTTATACTAATCACATTTTATTTTTATATGTCTCTGCTAGTATGTACCATTGTATTACAATAGTTTCCCTGTCAACTCCTAGTACCCATATACCTTACCCTTATATATTTTGTTTGTTAAGCTTCTAATTGGCTAGTTCTTTTCATTTAAATATTTCAGGCCCATACAAAACACTTTATTAAACAATCAAACATCATCAATTGTCCTTTTTGGCAATGCGTAAATATTCTTTCCCCCATACTCTACACTCTTCCTAAACGACCCGATGCTTTCCTGGCTAGCTCTTTTACTTAAATTCCTTGCGTTCATACAATATCTTAAATATTTAAGCTCCTTTACTTTCTCTGTATCCAGGCCCTTCCACTTACAGCATGTAAATGTTTTTTTTATTTTTCGCTATCTAAACACTAACATTTTTTATTTGTAGACATTTACCTCTAATTTCTTTTAATTAATATAGCTTTCTAAACTTCATATTCTGTATTTATTGATTTGAGTTTTTCTGTTTCGTCACTTCTCAGTTTTGTTTTTTCTCTGGTATTATAATTTAAATTATTTAAAGTTTTTATTTAATTTGTTTACGTCTGTTTAGTCTATATACCATCGCTCACTTGTATAATTGATGTTCCTTTGTTGCTTCTCTCTGAATAATCATGTGTAATTTCTCCAATTTGTCCACATTTAATGATATTTGAGACTCTAAGGTGGCTATGCAGCTATGAATTGCTATCATTTATGTGTCTGAGCTTGTTCTCCTTTATAGGTTCCGAGCGTTTGCCTGGTGCTGCTATAAGTAATTATATCGGGAGATGATCAAAGTCCCTTGCTGCCAATACAATTAATGATCTGGGAGGAGTTCATCAGATGACCTTATCATTTGGCACGATGTAGTCTATAACGGTATGTCCCGCATCCCATGGTAAGTGTGTTTTTATAGTTTCCAGTTTTTAGTTTCCTTTAAGTACAAATCAATCCCTATCATACAGAAGGCGCAACAGCTCCTTTCCTTCCGCATTTGATATACTAAGCCATAAGAAGAACAAACATAAACTTGGATTTCTACTTAAAAACTAGACCAAATATATTGCTTACCTTCGCGGATGGCTTCGACAAGGTAGATCAGTTCAGATATCAACGTCAAAGAAGAGTTTGTCAAAGTAGAAAGGGACAATTCAAATTGGACTCAAAATCAACGAGGTTATCCTCGATTTGTTTTATGACAAAATGCCGAGGCAATCCCACAGAGATCGATTAGTCAGAATGTCGTAATAGGAGAATCAAATTTTGAAAGAGTGAATTACTTATATTTGGAGGTACTAGTATCAGCCAAGTCACAAAAAGGCAAAGCCAGAATTCGGAGTGGTAGTAGGTGTATACTCGCTGGAAAAGGTATTGAAATCAAAACAGCTTACTAGGAACTCAAAGCTTTGAATCTACAAAACTACTATATGACCGATAGTTATGTACGTCTGTGAAACATGGACACTCCTACTACACCCTAAAGATAGTACACGAAAAGAGGTAAGTGCTGAGAAAAATGTTTGGGCCGATACTAGAACCAACAATCAACTCTTTAGAATATGCAAAACAAAACAAAGAATAAGCGGACTGTACCAGGATCCCGACATAGACATTCAAGCCAAGCAATGAGATTGAGGTTGGCAGGTCATGTCCAAATAATATCATCGTATGGTTAAATTGGCATGGGTTACTACCTCGTAGCGAAAAGAGGTTTGATAGCGTTTACATGCACAAAAAGATAAAAGAAATTACTGTATGAAAGAAACGGATGGGTGGCGGTGATGTACTCAAAGACTTCAGATGTACATATAATAACTGATGTGAAAAGCAGACTAGAAAAGTGGAAAGTATATAAAAGAAGATAAATATCTGCGAATTAGTTGATGGCGTAAGAACACCCAAACCTACGATGACAATGGACAATGTGAACCTACCAATACACAGCAGGGAACTAGAATATGCCTTAAATTCTATGAAATTTCGTAAAACGCTCCAACCTGCCCAGATACCGTTAAAAGTCGCCAAACTCTTTGACGAAGATGTGATCGGTATAATACCGGACCTTTTTAACTCCATATATGAAGAAAGTGTTATACCCAAACATTGATTGTTATAGATCTTCGTATTCATCCAAAGAAATCCAGTGCGAGGGAATGTTCAGAATAATAAACAATTGCACTTATGAGTCATCTACTAACACTGTTTTTGAAGAACATCCACGAAAGAGTTTATACGAAACTCGAGCAAGACTTAAGTAGTACACAGTTTGGTTTTCGCGTGGGAATAGAAACAAGAGAGGCAGTCTTTTTCTTTTTCAACCACTTTCACGCCACTCCTGGCGTATGGGTCCCTTTCTCTGGCTGTAGTGCAGGCAACTGGCTCTACAGGTGAACCTACAGTTTAGCGTGGATTCCGAACCACTGGAGTACGTTTTTAGATGAGAATATCATCTACTCCGGACCAGAGAAAGGTGTTTAGCCATGAAACCCCACGCTGGCAAAGCGGGTTGGGTAGTGGGGGCGCGTGCACGCTGAAAAGTATTTCGCTTTGCGAGATTTGAACTCACGATCTTCAGCGCAGCAGTCCGATGCCTTACCACTGCGCTAGGCAGTATTTATGATTAACATTCTCTTCCAACCCTGCTTAGGTCTGAAACAAGTATTTGCATGCTATATTGACTTTTAGAGTCCTTTTGATAAAATATGACAAATTGCATTCGCCACTATTCAGTAAAAATATTTACTCTAGAGATAAGCAACTTATAATATTAGGGACAAAGGGCCAATGAAAGGTTGAGGATCAACTAACTGACGAAATAGAGATTCGCCGTGTAGTAAGGCAAGGATGTATATTATCTTCTATTTAACCTGTACAACTAAGCCATTTTCAAAAACCATATAAGAGGAGAACGGGTAGAAATATAAATGAAGAAACAATTAACAACATAAGATAGCAAACGACACTGGTTTGTTAGAAAGCGTGATTAGGACAACACAGAAGAGGACGAGCAGTGGCAAGAGTACCCTCATACGAAACAGTCGCGGAGCAACCAAGAAGCCACACACATCACAGTTTTCACGCAATCAAGATCCACAATTTTCAACAACACAGCAATAGTTTTAGTCTTCACTTATTGAGGTGGTGGCAGCGACGCTTCCAGTTCCTTCCGACGACGTTCCAAGAGTTAAACAGTTCAACGGTGGTTCCCCTCAGCACTGGTGGCATCGACTCGGCAACTGGACCTCAGCATTGGCGTCATCGGCAAGATCTTTCCATCATTACACATCAAATCTATCAGCCTAACATATACTTTGTAAATCCCGTCCATCAATGTGATACTGCTATATTATTCTTGAGGGCCGGTACAATTAAACTCTCCTTCCAGCTTTCCGGAAATCTATTATTTATTACGATATTATGTTAATTAATCTAATGACCGCATCCTTACCACTGTTCAAACTACCCACGCCTTGTTTTTTATACCATATATCTACAGATAGATATGTCCTTGCATTCCATACCTATATAGGTTTACCAGATCCATGCATTCTACACCACACGTAACAGTTCCTTAAAGTAACTAAATGTTGATACTGGTTAATAAACCTCCGCCTTTTTATTGCTTCTTTCTGTCGATTGATATTGCGAGAGGAAGTTGGTCGCTTCTTTTAGAGTGTACATCAGCTTTTTTCATCCACACATCATTCGGTAAGCTCCAGAAGCCTTCCTCCTTTTTGTAATGCAGTATATTAGCTTCAATTCTTTATGACAGCTTTATTAGATATATATATATATATATATATATATATATATATATATATATATATATATATATATATATTATTACTTAACTTATTCAGTATATTTTTCTAATCATTATTCTGCCGGGATTGCTTCTGTTTCCCTGTTTCAGTTTTTTTGGGTTTGCACTTGCTACAGTAGCAACTGTCCTATTAGTCCTGGTTGTAGAGAAGAATTTAACGCTGGTCGAATTTTATGTATAGATTGTATGTATAATTTTACACCGGTGATAAATATACCCATAATTCCAGATTCATTAGAGACGGGGAGAATAGTCCTAGTATATACTACAGGACGGGCAATGAACATAGAATGAAACATGTTATGTTTCACGCGCCTACAACGTATGCAATAAATTGAGAAAATTGCACATTAGCACGAATTAGCAAGTCAACAGACGGATCAAAAATCCCATATTACTATTTATTTGTGTTAGAGCTTATCATAAAGAGGGGATTGAGTATGGTACAGACTATTTTTTAAATAAACTGTTAATTTCATCGCTTTTCAATAACAGAGTAATTTATATATCTGTGGCTATTTGGCAAAACCTGAATTTTACTAACTTTTTCCATAAATTTCCATAAATTCACTCATTAATAAATGGGATGTTTTATTATTCATATTGAATTGTAATAACCCCCGATTTTAATTTCCATGTGTATATTCTTACTTATATGTAACAGAAACAATAGTAATTTAAAGTTAAGTAGAATAATTGAAATAGACATATCAGCTATTGGCAAATAGCCACAGATATATCTTTAGAAAAAATCCTCTGAACCAACCTTGTTTATTTTTTTCATTCTCATGTAATAGTAGTTTCGTGCTAGTTCTATATTATAATACACTGATTAACAATAAAATAAATAATAAAAAATTAAATAAATAAAATAAAAAAATATTGCTTATGATGTTACTGAACTAGTAAACAAATTTTACGTGGTCAACTTTGTGTTTACAGTTTCTTATGTAGGTGTGAGAGATTAATGGTTAAGGATGGCACTGAAATTTAGTGATGAAATATTAAGACGTGTGTTATTGCTAAAATCTGTTAACAACTTACCATATCTTTCAATGATTTAAGTCACACTGACGAATAAAATGAATTTCTTCTTATATTATTGACTTATACATTCGTATGATTTACAACCGATTATATTTGTGAAATTGCTATGGCACGATTTGTAAACAATTGTTTAAGTATATGTTGGAACAGTCACCGTAATTTCCATTAACATGTGGGCTGTGACAGATTTAAGCGACACGTTCAGTTTGAATTAGATTATTCTAAAATGCGCATACATTACAATGTTTCAACAAGACACTGGCTATATCATGAATTATATGTGCACGTTTACAATGTGGAAAATTATTAAATTAGGCATAGAGAAATTGTTTATAGTATTCGAGATGCAGAACAATTTAACACTAAATTTTAGAATAAAAACAATTCTCAATAGAATTGAAAAAATAAAATACTTCTTGCCGGAAAGCCAAGGGCCGATAGCCTTATAGATATAATATTTCTTTATATATATATATATATATATATATATATATATATATATATATATATATAATGTAATATAATAATAAATGATTATGATTTGCATTTTCAGAATAAATACAATTTTCAATAAAATTTATGATACGTATTATAATGCAATGTGCACTGGTCACATCCGATTTATTTTTTAATTAACTTCTACGTTAATTTTATATTTATTTGAACGGATCCATGAACAATAAAAATGCCGATAAAATACCTATATTAATTAATCAATGTTTATCATTATAATTAGTATAAGTACTTTAAAAAGAACAATGCATAATATTTATTCCACAAATTCAACAGATAATTAATGTGATATGGTTATTAATTATTTAATTATGGAAAATATTCAGTAAATCGTGATTGAATTCCAAAATAATCAATCAGTAATAATCAAGAGCATTTTTACGGTTTCCGTAACTTATTAAATTAACTAACAAGTACGTCAAATTCTAAATTCCATTTAACTGATGTAATATTAATTCTAGCTGAAAATTATTTGCTTAAATTAATTAAATCCAGAGGTTATGTACACAGTTATAATCAAATCAGTATATGATACACGCGTAAATCACACGCACAAATTAATACAGTTATAATTATATGCAAACACGAATATTTCAAGCAACGAGAGCCTCGCCAGTTTAATTAATAAATTACAATATAATATGATATTGTTACCAGGCTAATAGTACTCACGATAGAAATCTTTCAACAACATCCTTCTCTGATCACTCACCTGCAACAAGAGAAATATTACTTAATACAATATAATTGATTGCAATCTGCATGAGTATTAATTTGCATTAATTACAATGAGATTGGGAAGAGCTGCGAATTGGCAACACCAATTAGTTTCTATGGGTAACAATTTATAGAAAATAGTTTTATATACATACAGTGTGACACAATTAAAATATATAGCGTGAAAATGATCTTAGTATTTGTTTCTAACATCAATATTTATTTTATTTAATACATATATTATCTCGTCGTCCGACGGAGGATAGATTTTAATTGCGTTGACCTTATAAATGAATTCGGTGAATTATTTAAAACAAATCTTACCATATTCAAGTATATTTTAATATCGCTATAACTCGAGTTATAATAAAGTCAAATGAAAATAGACTAAATAGTTTAAAACACATATATTTATGTATACATAATATTTGAAACACATGCCCCCACAAAGAAAACTTTGGATTTTAAAATTTAAGGCCCCATAAGTCGATATTAGCATTTTCCAGAATGGCGATAAAACAAAGTATGCAACATGTTTTGTTTATTTTTTTTACTTAGCTTTGTTTATAACGTATCAGTGTACCAGATAGTTGAAGGAAATTTGAAAAAAATGCATGCTTTTATTTATCGCCCATTAAGTAAAATGGGATTATCGAGTTATGGAGCGTTTAACTTAAAAATCGATTTTTTTTAAACTACGTACTGCATCACAAGTTGTTTTATAGAATTGTCATCGTTTTATAAACATTGTGTAATTTTTTGAAGTCAAAGTTGATTTCGTTCAAAAATAATAATTTATGCTACAAAATATATTATACAACGACTATAGCGGGACCGCGCCATTGTTTGCTAGTCTGTTCTGACCGATTGGGGTGACCAATAAAATCCAAATTTTGAGGAATCTTTTATATATGTCTTGCCGACCATAATATATAGCTATATATTTTTATTAATAATTTTTATAGGCGTAGTTATATAATTTATGTTGTTACGTAAATTATAATTTTTAACATGCCACCGTCATACAATTGATTTGAAAAAATTACACAATGTTTATAACAAAATGACAATGGAAAATGGAAAGACCTTGGAACCTGAGCACATTATTCCTTCTATTTATTTTTTATTTTTAACTTTTCCGCTCCTATCTGTCAATTTTAGAGGCTGGGTGGATACAAAAATTATACAACGTATTTTGTTTAATTTTTTTACTGATATTAGTTCAGAACATATCAGTGCACTAGATGCCCGAAGGAAATTGGAAAATTTTCATTATAAGTATTTTTTTTTCGGCGACCAAGTCGAACATGTTTCATTATTATTATTGTTACCATGCCACCGTCATACAATTGATTTGGAAAAATTACACAATGTTTATAACAAAATAACAATGGAAAATGGAAAGCCTCAACCTGAGCACATAGTTCCTTCTATTATTTTTTTATTTTTAACTTTTCCGCTCCTATCTGGACATTTAGAAGCTGGGTGGATAAAAAAATTATGCATCATGTTTTGTTTAATTTTTGTTTTATCTTAGTTCAGAACATATCAGTGCACAAGATTCCCGAAGAAAATTGGAAAAATTTAGTTTCACCATGCCACCGTCATACAATTGATTTGAAAAAAATATACAATGCCGATTTTAGAGGCTGGGTCGATAAAAAAAATTATACAACGTATTTTGTTTAATTTTTTACTGATATTAGTTCAGAACATATCAGTGCACCAGATGCCCGAAGGAAATTAGACAATTTTGATTAGATATGTATTTTTTTGTTTCGGCGACCAAGCCGTACATGTTTCATTATTATTTTTTTTACCAGGCCACCGTCATACAATTCCAGAAATTTGTTGATCAACCACTGCTGCAAGGTGTCCAGGCTGATGTTTACACTGACCCTCAGTTCGTCTTCGCAGCGCCCCGTCGCCCTGAGGACCACATCGTCGGTGTACCCTATAATCTTAGTCCTAGCGCCGACCCCTGTGGAACTCAGCAGCCCAACTTTATATGCTTCTCTCTGTCCGCGCTTCCCACATTTAGATTAGAAGATAATCTTATAAGGAATTAAATAGATTTCATTACAATTAATATGATGTTCAGACACACCTATTGCCACCCACGACCGTTTCTCAGAAAACTTGTCAAAGACAAAGTTGTAGAGCGTTAAATTTACTTCAATTTTATATACACGTTTGCTACATTATTTTCAACTGGATCAAAATTTCAACATTTTTTTATAATTATAACTTTTATTAAATTGTTATTAGTACATGTAAATACTTGTATTATTATTTATGATTGGTTATTATTTAATAAAAGTTTTTTTTAATTATAAAAAAAAACCTTTTATCCAGTTGAAAATAAAGTAGCAAAAGTATATATAAAATTGAAGTAAATTTAATGCTCTACAACTTTGTCTATGACAATTTTTCTGAAAAACGGTCGTGACAATAGAAGCAAATGTTTGACAAAAAGTGAGGTAAAAATTTTTTTTTTCGAAAATTATCAATTTTTGGATATAATTTCGTATATAACGTAAATCTCGGAAACACTGGAAGTTCGACAAGTATGTATAGAAAAAATGTTATACGAATTTAATTAGTTTTAACATATTTTTCACCGTTTCCGAGATATAATCCCAAAAATGGGATCTTCTCCTTCCTCTCCCACCGTATGCTCTCCTCCCATGGGTGGGGACTTTTAGTATGTCTACTAACTACTCCTAACGAAGCCTCTCACATATTTCATGCAGTCTACACCCCTTTTTTCAACACTCATTAACTGGACTACAAGAGGCGAAGTAATCCTTTGCATCATGAATAACATTGCCTCATAAAATAATGACCAGACGACCAATGGAAAACTCCACGTGGTATTGTAAAACTACTTCGAAAGAATATTGTATTAAGATACGAGAGTGGCTTTTGAAAATCTATTTTGAATTTAATTCATAGTGTGTTTTATGAACACTAGTAGAGCTATCGTATGAAAAGAATTATACAAATCCAACTAAAAGTAGCGGATTCCACCACAGCGAGTAGTGTACACTCTGGAAAATAAAACGGATTAAATCCAGAAACGAAGAACTGGTATATGTAACTCCAACTGTGTCACGAACCCTAATCCCTACCGTAGCCCTGTTGTTTGTTCGAAAACCACTACGATAGGCTCCGTAGTGCCAAGTGTCCATTGTCGTACCGTTAATTAACCTTATTAAACACACATGCATTATAAATACACCAGCTTCTGAATTTGATGGGCGAAATTTGTTTATATCTATTTGCACAACTCATTTAAACTATAAACAAATAAAATAACATCCCACCAACAAGGAAAAACCCAGAAAGCGAAAACAACGAGGAAACGAAATCAAACCCAGAAGTTCTACTCCTACTAAAAGAGCTGCAAAATTCGGTAGACTACATAGCAAACAAATTAGATGATTCAATAAAGGAAAATAAACAAGTAAGGAAAGCACTAAAGATAGCAGAGAAAGAAAACATAGAAATGAAAGCAAGAATGATCAATATAGAAAATTAAATGGAATATCTAGAGAGAGATACAATAAAAACCAATATAATAATACTACTCACTGCGCAAAGAGTCAAGAAGAGAAAATGGATCACCGAGGAGACAATAGATGTAGTGTAGAAGCGAAGAGAAGCTAAAAACAAAAACCGAGTTTAATATGTACGGTCACCGCAGCATCAGAAGATGCCAAGGAAAGTTGGTGGAGCAATGTACCTATATAGAAAAGTCAGACAGAAAACATGATGACTTAAACATGTACAAAAAAAGAGAAGATAAAGCAGATCACATAACTCTCGATAAAACAACATCAATGCTGATAAACATGCAAAATATTGCTAAATATGGATGATAAAATAACAAGTTGGCAATAATACATACAATCTCTCTATGCTGATGAAAATTGAAGACTAAATATCAACAATATTAGTAATAATCTATCATCAACAGGCCACTTATAACGCGCAGTGAAGTGACTAAGGCAATACGAAGGCTAAAAAAAACAAGGTACCGAGGCCCGATGAAATTCAAGGGGATATCCTCAAATGAATAGAGGAAGAACACTTAGATATCATCACAGTACTATTCAACTACATATATGCAATTGGAAATGGCTAATATCAACATGTACACCATTACCCAACAAAAACACAGCTAAAAGGTGCGAGGACTACAGAATAGTAGATTATCCACGACCGTATATATAAAAGGCTAGAAGAAGACAATACAATTCGGGTTCGCGAACACTAGAGATGCACTCTTCCGCCTAAATATACTTATCCAAAGAATAAGAGATGTGAACTGCGTGTTTTGTCGAGTCGATTTTGAAGAGGCGTTCGACAGAGTCAACCACGATGCAAATTATACGCCGATCAAGAATAGACGACAGGGATGCCTGTATTATATAAAATCTGTACAGTAAAAAACAGAACACATTCCCGTGGAAACAGATAATCAGAAGAATTCTCAGTACAGCAAGGTCTAAGGCAAGCATCCGTGCTATCTACGCAATTATTTATGTATAGTATGTACCTATTGCCTTACGGTACAAGGCAATTAAAAAAAATTAAAATCCTATCGCCGACACCGCCGATGGACTACAAAATATAATAGACAGAATAGTCAGCACCTGTCAAGAACTCAACATGCGACTGAATATATCAAGAAGAAAAAACAATGACTATCAGCAAAAATAACGATAACACAACACACAATTTTATTTGAGTGGGCTCTATATATAGACAGTATTATCAACAACATACTTAGGAACGTATTTGAATGACAAATGGGACAATAGTTAGAGGTAAAATAAGAATCGAAAAAGCACGATCAGTTTTCAATCAAATGAAGACTATATTATGCAATAGGAATCTATGCCTCCGACTACGAGCGCGTATTAAGATTTGCGCCTTCTCAATACTCCTATATAGAGTAGAATGATGGGCACTATCCGAAACGGTCAATATACGATTTGAAAGCTTCGAGAGATGGTGCTACCGCCGCATACTTAGGGTCTAATGGACACACCAAGTAACTAATAAATCTTGTATGCGTAACAAAAAGACATTCAAACGATAACGCAGAGAAAATTGTACACGATCCTCCGGTTAATTATGAAGGGCTACATCTAAGAGAAACTATCACTACGATACGACGAACCTCTTCGCTGAGGAACGAACGAACGAACGAACGAACATGGATCAACAAGACTTCAATAGGGCTAGTTAGAACCGCGTAGACCAAATTAGATAAGCCAAATTGATCTTCAACTCCCACTGAGGATACGTTACGTTAAGAAGAAGATAAAAACGGAGAAAATAGGCGAAATCACATACATTTATGTATTAATCCAATTAAAAACAGTACTGCAGGAGGAAATTGGTACGCTTGTCAATCGAAGTGAGAATGAAGACAATGGTGATTGGAACGTTATAATTAGGTAAGAGCGTACCTATATAATAGGAATAAATGAAACTGAACTGGAAAAAAGATAAAAAAAATAGTACCATAAACGTGGAAGGTAGAAACTATAATGGGTGAGGAACGGTGAGTAGTATATATTAAATGGATAAACGAAAAGCAGCTGAAAATAACTTGATGAACGGTCGTCGACTGGTAATTAATGTAGTGGTCTAAAAAGAATAGTTTGAACGACAATACGTGAAGCCGATGAAATGGGCGATGAGAATAGCAATGAAGAAGCTTCAAAGTAAGTGCGAGAAATGTACAAAGAAATTGGATGAAAACGAAACGCGAATTGTAAACAGAATCCAAAGCGACTCAGGAATATGGGAGTATATTAAAAAATTAATATCAAATAAATAACATGTGGTACCAATAACAATCAGGATTTGAAAATATTCTTCATAAAGTTACTGGTTGGGCGGAAAGGGAGATGTGCTGACCCAAACAGAGGTAGAGTTTAAGAAAGAGAAATTGGAAACCGCACTAGAAACTTTAGAATGGGGATGTCATCGGGTTTGGACCACATAAGCAACAAGGAGTGACAACTTTTAATGGCAGAAACACGAACAAAATTGCTGCTCCAGAACGAAATGTGGCGAGGTAAAAGATGCATTCCGGCTGCATGGACAGCTGCATAATTACAGTTCATAAATCAGGACCAATGGATTCGAATATTACAGAGAAATAACGATGATAAATACAGGATATGAACTGTATATTAAATTAATCGAAAGAAGGGCGGCAGTAGAGACAGATAGTAGAAAGATGATATCCGAGATACAGGCCGGATTTAAGATATATATAGTGACACCAAATTATATCGTGGAAGAAGTTCTATCGAAAAAGTGCTAAGTATATGTGCTGTTTCCGGGCCGCAAGATGTTGGCTTAAGCCCAGAAACGGCGCATATACTTTGCACCTTTTCGATACCATTGATAGACATTTGTGAATGCGTGTGAATGAACAAATCGTAGATATATTGAAAGATCTATATAGTGAAAGCTGAACGAGTATGAAATGCAGTAAATATGTCTGAAAGGTTTTAAGTAGGCACGGGTGTTAGACAGAGATGCCCGATCAGCCCCATTCAATTTAACTTGATTGTGGAAGATATGGAAAATGCATTAGGCTAGACGGCTGGCATGCTAGTAGGTCGAAAGAAAGTGTGGATGTTAGCGTATGCGGATGATGTGATGGTGCTATTAGAAAACGGGAAATAGATGGGAAATATATGATGGAAGCATGTGGCTAAACACAAGTGTATATTGTTCCGAGACGGACGAGGAAGAAAATTATTCTGGAACAAGTCTAGACATTCAAATACTTATTGTTTGGGTTGTCTGATAATCGTAAGGAAGAAGAGTAAATGAAGGTCAGTATAATAGGCGAAAGATTAATGAAAATATAGAGTGAATAGTTTAAAAATAATAGATTAGAAACATGGGGTTGAGAGAGGAGGAACTTATGCAGACCATAGGCAGACTACCCAACAAGAAAGCCCCAGGACGGATAGGCTTGCAAACGAAGTACTGAAGGCAGCAGTAGTTCTGGGACGTCGTTTACAAACAACTTACCTTTAAATCTAAAGATTGAAGGAACTTCACTTGGTTATTTAATATTTTATTAAATTCTATCATCGTATATCAAATTTCAAATTTCTCCACAGTAATGTGAGTTTTATAAGAAGCAACACTTTTTATAATGTGTCACTTTACAACGACAAATTAAAAACTATTTCCCCTCTGGGTTTCCAATAAAAAACAATTGGTCGACTGTACCAAACACTCAAAAATTCCTAAATGGTTGGTTTGCCGCTTGTCGTCTGGGCCGTTTGAAAAAGCCAGTTCGGCTCTGGCCCTACTTACTATCTCTACAAATCGCAACAATTGTTCTACTCTTTAAAAACAATGGCAAACATAATATATAAATAAAATTGCTCCGTTTTAATTTTAAATCATCAAGATAGTTGATGGGCAGATACTACATTATTTGTGTTCTGTTTAAATGTGTACGTGTGAGTGTAAAGATACAGCTAAATAAATCCGGTCGGTTTCAGCAGCAATCACAATTGAAATATCCCCGTGTGATTGAGTTTAAAGCCATTCAAAGTCCAATGGAACCGTGAACTGATGTGAAGCGTGTTCTGCGAGAAGCACAGTAAATATTTATGTTTTATTCATAAACCAGGACGCTGAAACGCGTCCCGACGCCTCATGCCATTATCAATTCGCGACGCTAAAAATATTGGATTGATTTTTGCACGAGTTCATTCATGGTGGACGTTTAGTGATGGTAGCAGTTTCAATATTGCAAAAGTAGGCTATGACTTTTAACTGTTCTCTGTCTAAAAGCATACGTGATATAAATATAGTAAACTGTGGTTTCTTTATACTATATCATATTTTCTTTATAATATAGCATATGTACTTGTCATACTGTGGGATTGTTACTGTTGTATTTATTTTGTATTCTGTTATCAATTTCAATTGTCTGTATTAATGGGTATTTTCGAATTATTGTATTTATTTAATTTTCAGTCAAACATTTCCTCTTTTCTAGTTTATAGTTTCTATTTATGCTACTGTATTACTTTTTTCGCTTTCTTTTCCTTTTTGTACCTCATAACTATATTTATATATTTTTGTTATGTATATATTTGTATTGTGCTGTAATTGGACTCGATCTGTCGGGCAAGAAACGATTATTATTATTATTATTACTATAAAGTTTAATACTTGCTACCCGTTGTTTTCAACTAATAATGAAAATAATTCAGGAGCCTAGTCTATGGTGTAGTGGCCCGTTCATCAGCCCCACTTTTTTGGACTATTTTTAGATTTTATAATGTTTGAAATTTCATTAAAAAAATCAATTTTTGTTTATGTTAAGATGAAATAATCCAACGACCCACCTTCATTGCGTATAACCTTTCAATTGTTTATAAAAATGTAAATAATGCTCCTCAATTATTATTCTCATTAAAAACAATGAAATGCACACTTTGACAAAAAGAGTCATTTTAAAATAATAATAACCTACGTCGTATCGACCATCCACCCCAATTTATTCACAAAGTTTGTTATAACTAGACCCAGCTCAGTAGCCTAGTTGTTAGAGGCGCAGTCCATCTCGTACTGAGCTTTGGCAATCCCCACTGTAAGCGAAATTTCGCGAATCACCTTTCTAAGTTCTTCAGAGGTTTTCTGTGAAGTTAAGGTAAATAAGATAATAATAAGGCTACCTTCAGACATAGACGTAGCCGGTACTTGTATGCTGGTTACTAGTTTTACATTGTACTCATTTACACACAGCTACTCATAGACTGCCTTCACATCTATACGCACGTAGCCGATAAGGTAAATACCGGATGATTACACCCATCTAAGCTTGTCCCTATAGCTATTTAGATTTTTTTGTGACAACTATCAACCGCTATAACCTAAAATTTAAAATACACAAAAATGAAGTAAGTTGTCGGTTTACTACGAGGTAGATAGTTATATAATAATGAAGATCGCATAAGAGTTGAAAACAATTAAGTGTTTTAAATTCTTTTGCGATCTTCATTATTATATAACTTGTGTCAACTGTTACATTTTTGTTCTCCAGTTATGAATCACTTTGTGTAACTATGCAAAAGAGAAAATGATGGGTAATTGATGCATTACAATGTATAATTACGTCTTCAACTCTTTTGTGAATTTGAAAAAATACCCTTCAATAGCTTTTAGTAGTCATTTTAAACAACCCAATATTTACTAGCCTTTATTCGAGTCCCGTTGCATTCATTACATTCCGAACAAATAAAAACCATCAACACCACCCCCAATCAAATTCATATTGCGTCCTGGGAATTCCGCATTAACCGTCCTTTGTTGCGGTTCAAACAGAAATCGGGCGAATAAAGCGCGCGCATGCCTACAGCAGCAGGAGGGAGCCCTTTTGTTGGCGCAAGGGTTGCTGGGCTGTTGGATTTATGAGCGCGATGATAATTCATCTCCGCCCCCGCAAACACGCGCGAATTAATCGAATTAGCGTCCGCGGTCGCTCGAGCAGAAAACTACAGATGGCTGAATGCGATCGTGTGGAAATTATTTCCGGGTAATCGCTAAATTTGAGGGTCTAATTATAGGCAAAAATCGCAATTGTAAAATTCTTGTTTCAATTAGTTCACTAAAGGCAAATGTATTCTCAGCTAAAGTTTAGCCATTTTATAGTGGAACATATGATACAAGGCTTGTTTATAATCCTAAAAAATCATTTATTTGGTATATTTAAACTACAACAAAACAGCTAACAATTCCAAAAACTCAAATACTATCCCCATAAATTTCCTTCCCACACAACCATAATACCGTCCATCGGCCCTCACGCACTACTTCTCCCATGATAGCCTTCAGCAAATTTCCACGCCATTACCGTTCTCTCTTAGCCATTCACTCATCTTTCAGCGAACCGCTACCCACTCTTCTTTCACGTCCTCACACTCGTTGCTCAGGTGCCACCATGTGTCACTCGTTTTACTACACAGTTAACACGCGGTGTACCCTTGCCCCATCCATACTTTCCTTCCTCTATCTGCCGACCCACACCTCGCTCGTGTCATGCATACCTTCCCCTCTCTGCCCAACCCTAACCGGGAGGCATCCCCCGAACCGGCGACTCCACATACCCCGGGTTTACGAGTCGTCATTAAATGTTTCATGCCGCTCTAGTCACTCAAAGTCCCTCATTCACTCCGTGACCTCCTTTCACACGCTTACCCCGCCTCTTGGTTTCTAATCCATCCGCACCATACTCACTCTTTCATACCTACAATACTATACCCCTATATCCCGTCCACACCACCCGCACTAACCTATCCTTCAACCCCAGCACCCTTTCCTTAAATTTTACCACCCTCCCACTCTTCCCCCACCATATACTCAATCGTTTCGTCTTTTGCGGGAGGATCGGACCTTTCCAGGCACAGCAGTTTCTTCAAAAACCACCACACTCCCTCCACAGGAACCCACTCTCTGTTGTATTCTCAACGTTCCTATATTTCATATATTCGTATTTCATATATTATTTCATTGTAAACAGTAACAGTAAAAGCAAATAGTTCAATTCACATTAGTCGCGGAAACATTTAAAGTATTTTGAGAAAGCAAGAAATCTCCCAAAAGCCCATCGAGCCCTTGACCAAGCCAAGCAGTTAACATTTCAACCCAAATAATGGAGGTAGGAGATTGTTTTATAAAAGTGTTGCGCCACGGTTCGGTCAGTTAGTTAGTAGGAGAAGACAACAGTTAGAAAGACAAAGTTAGAAAGACAAGTCAGAGTAGAGTCACGCAGTTAGACAGTTACACAAAGGTCAGAGTCAGACAGTCAGCACAGAAGTACAGGCCTGTAAATACGCCTAGGAGGAGATATTTAGTAATTAAATAAATATTTCATATTATTTGGTGACATTGGTGGTCCTTCCGTCAATACACCACATCTCTCGCAGCCCATACTACCACTCCGTATAGCAGTATAGGCTTCACACACGTATCTCAAATCTTACATGCAATTCTTTTATTGTCTCACCATCTTTTCCATTTTTTCCTCGCTATCATCCACGCCAATCTCGCCTTTGCTTGCACCCACTCCAAGTTTTTCATTTACCTCCCTCTCTCCCGCGTATCGTCTCCTTAACACCTCCTTCAATTCACTTGCGTAAATATTCAACAGGTTAGGACGAAGGGCGGGCATCCCAGTCTAAGACCCACAACTTCTCCGATAGTTTTCCATTCACTCTCAATCTTGACCTTGTACATCATTCTAATAGATTTCACAACATCCACTTCCATCCCTGACCTTTCAATATACTCAACAAGCTTGCGAGTCGGAGTCCTCTTCCTTTTCTAAATCCACCCTGTCTTTCGGGCAACATTCCTTTCCTGACCACTTCCTCTTCCATCTTATTCTCCCACATGGATATAACAAGTTCGTATTCCGGACTCAGTGTAGTGATGATTCCTCCTTAGCTTTTCGACTCCGAGGCTTAGCCCCCCCCCCCCCCCTATTGCTGCAATGGCACTTTCACCCCGCGCGCCATTCTTCTGATACCTCCTTCCCCCCATTCCACACCTATAACCTCTTGTATGCCTCCGCCTTCAACCCGTCCACTTCCGCCGTCTTTCCCTTCGATTATTCGGTTCCCTTCCTTACCCACACTCCTTAAGCTTTCTACCTTAACTTTGGATCTATTCAAGTTTACTCTTATCGGACACCCTTTATACTCCACACTTCGCTCGGTTGGTCCTTTCTAACTACTGCTTGCCATTTTTCAATTCGCCATATCCCTACATCATACTACTTTTGTCTTCCTGCACTCTTCACCAAATCAGTTCTCCCTCCGCCTACCTTTCTTCTTCCTCATTAGTTGGACTCTCATCACCCCCTTCAACTGCTGGACCCAGCGCACCTCCTCCCATTTCACGGACTTTTCTTCATAGGCCACCATTATCTACTCTTTCCAGTCGTCCTCATTCCAATATCAATCAATATCACCGACATAGATCATATGTCGATCCACCCTCGTTTTTAGTTTGAATTGACCTAACTCATCCCTCGTGAACCCCTTGACTATGACATAATTTATCATCGACCTTATTCCGTGATCGCAGAATATCGTCTTCACTTCCTAATCCCTCTCAATACATCCATTTAAAACAACATCCCACCCCATCATTCTCAATCATGGCATTCAATCTCTTCCTTCTTGATTGGTGATCTTGTCACCCTCAGATTCCAAACCCCACGATGATCCACTGCTCTCCTTCTGTTTCCATCTCCTCCAGCGATTCTCTCAGCTCCATCATTTATTTGCTGCAGTACACTGCCCCCACCTTAATACTACTTCTACCCATTGATATATACTCCATCAACATATCGACTGCTTCCTCCAGCCTCCCAATCTCTTCCTTGTTCCTAGCATAATTCGCCCTCTCGCCCTCCCCATTTTGGCCTCCTTCTTCACCCCTGTATATCCCAATTCCAACCTGCCGACATGTTTCCACTCATCTGTCCCCACTCATTTACCGTCACCCATGCCTCCAACAACCTCACCACATGTTTCGAGTCCATCCATTCCAACAGTTGGTTTCACCACAATCCCCCAATATTTTCTTCTATGGACCGGCTATGTTCCAGAATCCCACCCTAGTTTTATCCTTCACCCCCTGCTCGTGGTCCATCGTCCGCGCCTCATTTACTCTATTTTTTAATCCGTCCTACAGCCAAATCCACCAGTCCTCCCCGATTCGTAGTTTATGATTTACTCTCCACATTTGAGCTTTACCTAATCTTCCTCTTAGCGTCCCTTTACTCTATCGTACAAGATAATAGACATTGGATTTTATATGGTGCATTGCACAAAAACGAAAACCCAACAATTATATATGTACAAGCTGGATTTATAATTCAATTTTGATCGCCATCGCCATCTTAATCGGAAGAAGCATTTCAAGCGAGGAAACTTAGGAATGCGACTTTAGAATTAAAGCGTCTGAAACTGGATATTATGGGTATGGGCGAGATCCAGAGGTCTGGTAACGGGCAGCTCAAACCTGAAGGAGCGACGTTGTACTATTCTGGAAGTCCAGATGATGACAACCATCACAGACATGGAGTGAGAATCTTCTGGTGCAAACATTGGTCCAGTATGTTACCAACTTCATACCAATCTCTGAACGATGGATGCTGTTACAACTGAAAGGGCAGCCAAATAACATTAACTTCATACAGGTTTATGCAGCAACTTCGGACAAACATCAGGAAGAAATCGAAAAATTCTACGAACAAATCGATGAACTAATGAGAGCACTTAAAGGCCATGACATTAATATAGTTATGGGAGACCTGAACGCGAAAATTGGTCAAGGACAAGTTGAAGACACGGGCTGGGTCAGAGTAATGAGAGAGGAGACCGACTACTACAATTCTGACAAGAAACGGAACTGATTATCACAAACACATGGTTCAAGCTACCACCACGGCGACTATATACCTCGCGATCACCAATAGACAAGGGACAAGGAAACGCGATATTCAGAAATCAAATTGATTATATCATGATCAACAAACGCTTCCGAAACGGCGTCAAGAGCGTGGAAACATATCCGGGTGCTGATATTAACTCTGATCACAATCCTGTTGTTGCGGAAATCCGACTCCGGTTGAAAATACGACGAAAAAGACAACAAAGCAAAATAATCAATATCAATAACCTTAAGAATCCCGATATTACAAACAATTTCTCAAATATTCTAAACAACAATATAAAGAGCATACTATTATCACCCGAATCAGATACTGAGGAAACGTGGAACAACCTAAAGAAAAAAATCAAACGAAACAAGAGTGGATGACTCGCGAAATTCTCGATTTAATGGAAGAACTAAGGAAAAACAAAAATGATGCAGCAGTCTTATAGACTTGTTTTTATAAACATTCACCAAACAATAAGACGAATAATTACAGAAGCAAAAAAAAACATGGATAAATACAAAGCACCAAGAAATAGATGAACTTGAAAACAAACATGACCGTTTTAATCTACATAAAAGAGTGAGAGAAGTAACGAACACTAACCGAAAACGAATGATCGCGAAACTGGCTGACAATGACAACAAACTTATAGTGGAAAATAAAGAACAGGTGGAATTATGGAAGACCTACAACACAGAACTTTTCAGTGACGAGCGCTCAATTTCCCGATGATATTAGTGAAGCACTGGAAGGTCCGGAAATACTCAAAGAGGAAGTGAGAAAAGGCCAAGCAAGACCTGGCAAAGCAGTTGGTCCAGATCAATGAAGAACTGCTCAAGCTGATTGACATCGATAAAAACGACTGAAGTTGTTCAACCACATATACAACACAGGTCATATACCTGCGAATTGGCTAAGATCCACTTTTATTAGCCTTCCCAAGAAACCTAACGCGAAACGATGTAGTGATTATAGGTTGATTCATCTCATGAGTCATGCCCTGAAAGTGTTCCTAAGAATTTTGCACACTCGATTATGGAGAAAAATAGAAGCTAATATTGGGGAAACACAATTTGGATTTCGTTGCGGCTTTGGGACAAGGGATGCTTTGTTTACGGTACAAGTTCTAGTTCAGAAATTCCTTGACCAACAGAAAAAGATCTTTGCATGGTTTATAGACTACGAAAAAGCATTTGATAACGTAAGACACGACATCCTAATCAGCCAACATAAATGCATCGGCCTGGACAGCAAAGACATCAACATCATCAAGAAACTGTACTGGAACCAAACAGTTCAGATCAAGGTTGGAGACCGAGTCACGGAGAAAATTAAAATTTAAAAAAGAAGTCAGGCAAGGATGCATTTTGTCACCAACTCTCATCAATCTGTACTCCGAAGAAATATTCCAAAATGCTCTGGATGAAGTCGGCATAGAAATCAAGATCAATGGCAAACGACTCAACAATATTCGGTACGCAGATGATACTGTGGTTCTCGCTGACAGTTTAGGAAACCTCTAGTTTCTCATGGACAGAATAAACCAAGAAAGCAAAGAGTTTGGACTCTGGATGAATATTCTGAAAACAAAGACAATGGTTATCAGCAAGCATAGGGTTGATAATGCTGTAATCACCTTAGGTGGAAGCCAGATTGAGCATGTGTCGCGCTTCAGGTACCTTGGTTACTGGTTAAACGATAAATAGGACACGGTGAATGAGATCTAAATCAGAATTGAAATTGCGAGAGGAAAATTTGAGAAGATTAACAAACTATTGTGCAATCGAGGTCTCAGATTTGACACACGTAGCAAAGTGCTACGTATTGTCAGTTGAACTCTACGGCGTAGAAGGATGGACTCTGATTTTCTTCGATGAACCAACTAGAGGCGTTCGAGATGTGGATTTACCGCCGAATGTTGAAGATACCATGAATGGGCCGTGACACCAACGAAGAAGTACTCAAGCGGGCCGGTAAATCAAGTGCTGACCACAGTGAAACAACGAAAGCCGCGTATTTCGGTCATATCTTCCGAAACGATAAGTACAATCTCATGCAACTTATCATTGAAGGCAGGATGGAGGGAAAGCGAGGAATTGGTCGAAAAAAGTTTTCATGGACGCGTAACCTCAGGCAATGGTTTAACACTCGCGAGGTAGCTACACTAATTCGGTGCACGCAAAATAAAGAACAGTACCACATGATGGTCGCCAACCTTCTGTAAGGAGAGGGCACCAAAAGAAGAAGATAAACAAGAAACATCTTACGATGTCATTATAGTCCACATCTAATTTGAGATTAACTAATCAATATGACCGAGCACGAATGTAGACAAACTTTGTCTAATGGCTACCCTTGAGTCGCTAATACAAAAGAAATTTCTGAATTAAATACAGCAAACCCTAGTCAATTTACATTTCTTATTTATAATTTTTCCTCATTAAATTCAAATTATCTTTTCAATTAGTCTATCAGTAACAGATCGAACACTCTGTGTATTAAAGATCCTACAAGATACACGATATATCAATTAACTAAATGCTGTTGCCCCATATCAACTATTTTTCAATCAACAATCAATTAATCAGCAAGCAATACAGGCAATTGACATCGCACATAAATAAAATTTATAGCGTCATGAAGCGCTCATTTATGGGCCCCATTTCGTTCTAAACCCCGTTTTATCCGGGCGTATTTTTTAAATGGCATTATCTACTCAACCCTCTCAACGGGTGTACGTTATCGATAGGAATTTTAAGCACGCAAAAATCACTTTCATCCGGCCATCTGCAGCCAGGAGAGGCTTAATAAAAACCCGTTAATGTCTATCCAGCCGCAGATAAGGTAAATTGAACATCCAGAGACGATCGGTAATCCATTTTCTGTTTGTTTATTAGCGCCTGCTGCGTGCCTTCTAGCATCCCGTTTTATCTCTTTCACTTGAACCAAACCGGGCATCCTAAATGTTGTTTATAGATCGTTAAAGTTCTGCACGCCCGTGTCTATTCTGCAAATGGAAACGTAAATTCGGGGCACTAAATGTTGTAGTTTCGGGGTAAATTAAGTTTTAATAACGCGGCATTGTGTTTTTTAGGTCGAGCGACCGAGAATTTTAGATTTATGTCAGCATGTAAACCGAGGGCGATAAATTCTCCGTGCTTTATCCATCCCGATATTGTTTACGGGGATGCGGGATGGATGAACGATCCCCCGGGGCTGTATCTGGGATTGGGTTAATTTAACGTCTGGTGCAAAATTAAATACACACTCAGGCTGGTTTAAATATGCATAACTTGTCACCACAGTACCGTTGGCTGGCTCATTTATTATGCATTGCTTTCATCGGTGGGAAATTCGTGTTTTCAAATCTAATTTGCGGATTCGATTCATCGATGAATTAAACTATATCGGTATCTAAATTAACTTTAAAAAATATATAATAAAAAATGGTATTTCTTATAAAATCTGATTTAGTGTATTTTGTTTGTCATATTATGTATTATTTATTTTATCTTATTTTTACGTTTAATTTATTACTTATTTTGGTATAAATTTGTCATTGTTATCCCCTGTAATTGAATGTTATTTCAAATTAAACGCGTTAATTTAATTACTATGTTCTACATTCAATACAATTTACCTATCTTGCTAAAAAGTAATAGTTTTAATATTATAATTTGTAATTGACTATCTACCTACATATAAAAAACCAATCTTGTTGAATTTGAGACACTCAATACTAATATATTAATCAAACTAGTTCTGTACGTAAATGCACATTCGCAATAAACTAATTAAACCTGACACAATTATTTAGAAAATGAATTGACGACCCTCGTAGCTAAATTAAAATAATTGCACTTTTGCCCGAGCAAACCGATTCATATTAATTAAGTTTCACCCGACAACTGTGCTTCCCTTTCGTTTCTGATACGCTCCGTGAATCCCAAACATAAACACCATATAATTACATCCACGGCAAAATAATAAAACGCTCCATTATTCCGCGTTTATACAATTTAAACGTAAATCATCGCCGCTCGTGACAAGGGGGGAGAATTGATATAGTACTTACAACTTCCCGGCAATAATTATTTCAAAAAACGAACACTCTCACAGTGCAGAAGAACCGTACGAGAGGGATATACAAATAACTCGCGTAATATTTTGCGTTGTCGGCTTTATCAGCATGTGACATTAACAAAGTTGCAGAGAGAAACAAGTAACTGTACCCGACGAGAAGGTTATTGGTTACATTAGTCGCAAGAATCCCAGCAACTAGCCGTGACCCTCGCTACGTCACAACCTGTTCACCGCACCACAGCCATATTAACGAAAATGAGAAGATGAAGAAAAAAAGTGCCCGTTGCGGTCTGGAATGATTATTATGTGCATGTGAGCTCCAGCTGTAATAGCTGGTTGATCGGTTTTAGGAAAAGAAAATGCGCGTCTTGGTTTCTCTACTGGTTTTGTTAGTGCTGGGTGGCCTTGATAATTGCAGGAGGTGGCAGTGAAGTGGTCTAATGGTAATTGGTGTCGCTATTTGATGCAATTAAGAAACTAATGGGAGCTGTATACTTGCTTTATTCTTTTTTATAAATCGTATTCGATATAATGTAATATAAATAGGAACGAAACATCTATTATAGTTTATGTAATTGTGTCACACACACACATCAATATATGAAAGAATAAGGGACTCTAGATTGAGAGTTGGATATAAGACAGGAAGCGCCCACTACATGCTGCAAGTAAGGCAGTGTTACCAAAACTATAAGAGTAAAAGTAAAGAAAATACAAAAATACAAAATAAAAGCATATAAATTAGAAGAGATACACACAAAAGAAAAATAGAAAGAACATGTTGCGAAATTAATGAAAAATCCGGGTCCGAAATATAAGCGTTAAATGCTTTACAGCGAAGAAGATAAATGAAGACCCTACGAAAAATAGTGGGTAGAGACTCATGGATAAAGTTAGAAATGATAAAATAAGACCAGGACTGAACGCAGTAGAAAAGGTAAAAATGCACACGGCACATGAATAGAATGCAAAATTCTAGGTTAACTAAGAAAGTGTGGAAAATGGGGAGTTCAAACAAGAAAATAAAAATTAGATCGAGACGGAATTGGCATGACGGAATAGGGAGAATTCTCACGCCATTTTGCGCTTGTTTATAGTCTTAGGGCTAATAAAAGAAGCGCAGGATATATTGTTAAGTGTGGTTACTAGCGAACGCGGATGATGTGGTATGTATGGCGAGAACATATACGGAGCTGTAGAAGTGCGAGATTCGAGAGATGATTCTTTGACAAGAAAGGGTCAGAGGGAGGAAGACATAAGAATGAGACTTTTGAAAGGAAGGGAAGTGGTATTAAACGGATGTTATTGCGGCAATATCGGCGCAGAGACTATTGATAGCGTGGGGGATGTGGTTCAGGAATTCCTTTTAGGCGAAAATGAAGATCTGGAAGGCATACGTAACAGCTCTCTGTTATACTGGGCGGAAATATGGATTGGGAAGATAGAGGATAGGATAGAGAGGGCAGCAACAAAATCTGATACGTTCACTGGGAGTGAAGAGATGTACTGCAGGAAACAGGGAAGGATATGGTAAGGGTGCAAACTGTGAAAAGGATGTGTTAGTTTGAAAGGGGAATGCGTGAGGGAAGATGCGGAAGTATTGTGAGAGAGGTATTTCACCAGCTGGCATATGAAGGGGCAAATGAGAGCAATATGCCTATAAAGGTTTTCTAAGTAAGTGATCATTCCTACTCTGGCGGCTGTGATAACAAGAAGGTGGGTAGTTGAAACCCCGAAAACAAATGATAGGACGAGATCAAGAAAATAGGAACGTATTATAAAACCAAGTCAAGGACTGGAACGCTAGAAGAAAAGTTACTGATAATAAGTGGTTTATTTATTGACGGATACACCTTCGCACACAAATAAAACAAACTTAAATGTAAGATTGACATTTATGTCATTGCAAATTCTTGCACTGTAACTTTGCAGTCAACTCTTGCAATGATGTTTTACTATCATGTCTTGCAAACAAGTCTTATAGTTTATTATTCCAGTCAAGTCTTACAGTTAATTATTCCAGTCTAATATTTAAATCAATTATGTCTATATGTCTAGTCTAACAGTCAAGACTTACTTAAGTATTACAGTTAGATATTACAGCGGTCTTATAAGTCTTACATTCAAGTATTGCAGTTATGTCTTAGGGTCAAGTCTTAAAGTCGTATCTTACAGTCATGTCTTAAAGTCATGTCTTACAGTCATGTCTTACAGTCATGCCTTACAGTCAAGTCTTACAGTCAAGTGTTACAGTCAAATTTTACAGCCAAGAGGTATGCATAATATTTAGAGTACTATGATACAACCAATGTAGGAGTTTTTCAGTCTACTCTCACAGTATAATCTAATGACAAAGACTTACTACAATCAAGCCTTTCAATCAAGTATCGAGGATCGGAAAGTTTAAAGACGATAAGTAACCGAATTTAAGTAGATCATTTATTTATTTATTAACTCATCGGACTTTTTAAACCGAGGAAGCAAACTTAGATATCAATATGCCGTCAACATCAGATTGGCAGTTAAGTCAAGGCAGTGTAACCTTGTAGTATTTACATTCAACTCTTGCAAACAAGTCTGAAAGTTAATTATTCCAATCAAGTCTCTTCTAGTAAAATCTTTCAGTCAATTATTATGTCAAGTCTTAGAATCAAGTCTTAGAATCAAGTCTTTCAATAAAGTCTTATCAGATCTTATAATCAAGTATTACAGTTAAGTCTATAACACTTAATATTGAGAGAAGTCTCACTGTATAATCTTGAAAAGTCTACGGTCAAGTATAGAGGACCGGAATTTTTGAAGACGATAATTAATCGAGTGTAAGTAGTTTATTTATTTATAATTTTATTGACGGATACACCTCGTCCACAATGAAAACACTGGTGTCACATTGATATGTACGTCAAGACAGAGTTAAGTTTTGTACTAGATCTTACAAACAAGTCTTGTAATCAAGTCTTAAAGTCAAGTCATACTTACACTTAAATCTCACAATTAAGGTTTACAATAAAGTATTACGGTCAATTCTTATAATCAAGTAATACAGTTAAGTAACAGTTTAGAAAATTATTAGAATCAAGCCAAAGTCTCACGTAAATGCCTTGCACTCAAATCTTCTAGGCCAGTTGTACATATAAGTCTTACAATAAAGTATTGTTAAGTCTTATGGATAGTTAAATTTAAATGTACAGTGCTGCAGCAAAGCAGAGATTTACGGCCAAGTCTTGCAGTCGAGCTTTACAGTCAAGAATGATAGTTGATATTATAGCCCGGTATTATAGTCATGATTTATAGACAAGTAATATATTTAAGTATTACTATTACAATTAATATTACGAGTATCAATATACAGTTTTACAGTCTACTCTCATAGAAAGCCTTGCAGTCAAGTCTTACAATAAATCCTACCAATAAAGTATTGCAGTCATATTTTATATTTATCAGGTCTTGCAATCAGAACTTACAGTCACGTCTTCGAATGTAAATTATCAGTCAAGTCTTGTAGGCAAATCTTCCAGTTAAGTCTTGCAGTTGTATGTGAGAGTAAATTATTACGACCAAAGCAGAAGTCTCCGTACATGTCTTGCAATAAAATCTTCTAGTCCAATCATCCAGGCAATCCTTACAATCAAATATTGCAGTTAAGTCTGACAGATAGTTAAATTTAATAGTACAGTCTTTCAATCGACGCAGAGATTTACAATCAAGTCTTGCAGTTAAGTTTTACAGTCAAGTCTTAGAGACAAGTCTTGAGGTCATGTATTACAGTCAATATTATAGTTATGTCTTACAGTCAAGTTTTAAAATCATTTTTTACAGTTAAAACTGAAAGTAAAGTTTTAGAATCAAATCAGAGTCCCATCTTGAAGTTTTGTCAGTAAAGTCTTATAGTCAAGTATTACAGTCATATCGTATAATCAAGTATAACAAATACAATTAATATTACTATCAGTGTAGAATTTAGCACTCTTACAGTCTAATCTTACAATCTGGTCTTACGAGCAAGTCTTAAAACCAAATATAGCAGATGAGTAAGTGTTACAGTTAAATTTGAGAATAAAGTGTTATAAACAAGCCAGTCTTGCAGTCTAGTCGCATAGTCAAGTATTGCAGTCAAGACCTACTGGAAAATCTAGTCGATGACGGAACGGTTTGAAAATGATAAGTAACCGAGAATAATTATAATATAATAATAATATTTAATTATTTATTTACGGATACAACTTTTTATACAAAGTTAAAAGTCCTGAAGTTAGTTTTTTATTAGTCAAATATTATAGTCAAGATTTACAGTCATGTCTTATAGTTAAGCGTTACGATCAAAACTTACGGTTAAGTCTTATAAGCAAGTATCGAAGACCGGATGCTCTGAAGAAGTAGATTATTTATTTATTAACATTTTTTAACCTTTTTCTCAAAGAAAACAAAATTAGATGATAATCTGACGTCAGAATCACATTTATGCGAAGGCATTCAACTCTTGAAACAAGTCATACAGTTAATAATTCCGGTCAAGTCTCTACGAGTCAAGTCTTTTAGTAAATGATTATAGTTATAATCAAATCTTACAATCAAGTATTATAATTAAGTTTTACAATCAAGTGTTATAATCAAGTACTGCAGTTAAGTCTTACAGTTAATATTGAGAGTAGTATATTGTAATCAATGTGGTGTTTGCTGTCTGGTTTCAAAGTATAATTTTACAATTATGTGTAACTGTCAAGTATTGCAGTAAATTATGTGTTGCAGTCAAGTATTGAGGTAAAGTACGTGTTCCAGTTTAATTTTGAGAGTACTACAATCAAGGCAGTCTTGCAGTCAAGTCTTAAAATTAGGTCTTGACCACAAGTCTTGCAGTTAACTCTTCCAATGAAGGTTTTCAATCAAGTCTAGTAATCAAATTTTGCAATTAGGTATTGCAGGCACGTCTTCTAATGAAAGTTACCCGTCAAGTTTTAAATTATAGAGTCAATTGTTGCAATCAAGGCTGAGGCTTACGTTCATGTCTTGCAGGCAAATCTAGTTCTGTCATATATTCAAGTTTTACAATCAAGTATTGTAATTAAGTCTTACATTTAGGTCTTAAAATCAGGTCTTATAATCAATTATCACAGTTAAGTCTTACAATTAATACTGAGAGTATGTAACAGTATTTGTAGCGTTTGCAATCTAGTCTCAAGGCGAGACTTGAAATCAGCTGCAAATCCTGCAATCAGATCTAGCAGTCAAGGATATCGGCCAAGTCTTGCAGTCAAGGATATCGGCCAAGTCTTGCAGTCAATTTGTGTGCAGCGTTTTGCAGTTTAGTCTCATATATGTCATATATAAATATTTCAGTTAAGTAAGTCATATAGATTAATTTGAGTCGAATCAGGTCTTACAAACAAGTCTTGCAGTCAAGTGTTCCAAGAGGTTGCCACGTCAAATCTTGCAATAAAATGTTTCAGTCAAGTCTACGGGATAAATCGTGCCAATTTTTGCAATCAAATCTTCCAATCAAGGCTACTGGTTAAGTCTTATTGTTATATTTCAGACTCTATATCGACTTCGTTCACGCCATTGTATGCGTATTTGTCTCTTCTCTACCTATGGCGCTGGTAATTGACATTACGTCAAGGTAAGGACCTATAACTCAACATATCTACTCCGGTAATGAGAAGGGTGTGAACCCCCACGCTCTAGCCAGGCGAGTTGGGGAGTGGGTAGCGCGTATAAGCTGAAAGGTATTTCTGTTTGTGTGAGGTTTGAAATCACGATCTACAGCGCAGTAGTTCAATGCCTTAAACACTGCGCTACGCTGCCTCCTTCTTCTGTGATAATAAATTGTTTCAATTAGGACTTTTATGTATACGTCTTGTAAATGAAATCTTCTAGTCCATATATACAGTCAAGGCACAGTCGTAGTAGACGTCGATAGTTACATTTTACCGTAGTGTTGCAATCAAAGCAGAGATTCGCAGTCAAGACTTGCAGTTGAATTTTGTAATCAGGCTATCAGATTGCACTCACTTTTTCCTAGAAGCTACTTGTTAAATCTTGGAATTAGGTCAAATCTTCCATTCAAGGCTACCAAACAAGTGTTACAGTTACATTTGACAGTAAATTGTTACAATCGAGGCAGATTTTTATGTACATGTGTTATGTATTGCAGTCAAATCTTCTAGTCTAGCCATACACGCAAGCCTAAAAATGAAGTATTGCAGTTAAGTCCTTTAGATAATTAGATTTAACAGCATGTGTTGCAATCATAGCAGGGATTGACAGCGAAGTCTTGTAATCCGGTATTATAGTAAATATTGTAGTCAATTATTGTAGTCATGTAATACAGGCAAGTCTTATAACCCGGTATTATAGTAAATATTATAGTCAATTATTATCGTCAATTATTATAGTCATGTCATACAGTCAAGTCTTAGAATAAAGTCTTATCGTTAAATTTAATCAAATCTTGCATTCAGGACATGCAGTCAACTCTCTTGCCATATGCTACGTTTAGACTGGCAAGTTACTTGTGACCAAAACGGCGAAAAAGGAAAGAAACAAAGAAAGTGCTGGGATAAGGTGTGTAAGAGATTCTACAAATATTTACTGAATGAATTAATAATGAAAGTTCTAGGAGAGTTTGAAAATTCAATCAAATGTCTGCATCAGATCTTGATGAACTTTTAATTATAATTAGCTCACAGATTCAAAAACAAGACAGATATTCGTAAAGACTTTAAAGACTATTATACAATCAAGATTTCATGTTAATCGTAGCATTGTAACTCGCAATGTTCGATGTTTTGCAAGATATCGCAAGAGTGCATTTCAGGTGTTTAGACTAGCAAGTGATGCTGCCTGGAAAAAGTTCCGGAAGTCTATCGCAAGTCCTGATAAGCAGACTACTGCGGTGTTGACATACGCGACAGCAGTGTCCGACAGCAACTCGCGCGAGATTTCTCGCCAACCTAAACCTAGCATTACTATCAAGTATTGCAATTAATTCTTACAAATAATGAGTATGTGTTACAATCAAACAAGAGATTGAATGTCAGTCTTTCAGTTAAGTATAATTCTCAATATTTTCAGGTATTATAGTTATGTTAAAGATTTATAATCAAAGCAGAGTCACATCTTGAAATACTGTCATAAATTTGAGTCTTACAATTACAAATAATATTGCATCCATTAATGCAGAGTTTTGCAGTCTACTCTCACAGTATAGACTTACAGTCAAGCCTTACGGTCAAGTCTTACAATCAAATATTGCAGTAAGACTTACATTTAAATTTGAGAGTGTTACAACCAAGGCAAAGTCTTGCAGTCAAGTCTTTAAATCAATACTTGCACACCAGTCTTATAGTCGTTGCAATCCTGTTTTATAGTCAATTCTTACAATCATATATAGCATTAGGTCTTGCAATCAGGTTTTGTAGTTATGTCATTCAATGAAGGCTGTCAGTCAAGACTTTTATTTATATACAATTATATTTCAGAGTAAATCAATGCGAGTCTTACGTAAATCTCTTGCAGTCAAATTTTCTAGTTCAGACATACATTCAAGTTTTACAATGAATTATTGCAGTTAAATCTTATAGATAGTTAAATTTTAGAGTACAGTGTTGCAATCAAAGCAGACATGTGTCCAGTCTTACTTTCAAGTTTGGCAGTCAAGTCTTATAGGCAAGACCTGCTGTTAGGTATAATAGTCAATAATATAGTCAAGTGTTATGGTCATGTCTTACAGTAAGGTCTTAGAAAGTGTGGGCACATCTTACAGTTACATTTGAAAGTAAATTTTTACAATCAAAGTCACGTCTTGCAATCTTGACTTATAGTGAAGTCTTCAGTCAAGTCTTATTTTCAAGTATATATTACAATTACTGTTAATATTGAGTATCAATGTAGAGTTTGACAGTGTCTTCTCACATTCTAGTCATATAGCCAAGTATAGGTTTCAGTTACAATCAATTATTGCAGTTAAATAAGTATATACGAGGCATATCCAGAAAGTAAGAGTACTGAATTTTTGTGTTAAAATTTTTTATTTAAACAAAAAAAGTACGTGAAACTTTAGTACATAATAAAAGCTATTTTTCGACATAGTCGCCATTCCTCTCTATGCAGGTGGTGTAGCGAGGTATCAATTTTTTGATGCCATCCTCGAAGTAGTTTCCCGCCAATTCCTTCGTCCACTTCTCCAACTCCTCCTTTACCTCCTCGTCGGTTAAAAACCCCATGTGCAGCTTCAGGGAGGTAAAGAGATAGTAATCTGAAGGTGCTAAATCAGGGGAATGCGCGAGATGGTTCAGGACATCCCATTTAAACGAGGCGAGCAGTTCCTTCGTGGCGTTGGCCGTGTGTGGTCTGGCATTGTCGTGCAGCAGGCAGACTCCTTTTGTCAGCATGCCTCTCCTCTTGTTCTGAATCGCCCTCTGCAATTTTTTTAAGGTCTCACAGTATCTTGCAGAGTTGATGGTCTCCCCTTGAGGCAGATATTCGATTAAAATTATGCCTTGACAGTCCCAAAACACGGATGCCATGACTTTCTTGGCTGAAATTGTGATTTTGAACTTTTTGGCGGAGGGTGAAGAGGTGTGACGCCACTGTTGAGACTGTCTTTTGGTTTCGGGCGTGTGGTGTGCTACCCAAGTTTCATCTCCAGTTACGATGGAGCGGAGAAATTCATCTCCATGGAGTTTCCAGCGCCTCAAAAACTCTTGCCCGGCCTCCACTCGATTCAACTTGTGCTGGTCTGTCAGTTGTTTTGGGACCCACCTCGCGGACAGTTTCCGATATCCGAGGGTTTCTGTGATTGTTTCGTGTAGTAGAGATCTGGAGATTTGCGGAAACATCGCAGAAAGTTCATCCACAGTCAATCTGCGATCGTCACGGAGCGCATTTTCAATTTTTTCCACAATTTCGTCAGTCACAATTGAAGGTCTTCCGCTCCTCTGATCATCATGCACAGACGTACGGCCGTTTTTAAACTCACGACACCACTTGTACACATTCGTACGATTCATAGCTTTATCACCATATGCAGTTTTCACCTCATTATAAATCTCAAATGGAGGTTTTCCCTTCCAACCGAGATAACGGATGACGCCGCGTATTTCGTACTTGGCGGGAGATTGGATTGACATTATTCACGAAACTTGTTGTCGTGTCAACAGTTCTCAACGTACTGAACTCGAACCTCGGTCTCGGTGCAAAGGGGAGGAGTCAAGCTACACTGCCGTGTGGCCAACATGATGAAAATAAAATCCCTCCGACCGTGAGAGCCTCAGTACTCTTACTTTCTGGATATGCCTCGTATAATAAAGTACTTCGGCCAAGTCTTTCAATTAACGCTACTAGTCAGATTGCACAATTAAATTCGAGAGTAAATTGTTAAAATCAAGGCAGAGTTGTACATGTATGTCTTGCAATCAAATCTTCTAGTACATACATACAAGTTTTACAATTAGGTATAGCAAGTCGTATACACAGTTATATTTAAGGGTAGTGTTTCAATCATGACAAAGACTTATACTCAGTCAATATTATAGTCAGGTCTAGCAGTAAAAGTCTTAGAATCAAGTTTACCGATAATTAGAAAGTAAAGTTATACAATGAAGGCAGTCCTGTCTTGTGGTATTGTAAGTATTACAGATCAAACAAAGAGTTAAATCTCAGAATCAGGTCTCACAATTAAATTTAAAAGAATTCTTGATTTAAAAGAAGTCTTGGAACCCTGTCTTACAGTCAAGTCTTGCATTCCTGTCTTATGGTAAAGTCTTCCACAATCAAGTCATGTTAATACTATAATAATACTTTTTACATTTAAGTCTTACAGTTACGATTTGCAGTGGAGTTTTACTAATCGCTGGTAATAACTACTCAAATGAGATTAGAGCGTTCATCAGTGAGCAGTATTACTGACAGTTAGATTTAAGAGTAAAGTATTACAGTTCAAACAAGGAGTTAAATCTTAGAATCAAGTCTTACAATTAAACTTAAAAGAATTGTTTTACTATCCAGGCAGGATCAAGTCTTGCAATCCTGTCTTAAAGTCAACTCTTGCAGTCCCCTACAATCATGGCTTGCAGTCAAATTAAGTTAATAATATAATAATACATATTTTTAATTCAAATCATGCAACAAATTTTACAGGAAGTTTTGCACGTAAGTTGTACTGTCAAGCTTTACAATCCAAGTATTGTAGTTAAATTAGAGAGTAAAGTTTACATCGAGACAAAGTCTTAACAGAGTTATGTCGCGTAATCCTGTCTTATAGTCAAGTCTTGCAGTCCTTAAATTATACCTTGGGTGAAATTAAATGAATAATACAATAATAGTTTTTTCTTAATTCAAGTCTTGCGGCAAGTTTTACAGTTAAGTTTTGAAAAACTTCAAGTCTTACAGTCAAGACTTACAATTTAAGTACTAGACTAGAGTTATGTCACACGGTCCTATCATATAATCAAGTACGGCAGTCCCATTATCAATTATTTGGATTACTTTACTTTATAACTTTACAGTTTTGTTTTGCAATAAAGTATTACAGTCAAGACTTATAATGTATGCTCAAGTCTTACAATTATCCTAGCCAATTTTCTTCCTGACAAACATTATAGTCATGTCTTACAGATAATTCTTAAAGTAAATGTAGTAATGAAGTATTGAAATTAAGGCAATTTAATTGGTTTTACTATGGACAGTCTGGAAAAAAGCAGATTATTTATAGGTGAAAATCAATCGAAACATATTTCGTGAAATCATTGAAATTACTCAAATCACTAAAGACTAGTCTAAAAACTTATCATGGCAAAATACCACTTTTGCAGGAGAATTGTGGGATTGCCAGCGATCTGATGTGGTTTAGAGAAAATTTCAAAATGCCTACCGACTACATTGCAAGCGTATCTTAGAAAAAGACTACTATTTAGACGGCTGCGTCAATTTTAATAATAGCGACTTTAGTTTGGCTAAAGACTATCGATATATTCTAGTTGATTATTATCCTTATTTTCTAGACGATTATTATAGACAGATTTTAGTCAACAGTTATCAATAATTTTAGGTTGATAGCTATCGAATGTTTTTCGTCGATAGTTTTCAATTATTTTTCGTCGATAGTTTAAATACTATCAATAATTATTACAATTCATTACTGAGATACTAAGAATAAGGTTCGATTTATAAATCGGCATTATTTTAAATCACATTTACAACCTACCATAAATCCATATAAAGGAATGAGAAGAATCCAATTTTAATCAGTCTGTATTGGAATTACTTAAAATCCTTAATTAAGCAACAATGTTCGTAAATAATAAACAGATCAAGAGATAGGAAAAAATAAGCAAAAATAAAATTTAAAGCTTTGTTTACAATGTTAAATATGGAAAGCTCCAAGAAAAACCCTTCGTGTATAAAATAGGGAGACATAAAACATATAATTAGCATGGCTAATTATTCTGTTGAATATGTACTCACTATATTAACCTACCACCATGTATATGTGAATACAATAATACTTATTGACACGCATGCCAGATTCATGTGCACGGATTCGTGGGAAATAAAGCAAAGGATTAAAATGCGGACAATTATATGTACACGCACTCTCTAGAAATTAAGCAGATAAAAGCAACAATAGTATGTATTAATATAAAAACAGTTTTGTATCTATACGAAGACATTTAAAACTATTAATTGTTATAACTTTAAGATGTTTTATATAAATTAAAATATGAGAATGTAACGTGCACTGGCCATATTTGTATAATTTATAATCAGCGGTGACGAGTAAAAACCTGTAGTATCAATAATGAAAAATATATAATTCTCAAACGTTTAATAAATACTACTTAATAGTAATAAGACTACTAATAGTAATAAGACTACCAATAGTAATAAGATTTTTTTATTGCAATTATTATTTATTACACATATAGCAAGCGATTTTTCGGTAAAGCTTTAAACATGAATTATAAAACCATAAAAAGCGAACACGTCACTATACATATGCCAAAATAAATGTAATTTGTAATTGTCAAAATTAATAGTGAATCGGTCTTAAATTACAACGAAAACAATAAATCTCATTGTTCTGTATATCACCAAAAATGTAACCCGCCCACCAAAAATTAATTTACCGCCACCTTCATTACCAATTTATTCTGGATACCAGTGGGCGCGACCGGCCAAACCGAACTAATTATTCAATACAAGAAACTCACACGTTTTCACGTTGTAATTTCCGTCGTCAGCGACGCGCGAAACACGTTTCACGCGTTTTCCTGCCCGCAGACCGCAGAACGAGCAACGCGGGTTTTATTGTTGTTTGAAAATATATATATCCACCCGTGTTGGACATAGTTTACAACGGTCTGTCCCGGCATATTTTATTGATAAATGAGTGGAAATTTGTTCATTTAATAGATGTCCATTTCGGTACATCGTGCAGATAAAGCGAGCAGGTTATTAATAATTACTAATGACTGGCGCAAAATGCCATTCGGCGTGCGCTTTTGTTTGCAACAGTGGTGATTGATAACAGTTAGTGTGATTATTTTTAACTTATACATTTGTAATTTATTACTGTTTAGTTTAAACAGACACATTAACTAGGAAAATTAAAATTTTAAACTCATTGCTTGGACTTTATGGGAAAAATATAAGAATGAAAATATGATTTAAGACAAAAAAGTCAATGAAATAACAGCTTGTTGGGAAACAATGGCAACCGAATACCTGATAGCAGTGGAAAACTAGAGAGATTGAGAGAATACTCCCAAAAACTATTAGAAGATGTGAGGCAATGGAACGGCAGATAGTGCGAAGAATACCTGGAAGGCTCCCACGCGATGATGTACAGTGTTACATATAACATTAGATCAATGGCGTCGGTAGACACATTAGAAGAACTTACATTGGTACTAGAACTAATCAAATGGGACACATAAGCGAGACAAGTTGAAGACGCGAGTGGAACACACCTTGTCGTGGTATAGCCCCCACCGCGTAACTGAATGGCGTCCCACTGCCAAGATGTTCTGAGGCTCATCACAACTCCTTGCGTGACTGAGCCTCCCTCGTAGAATTACTGCCACCTTTGACCTGTCGACCTCCCTTGGCCAACCTCTTTAGCCACCCTAGGCCCTTTCGACCCTTAGTGTTACTAAATGCCGAGGACCGAGGGGGTCAAATACTTATCTTCAACTGAAAAACTCAAAACTAACCTTATGAAATATCGATATTTTTAATAATTTTACTTCAGGCGGGTCCTGCCGATGACCAACAATCCCTCTCTAGACCTAAACCTGGGCTGCTCCACGGATTCTGTGGGGAGTAAAATCTCAACTAGTAATAATAAACAGGAAATGAGCCACTCATTTGCCAAAAGAGGGCTTGCACGCTCTCCACCAACCAGAGCTCGCTCTAAGTCATGTAATGGTATAAAAAGGAAGGCTGTGTTACCACCGACTGGAGGATTCCGCATCGGACCTGGAACCGACACCACTAATTCAAAGGGCACACGCACACGCTATCACGATCACTTCCCAGGATGCAGCAGGTATACACAGTACAATATTGCCGTGTCAAAAAAGAAGGAAACCGCGGAGACAACGGGCCTAAACATCATCAGGCCTACGCGTACTTCAATTTAAAGCACAGCGCCGCCCACGACCTTCTAGGGGCCGCGCTGAGTGAACCCAGCATCGCAGTCATGGCTCAGAAATGAGAGCTAGCATGATGCCGTCAAAATCTATAGCAAATAAAGCATAACCGGATGGGGAACGCCAACCAAGCGAGCAACCCAAAAAGAAGACTGGTCTATTGGTAGTGCGAGGCCGATGCCAGTAAAGTGGCCAACTATGCTAGAAGACTGGTTACTAGAAATAGAGGAGCAGACAGGGAGATAGGGACTCTCCAGAAGGACAAATCGCCAGAGCAAGAGGAAATTAGAACGAACCATCCTCCTGACCCTTGGGGACTCCCCTATATGCGAGGAGGGGTGATAAATGTGGTGAATGCGATCTTACCAGCAAGCCCGCTACAAACAATTACGCAGACAGCCACCATTACCGTTCGGTTAGCTGATATTTAGACATGGACCGACGGGGAGATCGAACAGGCAGCCTGGAGGCTCCCAAACAGGAAGGCTCCCGGCCCGGATGGCATCCCCAACGAACTAATTAAGGAAGCAGTCCAGACGTGCCCCGAAAAAATTAAACAGCTTTTAAACCAGTGTTCGATGGAAGGGGTGCTCCCGCCTAGTCATCATTTCATCATTCCCAAAACGGGAAAGCCGGCCAGCGACCCGACATCGTACTGACCTCTATTACTTCTCGACGAGATAGAAAAACTACTGGAACGCCTGATCATAACTAGACTTATTGATGAAATCAATGCATCTGGCGGATTGTCCCCGAGGCAATTCGATTTTAGGAAGGGCAGATCGACGGTAGACGCCATAATAACAGCAAAAACGCTAGCCAGGAGGCAAACCGGGCCCCCCTCAGGAAGAGAAGGCATTGCTTCATGGTAGAACTGGATGTGCGGAATGCCTTCAACTCGCTACCATGGAGGAAAATCCTGGAGTCACTGGAGAAGAGGGCAATCCCAAGATACCTGCTACGCATGGCAGCTATTTGGAAACCGGACAGATCCAATACGAGACCAATGAGGGGTCGAACTGTACTAACATGACCGGGGGAGTCCTTCAAGGATGGGTGCTCGGCCCGACCCTATGGAACATAGTATATGACGATGTACTTAAGCTCCAAATGCCAGAGGAAGTTAGAACAGTTGCACTCGCGAATGATTTAGCTCTAGTAATACGCGCCAGAACGTTGGACAAACATAAAAGCAGAACGGCGGAATCAGTCACCAAGGTGGCAGAGTGGATGCGACGCACAGGCCTCGAACTAGCCACGCAGAAAACCGAGACGGAAGCGGCGGTGGCCAGGCTACCCCAAATAATGGATGGCCTAGCGAAGCCCGAAGCAGGCTATTATCAGGTATCGCAAGCGCCAAGCTACTCTACGCTGCACCGGTCTGGATGGACGATATCAAGACTGCAAGGAACAGAGATAGACTACAGTGTGCATTACGACTTGGAGCCTTTACGACCATCAGAGCCTACGTCTCGACAGAAGTAATCGAAGTAATAGCAAGCATCATCCCGGCGGACCTATCAGTAAAAAAAGAACAACACAAATGGGACGCATAAGCGAGAAAAGGAGAAAATGCGAAGAATACGATAAGCTCTAATCAGAACATAATCTACAAGGGCCAGGAAAATTGTAGTTTAGGAGGCGTATACATACTGATATACAGGAGACTAACGAACAACCTAAGAATGATCAAAGCTATATGTAAAATGGTAATATACGTACCAATACAAATAAATAAACTGGAAGCACTAAAAATAATTTAAGTGTATGCCCCACAAGCTCTGCCGAAGAAGAAGAGGGGACCAAATTCTACAAGAATATTACTGAAGGAATGCGAGAAAGAAAGTCTTAGTGATCGGCAACTACAACTGCAAGATTAGCGGCCAAGCAACCCAAGACTAAAAATACATAGCATTAACTAAATATTATAAAGACCCTAAAGAGTCAAAAAAATGGACACCCTAACATGTAGATAGAGAAAAACTTCAACAAAACCCCAAACACATTTCAAACACAGTAGGCAAACATATTCTCAAGTAGAGAACGTGTAGAAGATATAAATGAAATAAATAAGAAAATAACTTGTATTCTAAAACAAGCAGCGATAGCCTACGCTCAGTCAAAATGTAAAATGACTAAAAAAAAACTAAGTCCACAAAAACTACAACGTGCTAGACAAACGATGACAACAAAAGATCAACAGTAGAATATGCGGACACAAATTACACAATAAAGATTAGAACATTGCATTATTTCGGCCATGGCATGCAGGAGAAAGATATAGACTCCTGAAACACGGTGTATACAAGTAAAATACAGGGACGGAGATCCCGGGCTTTTTCTCTGTGCCTTTATTTTGTTGAATATCCTTGTTGAATAGCCTAAGAAAGTGGTAGTTCTACCAATTTATTTCTATCTGCGATATCAAAAGACCGAAACACCATGATAATTGACAAACTTCTTAGCGGAGATGGCACTTATTAAGCAAGACGAATCAACAAATCATTCAAAACTGAATTTTCGTTATGTATTATTTTAAATATGTATAACTCGAGTTATAAAAGTTCAAAAATAAAAGGTTTATAAATGCACTCTGCATATATTTTTAAATTAATTGCACAAAATTCAATGTAACAAAAAACTAGATTTTTGGTGATTTCTTAAATTTATGAAATGTATGGAGAAATCTTAAAGTTGTAGCACAATTTAATGAAATTAACAATAAGTAACCAACATAAAAGCATTTACAAAAACTCCAAAATTTAATTGGTCCTGCCAAATTCACTCTAGAGAGAAAGTTGCATTATTTTGTATATAAATCACTAGAAATGTTGTAAATTCATCATAGAGTCGAGTGGTCGTGACAGACAGATGTGTTTACTACTTAGGCCAGCCACCAAAGGATGTTAACACAGCAAAACCCGCAAGTAAGTTTTGTTAAATTCAGTTTAGATACCATGTCCGCCATGTTCTCCTCTATGGCGGACATGGTGTCTACACTTTGAAATTGAATTAAACAAAACTTACTTGCGGGTTGTGCTGTGTTAAGGCGAATCTCGGAAAATGAAATACGGTTCAATGTTGACCTAATCGCGACGTCTTTTCTAGTCAACATTTTATAATTTTCTGAAAATATGTTTGGATATTTCTCCAGTCTAAGGATGATTTGATACTTTGTTAGGGCGAAAAAGTTAATTTTTTGTCTCGAAATAGTTAATAAAAATATGCAAAAGTAGTCAATATTTGCAACAGAAAACTATATTTACTCCGATTTGTAATCAAAATTCAACAGAAATTCCTCTAAGAGATTGCAATTTCATATTTCAAGTTTTGATAAATACAATTTGAGAATGCTTAAGTACAGTAGTATAGTTTATAGACATCCGTGAAATTATCACAAAATGTTTCATTATTTCGAAATAAATTTATTGTCGGTGCGCACCCCTCCAGTTTTTCCTGGGGCCACGGTTTATACACTCCGCAAAAGAAGTAGCAGCAGTTCCGTTAGTCTCACAACGCATTTTTCGAATAGATTTTCAGCTCGAATCCTCGAACGAGATTTTCGAAGATTCGCCTTAGCATCCTTTGGTCGGTTAGCTTGACTGGCCACCTATCTGGCAACATCCTCAGTCCTCATCGGCACGCGCTACTAGTTACGCGCTTAATGATTTCATAAAGCCTCGCCTTGCTGTTCGATCGCTACAGCCTTGGAGATTCAGTCAGTTACAAACATAGTCTTTAAACTACAGCCAAACCATGCAAGACATCTTTAACCTATACAAAAAGCTGAAGAAGACGCAGGAATACCGGATAAAGCAAGAAAACTAATACTGAGGAACAACCAAGCCATACCAATAGCAGAACCACCAGAAAATAAAGTGGCATAGAAATACAATAGGTTAGCATATCACATAGAATCTGGACCTGTGTCATGGGCCTAGAAATGAAATTAAGAAGAAATCAAAAAAGATATCAAATTCACCAAAAATATCGGAGCAGCTGGGAGTAGTAAGTAGTGGAGACTATCAAGCTCCTAGATGACGATTCCGAATATCATTGAAAAAGTTACCAATATAAAAAATCTTTATCCCGAGTATTTTCCATTTAGAGGTGTTTAGTCAACAGGTATTTACCTTAACTTGAAAGAAAACCTTTCAAAAACTGTGATAGGTGATTCGCCCTGATGGTGTTCGAACTCCAATGCTCAGTACGAGATAGACGACGGCTTTGACCACTCGGTCACTGAGCTATATAAACCACCTATATATTATATTTTCATTTTTAAAATACGACAAGTCGTAACTCCTTCAAATACACATATAATAACAATAATATCACTAGAAAATTGATTCACAATTACACGGCAAAGAAATCTGGTTGAAATATTTGATATTGGATACTAATTATATTACTAAAAACAGTACAACTTACCCTCGTAGAGGGAAGTTAAACGCCATCTGGCGGCACCACATCAATTAGCAATGCACACCCATATGGTAATAACCGTCAACATGCTCATGTTATCAGGATCACCGGGTAGTGACCATGTTGACGGTTATTACCATATGGGTGTGCATTGCTAATTGATGTGGTGCCGCCAGATGGCGTTTAACTTCCCTCTACGAGGGTAAGTTGTTCTGTTTTTGTATATAACCACTCGAGATTTTGTGTGAATTCATCCTCACTAGCTGAGCTACACTGACGAGATCTAATAAGATCGAAATCTAGATATGTAGATTGCTAAGAGGTGGGTTCACACTTATATAATATGAATTATATTACTGAAAAACAATTGTGAATTTTATCGAGATGGGAGCCGAGTTATATTATAAACACCGAATATTATTAAAATGTTGTGTTACAATTAAGGGGATGAAAAATTAGGAAATTATCAAAAAATAATAAAAGCAGATGTATTTACGTGTACATAAATATGCAAAACTGTATTTTCCAAATAGAATTTATTAATGATTTTACCGTACGAATAGGAAAGGATGGTGATAGAAATCAATAATTTTACAAAAAATCAATAATGTTAGATATAAAGAAGAGTTTCTGCATGTTACATGTAGTAATTATTAATTACCAAATTAATTCGGATAATCCAGTCTACAACCGTGGCTCGGGTTGTAACACATCTAATTTTAAGTTAACAACAAATAATAAAAATAGATGTATTTAAGTGTATATACATTTTCAAAGCTCAATTTTCGAAATTGATTTTTATATAGTTTCCTATAATTCGTTATGTCTAAAAAGCGTTATAACACGAATTGTATTTAAGAAGTTAATAAAAAGTAATCAAACTAAATATATTTCCGTATATTAAAAGATATATTTCTAAATTTTATGCCTAAATTTTCATTATACATTATCATAAAAATATACTATATGTTTTATGTTAGTTACGTAATTTAATAGGAAAATTTATATGGTAGCCACAACCAGATTTTTAAATTCCAGCACGTGAGTTGTCACGCCCTCAATCCTACATATTAAGTGCATGCAAATTAGATTAGATTGTCAATATCAACAACAACCAAGAGCAACTATTAATGGTCATGCATCAACTAAAAACAAGTCCAATATGTTGTTTTATTGTATTTACTATGTGATAATTAAATTTAAATGACGAATAAACAACGTTGTCCACTAAAAATCACGCCAGTAATAAATCAAAGGTTATCGTCCTCTTTTGCAAGGTGAAAATACTCAAGGTCGTAAGTATTAAGAGTGTAGTTAAATAAGTGGAAATATATTATAAATAAATGGATTCTAAATTTATGTGTAATTTTAGGGTATATCTATTATCGGGCAAAACATTACTATATATATAACAAGCATTTTGATATGTTATGTCTAATATTTGCGTGAAATGTCATACACATGTCAACAATTTCAGTTTTATAATTTTACTTGTTACTGTTATTAACGACTGCATCTGTTATAATAATCAACGAATCAACGTACGTTAATAATAAAAAATCAAATCAAATTGCACAACTAAGATTGTTGATATATGCTGTATGTTCACGATAATATATGATCTAACATATTAACATTCTTATATAGTATTATTTTGTATATTGACAAGTGTAAATATTATCAATATATATTAGTATGTTTAGCCATTATAACTGACACAGCCTGAAGGAGAAAAGCAAGTGAATTGGTAGGTTTTTGTGTGGATATAATACTGGATGGTTAAGGATTATGTGAAATGTAGATTTGATGGGAAACGTGCAGACAAATGGGAGAACTGGTTCGTTAAACGTTTGAGGATAAATGTATGTATGAGAGGAGGATTGTGGAAAACATTAAAAGCATGCAAGGATGAATATTGAATGGTCCTAATTTTTTTTAGACACACCACTCATTCATTGATTAATAAATACAATTCAGAATAAAAAATCTATTAACAGCAGATCAGAACAGCTGATTACATAACGAAATGTATGTGCTATAAATATGTATTTTTGTAATATATTACATAATTATTGTATGGGTCTATAAGATTAAATAGGTTTTATCTTATATTAAATGTATGTTCTGACCTTTTAAATTCAATCCATTATTATACTCGTCACGGGAATTCCAACCACAAATACACATGTACGGAAACAAATTAATATCCTATTGTTTCCATTATTGTTTTCACTATAGTTCACTTCACAAAAAAGGTATTTAGTCAATCACCTTCCCTAAGCGCGTACACCTTGAGAGGTATAAAATCACACTGAGTCTACCTGCGCGCAGTCTGATCGCCCGCGGCAAATCCCAATAAGAAGTTCGAGCACATTCCATTCAGGGACAACAAAAAAGTTATCTCTTTCAAGTCGCAATGATAATATTTGTATGGGGAATGTATGCATTTTTATAAACGTCAGTAAAATGCGCGTAGAAGGTCGGCAAAGATATTTCCTTGATGCGGAAATTATGTATGTTTGATTGATATATAATGCAGGTGTGTTAAGTATGAACGCATTTTAAATATATCTGTAAAACGAAACCTATTGATAAGTAACCGATAGAAGGTGGTGCATACGGTGGTGGTTTGCGAGCTACCAAATTATGAAAATGTAAACAAACCGTAAAAACACCTAACGAAAGACTGATGAATGTTCCAAGCACCCAAGTAAACAAAATTACACATAAGAATTCAATCATTGTTCACTAAAACGAATAGAAACAAATTCATGCCTTCCGTTTCTCCGTTAGATAATCGGAGGCTGTAAATTCAAAACATTTTGAATGCCATAGTAATAAGAGTAAACAACAGTTTCAGAGTTGGCATGCATGAAGTTTGTTATATATATATATATATATATATATATATATATATATATATATATATATATATATATATATATATATATATATATATATATATATATATATATATATATATATATCTACGTGCGAATGCTCCCATTGTCTACAATGTAAAAGTAGTATCATATAATACATGGAATTTTGCAATCTTATTAGGTAATGGATTAGTTTATATTTTTTATTTGTTACATAGATGTAACTGCCTTTCAGTGCTACTAACAAAGTTTGTAATTACTTTATCTTAAAAATAATTTTTGTTAAATAACGCAATAATTACATTGCAATTGCAATCAGTGCTAAATAACTTAATCAGTCTTTATCCATTGTATTGTGGGTTTTTATTATTATTAATACAAAACAAGCTGTAGGAAATATTATTGTACAAAATAATTGCGCTATGATCCCAAGCAAGTGGTCTCATCAGTTAAGGGATGAGGAGGAGAGTAACAAAGATTAATACCTCGCTGAAAGAAAACGTGGTTCATCTAGCCCGGGTAATAGTACCCTGTAAGGACTCCTGTTTAGGCAACAAGCGCAGAAGAGAACAATTCGTATCCGAAGTCTGAAAAGATCCAAAGGAAGAAATAGGCGAAAGCTTGATCAACGGAAATACACGAACCTTATTCCAAAGTATACTAACTAGATGGAGAAACTATTTGACACAATAGACTAACAACCTGATAAAGTATACCCACATACATAAATAGTATTCAAATTCCGTCAAAAACATCGATCGTACTAAATATTAGATATAAAAGTACAAAGGTTTGGTGGAATGACGAGATAGAAACTTGTACACCAGGATCAATATCAATATCAGAAGTAGTTGAATACAAAACGACAAGAAGATACAGCTCGATATTAATAAATAAAAAACAAAAACAAAAACAGCAATAACTTTAGCATAATGAGAAATGTGTGATAAAAATATACAAAGATTAATGCGTCTTTAGAGAAATTTAAAGAAATACTCATAATCATGAAGGTATAAAAAAAGATGAGCTCAAGTGAAAAGAATAATGCAAATATCCTACTTATACCAGCAAAGACATTGAGCGGCCACCATGAAAACCTCTTAACTGAAAAGCTGAAAATAGAGACGAGTATTTGAATACGACCACCAACACCATCAGACATAATTATCGAGGACTAAGAAATCAATATCGATTTAATATAAATTCTCTCGAAGGCAGTAATGCCATTAATAATTTAATAATTAAAATAATGTCAAGTTACGACCATAAAACTATATCATATGCCTACCAGAGTCACTGAAAGTACATCTACAGTAATTGATGATGAATAAAAATTCTGGTAAATGAATGAAAATAGATCTAATTATATCAGAACAAAGTTTTCTAGCGTGGTAGTGTGCAATTCGGCTCCCGCGTTATAGAGCGAAATCTTTGCGAAACTAACGTTTTATAGTTTAGCAGTGCAGATGTGGTGGACGCGAATGACATTTTTAACATCAAACACGTGGTCTCCGTGTAATCTGGTGGTGCTAGAGCCACGTAAACGGATCTTGGTCAACCAGGAACCAACAAAACGGGATGACTTCCAGTAGTGTACGTGCGGGATTGGTGTTTTTTGTTGGGAAGAGTTACGAGGCAGTGTTTGGTAGAAGGGGATCGATGCACTCTCATCCACCACCCACCAGCAAGCTCCCGACTCACAAAAGAGGAAGGCCACCACCTACCGGGACCCTGTGTGAGCTTGGAGGTGGAAAGGAAAGCAGAACTCGAGGAAGTCGTTAAATGCCTCGAGAGTTCATCAATGGAAAATCGGACCCGCAAGGCTGAGGCAAAGCAATGAATTATTAAACTTCTATCGGTCCGAATTAGGTATAGCAAGGCAAGAATCTAAAGCAGGCAGGAGGAATCAAGGTACTAGATGGGGGTGGAAAAGAGGACCTCCAGGCTGGTCTTCAACCTGAAACAGAAACAGCGCTTCGGAAGCAGGTGGAACTTCAGGAAGTGCAAGACATGGTAGCCACCCTCAAGTTTGTGGCACAACTACGCCAAGCTTTGTTACGAGCAGGGGTATCTCACGTGGCAGGTAGTCACCAGGACGACGACCGGCTTACTCTCATAGCCCATCAACTAGACGAGGAGAAAAGGGGTAGTGCGCAAGACCAGGCGACTGCTCCCGAACAAATCTACGAGCTGCGAAGGAATGTCGCCTAACTGGAGAATAGAGTCGCACTATGCAAGGCTATTTTAATGACGAAGGATCGCGGATTCAGCAGGATGGCATTCGCGTGGCCGGGGTCCCGCGATATTAATAGAACGAACGTAAAGAAGATGGTGGGAATTCTCATAGCATTGGTAAGGCAGTCAACATCTTCATACGAAAACCTACAAGCAGAAGACTCGGAAGTCCCTTCACCGAACACCAAACAAGAACTGGCAGTAGAACCGGCCACGATAGCATATCAGCTCATAACGGGTCGGGAGATAGCGACAAGTAGCTGAGCAATGGTGGTGAAAAATAGAGGCTTCAAAAAAACTGGTTGGTAGTGACCTCAAACCAAAGCATTGTGCGAGGACTGTGTTTGTAGACGCATGTCCCTGTTAGCCAGGACGATATTCCATGTCTAGAGATCAGAAATGCCATTACTGGCAGGAAACTTGGCACAATTAAGGTTCACTCAAATAGGCCGGATTAAGCCACATCGGAGTTACTCGTCAAGGGCTCGGACAACCTTAGCAAGTAGAGCACGTAAGAGAAGCGATGGGGTGAGAAAGTCGATGTAGAGTTGAAAAATTCCGAATAGATAACTACCGAAGAGAACATATTGCAGGCACTCGGAGAAAACCGGCTAGCTTTCGAGAGAGTATCTGTCAGATGGACTAGGGCCCTCTGGATATGGTCTCCCTACCTCTTGAGGACGCTCAGCGACTTGTCGCATCTCAGCTGAATGGATCTGGGTAGGTCTCTCCAAGTGTCCTAGTACATGGGGATGACACAGTGCCTCAGGTGTCTGGGCTTTGGTCAACTACGGCGGAATGGAAAGCTCATTGTGCTGCATAAGGTGTTTATCGATGGATCAGGCGGAAGCGGTCAGTAGTAACGACCCCAGATGTATCGCCTGTGAGGACGGGGACTAAGGGTTGCTTAGCGGAAGGTAGAGGCACCTCGTGTACAACGGATTCGGAGGCCACGCCATACGGTAGGACATCCTGTTGCAGGTCCTCCAAGTCAACCTGTACGAATCCCGTGCGGGACACATTGTTTTGTCAGTGTAAGTGACTACACGGGACACCGGTATCGTAATAGTATCTTTTTGCTTCAGCAGCCCATACGGCTAACTGATTCGTGCCAGTTCTGGAGCCACAGTCGATCGACGGGGTACTCCAGGTAGGTGTATCGTATGGGCCGAGCTAAGTGGGGTTGTATTTGTGTCCCGTTACGCTTCGTCCAATATCCGGGCTGCGGAGTTCGGGGAATGGCTGACGATTCTCGAGGATTGCATTAGCGTGGAACCCGGACTGGTCGCAATGAACGAGAAGCTGGTGGAGTGAGGTGCGTTCGTACGTATCGACGTCGCGAACCCCATAAGCTGTTGGCATCCCTGAACCTAAAACCGGCAAACGTGGATGCCTCTCCGACTTTTAAGCGAGGGGTTAGTGTATCCACCATCGATATAATGGTGACTTCGGAGAGACTCAGCATCAGAGTACGGTGGGGATGGACTATGCTCGAGGACGTGACCACAACTACATTTCCTTCGGCCTGGCCTGCACGAGGAGAGATAATCCCGTATTACTACAACCTCCCCAACGATACTTACGTGGTTTGAAGAGTAGACAAGGCCGCTCTATTGGCTCTCTTAGAAGCAAAATCCCGTTGGTCTAGAAACACAGGGGGAGCGGAGGACCAATGTAAGGAATATATGAATACGCTAAAGTCTGCGAGTGTGCAATACCTAGAAGCGGCAACGTCCCGAGAACCGACATTCTACTGGTAGAATGAAGAGGTGACATACCTCGACAACGACCCCTGGGACTTGCCGTACAGGATCATCAGAAAGGCTCCGCTGTACTCCACAGCGTAAACGTCCGACATCGTTCCCACATAACTGTCGAAGAAATCACGCCAGCATTGCGGAGACTGCGATCCCGAAAGGCATCCGGAGGCGACGAAAGTGGCGCTACCTGGCAACCCAATTTGTGCGTGTTTAGTAATAAACGCCTGCATTCAAGACGGTATCTTCCTAGTAGAAATTAGGCAAGCCTACAAACGACCCGTCGGCCTACAGGTCCGTCTGCCTTTGCAATGGCCAAACTCTGGAAAGAGTACTACCGAACAGACTAGAGGAGTCTATTGACCGGACAGGTGACCTGTCAGAGTTTCATATCGAATTTAGGAACGGTAGGTCAACATTACACGCGATTCGAGTGGTGAGGGAGGTCGTCGCATCCGTAAACTCGGACCCATATAAGAGAAAGCGGCATTACGTGATGGTGACACTGGATTTCCGCAAATAATCTAATACTCTATATCGGTCCAGCATCCTACGGACCATGAGGAAGTTCCTGGTTGCTCCGGATGCTGAAGAGATACCTGAACAGCCGGTGGCTATACTGCGGAGACGGTATTGGCGCCAACGCTCTCTCGTTACAGGCTACAGGGGGTGTCCCTGTGGAATGCCACCTACGACAGTGTTCTCAGTCTGGACTTTGATGCCGTGATACAAGTTATAGGGTTTGTCGACGATCTGTCAGTATTGACCATGGACCGCTATTCAGATGAAATAATGTACAAGGCAAACAGAGACATAAATGAGGTAGCACAATGGACGAAAGTTCTCAATGCATTCCAAGTTATTTCTGGTCTTCCTCGTTTATTTTAATCTACTTATAAACTACCATAAGTAGATACAATAAACGATGTAGACCAGAAAGAACTCGGAAGGAAGAAAAAACTAAGGCAATGGGAACTAGAGACCTAAGGAGCGACAGAAGCACCTGAAAGTTTTTAAAACCTATCAGACAATAGAACAACATAACATTTAATAGTTCATTTCTTGAAGATTCCAATTTGGAAGTGTCTGTGTATTAATTATTACCTTCTGTAGCACAAAACACAATGACAAACTTAAATCAATTAATAAATGTGAAATATTATTTTAATCCAATTTGTAGTAACGAAAAGCACACGTGGGGTGGATTTGGTATGTGTCGTATTAAAATCGCTATGGTATAGTACTAGAGCTGCTCCCAGCGATAGGAATAGGCGATAGTAATTTTTTTGAAAAATCTCGTTCGCAATATTTCGTATAGTACCCGCCATATATGGCTATCAATGCGGAGCCATGTGTATAGTCTATATATATATATATAAATTAAATTTCCAATTCTGTTACACATACATTTCAAATTTAAGCCGGGTGTTCTGCAGTGCAGTGCATTATTAATATATATTTATCGTAGGTTATTTAATGTTGGTTCTTTATTTATCTAATAACTTTTATTTATTGGTTAGAATAACTAGGTTGTTGAATTTAGGTAAATAGGTTTGAATTTGACCGAAGGGAGGAAGCTGACGGCCTGTTAAGATTACTATACTATATATACTATAATCCTATACATTATACAGGAGTATTGTAGAAACATAAAAAGTATGAATCTGGCGCACTTCCATCGTATGTATAATTATGACTACCAAAACTTGATAACATCCTATTTTATTATCTTATTGTGATCTAGGGGTCTATTCTGTAAATTCAAAGTAACTAGCGTTTGCGGAGCGTGGTGCTGAAACAGTTGTTTATTGGGTGCCATGGGTAACAAACCGGTCTGATCTTTTACCAGACCGGTCTGAAGTTACTAAATAGACCCCCTGTAAAGTTACGAGATTTCCCGGATTTCTACTTTTAATCTGTTTACTCTTATTGTCATGGTGTTAAGAATATTCTTTACAATTGATCGATCTAAAGTTACAGAAAGATATTCGTTGTTTAGATCAGCTGTGTTGCTTTCTCACTTCAAACCAGACCTCTAATTGGCTGACGGATGAATGTAGACAGAGAAAGGCAGCTAAATAGGTTAACAAATTCCTCTTCAATTAAATTAAAAATTGTATTAAATACAATTTATAAAATCTTTCGTTGATAAATATTTAATTAACTTGTTGCATTACACATTTATAAATTTGAATTATGTTTAACCGCATTCAATTCAATTAGTTGTGATTTATTCGGCGCATTATCACCGCCACAACAAAATATCATCGAACCAATTTGAAAACTGCTATAAAACATTTCCGGCTGATTTGTTTTACATAAAACACTTTGGGCTGTGATTGACGGTGGTCGTTTGTATCTCGGAATAGATTGCGACCGTGCCGGGCGTTGATGAGGGGCCGAAATTGTGCGTTCATTCGTTTGCACCCTTCAGCGGGACGCTTTTCCAAAATTAAGAGAATACATCACATACATTCGAAAGTATTTGTTCAACGTAACGATCGCGCAATTTATATGTAACTGCGCCCGGCTTTGTTTCGCCCAGCACGTGTTTGCTGAGTTCTTATTACGTGAGCAGCACTCCCATATTAAAAGATTAATATTTTCAGGTTTTGACGCAGAGCGCTGCTGAAAGGTTTTACTTGTTGTGTGCTCAGCCTTAAATGTGAGTGTTTAATTGCATTATTGCAGTCATATCCGTTTGTTTGGTTTAGTTATTAGGCGAATGTTTAGCAATAAACGTAATGATAAGTAATTGAAATCTAGATTCATAACAAACGTTTACGAGAATTTTATCTGCAAATATTTACAACTCTCCTAAGCAGCTGTTAGTTAAAAATATTAAAAATTCAATTTTTCGTGACATCATAACACATGCATTAGTAAAATGCATTCTGATCTATGCGCAATGATACTTGAAGTTACAAATTGGCTATAATGTGCTTAATATAAAAAAGACCTTCATCTGGTATAGAATCACCAAAAAAACCTCTGTCTTCTACAGCACCCAAAAAAAAACAATTTATACACATTCTATTACATTAAATTAAATACACACCGCCTCCCACTGGTCCCCCTCTGTCCTCACTAACTTCCTTTCCCACGCCAGTCTCTTGCAGAAATCCACGCATTTCCCATTATCTCTTAACTATTCACTCACTTTTTTTAAATCAACTACTCATTCTACTTTCACTCCCTCACATAGGTAGCCAAGGTGCGCACGTGTCGCTTCCTTTACTACACAGCACTTTCCTTCCTCCCTTTTCTAACTCGCATTTCACTCTTGTCATAATAAGAAAAAGGCTCCATTTTCTATAATATAGTAGTCATAAAAATTCATTTCAGTAATGACAATATTACGGTACGAAACAAAACCAACGCCGAAGTATCAAGAATAAGGCGCAGTTTCTGAGAAAAGTTTCGAATAATGGAACACGACCTATATGGAGGGCAGAGGAATGTATGAAATAGGAAAAAAACCGATTAACGAACCAATCCAAGGAAATTCCTTTTAATATTTTAAATCACATTAAAAGTCTATATAAACAAACCACAGACGTGCAGAAGGACCCAGACCATCTGGAAGATATGGAGCACGAAGATAACAGGATGAAGACTCGATAAAGGAAACAATTGCCTCAAACTGAAGAACGAGAAATCTCTGAGAACAAATAGCATTACTAGGAGATGTTAAAATACGCAAGGATGGCAAACTAAATAACATCTCTCTTCCAAAAGGTACTGTAATCTGGAACTATCCCAGTGGAAATAAAATCAAAAACGAACCTAATATGTACCGAGGAACCAGTACAAAAATAGAGATATTAAACAGAGATACGCAACGACCTAGAATTCGTACAACGTGAACTACCGCCCTACAGAAATCCACAAAAAAACTAATAAACAACTATTTTGCAGATACCTATCGGATAGGATGGAGTATCAAGCAGTAGACAAAATTCCAGAATCAGTGGACCACTTGGAGGCCTGTGTGAAACACCTACAAAAATCACTGATTTCATCATATGAGGACTGCTGTCCCATGAGAAAGGCGGGCTTAAGAGCTTCTGCACCCCCTTGGTGGAGTGCAGAGATCAACTGTCTCCGATCCAAGGCCAGAAAAACTTTCAACAAGGCAAAAATAGAAATGATATAGTTCTATGGGAAGCTTTTAGTGATTCAAAAGCGAAGTCAGGAACTGACAAAATACATGGAGAGCCTACTGTAATGGCATTGAGTTCACAGCAGCAGCTGCTCGTCTGAAGAGAGTAGCCTCAAAAGACCCTGTACAACAACTTAACTCGCTAAAACGGGAGGATGACACCTTCACGGTAACACCCTCCCAAACTATCGAGGTACTCCTAGACACCCACTTTCCTGGTAATCAACCTGGAGGTCTTAACTTAGCAACTGATCCTCATCTACCTGATTAGGAAGATAGGCTGAATGATAAGTATAACTAAAATAGAATGGGCAATATCAAGCTTTTCATCTTTTAAGTCCCCAGGACTAGATGGAATATTCCCAGCAGTGCTACAATGGGGGTTAACCAACATTATAATCACATTGGTGTAAATATTTAAAGGTTGCATTGCTTTTAGGTACATACCCAATACATAGAGAGAGGTTAAAGTGACCTTTATACCCAAACCAGGCAAAGTAGATTACACACTTGCCAAGTCATTCAGGCCCATCAGCCTAACCTCATTTCTATTGAAGACGCTGGAAAGGCTATGTGATCGTGAAATCAGGGACGGGCCGCTGAGAACGTACCCCATACATCCGAAACAGCATGCCTACCAACCAGGACGCTCAAAGGAATCTGCCCTACATCTGGTGACCTCTAAGATTGAGGAAACACTAGAACATAAAAGTTCGTTGCTTGCCACCTTCATTGATATTGAAGGTGCTTTTGACAAAACAACATTTAAGAGTATTGATAATGGTCTGACATCTCACGTGTTTCACCCCACTATTAGGGGCTGGATAAAAAATATGCTTGGTCTAAGAACAATCCAAGTAACACTAGATGACGTAACATCAAAAAAATTTGCAGGAAGAGGCTGTCCTCAAGGTGGAGTCCTCTCACCCCTTTTATGGAACCTTGTAGTTGATAGCCTCCTCCTGGAATTAAAAAACTCAGGATACTATGCCGTTGGCTATGCCGACGACAGGATCACTAGATCATGATAAATGGCAGTTTTGAAGGTGTACTCTGTAATCTCATGTAGAGTGCCCTAAAGATTGTTGAGAACTGGTGCGATAGCCATTCGCTAACAGTTAACCCAAAAAAGACGGAGCTGATATTGTTTACGAGGAAGTGGAAACTCGACTTCATGAACACGCCAACTCTCTTTAAGGTCCCTCTGACTCTCACAGATAAAGTAAAATATCTAGGATTAATCATGGATACAAAACTGAACTGAAATAAGCATATAACATCCAAGCTGGAGAAAGCTTGCATCTAATCAATGCCGCAGGGCGGTTGGTAACACATGGGGCCTGTCTCCTAAGATCATCCAATGGATATATACCGCGATCATAAGATCAACTATCGCATATGGTGCAATAGTCTGCTGGTCGAAAACCAAGCAGGTTACAACAATCTCAAAGCTATAACACATCCAGCGGATGGCGTGTCTTGCCATCACTGGCGCTATGAGAACAACGCCCACGGCAGCTCTTGAAGCACTGTTATGTCTACAACCACTTGACCTTCTTATCATTGGACACAGGAGCATACTGAGGGAAGCTATCAAACTAGACCCCCTCATATAAGGTAAGTGCGACAGAATTCTACCCAAAGACTGTTTTGTCATTTTCAGACCATCATTACAGTGGATGGTATCCCACAAGGCGCCAACATAACCATGTATACTGATGGATCCAAAACTAAGACGAGTGCTGGCTATGGAATATTCTCACCAGAACTCGATCTCAAGATAAGTGCACCACTTGGAAAACTCACGTCAGTCTTCCAAGCTGAATTTACAGGAATACTAAAGTGTGTTAAAATTTTAGCTGAACGGAATATTAAGGATAAACATATCCAAATACTCACCGACAGCAAAGCAGCTCTAAATGCGCTAAATGCCAATACATTTGTGTCGAAATAGCTATATTCATGTCTTCACAGCCTGGAGGAGCTAGCTAAATATAACAAACTAGAACTCTGCTGGATCAAAGAACATAGTGGCATCAAGGGGAACGAAATAGCAGATGAACTTGCCAGGAAGGGATCCTTACATCCTCTAAGAACCCAAGAGGATGAAATACTTTCTGCAGGTACTCTGAAAAAAATAATAGAGCATAGGACACATGCTCTTCACAAGGTAAGATGGCGAGAAACGCCGGGCTGCAAGCAATCAAAGGTAGCAATTAGGCAACTTTGTAAAATTGCAGCTTCGGCCCGCCTTAACTTATCTAGAACTAATCTGAAATTATTGACAAACATCCTAACTGGCCACTGCCGGCTAAACAAACACCTACACACGATAGGTCTGGTGGACAGCCCGTTATGTAGAGGGTGCAATGAAGAACTAGAAACAGCAGAGCATGTAATATGCCTCTACCCAGCTCTAGTAAACACCAGGCATCTAATACTAGGGAAGTGCTAGATTAGTATGGTTAGCATTGGCAGCTCCACACCCGCCAGAGTTTTGCAGCTTGCGCACAAAATTGACTGGTGGGACGAGTGAGCAGCCTTAAAGGGAGGTATCACAATGGGCCCATTTTGAGGCCTAAGTGTCTGTAGCTATGCTACCCTCCAACCAACTATCCAGAACTATCCAGAATATCTACCGAGGAATCTGCATACTCACAACAATCATGCAATTATTTACGCAATTATATTCTTGCCGATTAGCTTGAACCCTCGACAATGGTATGGTAAAACTAGTTCAGCTTTTTCGTGCAGCAGTAAAAAAGACGCTGATTGTAAACATGATAGCCAATATGAGAGTTAACGATGAACACTGGTCATGAGATGTTAAGAAGACGAAGAGATTGTGACAAATTGTTGTGTCCCGAGGAACAACAAAGCTTCCGAAAAATAGATAACGAACGGATGAAATACTTACTTAGAAAACCTAAATTGGCACATTCTCATTTACAATACATTTCTCACTTACAATACAATATGAAACTCTATGCTACAAGATACTCTTAAAACAAATCACTACATGCTATCCCCCCGCACACTCCGTAAGTTGTCCCGAATTCGCCGGTTCTTTTTACAATGATGCTCATTATCATGCCGCCTCCCCCGTGCTCCCCAGTATAAATAACCATTCCGCCCTTCATCCCGTGCCCTCTCTGTCCTTTTTATACCTTGGCATACTCTCCAATGTTCCCCCTTCGCACACAGTGTACACTCTTTCATCCAGAACCGGTTTGCCTTCTACTTACTACCACCTTTAAATCTCGCATATATCCTTTGGATACCTTCCTGCTCTCTCTTTCTAAAATATGAAGGCCCCATGCTCTTGGATCTCTTCATATATTATATTTTCGTTTGCCCAATTTTTCCCCACTATTCTTTACTGTCGTCGTCTCCCTTTCCGACATGCCCACACTCTCATATAGTTTCCTGATATCATCTCCTGTAGATTTGATTTGTCATATCACTCCCATTGTGCAATGGTGAAATACCTCTCTCACAATACTCACTCACTCACTCCCCTTTCAAATTTGCACATCCTTTTCACTGATTCCACCTTTACCACATCCTTCCCAGTTTCTTGAAATATAATGTATGCAGTTGTTATATAGACACCCCCAATGAACGTTTCAGGTTTTGTTGCTGGACCCTCTCTATCCTATCCTCTATATTTTCCGCCTTACACTTCCGCCCCATGTAAAAGAATACTCTTCAGGCATGTCTTCCAGATTCCATCATTTTCGCCTGAAAGTAGTTCCTGTACTGCATTCCCCGCACTATCCATACTCCACTATAAGTGATATGGGTACTTTTATTGCTATTTTGCGTGCATATGAACCACAGATATTTGAACTCCTTCCCTTTTTCTATTCTTCTTCCCTTCTGTTCAAACGTCTCATTCTTGTGTTCCGTCCTACTAGCTTACCGTAACATTTATCCACTTAACGCTTAGTTCTCTAATGTCAAAGAATCTCTCTAATTTCGTACTCATCTTCAAATTCGCACTTTTTCTCGCAATATATACCACATCATCCGCATACGCCAGTGACCACACTTTCTGCCTCGCCAATCGCCACTTTCCCGTCCGTCCCTTCCTCATCAACTCCTGCATGTTCACTATGCAGGGTGTTAGGTAATTCGAGGGCAATCTCTTAAGTGATGGTAGAGATTAGTTAAACTAGCAAGAATTCGATTTTTTATTTTTAAATTCGTCTTCGTCTTTGGTAACTGGAGGACTTTTAAGTAGACCAATGAGAAAAAATAATCAAATTGCCATGAAAAATATATGACACTGACGTTTATAAATTTCAATCAAAGTCGTAGCGTCAGTTGTTCATTATGTAGAGTTTTCATGAATACACCGATATGATTTTAATTTATGGTGAAGTGCAACAACATAATTTATCTGCGGTAAGATTATATGGAGAAAGGTTTCCGAATAGAAGAATTGATAGTAGACGCCCTACAAACCATAAGCAGTTAACCGAGATTAAAATATACTAAATTTAATTGAAGGGGATCCTACACTGAGCACACGAACAATTGCTGTACATGTAGGTACAACAGACATCACTGTATGGAAAGCATTGAATAATGAAGGCATGCATCCATACCACGCGGGTACAGGGCTTATTACCGGGAGGTCGCCAACGCCGGCTAATCTTTTGTCAGTGTCTATTGAGAATGGATCAGGAAGAGCCAATGTTTTTGCGGAACAGCATGTTCACAGATAAGGCATGTTCACTTAGCAAGGCCGGTGCATCAACAGCATCGGGTTGCTATTAATATTCGGGCAGGTATTTACAACAAAATAGTTGGTCCATTTATATTACCTCCAACACTAGATGTACCAGACTACTTACATATTTTAAAGAATGAGTTGGAGAATTATCTCGATGGTATCGAGGAGAATTCATATGTGGTACATGCAAGAAGGTGCACCTCCTCATGTGCAACGGCATGTTGTTGGCTATCTGAATACAGAATTTGGTGGTCGATGGACGCAATGCCCCAGTTGCTTGGCCTCTGAGGTTTCCGCAGTTTACAAACGAACCTGCAAACGTGGATGATATATAGCGTTCAAGGCCTTAGTTAGAATTGCAAACAATCCTGAAATGTTTCAATTATATGCTGCACATGTCAGAAGACGGTGGAAATTTCGAAAATTTGTTATAAATTAGCTTAAGTACTTTTTTTATAATCACTGCTCCAACTGTATACTCCTATTAGTTTAATGTAATCTAGAAGGTATCCTTGCCGATTCCCCAATGTGATCACAAATACCTTGGGCACCTCTGATCCCACCCTTATCCCCAAGCTGGTAATTGATGCATGCGCTGTCTGTTTGTTACTACATTTGGCGATACCCCCTTTCCCCTTAAGAGGTCCATGAGAATTTTCCTATTCACAGTCTCATATACTCTTTGTCATACTACAGTCGCCCAACCAAATAATGGAGGGACGCATTAACGTAAGATTGAAGGGAAATAAGCATAATAACTTACGTGAGAAAAAGGCAGCCGAAAAATATAGATGAGCTGCATGCCAGAACGAAAAGTACAAGGAAAGCTAGAATAAAAATCTTAATCTTTTTTTTACCAAAACCCTTGAGGATGAGATTGTGCCACAAATAGGTATAGCCAAGGAAGAACAAGTAAAAACATAGGACCACGATTGATGCAATACTTACCCTACTACAAATTTTCGAAAAAATGTCGAATATAAGAAACCAGCGTTCGTTTGCTTTCGTGGAGCCCACACAGGCCTTTGATAGAATAGACTTACCGGACGTTGAGAAGATTCTGAAGCAAGGTGTGAGTCCCAGAGTCAACAAAATAATAAGTAAAAAAGGACATACAAGGAATAGACATAATAGAATAAAGCTCGTGATAAATAATAACCTAACCGACGATACTCGTCTGCGCGGGTATCAAACAAAGGTATTGTCTGAGTCCAACACTCTTGAATACCACCATAGATGATATTATTGGAGACGTAAAAACTATACATATCGGATATAGAATGGTCAGCAAAAAAATCAGTATTATATGCTATGCGGAGGACGCAGTAATCATGGCAGAATATGAGGACGACCTACAGCATTTACTTCATTGGTTCGACATAACAAAACCTAAATCGATGGTGATGTCAAAGGAACCCGTCAGATACAAAAGGTTCATAGAAGGCAACAAGTAATGCGCTTCAAATCGGCTCTGAACTATCGAGTAAAAACGTTCTAGACAATGATGCTCACAATTAAATAAACAAAGCATGTAAAATTTTCGAGAGTAAAGTTCGCATATATAAGACCTACCACAGGTCTTATCTGGGCACACGTTCCTGGGCACACGTTCTCTTTTGCCAATTATGCCGAATGTAGTCTTGGCCAGGTGGGCGATTTTTGAGTAATCGTTTTGGCCATGCGATATAATGCGTACATGTTTCATAGCAATAGATCAATAGCATTCACTAAAAATGAAGGTAAAATTTCATCTACTGCCAATCATTTAGTTTTGATAAAGATAGCGATCACCATTCACAAATGTAAGAGTCAAAAATCGACCCTACTAGCAATAATAGCGAACATCTCCTATGCATTGAAAATCGCTCAAAAATCAGAGCAGACACCAAGAAGACAAAAGGACGACTACGAACTACGCAAATCAATACCCTGTCAACCATAACTGGTCTTACCCTCAGAGATAGAGTGTGCAACGAACAATTCCGAAAATACGGTGTAGTCAATGATATAGTACGATGGACAATATCAAAACGCCATAAGTAGAACCAGCACGTACTACCAATGAACGGTCATAAAATAGCTAAAGAAGCCGCAATCATTACCGAACACGAGGCCCGTTGGATGCCTACCCTAAAGGTGAAAGGACAGGTGGACTTCCGGATCACAGGAGATACACCTTAGTTGAAGATAAATAGTGCTTCATTGAGAATAAGAAAAAGAGGCAGAGGAGGCTGTGAAGGCAAAGAAAGCAGAATTTAACTCGAATCTACAATGACAGACAACAATGCACTGAATAATGTAGAAGAAATGATCACTTCCCGTTAAGAGTAAAGTTGAAGGGAAATAAGCAAACAACGTACGGGAGAAAAAGGCAACCGAAACATTGGACGGAGCATACCAGAAGGAAGTGCAAGCAAAGCTGGAACAGACATCGCAATCAGGCGTCTTTAGAGCATTTGGAGCATATTATTAAGTAAGAAATGATCAACAAAAAAACCAAATGTGTACAAACAATTTTGATTATACAGGGTCTAGTAATTGAAATAGATAGATACTAGCTCGGTGCAGGTCTAGTATTTGAAATAGATAGATACTAGCTCGGTGCAAACTTGAACAAGAGAAAGCTGAGTCTAAGAACAAATGGTTATATATTTTATTGTCACTGAGTTATTGAACTTTTTATGTAATAACTTGAGAAACCCATAGAATAAAAACTACAAAATAAATATTGCGTAAGTGAAATTAATTTGGGAAGTTACTGTATTTGAATAGCATAACAATGTTTAGCTATCTATCTATATTTATACTATATATTTTATACTTCGGGAGCTGATCCGGGCTGTTTTTCTTATGTTAGCACAGCCCGGAACAGCGCCCCGACGATAAACGAAAGCGGTTTATGTTCATATAACACTTTTTTCTTTAAAGTGCATCAGCTTTTGCCTGAGAGAGTTTAGTAGACCACCTTGTATAGTATTTTACTTATTAATCTTTAAAAATCATAACAAATTAATCTGTATAGTTTACATTATTATAAAATCAGCGTTCTTTGATAGCATAATAACATAGCTATACAAACAGCCGGAAAATTATAACCTACCAGTATGTATTATGGCAGAAGACGAAGAAAAATGCCGGAAATATTATTCATTACTACTGGCAAGCGCGCCTTGTTTGCAGGCCCATTCGTCTGTAGGCTGGCGTGCTAACAATCGGGAACGAATTTATGAGGGCCTGCTTTGATGATGATTCTTTGATATGCAATGGATGAAAGGAAAACCCGACTCGCGTTCGGCTCCAGCTCAATTAGGTGCAATAGAAAATGCCGGAACTGGCCTAAATTTATTTGTGTTCCGGAGCTTTGGAAGCCACAGGTAGAGATAACGTAAAATTTTCACGGTTACAATATTTCATTTCTTTCATTGTCCATTCATTTCATTTTTTTATGAAAAATATATTATTATTATTATTATTTAGGAAATATTATCTTATATAAGTCATGTAATACAAGTTATAAATTTCCGGGATAATAAATAAATTGCAAAGCAAAGTTGTTTATAGACTGGTGATACAAGAAAATTAACAACAACATAGTGGAAGGTCTTAGTAAATTATAAATATCAATCAATTACATATGGTTAATTAACTTGTTTGAATATGCATATCGAGTTTCATTAATATCCAAGAGCTATATCTCGAGTTACAGAGGTTTTAAGAAAAATCGAGATAAAAATTTAATGTGTAAAATAAGAACATAAAATTGCGGATTAGGGTTAACTAATCATTATTAATATAATAGGTCAATTTTCATTATTATTTAAAAACTGCAACTTTGGTTTGAGACATATAAGTTTTATAAGTTGTTCATAAAATAACAGCCGTTTAGAAATTCTTCAATAATTAATTTGTAAATTGCCAATGTCAAATTGCAAGCGATAATTAATTAACTAATTTTTATTATGCACGCAGATTTTTATTAATAATAAAGTGACTTATATACCTTATATACCTATAGAATTTTTAACAAGATAATGGCATGCTACAAATCCGTCAAAAATGTACGTTACAAATGTCAAATTTGATATAATTAAATCACTTGTATTCAATAAGCAAGTCGATTTTAATTAATATTCAAATAAATTTAATTAATTAATTTTTAAAATTTGTCACAATTGAATAATTGAATTATAATATGCATGCCAATTTTTATTAATAATAATTTGCTATAACATGACTTATAGTCATAAGTTGTAATTAAATAATATATGCTACTAATCAAGTTGCGCTTTTAAAATATGTTAAAGATTTAATTTGTAGGTTACAAATGTCAAATTTGACATTATGATTAACTCAGTTGTATGCAATAAGCAACTCGATATCATTAATAAATATTCAAGCACGATAACTAGTGTTAGAAGTGATTGATTAAATTAATTGAAAATATAAATTTTTAGTTAGAATTATTACTCTAACTCGAAGGGTTTAATCCTTCTAAGTCTGAAATTTGCGGATACGGTTTTGTGCTTTTCAACTATTCGTTTGATTCCCTCCTTTATAAAGGGAATCTTCAGGTCCTTACATAGATCCATATATTGGAGTACTATAACAAGACTTGAAGAAGTTTTAATAAAATAATATATGCTACTAATCAAGTTGCACTTTAAAATTCCATCCAAAATTTAATTTTTACGGTACAAATATCAAATTTTACATTATGGTTAATTCACATATCTTCAATAAGCACGGCAATTTTTATTATATTCACTCAACCTCGAGAACTAGAGTGTTTGATTAAGTTAATTCATAAAATTTGACAATGTCCAATGTTGATTAACTTACTCATTTTTAATTAACTAACTAAATCGAGTTATAGAAGTTTTAATTAACAATTCATGAAAATAAGTTGCACAAATCTGTTAAAAATTTAATTTGGAAATTACAAATGTCAAATTTAGTATTATGGTTAACTGGTCATTTTTAATAAGTCTGTAGATGTTCGTTAATAAACAAATAGAACGTGAGTTAGAGGGGTTTCAATTATTTCTTCATAAAATACTTTAAAATACTTTATAAATCCGTTAAAAATTTAATTTGTAAATTACAAAAGCTACTTAATTGTACGCATCCAAGAACAATAAAAATACCTATATTAACTAATTAATACGTGGCGTTATAATTAAGTGCTTAAATAGAACAATGCAAAATATTCCTCGCGTAAATTCAACAGATAATATATGTGAAATGCAAAATAATAACGGGATAATGATTCAGATTAATTTCCAAAATAATCAATTACTTACATACGGTCATTTTCCCGTTTATGTTTCTTATTTAAATAGCTAAGAAACATATCAATTTCTAAATTCCATTCCGTTTTCCAATTTAACTAATGTAATATTCATTCTAAATGATAATATTTGCTTAAATTCATTAAAACCAGAGTACACAGCTATAATTAAGTCAGTATATGATACACTCGTAAATCACACGCACAAATTAATACAGTTACAATTAAATGCAAAAACGATTATTTCAAGCAACAAGTTTAAAAATAAATAGCAATATAATATGACATTGTTACCACGCTAATAGTACTCACGATAGAAATCTTGCAACGCATCCTTCTCTGATCACTCACCTGCAACAAGAGAAATATTACTTAATTACAATATAATTGATTGCAATCTGCACGAGTATTAATTTGAAGTAATTACAATGAGATTGAGAAAATAATAAACGAGCTAATTCAGTTTAGCAACACCAATTAGCTTCTATGGGTAACAATTTATAGAAAATCGTTTTATATAGAGTGTGACTCACTTCAAATATATCACATGAAGATAAACTTAATACTGTTTGTGGTGAAATGTTCATCGTCCGCTGGAGGATATTTTTTGTCCCCAAAGAAGAATTTTCTGTGAATTAGTTTACTATTTTCAAATATTATTTGTGTAATCAGAATTTAATTTTGGTGATTTTTTTAAAATTTCAGCTTATAAATTTCAAATATTCACATATCCTATAACTCGAGTTATAATAGCTTTTTGTTTTGTTTATTCGTACATCGGGGTGTATTCTATTTAAACTGGTATGACCAACCATCTATTACCTCATATTTCATACAACTAATTATTTAATTTACAAGTGTTTGCCCATTAATGTTCAGAAGTTGTTTGTGTTTTTGCAAGGAAGTCACTCGGTGCACTTTGCTCTGTATTGTTAGAACTATTGCAACTAGAAGGATTTAATCCTGCATAGTCTGCAATCTACGGGCACGGTTGTGTGCTTTTCATCTATTCGTTTGATTCTCTCCTTCATAAAGGGAATCTTCGGATCCTTACATAGATCCATACATCGCACATACCATGCGGCAGTTTGTTCTGCCTGACGTTGCTGCCGCTTGAGTATCCCCAATGGTGGATTCCATATGTCCAGATCGGTTTAAGGACCTGGTTATATATTATTCGTTTTTTATAATTAAATTTTGTAGTGTCTCCCAATTAGCCACTACACTCTTATGTATAGTTCTTCGCGTTTATTCGGTACATCCATCGTCATGCCCAGGTATTTTGCCTTGTTGACGTATGGCACTGTTGTCTGAAGGTATTTCCTTCGTTCTATAGTATATGAAGTTTATCAGTGTGGAGTTTGATTCATACAGTTTAATCTTCCATATATCTATTGCTGGACCTTCATTGTCTTTTTGTAGTTTGTTGATAGCTTCTTGTACGGTTGATTTGGTAGCTAATATGACAGTATCATCGCCGAACATTGCTGCAGTTCGTGAGTTGTGAGTATATCTTGTTTGTACATTAAGTACCGAACATGTCCCAAGACAGATCTTAGTGACTACACGGGACACTGACATCGTAATGATTTCAGAGTCAAATGTGGCCATCGTCTCGACCGACTATTGGTGGCTCTTGGATACATCAGGCCTATTGAGCTATATTAGTTCGTGTCCATCCAGGAACTACGGTAGACCAATAGGGCACTCTAGGTAGGGCATCGTGTGGGTTCATTTCTGTATCATGCTACGCCTCCCCCAATATATAGGCGGCCGAGTTCTGGGAATATCTTCGAGGATTGCATGTGGGCGGAATCCTAACCCTAATTTCTTACATGTATCTCGATGTCCCGTTTTGAAAACGCTTATTTTTCAGTGTATCTGCATAACGCATAACTAAAAGAGATAAACGGTTGCAGTTTATTGTATTCCCTTCAGCTCGGTGTTTTCTATACGGGGAGAAACAGTAGATGAAATAACACCCGCTAGATTTTTCATGGTTGAAGAAAGATGATATTCACCGCCCTTAACTTACTAATTCTACATTTATCTCGAAATAAACACGAAGGCGATAAAATGGAACTCGATTCGCACGGATCGAAGACATCGCGAGACCGATGAACTATTGACATCCCTGGACCGGACACCGCCCAGCATGGGTACCACCCCGACTTTCCAGCGAGGGGAGTGAATCCCCCATCAATATCATGGTGGCGTCAGCAAGGATCAGGTACGGACGGTGGTCGAGGATGAGACCATGAGCGATTACAATTACATCTCCTTTGCCCTTGCCTCCACTAGCAGGGACGATTCTGTATCACTGCCACCCTACCCTCAACGTCGGTTCGTGGTGGGACGACTGGACAATGTGGCCCTAATAACTCACCTTAAGGTAATGTCCCGTAATCCGAGAAACACAGGGGGAGCGGATGATATCTGCAGAAAATACATAGGAGGCTTAACGGAAGCATGCAACTCAGCAATGCTGAGAAGCGGCAACCACCGCAGGAATCGGCTAAGAGGTAAACTGCAGGCGCACGTACCTAGAGGCCAACTCATGCTCGTAAACACCCTATGGACCCCCTGACTGTCGCTGCAGGGAACGCTACTGGGTTCACCAAGACCTAGACAACCTTCTGGTTTGCCATAAAGGATGACCCGAAAGCGCCTCAGCTACAGAAGCGCGAAAATGCTAGTGGCAGTCCCAGGAGGAGTTTCTGCAGTGGTAGATACAAGCCAAGCGAATGGCGAGTCTGAGCTACAGTTCGAATTTGAGAAAGGCAGGTAAACAGTAGGCGCGATCCGAGCGGTGTAAGAGGTCGCCGCATCCGCGAACTTGGGCCCATATAGGAGGAGGCGAAAATGCGTGATGGTGTTACTGGATGTCGGCAATGCATTCAATACGCTACCCTGTCCTAGCATTCTGCAGACCATGGGGATGTTCCAGGTTCGGGATACTGAAAGCTGTTTTGACAGCCGGTGGATACACTAACGGAGATGGTAATAGCACCAACACCTCGTCCTTCAAGGCCACAGGGGGTGATCCGCAAGGGTCGATCCTCGGGCCGAATAAACAGAGGCGGTTTGGCTCTCAACGTGCCGCTCGGACAGTCGGGGTCTCCAGGCTCATCTCACGGTCCAGGGAACGCGCATTGCGGAGGACAGCCATCTAGTCTACCTGGGAGTGTTAAGGATGCCAGCAGGAATCACAGCCGCCATATCCAAAGGCCGCTCGAAGGCGCAGCTAGAACAGTGCGCACCGTTTCCAGACTGTTGCTGGAACGCGGAAATTGCTCGTAGGGGTCGCAATAGCGAAGTTAATATACGGAGATCCTGCGAAACCGCGAATGAGTACGTTTAGTGCTAAGAATCGTGCGAGCCCACCGCACCATCGCTACGAAAGTAGCGGAGGTAATCGCATCTTCGATTCCAAGAGACCTACTAGTATGCAAGAGGGCTGAGGTACACGAAAGGGCTCAGATTTGCTCATGCTCTCTGCCCTGTTTTGTGCAAGAGACGAAGCGGGATGTCAGGGAAAATACCATGACCGTCTAGCAGTAGAGATAGGCTGGTCTGAGGGGGAAAGGTCCTCTGGACCAAGGCACTGATCCCCGACGTCCGACTTTGGGCCGCGAGGAAGCATGGCAACATTACATACCACCTGACCCAACTACTGACAGGACAAGTTTGCAGGTCTTTCTTACACCGCATCGGTAAGGATACATCCGCCATATGCGAACATTGCGAGTTAGGTGCAGTCAACGACGTCAGCCACACCTTCATCGATTGGACGGAGTAGGAGCCACGACAAAGCAACCCCAGAGCAGCAAAGGGGAGAGGAAGCTCCACCATCGAGCTCCTGACATTGTTGACCCCAGAGGAAACTGGCGTTTGGAACGAACTCCAAACGTTCATCACGGAGGTACCTCGGGTTAAAGGGACGCTCTCAGGATATGTATATATATATATATATATATATATATATATATATATATATATATATATATATATATATATATATAGAGAGAGAGAGAGAGAGAGAGAGAGTATTCCGAATTGGAGTTATTACGGCACTTTCACCTTTCGCGTCCTTTTGATCCATTATTTCAGTCCAAGCAGCTCGCTCACACTGCGAGACACGCTGAATCTCCCCATTCGACCTTTCGGGTTTCTCAGGTTTACCCCTGAACGGTTTCACGTACTATTGTACTCTCCCTTCAAAGTTCTTTTCAACTTTCTTCACGGTACTTGTTGGCTATCGGTCTCGTAGTCATATTTATCCTTAGATGGAGTTTACCACCCTCTTAGATCTGCACTCTCAAGCAACCCGACTCTAAGCAGACATACTCCCGCTACCGGCGATGGTCGCTACGGGCCTGGCACCCTCAATGGGTAAGTGGCCCCGTTCAAGAAGGACTTCCCAAACACCAATTTCCCGGCGGCCTGCAAGCGGCCACCGGATTCGGTGGGCTCTTCCCTGTTTGCTCGCCGCTACTATGGGAATCCTAGTTAGTTTCATTTACATCATTCTTCTTTTTGCACTGGAGCTGGTCTTATTTTGTTCTCGCTCGCTTGTACGTGTGTTAGTACGATGGTTCCTGTTTTTCCGAGAAGTTTCTGGGTTGGGTGGATGTAGTTTACCCGCATGATTTAGTCGTTTTTCTATATCTTCTGCCACTAAGCACCTACGATAGTTGGCCTAGTGGGCGTCTCTACAGTTATAGCATTTGGTGGGTAGGTTTCTTGACCTCCAGCACTGCTCCGTGGGGTGGCTTGTCGCGCATTTCACACATACTTCAGCATCGTTGCAGATTTGTTTAGTATCTCTGTACCTCTTGCACTGTGGTATAAGTTTTACCTCTATTTTTACAGCTAAATGTAGGATGTATATTATGTCGTACTTTATGTGTTGTCGACTATCTGCATGAATAGTGTGAGCATGAGTCGATAGTCGATATTTCTGACTATTTTGATTTTATTTGTTCCTTCTAATATCTTAAAACCGAGCTAGACCAGATCAATTTTTATATCTTCTATCCTCCACATGAAGTTTCCTCAGCATAACCCGTAGTGGACTATGCTGTTCGTTTTCATATGAGTACCACTCATAATCTCATTCAGCGTACTGTCAGGTCTCTGTAGTCGAGATTTTGGCCATTTCATCAGTGTTCATCATCAGTTAGTAGGAGTTTAGTAGGAAACAAGCTAACGAGCTACAACGTTAGCTTCTTCCCTTTTTAGTACATTGTTAAATGTGTTTACATCTTTCATGTTGCTTATTATCACTGGTGGGGGCTTTTTGCTTTAGTGGCGGTTTTTTGACTTTTGGTTTGTGTCGGTCGTCTTTTTTTGAGCTCGATGCGTTACGGTTCTTGGTTAGTAGTAGCCAGGGGTGCGATTGTTGAAATCTCTCGTTTCGAAGGTATTCGTTTAACTGTCAAATTCGCTAGGAAAAATATTAAGTATTCACTATGTGAGTTCGTAAAATAATGGAATTTCAGTTTAGTAGTCTGTAAAACCAATAAGTAACTAAAATTCCAACATGGATCGAACAAAAGACGCGGGGCAAGTTTGACAGTTGAATGAATACGTTCGAAACGAGTGGTGTCAAGAATCGAACCCCAGGCCGTTTCCTGTGCCACTATTTTTTCTTCTCTCGATATCAGTGTAGCCAATTCCGTTCGCGATGGTAATTTATTAATTGTCGCTCGTAGGTTTTTTATTTCCTCATGTATTCATATGCATGAGTTCCCGTTCGAGGTTTTTCATTTTCTCTTCGAGCTCCATTGCTTGATGTTTGCCCTTGATTTTACTTAGTGTCTGGTAATCATCCGTTTAAACTCACCATTTTACTAGTTTTAGTATACTTCTGTTTGTTGGGCCAGGCTCCAATTTACGCGACGACCAATGATAGCGTTACTAAAAGACACATGCGAATTGTACCGCGTGTATCTTTAAGGTTGGAAATTTCAAATTCCCTATTTCTTCAGCCATCAACCCGATCTTGGTGCCTGAGCTTGTTGGCGAGCGGAGTGTCCACTATTTCCGACCTCAGCAGTACGTTACGCCCTTAGGGCCCGCACAGGCAAGAGTTGCGCGGAAGAAACCTGTTTAGGTAGAGGCGGTCGCGACCTATAATAGCTAATGTTATGGAAATTACAAGAATTTAGTATTTTCCTTTGATTACTTGTTTTTAATAAGAATATCTATTTCCATACCACTCATTCCATATTCACACACGAAAACTTGGCGTAGAGAGTAATAAATTAGTTCAATAAAATAAAATTTATTTTGGTACTTAGAAAATCAGTCAAATATTTAATTTTTAATTTTATAATGACAATAGCGATTATCTAACTCCTTTTTAATATTTGAATATGCATGTAGTTTTTCATTAATAATCAAGCACTATAACTCGAGTTATAGAAGTTTGAATAAAATCATTCATGAATATAATCCAGTTGTAATATGACAATTCGTCCAAATATAATATCAAGTTTGCAATGTCAAATTTGGTATAATAGTTAGTTCGCTTATTTTTAATACACTTGATAATTTTCATTCATATTCAACCAACACGGCTTGAATTAGAGGGATTGAATACAATAGTGGATAATATCAAATCTAGTCGCACTTTAAAAATCCGTCAAAAATTTCATATGCACATTGGGAATGTGAAAACACTAAATTCGATTTATATATTTTTTAATAAATTTGCTCAGGAAATTCAATCTAGTCTCGGTATAAAAATTCATCAAATATTTATTTTCGAAATTATCAATATAAAAGTGCCTTTGGTTGTTAATTCAATTGTTTTTATTACGCATGACAAATTTTAAGATTTTAAAAACAAACGTTTTATTAAAATTTAAGAATTTATTGCGAATTAATACAGAATTAACAAGACATAAACTATTTTAAATCTTTTGATTGAATTCGAATCAAGATTTATGAAGGTAGAAAATTATAGATAAGGTGTCCCTTAGATAAAATGCATACTGTATGAGCAGGGGCGACTCTAGGATAGCTAGCGCCCCGATGCAACTTTCAGTTTACGCCGGAATATGAAATATGTTATGAAACATATACTTGTCGTGAATAGATATAAAGTATGATTTATTATATTATTATTCTTGCTAGTCTCATTCTTCAAAAACATTTTGACACCAAAATTATTTCAATTGTTTGAATTTCGAGAAATTCTTTTTTATTTTTATAAAATATTAATTTTTCTTACGTTTTTGGATAAAGGAATATTATAGTTGGTATAGATAGATATGAGCCTGGGAGAATGAAAGTGGTGTATGACATTTGAATTGTTTTGAAAAAGAGAAGATTTTGCGTTTGGTATTTATGTAAATCGACGTGCGCAGTTACAGACGTGAAATCAATTTATTCATAAGTAAAAATGTAACTGCGTACGTCGATTTACATAAATACCAAACGCAAAATCTTCTCCTTTTCAAAGCAATTCAAATATGATTTGCACGACTTTCATTGTCACAGGCTCTTATATCAACTATGATTTATTTCTTGATAGTCATATTCTTCAACATTATCTTGATATTTAAATTATTTGCAACTGTTATATGAAATTCTTTTTGTAGCAGACCCATAAAATTGTAATTTTATTTTATATATATTTTATGATTTTATATAATCGATAAATATAGTTGTAAATAGATTTTAGCCATGATTTATTTCTTCCTAGTCTTACTCCGCAGGAACATTTTCACATGAATGTTATTTCAATTGTTACTTTCAATTTTGACAAATTAAATTTCTCGAATCGATAAAATCGCAATTTACATATTTTTTTGGCATGAAAGAAATATATAGTTGGTGTATGTATATATGTATATAAATTGGCGAACGAACGTCAGGCGATGTTGGTCATCAAACTCAAAGATGAGTAAAAAATGTTATTACAAAAATTTAAAAACATAAAAAATAAAAAAATTAAATACACCATATATGATTTATTTATACTATGATTTACTTCTTGATTCTCATTCTTTATGAATATTTTGATGTTCAATTATTTTTTTTTTAATTCCAAGAATGCAGCTTATAGTTTTTAATAAATATATAAAATTACATAAATTTGCTAATAAAATAAAATCTCGTTGTTTTTGAAAATCTGTTAAAAATGTAATTTGTAAAATAACATTGTTAAATTACGTACCATAGGTAATTTAGTCATTTTTACTATGAAAGCCAATTTTCATTACTATTTAAACACTACATCTCGAGTTATAAGGGTTTAAAAAAGATAGACCTTAAAAACTCGCACCTAAAATTTTAATTAATAAAAGGACAATGTTTCACTGTTTTAATTGCCTATGGTGGTTAACTAACTTGCTTTGTGTTGTATATCAATATTCATTAATAACCCAGCAATAGATTTCGATTTAGATGAGTTATATTAAATTAATTCATACACAAAATATAATCGCAGTTTTGTACATTTTCTTTCAAATTAAGACCAATTATTGTGCTAATTATTATTAATATTGTGTAGGTAGTACTATTATAATATTCTGTAATGCTATTTCTAGTTCCCCACCCTATAATCGATTTGTTCTCTCAGCCGTGACATATTTTAAATTCGTACTAGGCAATAACACCGCGTATATTTGCTAAGCGTTGAAATTTATAGCATTTCTCTGTATCGTGTGCATGATATATCGTTAATTTCGAACGAAACCATACATTAGCAGGCCATCACCAGCACAGGCACCTATTACCATGATATATTATGATAAACTTCGTGCAACCTGTGCTGTCAATTAGTGTTAAAAGGACTGAATAGTGTTTGCATAAATTCGCCGTTTCAAATCTTCTGCATAATCGGGATGCCAATTTCGTATCGATATTAAGTGATTCATATATTAATTGCAACGTTCTAATGATTTATGTATATAAAGGCAGTTCAATCGAAGTCATTTGAAGTCTAATAATTTCATAAACCTCAAACTATTAAAGCTTTTATATTATACTAGCTCGATGCCAACCATGAACACAGTTTTGATTCATTTTAATTACCGAATTTGGCATGGGGTATCGCATAAAGGGATTTAGGTTTCGGACATAGTTCCTAGCTTGTATTTCACGATGGCAAACAAAAGCGTAGGGCAGCGTCGTATCCGTCAACTAGACTAATATCACCAGGATCGTGAAACAGTGCCTACCCGCTACCCGTTATATCTTCCTATACATTTTATATAGCGTTGGTACAACATGAAATATTAAAAATATGACGCTAGCTCATTTAACAATGAATTAGGAATCACAATAAAAACATATATAAAAGTATATGAGATCATAATCTCATTTAAATAATCCAGTGGTTTGGAATCCACGTTAAACTGTAGGTCCGCCTATAGTACCAGTTGCCAGCAGCACTATAGGTAGAGAAAGAGACCGAAGTGAGGCAAACAGTGGAGAGGAGGAACAATGCAATTGTGTCGGTGACTGAGAAGGGCAAATCATGGAGAAGCTGAAGGTGAATATGCAGGTGCGTAGGGGGGCGAAACTGAGGAGGAAAGAGGACAGAATGCTGCTGAAACTGGCTAACAGAGAGAATTAGAGAGGGGTGATGGCGGCGAAGACAAATAGGGAAGGAAATAGAACGTGTTTTTAGACGATGATCTGACTATAGAGGAGAGGTTGGGGAGAGGGATCTACAGACGAAGGTAAGGGAGAGGGCAAAAGTTGCCAGAGAGAAAGTACTGGAGATAAGGCTGGGTTATAGTATATTAAGAATCACGGAGGACTGGTGGATTCCGCAGAGGGAGAGGTTAGAAAAAAGGAGTCAAAGAAAGATCAGGACGATGGGGTGAAGGATGCAGATAGGGTTGGGTTCTGGAACATGGCTGGTCTAAAGAAAAATATGTTGGGGGATTGTAGGGACAGGAACTTTTAGATTGCATGAACCCGAAGGAAGAGGTGGGGTTGTTGGAGAAAACGTCGGTGACGGAATAGAAGAGGAATTGTGCTGGGAGTGAGGATGAGATTGGAAGACTGATGATGGGGACTGTAGCAATAAGTAGAATAAGTATTTGGGTGGGGGGTATACTGTAACACGAACATGAAGGAGCTGAGAGTGTCTCTAGCGTTTGAAATGTGATGATGAGTGAATTAGAAGGAGTTCTCAGAAAAAGATCTCCAACCAAGAAGGAAGAGAATGGATAAAGTTGGTGAAAAATGCGGGGTGGTATGTTCTGAATGGATGCATTGAGGGGGATTGAGGGAAGGGTAGAAGACATCGAATATGTTATGGTCAAGGAGTTCGGAAGGGATGGATTAGGTCACTTCAGAGTTGAAAACGACTGTGAATCAAGTCATATGCCGATTGAAATGGTGGTGAGACATAGGAAGAGTGGGATGGAGGAGAGAGGTTTCGGATAGAACGAGTCGGAAATTGTAGCATATGAGAAAAAGAAGTGGAAAGAAGTACACATCTATTGAAAAAAAGCATGGCCAATAGAGGTAGAGTTTAATGAAGAGTGCAGGAAGAAGTAAGCAGTATGGCGGAGGGAGCTGGCGAATTGGAGAAACGGGAAGCGGCAGTTGGAGACGGCCAAGATGGAGTATGAAAAGATATGCGTTACGAGCAAGCTGGAAGAGATCCAGTGCGTAGGAAATAAGTTTGAGAAGTGTGGGTCGGAGAAGAAGCCGATGAAGATGTTGAAGGTAAGGGAAACGAAGGGGAAAATAATCATAGAACCGATAGAATGAGGCAGGAGTTACAGAGAGATGGCAGGAACGTTGCAGGACCTGGGTAGAGCAAAGTAGGTATTTGGATGAGGTGAGTTCTCGTGGAATGAACTGGAGGTGGCGCTAATGGGAATGGCGGCGGGAGTGAAGATTGAGGCTACCGGTGTAACAGAGGGAGAACCTTTTGCGCAGCATCAACAGGGTGTGGAGCGGAGAGGAGGAGGTACCAGAAAAGAGGTGAATGGGGGTGGTAGTACCAGTGCATAAGGTGGGGGCCTCGGAGCAAAAACACTATAGGAGAATCTCTGTTATGAGTGTGGGATATAAACTTGATATGTCCATGATGAAGAATATGGGGGAGGAGGACGTGCATATCGAAGGGTTGTTGCTCGAGAGCCAAGAGCCAGGGTGTGTTTAAAAAGGGACGAGGGACAAGGGAGCAGAAGATGTTGGAGCGAATGGGAAAGTACCTTGATAAGAGGAGGTTAAATATGCATATGCAGAAAAGCAAATAGATGTTTAAGAATAGGAGGAGGATGGGTAGAGTGGCAGGGTTGAAAAGGAAGGTTATAATAATTGAGAGAGTGGAAGGTTTTAAATATCTAGGTTTTTGGTTTTACTGCATAGCAATTATTTGGAGTAGGTGCAGCAGAGGCGACATTGGTGTGGGGGATAGCGAGAAAAAAATGGGGAAATACTGGGATAGAAATATAGGAATTGCATGTAAGATTTGGTATGCGTTCGTAAGGCCCATACTACACGGAGTAATTAGCGAGAGTGGGATCTAGTGGAAAGGTGATAGTGATGGTTTTTGGAGAAATTGATGGGCCTGGAACGGTCAACCATATTACCGATCCTTCTGCAAGAGGAAACCGAATAAGTATACGGTGCGAGACGTGTGGGAGGGTGGTAAAGTATGAGGATAGGCTGCATGTGTTGGAGGAGGAAAGACTAGTGCAAGGGGTGTAGATGAGAGATAGTGGTAGGGCAGATATCGTTTGGAGGAAGGATAGAGGAAGGATGAGTGAATGATTGAGTAAGTATGAGAAACAAAGAGGCGGCGTGTGCGCGCGAACTCAGGTCACGAAGATAATAAAGAGGTGTTGAGTAGCAATAGCGACAGGAAATATTAAATGAAAGCTCATACAACCCGGGGTATGTGGAGTATCAGGTACGAGGGAAAGGCTCGAGCTACATAACCAGCTTAGGATTAAGAAGAGAGGAGAAGGTGGCATGGCTCGAGCGAGTGGTGCGTTGGAAGAGACAGGAAGGAAAGTGTGGATGTAGCAAGTGTACTGTGTAGTAAAGACAGTAACACGTGGTCGCACCTGAGCAATGAGTGTTTGGACGGTAGGTTCATTTATTTTTATGTGCAAAAAGATGTTATGGGTATGTCGTTTCTGGTTTTAGAATTAATTGTTGTTTTTCTTTTTTGCTATGTGGATTATATAAAGTTAGTTTTTTCTTTTAAATTTTTTTTATAAAATATTAATCGTTCCCAAAAACATTTTATATATCGAGTCTGAGAAAAAAGCTTGACTGGTCCTAGAATTGTTTATCTGTTGAGTAAAATAAGAAAAGATTGCGCAATGAAACATAGGCAAGCGCAAGACTGAATGGAGAGTTATCAGGAAACAATAGTTCAATGTGAGGGTAAGGTAAGGGCGCCTGCTGAACTATTTATTACTTCATATGGTGGGAGAGGCAGAAAATCAGGTCCACCATGTATAAAACCAGAATATTGTGAGATACAGATGTGTAGGGCTGCATATGTGTTTTGGACAAGCAGCATTAGCAAAGAGAATAAGAGAATCTTGGTTCCGAAGAAAACCAAAAATTTTCCACTACCATTGTACACCGGAGAATAAATAAATAAATTTCTAATATGTAAAAAATCAAACCCTTGATTAAAAAATGCTATTCGTTCAAATCACGTAATACTCTAAAATTAAATCATAAATAAAAAATACCTTCATCGGTGAGATTCGAACATGCTAAACCCACTTTTGCACTGACAGCAGAAAAGTCATAACTGACAGGTCGGTCAGCTTCGAAACATTGTCTTCGTTTGTATATTATTGGGATAATAAGTTATGTTATTATTCTATTAGAAGTATAGAATTTTTTTTTAATTAAAATAAAATTTACTGTATGTTTATAAATGTCTCAAATGCAACTCAATAGTTTTAAATATTATATTATATGAAGCATAATATAAGACATGAATTATTTTTAAACATACAGTATATATTATTTTAATATATAAATCTATTTTAATATACCAATTAATATTTATTGACTCGCATTCAATTCTAATACATATATACATATCTTCCGTTCATTTAATTTTAAGTTTCCTATCTAGGATCTCCATCCCTAGAGGCCGAAATAAAACGGTTTACCCTCGGCCGTACCAGTGGGATACGTTATTCGATCGGATAGGGCTACATTGAAAGGTCGCCGGCGCAAATAAGCGGAAAGCAATACGCGATAAATTCAATATAAAGAATATACCGGCGGTTAAACGGGGCCCACGCGCCCTCCCAATTGTCAAACATTGCATGAACTCAACCTTTCCCTAAAATTTATACCGCGCGCAATATTTATTGTTGCAATCTCCCCGCCAAAATCGGCAATAAAAAGTCCGGCGGCATGTTTTCCACGTCGCGACGTCCGCCGCCTCCGGCCGGAGTGGCGTATAAATAGTTGAACGCGACATGCGGTGTGGCGGCGAATAAATAAATATTGCGCAGGTCGGTTTGCCTATAAAAGTCATGTATAAAACTGAAATTGACGTATCGAACGATCGAGTGGTAATTGAAATGCAAATGTTTGTAGTAAACAGTTGAGAGTGAAATGTAATTAAACATTATGGGGGGTATGAGGGATGGGTGTTTATTGAAAATGCTAATGACTGTGAATGTATTGATTTATAATAAAAGTTCAAATATTAGTGGCGAATATTACAGTTACAAACACGTCCTGCTAATGTCATTTTTAACAGTGAATGGCATAGTCTAGTTACACTTCACCATTCTTGGTATTGTGTTGTTCATACAAAAATCACAAAATGGATGACTTTCTGCAGAAATCCACCTAATTTTAAAGTTGAGAAACAGATTTATAAAGATTTTTATAAATTAAAAATTATCTATTCTCTCTCAGGTTAATTTTGGACTTTAGAGCTATATTTTTTTATTTCGTTAAATTAAATTGTTTACCTTGAGTATAAACGTAAGAGAAACAAACAAATTTCCTTTTCTGCAGAAAGGTGTCCAAATATGTATAAAATATTATCATTGTTACAATAATGCAAAATTTCTATGTATGTAAAAAAATGTGAATAAAGTTGAAGCGAGTAGGTATTAAAAATTGAATCAACTACCTGTCATCTGTTTTAAAAGTCTGAAATCTGCTTTTTTAACTCTTCAACTTTAAACGCAATGAACAGGCATTGTCTAGTTAGTCGTGAACACCCCACCTTTGTATTTAGTGGTATTAGTTTGTCCATAGAATACTAATGGAGCAATGGCACAATATGCTGAATTACTGTAGTAATATAGGTCTCGTAGAGTATAATTTGCAAGACACGTTAAGCCCCTTTTTACCACTCCAGAAGTAAAACTGAACAGGATAAATCACTTCACCGTAATTAGTTTCCCCAGATCGCTGAACGTTTTTATCCGCCTTGTCATAGAGACCCCATTACAAACAAACCCAGCGTATAAATTGAGAGGGTGGGCAAATACAACATAAACCCCCGGGAGATTATCTTTGCGCAAGCAATATATCCCAATACAGATCAATGGCGATTAGCTGATTCGAGCCCAAAACAGGGATGAGCGATGAGGAACTTAATGGCGCGTCTTATCTGCGTGCTACCTTACGACAGTTTCGCTGATGTAGAAATATTTATACATGCCAACTCGAGGGAATTTATTAAAAATTAATCCGCGTACTAGCGCCGATATATATATATATATATATATATATATATTTGCAGAGCTACGCGGTTTTTTTTATGCTATCTACAATGAAAACTAGAAGTTAGAAACAAAAACACTACGCGTAAGAACCATTAATAGTAATACACTTCATTCTGAAAAATATGACTTCACAGCGTTAGTCGTTAGTTGCCCTCTCGAGTATTTTTTAAGTTTTGAAAAGTGATCATAGTCACAGGGACGAGGTCGGGAATATAAGGCGGGTGTTGTAATTCCTTTAAAGATGCATTCATTGATTACTTCTTCAATAATTCGAGCTTTATGCACCCTGCATTTTTCGTGCAGAAATAAGGTTTTTTGAGCATAATTGTGGGGTCATTTTTCTTGTATAGCCTCTTTCAAGTTCATAATTGTGTTGTTGTATATATTCCCTATATTGTAGTTCGTTTTAGCATATACCCATGTAAGAGAATCCCCTCAGCATTCCAGAAAACGGTTTTCACGAAGAAAGTTTCCGGTGCGCACTCTTGGGTGGTGAACAGCCGTTATGAATCGATTGCATGGACCCATTGTTTCGTATGAGGATCCCTGTACCTAGGTCTCATCCCCAGTATATCCCCATGAATATTCTTCAGGGGGCTTTCTTTCGTTAAACACTGTAGGAAGCTTCTGGTGATATAAAAATAATAAACGTTAAGGGATTTGAACCAAACTTGGAAATTAATATAAAATGTCACAGAAACTTCACATACTATAGCATATATTTATGTGTAGGCATTGCCAACTGCAGCAATCATATGAGAGATGGCAATGGTGTAGGTAGATAACATAAAAACTTCCCTGGCATATTCATACACTTTAGCCATTTAGCATAACGTCTTTTTGTAATAGTAGTTACTGTTTTTGTTTGTATCTATCCATCGAGATTCTGGTCTTGCGGTGTGTTAGTGTATGTGTATGTGAGTGTTAGGACTTGCTACTGAAGAAAGTCGTCCATAATACTACACTTACTAAAGTGTCGATAATAGTATCCCAACGACATATTTTTAGTAGCATTTTTAACGAATGCAGGCAGCTGTGTAAATATAATGCCAATGTGTAATTTTCTCTATATTAATTGGGAACTTATTAAAAGGCATTTCATTTAAGTTAAACTGATAGTGAAAGCGCCAAGGAAGGATTCTTTAAGGTTATGTTTAAAAAAACGCGTACCCTATGATTACACTTTCATAACTACGAGTTAATATTTAATACGTGCTTCAAACAAATAGAACAAGAGACTTTAATAGTTTATCATAAACAATACTATCCAGACACGACAGAATTAAATATCGAAATGATGTCAGAAGCATGCCATTAGAGTCACAAACAATGGACTAATTAAACAGAAATGCCTTCACACCAGACCTCCGACATAACTCCCTGCGATATTGGCGGCAGTAAGAAGGAAAATATATTACTAGAATATAATTGTTAATTGTATAAAAAAGTGTAATATAATTGTATTATAAACAAGTAATTTTTAAGAACTAATGTGGTATTGTCATAAATAAACGGAGATACGTGAGGCTATGGATGTAATATATTTTCTTCTTCACATACAGTATATTTACATATCATCACAGACAAGAGAATAGAACATTATTTGCAATAATCACATAGTGCTTATTCGCAATGAACATAAACTATTTAACATTAATAAATGTGTACGCTTCAGAGTTCAAACCCCGCTGTGGGCGAAAATTTGCGAATCACAGTTTTTCAGAGGCTTTCTATGAAGGTAAATTCTGGGTGATTACACTCCTCTGAGCTTCTCCCTTTACCTTCGGAAAAACCATCGGGCTAAAAGCTATAAGATAGAACTTTTTCTTATATATTTCGTATGATAAAATATTTAGCATATATTTCAATCAATTAAAATATTCTATGGGATGGGAATATTGACTATTAACTTAAGGGTGGGACCACGTCTATACTTTTCATATACACGAATTAAAATTTTAAAACTGGTGGGATTGATGACAATAATTATAGTTAGTAGTTATAGAAATGTAAAAACTCATCAAATCTTACAAAATAAGATTCAAAGCCGGCAATAAGAATAATTGGTTGGTTGACCACCCACCCCTCTCTGTTCGCATAGTTTTTTTTTCCGAAGGGATAACACTCTATCTGCAGTTTTTCAAACAATGTATAATATCTGTATCCATTGACAAAAAAACACTATACCAAAGGTGGGCTGAGCGAGTGTCCAATACCAACCAAGCTATGCTCATCCACTATTTCACATTCACACTTGAACTTTACACTACACAGTCCTTTTTAAGTTTCCATACAGCAAGCCAGAATAAATTAATGGAATTGATTAAATCATAGAAAGTTGCGAATAACAGTGTAGTGCAGAATATTCTTCTTTATTCTTCTCAGCACCAATGGCAGCAAAAGCGCGGTTTATGTCTCTAAAATTTCAGACAATATTAATAATGATAGAGCGATGTTAAGAGATGCAGCAAACGGAACAGGACTACACATAAATCAAAAAAATGCAAAATGCATGCAAAACACAAGACACAAACGGAAAATATAATCAGACAATATCAGCATATAAGAAGTGAAAACTTTGAGTATCCAGAGACACACAAATATCAACATCCAAATATAATAGGGAATTAAAAGCGATACAAGGGGGATACCGAATATACGTAATATACAGGAAGCTACCGACGGCAAAAAAACCTTGGTAATATCACCAAAATTAAAATTTATAACACATTGGTAAAACTAATGGTAACGTATGTAATTGTAAACCAGAAGCATGAGGAAAGACGAAGAAGAACTCAGATTCTTTGAAAGAAGAGCAATGAGAGCTATTATAGGAGCAAAAAAAGTAAACGACAAATGGATACCAGTATTGAACACAGAAATAAATGAACGAATGGGACATAGTAAAAGAAATAAAATCGGGACGAATACAATAGTTTAGATGTATAAGGAGGAAAAACAAACATACAATAGTAAAATGATTGATGGAATACAAATCAACGGAAAAGAGAAGAAAATGAAGACCAAGGAAAAGGTAGATGATGTAGAACTTCTTTAGCCGATTGTTGTTGTTCTGGGCATAAGCATCCTTTAAACTCTTCCTCGCGGTACAGTTCTTGGCTAGTTGTTTGCATTTCGGTCCGGCAGCTTCGCGGATATCGTCCCTCCAATTTTTCTGGGACCTTGCCGCGCTTCGGGTGAATATTCTTGGTCTCCATTGCATTATCCGGATAGGTTCTGTTTGGCAATATGTCCCGCCCAGCTCCACTTAAGGTTTGCGAAACGTAGTAAACATCTTCAATGCCAGATCGTCTGCGGGTTTCGTCGTTTCTGACATGGTATCTTAAGCTATGTCTAGCGTCGTACGTTCCATGGCTCCATGACAGGTTCTTTACAGGGAGAATACATTTGTTGTAGACTTCTCACTTTAAACCATGTGTTGTGGTTCAGTTTTTCAGAATGTATCCTAGTCTTCCAAAGGCTGTCTAGCTTATTTTGATTCGGCGTAATATTTCCGCAGTCTGGTTATCCTTCCCACGTCTTATGACATGGCCTAGATACATATATGACTCAGGTACGTTTTCTATGACTTGACCTTCTACACCAATAGGCATGTCATGTTGGCTCATGATTTTGGTCTTTTTGACTTTTATTTTTAGAGCGACTTGCTAGGCTCCTGCGTTTAGTTGGAAATGAATGGTTTTTAGTTCACTGATATCTGAGTATAGTAGGATAGTCAAGATGGTTTATATGTTTTCCATCTAAGTTGATTCCCCCTTTGGTCCCAAACTAGACTATATAATATCCTCCATGGCCAGCGTAAACAGCTTTGGTGAGATAGTGTCGTCTTGTCTTAGCCCTATTCTAATTAAGACCTTATCGGTTATTGTATCGTTGTCTATTTTTATTTGTAATGTAGCGTTATCATAGATATATTTGAGTATGTTAGTATATCTGGAATCCATACGTGCGTTAGACATTGCCTGTAATACTGCCCATCCCTCGCTTGAATCAAACGTCTTCTCGTAGTCCACAATTGTCATTGTGTATTGTATTCTACGGTTTACTCGATTAAGGAGTAGTTTAAAGATAATTTGCGGTACCGAATCCTTTGCGACAAAAAAAATTAGGACAAGATCTGCAAATCTAGCGAGTCAAAACTAGAAAAAAAAGTACAGAACAAGTAAGAATGGAGGAAGATAGCAGAGAAAGCAACAATACATCATCATCATCATCAGTAGACGTTAAATCCATTCTTGAATATAGGCCTTTCCCAATTGTTTCCATCGTTCTCTGTTCTGTGCCACTTGTAACCATGTCAGCCCTGCTTTTCTTTTGAGATCGTCGTACCAGCGCATAGGTGGTCTTCCCTTTCCCCTTTTGTGTTCGTATGGTCTCCACTCTATTATCCTTCTGTCCCATCTCGATATATCGCTTCTTGCAACGTGCCCCGTAAATTTCCATTTGAGAGATGCGATTTTCTCTCCCACGTCGGTGACTTTTGTAATTGCTCTTTCGTTTCGGTATCGGTCTTTTCTTGATTTACCTATCATTGCTCTTTACATAGCTCTTTGTGCGACCTTTAGTTTCTCTATGTTTTGTTTCGTCGTAGTCCAGTTTTCGGCGCCGTATGTTATCACTGGCAGGATGCATTGGTTGAAAATCCTTGTTCTTAGGTGCTGCGCTATTTTCTTATTTCTCAGGATGTACGAGAGTTTTCCGAAGGCCATCCATCCTAGTCTTATTCTTCTGTTTATTTCTTCTTTCTGATTATTCCGGTCATTTGTTATTTTCTGCCCCAGGTATATGTATTCTTCCACCTTTTGGATTTCCTTTCCTCCTATCATTACTGCTTCATCTATCCCGTGGTACATAATTTGTGTTTTTGATAAGTTCATTTTCAGCCCTGCTCTCAATGATTCTCTTTGTAGGTCATCGAGCATCACTGTGAGCTCCTCTCTACTATGTGCGAGGATAACGATATCGTCGGCGTATCTAAGGTTAGTTAGTCGGGTTCCGTTGATGTTAATTCCTTTGTCCTTCCAGTCAATTTTCTTGAATATCTCTTCCATCGCTAAAGTGAAGAGTTTTGGTGATAAAGAGTCGCCTTGACTTACTCCCCGTTTGAGTTGGATTGGTTCTGTTTTCTCGTGCAGCATGTAAGTTGCCGTTGCCTCTCTATTGCATTCTCTTATTAAGTTGTTATACCTGTAGTCTATTCTACTGTTGGTCATTGCTTTATATACCATCCAGGTTTCTATGCTATCGAAGGTTTTTTCGTAATCTACAAAGCCCATATACAGGGGGTAGCCATACTCATTTGATTTTTCGATAACAATTTTCATTGTTAGCAGGTGATTGTTGGTGGCGTAGTTTTTCCTGAATCCCGCTTGCTCGCATGGTTGGTACTCATCCATTTTTCTTTCTAATCTGTTGGTAATTATTTTTGTCAGCAATTTATACATGTGTGACATCAAACTTATTGGACGGTAATTTTCCATCTTGGTGTTATCTCCTTTTTTATAAATTAGCACCACATTTGCGTTTTTCCATTGTTTTGGTATTTTACCTGTCCTTAGACAGTGGTCTAGTAGCTTTGCAGTCTTCCTTAGTAGTTCCTCTCCTCCTTCTCGAATCATTTCATCTGATATGTTGTCATCTCCCGTTGCCTCGTTGTTCTTAATGTCTTCCAGGGTTGCTTTCACTTCTTCGATGTCTATCTCTGGGATGTCTTCTGATCCAATATTTTGTATTTTTCTTTCCAGAGTGTCAGTATCTTCTCTTTCTGGTGGTGTCTTAGATTCATATAAGTCTGTGTAGAAATCCTCTACTATGTGTAGGATTTCATCTCGGCCGTGAATTATCTTTCCTTCCTTGTTGCGTAGCGAATAGATTTCCGTTTTTCCGGTGTTTCGTTGAAGGCCTTTCATACATTTGTTGTTTTGTATTACTTCGTTCACTTGTTTTTCATGGGCTTTTATCCGTTGTTTTCTTATATTCCGTCTGATATTTCTATTGGTTTCCGTGTATTCTGGGGTTGCCCTTTTGTTTCTTGTCGCTAGACTTCTTCTCTTTTCCATTAGGTTTCTTGTATCTTCATCGATGAGTTGTTCTTTATATGCTTTTCGTGGTATTATGGTGTTTAGTTGTTTTACTGATTCCTGTATTATTTGGACCAGTCTCTCGTTTATTTCATCCACTGACTCGCTGCTCAGGTCATCGTTTGTTAGTGCTTTGTTTATTATTTCTTTATACAGGCTATTATGTTTTTTGTGTTTCTCTGCCTTTATTTTTGTTGGTGTCTTCATTTTTGTGCTGTTTCTTCTTTCGTTTTTCTTATAGATGATAACCATCGCCCTCACTAGCCTGTAATCACTTCCCGTGTTGAACTTATTTAATATGGTGACGTCCTGAATTATATCCTTTCTGTTTGTGAAGATATAGTCTATTTCGTTTTTTGTATTTCCGTCTGGGGATAACCATGTCCATTTTCGTTCTGGTCGTTTTTTGAAAAAGGAGCTCATCGAGTACAAGTTATTTTCGCACATATAATTCATCATGGTATCCCCTCTCTCATTTCTGGTACCCAGTCCATATTGTCCTATATTTTTTTTTGCCGATTGCTACAAATATTGATCACCATCCCTAACGGTTGCATGTCGGCGCTTGACTAATATTGTCTTCAAAATGGTCCAAAATTTTTGAATTGTCATTGATGACGTTTTTTGACATAGCTCTAAAGAAAATAATCCATGGGTGTCGAGTCACGTGACTGCGGCGGACATATCACACATCCTGGCCGTATATATACAATAACCAAACTCACAGCAAATCGAACCATAACCATAAGCAATATCGATATGCTCAAGTTCGTTACCGCGCCTTATTTCTTTAAATGTGATGACACCATTTCATTATTAACGCATAGTTATGAAAGTAATCTGCTTTTGTACAGCCCTGGAGTTGACATACATATGTACAGATGTAAATATTGTGTCCAAAACAAAACGAGAAAAATGAGAGAAAATTGTTCAAGGAAAAGTCAGTGGAAACTGACAAATAGGGCTACGAGAGGGATGATTTGGCTATAGACAACCCAGGGTACAAATTACAGCGAAGTCGAGCAGAGAGTAACTTAAACCTTCACCAACCGCTACAGCTATAGTCGTGCAGGCGAAACTAGCTGGAAAAATATGGTAGAAGTTTATGATTTTTAATATATGAAGCATCGGCAACGATCAATACAGAATCGGAAAAACTGGCCGCATTTGTTTGGAAAGGTAAATTAACGCAATGGTCTAGAAATAGAAATATAATGCAAGATGGGTGAAGTGGAAACTGATAGACGAATACAAAATCGAATCGGTCAAATTAGTGGCAAGTCGAGAGTCACGTTCGTAAAAATGAAGAACTAGGAGCACAACATGTTGGTATTCCAGAACAAATTAGTCATTATTAGTTCGATCGTCATATTCATTGGTAACGACTACACTGAAAAAGAGAGATACATTCAAAAACATCTAAGATATATCGCCAGAAAAAAAAGAGGGAGGAGGAAAGGGCTGCACTAGTGGGTTACAAGAAAATATTTATTGATAATCAATGGTTCCAATATAATCAGCGGAGAATAACAATACAAACGACCTAGCGATACAGGAAATAAAGGGTTATAAATACAGATAATACTAATTGTATTAGCGCATCGGACAAATAAATTAAATATAATAAAATACAATCTTGGATCCAGCTCAGTGGCCGAGTGGTAACAGGCATCGTCCGTGTCGTACTGACTATAGAGGAGCCTGAGTTCGAACCCCATCGGGGAGAATTTTCGCGAATCACCTTTCACAGTTTTTCTGTGAAGTTACGGTAAATACCGGGTGATTAAACTCATCTGAGCTTCTCTCTTGACCAGCGGAAAAGCCTCACGACTGGTTGCACTATACCCAAGTTTTTTTTTTAATTTATTTTTTAAATTTTGAATAATAGTAGGTTTCAAAAGTAAAATAGGTTATGTTAATATCGGCAACTGCTTAAACCAAATCGAGGAGCAAAATTGGGAAATGGACAAAAACAAATTAAATATGAGACATGACTGGTTATTCCAAGCTGCAACACGCGAGCCAAAGCGGAAAGAATAAGCGATATATAATATGGCGGAGAGGTGAGAAATAATTTAAAAGCTAGGTTTTTTGTAGCTTGGTTTGCGGCCGTTGTCCACACTAACAGATATGTGAACAAATAAATTGAAATTTTGTTTCCTCTGTTGCTTATCCCCACAGAGGAACCAAACACTAAAATAGTCATAGAGAGGATCGGGATGTAAGAATTGGGAGGAATGGGGATGGATTGATGAGTCTAGTCCAATTACTAAAACAGTATCCCCCAACAAAATAATTAACAGTGAAGAAAGCTACTCAGGAAATTGGTGGTGGAGACATTGATGGAGACCGAGACGGTAATTTTACATACGTATTAGATAGAAGAGAAACAGTTATTGACTTATTAGACGCAAATGCAGTAAAATATGGGAACATGAAAAAATACCAGTAGAATGGAAAATGGGCGCAATAGTAGAACTACCGAGTACACGTACACGTACATCTAGAACGGCTAGAGAAGTTACCACTCCTCTTACTACAGGAAACTATAGAAAATATATTAACCCAAATAGATCCTGTGTAGGACAAATCGACGCACTGAGAATGATTGAACAATCAAGTGAAAGGAACTCGTTCGACAGCGTGAATAACGAATATAAGTGGAATGTGCTGGAATTCAGAGGCTTTTCATGCAAAATATCCAATCAATTATTAGTCATACCATCACTTCTACTACAAAGTGAAATGAACTGATAGACGAAGTAAGAGGCTTCCATCAGTTCAGTAGGCCTAAACATGAATGCAAATAAAACAACTAAGATGCACATCAATACAATCAGATAATATAACATGCACAGCTGCTACTTCGCCGAGAACCAGTGGCAGAGGTCGATAAATTTCAATATTTCGGAAGAACAATAACAATCGATCGAGGGGCGAGCCAAGATGTGGTGCGAATTCGAAAATCGAAAGCAAGGTTAGGTCATCTAAAGAACATCGGCACCAGCACCACATACAGCACCAATACAAATTTACGGATATTCTCCAACGTCAAGCCAGTACTGCTTTATGGATGCAAGACATGGAAGCTGGATGAACGTGACGGTAAAAAGATCGGAGTCTTCGTTAACAAATATCTAGGACAAATCCTCAGAGTATTCTGCTCTAGAATAATAAACCACGAACTATGGATACGCGCAAGTGAAGAACCTATCGAGCTGCAAATCAAAAGACGCAGGTGGACCAGACTACAGTCTATCCTACGCCGAGCAGAATGCCGAGCGCAGGAAACGCTATACTGGAATTCACAGGGAAAAATAACGAGGGACAGGCCAACTAGGATGAGAGCGACCATCAAAGAATGGAGAATCAGCTAAGTACGCAAGCTTTGCAAAGGCCCAGTTGGAAAATACGCTTTGCAGCCCTATGTTCCAAGATTTGAATTAAAAGTCATACAGAGTAGTAAATACGAGGACAAAATAAAAAGCTGTCACCCACTCAAAACATATGCAAATAGAATTATCACAACCAGTACCAATAGGCCACAGGACATAAGAAATAAAAAAGCGAGTTCCCAAGTAATTATCTTAATCATTCTTATGTTCTTTCGTGCACTCATATTTGTTACTAATTAATAAATTAATTGATGTTATTATCGGAAATTTATATATAAAAGTATCAATTGCATGGAAGTAATTCCAATTCATTTAAAAAAGAGGTTTAATGAAAATCTAGTTAAACGCATGACTATTAATCACTATAAATCATACGCATTGGTACGATGATACACCAATAGCAAAATAATATTAAGAACGCGAATAAAATAGTGGACATTGTAACCTTGGTAGAAGCAAAAAATAATTGGAATAAAACTTGCGAAGAAACACAAAAATTAATGGAAGAAACGTGCGTGGTATTGTATACAACATATCCATCATGGAGTGGAACTGTGGAAATATTTAAAGGAAGCAAAAGAAAAAATTCTAAAATGGTCGGATATAGAAATTGGATATTTATTTTCAAGATCTACGGGATGGAGGTAATGTGACGGAAGGTCAAGAAGCACATTCCAAAGTTGGTTTAGAAGATTTTCAAATAGAAGACGTTCTAGCAGTAGTAAAAGCATGAAACAATAGAAAAACTGGTGTGGACGATATCAACAATGAAGTTTGGAAGAATTTTGTCAAATCAGGCATGGCCGGGAGGTAGTAACTTCCGTGCTAGTTTGAAGCCCTCGAATTAATACTTATATGCTTATATACTAATACTTGTATTTAAGAACGGCAAAAAGGACGACGTCAGAAATTATCAAGCGATAACGCTCATGGATTCCACCTACAAAATATATTATTATTATACAATTTCCAGTTCTTCTTCTAAACGTTTTTGTACGTTTAGAAGAAGAACTGGAAAAGAGATATCATGTATCGTGCAGGCTGGATTCCGAAACATCTGAACATAGTGATCCTAAAATATGTGATATACTAGGGCTCAAAAAATACTGTTTGTATATACGATATATTGAATCGTGTGAGATTTGTGGAATGTTTGTATAAATACGTAGTATCTCACAGATATGAGAGAATGTTAGACGAATGCTCTTATCAGATGTGGGCACGAGTGAAAGTGGGAGATAGAGAATCTGATGTGTTGAAGTGGTTTACGGCTTAGAGGGAGGAGAAGATCCCATTTTTTTTTTAAATATTATAAATATGTTCTAAATAAAATTGTTTCTATACATATTTGTCGAACTTCCAACGGTTTTCGAGATATACGTTATATAAGAAATTATATAGGAAAATCGATATCGAAAAAATCTTTTTTTCGAAAAAATAAAATGTTAGCCTCACTTTTTGTCAAATATTTTCTGCTAGTGCTGCAACGACCGTTTCTCGGAAAAACGGAAAAGACAAAGTTGTAGAGCATTAAATTTTCTTCAATTTTATATATACTTTTGCTACTTTATTTTCAACTGGATCAAAAGTTCATAATTATAACTTTTATTAAATAATTACAAATCATACATAATAAGAAAAGTATTCACATGGACTAATAATAATTTATTAAAAGTTATAATTAGAAAAAAATTGATCCAGTTGAAAATAAAGTAGCAAAAGTTTATATAAAATTAAAGTAAAGTTAATGCTCTACAACTTTGTATTTAATTTTTTTTCTGAGAAACGGTTGTGGGAGGCAATAGAAGCAACAAAAATTGAGGTAAAAATGTTTTTTTTTCGAAAATTGATTTTCGTATATAATTTCGAATATACGAGATAATATGTTCATCTTAAAAACCATTGGAAGTTCGACAAATATTTATAAAAACAATTTTATAGGAAGTTTAATTAGCTTTCATTTTTATTTAGAATATATTTTTCTATAGTCCGAGATATCATCGAACCCCAAAAATCTTCTCCTCCCCCTCCCACCTTATGTTCACCTACAAGGGGCAGGGACTTTTAGTGTGTTTACATACTAACTGCTAATAATGAAGTGCTAAAGTCAAAAACTCTCGCATATTTCATGCGCTCTACAATATATTTATTGACTGGACTAATATATTATATCGAATTATAATTTACGATGTATATATATTTTTATATATATATATATATATATTTTTATATATATATATATATATATATATATATATATATATATAAACCTAAACTCTAAATTGTTTGTAATCAGTAATACTGTTATTTTAAGTTAATTTAATTTGTATGGCGCACGAGCAGACATTACGCCCCTTAATCCGCCCTTGTCGCAAACCCCGGTCGGAATTTACAATTTTTCCGTTTTCAATCGGCACTGGGGCCATTTTAATCGCGTTATGGCCGCGACCGGGAATAATTAATCACGGACAATCAGGCCGCGCTGCCGCCGATTCAATTAAAAGCGTCACAAATAGCACGATTCTTAGGGCGAATACAAACGACCGTTTAACCGTGCCACCATCTGATCCACTCGTAAATATTTATAGAGCAGCCCATTAGTATTCATTGGTTATTCTTTTGCGCTTGTCATCCGTGATCGATGAATAATGAGGGTGCAATATGTTTGAGTTTTATGCTGCAGGCTGTTTATGTTCAGAAATAATTTGTAGGTAATTTTATCAGTAAATAGGATTTATTATAAACGAAAAATGGCTGATTTCCTAAAATAAGCTGTCAGACTAATTAATGAATTTTATATTTCAATACGTTTAGAATTATTTAAAAATCAGATTTGGTATTTAATTCACCAGATATTTTTATTATAAATCTTTTAGTTTATATATATATATATATATATATATATATATATATATATATATATATATATATACATATATTTCACTTTTTGTGACACATTTGCTTCTATTGCTATCGTTTCTCGGAAAAAAAATTCAAAGACAAGTAGAGTATTAAATTTACTTCAATTTTATATATAATTTTAATTTTCAACTATATCAATTGTTTTTCTAATTATAACTTGTATTAATTTATTATTAGTCCATGTAAATACTTTTCTTATTATGGATGATTCGTAATTATTTAATAAAAGTTATAATTATAAAAAGATGTTGAACTTTTGATTCAGTTGAAAATAAAGTAGCAAAAGTATATATAAAATTGAAGAAAATTTAATGCCCAGTAATGTATTTTTTTATATCACATCACCATCATATAAATTACTTTGCGATGGTCTCACTAAATCGAAAGGAAGTGCAAGGAAACTATTTCCATGATGATTTACAAAATTACCTTTCGTAACCTGCAACATTTACTGCCGGCTTCAAACGTTCTTCCGCGTGGAAACAAAAATAAACACTCAAATCAGTTAATAATGTGCGGGCGAAAAAAGGTCACATCGCCAAGTGAAAGTGGTAAGAAGCATCTCCGCGTTCATTGGTATTTATTAAATTGTTAATACTTTTTAATTGACTATAAGGGAAATGATGCTGCTGTAAATAATTTCACCGCCGTGTTTGGTGTTTTAATTAAAATATTATTGCTCTTACGGGATTTTGCATTGTTGTTTTATTGTACATAAATACGCTTTTATTACGGTTATTATTTCCGACACGTGAACTAAAAATAAAATATATTATTTACAGTAATTTTATAACAAACGGTTTACTGAATAATTGACAAACTAGTAACGGGGACGTAACTGCGGATGGTTTTATCGTGATTCGGATCTATAACATGATTTTATTTAATTGTGGTTTATAATATTGTAATACAACATTTTCCAGAAATGATCTAAACATTACCTATTGACTTTATAAAGAGTACAATACAATATGTTCGATACAATTATATTTTGTTTAGCACGATTTCTATGAATATATGAATATAATAATAGTATCAATTTACATATCTGAAAACTATATAGTCTCGTGGATCTATATTCAACCACGTTCCATATATCTATCAATAGCTATTGAAATATACTAGAACAATAAACAAACATCTAGCTTTACAGCTATCAGCCGGAAGATATTCCTCTGGTAGAGTGAGAAAATCAGGGGAGTGTAATAAGCCGGACATCATAGAAGTAATTTTGGTAGTTATAATATATAACAATAAATACGTTATTTGAGGAATGTATACTTTATTTTTTATCCAGAAACAATCCTGTTGGGATGGTGGGCGTATGAACCAATTGCAGGGTAAATTTATAAGGTGTAGCTCTAATATTTATGTTGATGTTTATACTTTTTGGCCTAAGTCTGGATATTTCTGGATAGTAGGCTTCAGGGTATCATGGCTATAGACACCTAGGCCAGAATGTGGGCCAATTGTGAAATCTCCCTTTAAGGTTACTAATTCGTCCCACCAATCAATTCTGCGTGCAAGCTGCAAAATCATGGCAAGTGAGAAGTTACCAATGCTCGCCATACTAGATCAGCACTCCCCTAGTACTAGAAGCCTAATGTTTACTGGAGCTTGCGGTGGAGACATCCGGGGCCGACTACACCACTGCGAGGAAGCTGCCTTTTCTCAAACAGCAAGACTGATATAGTGCTCCACTGTACCGATAATCGCGCAGAGAAGAAAGGGAAGGGGTGCAGAACCGAGGAGGAGCCACATGAGTTTGGTTGCAGGTCCGGCAGATCCACCATATAAGTCCTGCATCGACACGGCCAGAGTGCCCGGAGAGAGATCAGAAAGGAGATGGCGTCTGTGTGTCATCAATTGATGTTAGGAAGGCGTTCATTTTGTTTTACTGAATCTCTTTTATTGTTATTGTCTTCAGAAACCAACCTTGCTCCCTTTCTATTACCCCCCATTCACGCAATCCCCACACTTCCACTCCATACAACAATATAGGTTTTACACACGCATCCCAGATCTTGCACGCCATTACGAGGTTACCACCCTACAAGCTCCCCCATTTTCTGCACGCAATCCCCCAAGCCATTTTTGCATTTATTTAAAGCGATTCACTCTCACAATCAGCCTTTCCTTCCATTTCAGCCCTTCGCCCTTACCGCTCCTGCCCCTATTCCTAAACAACATCCATTTGGTTTTTTCCACATTCACCACTAGCCCCCTCTTATCCAAGTACCTACCCATTCTTTCCAACATCTCTTGCATCTCTTCCACTCTCTTGGCCACCAACACCACGTCATCTGCATACGCCAACATCCACACCTTGGATCTACCCACCACGACCCCTCCTGCCTGTCCTCTCCTCAGCACCTCTTCCAGCTCGCTCGTGTACAGATTAAACAGGAGGGAACTCAGCGGGCACCCCTGCCTTACTCCCACATTCACCCTAAATTTCTCAAATATTTCTCCATTCACTCTTGCTTTCGCCCATGTCTCTTTATACATCCTTCTCACCCACTCCACTTCTTCCTCTTCCATACCCAATCTATCCATACATTCCACCAGTTTCCCCCTAGGAACTGAGTCATACGCCGCTTTTAAATCCATAAACACCACATACACTCTCCCTTTGCATTCCAGCGCTTCCTCCGCCATTCTCGCCAGCGTGAAAATCTGCTCCCTCGTCCTTCTTCCTCTTCTGAACCCACCCTGGCATTCCGGCAGCAGCCCCTTTTGCTCCACTTCCCTATCCATTCTATTTTTCACCATAGTCACATAGTCATCATGAATTTATAACCGTCACTCTTAATGGTGATCCCCCTACATTCCACCAGTTTCCCCCTAGGAACTGAGGAACTGAGTCATACGCCGCTTTTAAATCCACAAACACCACATACACTCTCCCTTTGCATTCCAGCGCTTCCTCCACCATTCTCGCCATCGTGAAAATCTGCTCCCTCGTCCCTCTTCCCCTTCTGAACCCACCCTGGCATTCCGGCAACAGCCCCTTTTGCTCCACTTCCCTATCCATTCCATTTTTCACCATAGTCATCATCAATTTATAACCGGCACTCATAATGGAGGCCTCTCCCCCTTTATGAACCGGGGCAACCACCCCACACGCCACTTTTCCGGCACTTCCTCCTCTCCACTCCACACCTTGTTAATTCTCTGTCGCACCTTCTCCCTTCCTTCCTCCGGTAGCTTTTTGAAAGCCTCTGCCTTCAGCCCATCTTCCCCCGCTGCCTTTCCTAGTTTTAACTGTGCCAGGGCCACCTCCACCTCTTTCCGGGAAAACGCCTCCCTTCGAACCACCTGTCTCGCACTCGAACTGCCCAGCTCCACCTCAGACCCCGCCATCTGTTTACAACTCCTCTCCCACTCTGCTAGCTCTATGTTCACTTTGCCCTGATTCACCCTTCCCTTGAAGATCTCCCACATCCGTTTCTCCACTACACACTCCCTCAACCTCTTTTCCACTTTCTGCAACTCCTCTATTTTTTTCCTCTCGCACGTACTCTCGAACTCCCTTTTTGCCTGATTAACTCTTTCAACTGCACATCTGCCGTACTTCCAATTCATCATTTCCCTCCGCCACCTCGTCTTCTTTACCTTACACTCCTCGTCGAACCAACATTCCCTCTGGCCTCCACTCTTCTTCCTCACCACCAACGCAGTTTTCTCCATCCTCTTCCAACCTCTTTTCCTTCTCAAAACAACCTCCACCGGCAAATGTTCCGACCCCTCCACATTTTCCACCTTGAAACACTCCAACTCCTTTCTTCCGATACCTTTGACCCTTTGACCACCACGTAGTATAAAACCGAACCCCCTCCGTGTCCACAGAAAGTCTTCTTCCCTTCCCAGTCCCCTTCGCAGCAGCCATTCAGTACATCCCACTCCGACTTTCTCACTCATTGGATCCATTCTCACCCACCTGGTTGGTCACTTTATCCTGCGATCGCCTTTCTCTTCATTCCCCACCCTCTCCGATCCCTCCTTCCAGCTCCCCCACCCTCATATTCCAGTCACCCCCGACGATCCATTCATCTGCCTCCGTCTCGAGCCCATCCAGTATCTCCGCTGGTTCTAAACGGTTTTTGTTACAGTACACGGCCCCTACCCACACCGACCTTCTATCCATTTCCACCTTCCCTATTACCAATCCCGCTGCTTCCCTCGAAGATTTCTTATAAACCATGCAGCGTATGACCAAGACTGTTATAAAAGAGCTGTAGAAAATGAAATCCGGAAAAACAGTTTGTAACAATTAATGACTTCATCAAATGATACTTCTGTAAATAGCAGTACCAAAAAAGAATCAACAACAAAAAAACAAAAATTCTTCATGTAACTGTACAAGGTTTATCAAAATGCGTTAACTTACTGTGCAAAGTGGGGTACGAGTAAAGTCAATACCAATAATGCATATACCAAATTATGCTCTAATTAATTAATTTTGTCGGAAAGATAGTCAACATGGAGACACAGCAAGCTATTTTAGAAAGGATATAACTCAATAACCACTCAGTAATATAACATTAATGTCATAGAAAAAAGTCTTTGAAATATCTGCATGTTATCTCAAGAAAGGGAATTTATTAGTGCTGACTACCTACTGATCCCCGCCCGCAAACCTCATAAATTATCTAGAGAACCTAGAAAGCGTATTAACATATGTACCATACCTTTGATACTCGTATTAATGTGGTTCTGACCGCTGATTTTAATGTTGATCTGCCTAAAAATGATAATCGCAAACAGGACCTAGTAAATTTGCTTCGAATATTTGGACTTCATCAAACTATATATGAAGTAACCCGAAGCACCACCTCACAAATATGTATAGATAACAGCTTCACAAACTTGGGCAAAGAAAACTATTATAGTGAGGTACATCCATGTTCAATCTCAGATCACGAAGGACTGTCTATAAACCTTTACTTAACAACAAATGAAAATAGCACAAAACTCATCAGAACATTTAACAAACTAGTTTAATGTTGGAAATGAAGACTGGTTAGACGTTTATGAAGCAATAAGTACACATGATAAATATAACCATTTCTTAGAAATTATCTGTCGAAATATAGTCTACTTTCTCAGTAAAGTGGTTATCACAAAGTGTGAGATAAAGTTCATACACCTGAAATTGTCTCCATGGCGGAAAACTTCATGCATAAGACATACAAACAAACAGGCGATGAATATATAAAACAGTGATATAGAAGCTAAAACTAAAACTACAAAAAACAGAGACAACATCAGGGTATCAGACAATAAAATTAAAACTCTCTGGAAGACTATCAACACAGAAACTGTTTACTCAAAATCCAATAAATCTAATGCTGCGAAACCAAATATGCCATCACCACGAGTTTAATATTTTTTTCATAAATATATGCAATAACCTAAAAATAAATTTGTAAAATTCAAACATTCCTGCTGAGAATCTCGTAGGAGACGAAACAATTCTATCTTTTTGCTCCAAGAAATTTTGACTTTCGACACCAGAAAACTAAAAAACAACTCTACATGTGATCTCTATAAGAAGAATAAAATTCCTTGAAATAATTAAGTACCTATCACCGCACCAATACGAATTCAGAAAAAATAAAAGCACAACAGATGCCATCCTAGAACCTTTAAACAGCATATCATCAACAGCTTTAGAAGATAATAAAATTACAACCATAATACTATGTAATCTCAGTAAAGCCTTCGATTTCATGTCACACCATATAATTATTAAGAATGTTGAGCATTGTGGTTTTCATGAAGTTGCCCTGGAACTAATATCTTTCGATCTACAAAATCAGCGGCAGGCAGTACATGAGAGTGGGGAGAGTCAGGTTGCGGATGTCACCTGTGGCGTTCCGCAGGGAAGCATTTTGGGGCTAATGACCCCAAAAATGTAGATTGTGCACTTATACAGTATGCTAATGACACAACACTCTCATGTCTCATAAAAACATGAACGACTTGGAGATCTGAATGTGACGCTGCTTTCTGGTTTACTTCAAAGGAGCTTATTTTGAATACAAGTAAATTTACCCATCCTCATTTCTGCATCTAGAACAGGTTATTCCACAAGGAGTGGTAACAATCCTGTGTATTATACGAAACAGCCAGCTCACATGAAGTGTTCATATGGAGAACGATTTAACTAAAAAAGCCTAGTCAACCAACCAACCAACAACATATGTTATAAGGAAAATAAGCAAGATAGTAAGTGAAGACAGACAGAATGACCTATTTTTCAATGTTCCATACCAAAGCAACATATGACATTATGGCATGAGGTCAATCACCTCTTATGGACAAGATTTTGAGCAACAAAAGAAGGCAATCAAAGCAATACAAGGTCTACCTTCCTCTGAATCATGCAAGCCCTTGTTTGCATTATTAACATTACCACCACTTACATATGGTTGAAATTAAAAGTGGCACACAGAAGTATGATGAGCATGTTTAAAAGATCAGATATACATGACCACTTCACCTGGCAAATGGACCACCTTCAAATTTTGGATACCCGCCTACAATTGTTCTCCCACGTAAATATTTGCAAAGCAATGTATAACATCATTCCAAACGGTTGGAAGTTTCAGTCGCTTAATCAATTCCGAAATACAATAAAAATAGCCTTAATCGAAATGGCTCCATATAGGGCTGCGAAATTCCTAAATAGAGTACAAATATTGAAAACTAATAATATAGTAATATAGTCTAGGGGCACATTAAAATGTAATAGTATTATTTTGTTAATATATAAATATTATTCCAATATGTTATTTTAATGACAATAGCTGTATATATTGAGCTAAAAAAATAACATTACATTACGTTAATCATAGATCCTGGAGTACGTAGTAAAAGAGTACAGGAAAGGAAATGCGCAAATGTATGTAAGATGCATTGTTCAAATTTGACAATTGCAATTAAGATAAATTATATATTTTTATTAAGATAAAATCGCACTGCTAGATGACAAGTGTCGTAATATCCAAAATAAATGTTCATGTTTTCATTTTTGTCTTGATTCTTATGTATATTTTAACGCTCCTTAGAATGAAACAAATTATTATTTAAAAAATAGATAACATTATACTCAATGGTAAAACTACTGTAATCTTTAAAATGCGTTTATCTCAAAAACTTTTGTTACGACATTTGTCATCTCACAGTGCGAAATAATAAATAATAAATGAGATAAAAGGAATCAGATGAAATTAACTAATACATAATTGGATTATTTTGGTTTATTTATGCTCACAAAATAAATATATTCACTTACTATTTAGTTCTTTGTAGTCATTTTGTCACACTAAAGAAGAAAAAAATATATCGGATATTGACTCATTATTTAATATTTGGTGTATTATTTTATGTGAGTATAAACCCACTGTTAGTCAATAACCAATTGTGTAAATGTAAAATTTATATGAATAATTTATGTTTTTCACTCAATTTTCCTTCATAATCCGTATACATAAAATGATTTAGTTTAAACCGACCAAAAATTAGATTACATAAAGTGTTATAAATAATTCAAGTAGTAGGGCACGCTTGCGGCTATCGTCCCTGTATCGCATTGTCTTTATCTCATCCGGCAGCCGACTGGAATACACACATCCGCTTTTTCGCTTCCCTTTTATATTTTGCGTTCACCGTCCATTATAAAACATGAATATTCATGCGCGAGCTGTTATTTTCCAAAACGTTTGTGCCCGGAGTATACGTTAACGTGCCCCCCCGACCCCTCCTCAGAGTCTGGAATGTGGAACGCGAAATGACATTCCCGACATATGAAACATTAAGATGGATGGAGACGTTAAACGATACGAGGGGAGAGCTTTCAGAGAGGATATTAATAATAATCGTGTGTATTAAAAGAGGCAGCCTTTTGTATAAATAATGAAAATATCAACATGGAAAGCGGATTAAAGTGAGCAGGAATTATTTAAATGAGGGGGAGTTATTCAAATAATAATACTATTGGACTTTTCAAATAACTTGAGATGTATTCGATACAACTAGATAAAAATCACACATATAATCAATAACATAATCATAATGCAACATAGAAAATGTTAAGACGATATGAATCAAATATTATTTTGTCCATATTTTCTATTCCACTATGTGTAATTATCAAAGATATTCGATGCTTAAAATGTTACAAATTGTTTTAAATACATACATAACTCAATTACACGTCAAAAACATAATTACAATGCAACATTTTAAATCGATATTAATCAAATTGAATTGTTTAATGTTAATTTAACTTGATGTGAATCAATTATATTTTCATCGAGTCTTCTAGTCCACCTTATATACTTTTTTAAATGAAACTCGGTGTTTAAAATGTTGCAACATGTGTTGTTGTTGATATAACTAGATCAAATTTATACATGTCAGTGACATAATTAGAAAGCAATTTTAAATTTTATTTTAATAGCCTATTTAGTTTTTTTATTTAGTCATTGAAATTTGGAGTTTTAACAATATCTAATCTATGCAACTAAATCAAATTGACACATTAACACAATCACAATGCAACATTAAAAATTTAATTCGTAAAGAATCGAATGAAATAAATTTGTAACGAATTTTCGAATCCGCTTTTTTCTCTTTTCACTGAAACTCGGCGTTTAAAATATTACAACTTGTATTATAGTAGATATATTCAGATCAAATTCATAGGTATTATAAATAACATAATCACAATTCAATGTAGAACATTTGAGACGATATGAATGAAATTGATTTATTTTGTCAATTTTCTAATCCACTGTTTGTATATTTTATAATAATATATATATATATATATATATATATATATATATATATATATATATATATATATATATATATATATATATATATATATAATCTTTTAAATCTCTTTATACCCTTCCGGGTGTCGAGATTGTTTAATCGTATTTTAAATCAATCTAAAACAAATATAAATCTATTGAATTTTGTGTAGGAATTCCTTCCACTCCTTCCTGTTTGCCGCCATCCTCTTTGCATCCTGCCATCTAATGCCATTCCTCGTTAATATTTCATCTATGTTGTCTTCCCACGTTTTGTGTGGTCTACCTCTTCTTTTCTTTCCTTGTATTCTTGTGTTCCATACAATTTTTGTTTGTCTCCCTTCTGGCATGCGGATTATGTGTCCATACCATCCGAGTTGTTTCCTTTCTATGGTTGTCTGTATACTTTCTATCTGTAGATTTCTTCGAACCTGGTCATTTCGTATTCTGTCAATTCTGGTGATACCTTCTATCCTCCTTAAGTACTTCATTTCTGATTATTGTATTTTGCTTTTAAGTCTCTTGTCCAATGTCCATGTTTCGCTTCCGTATATCAGTGTTGGTCTATATATTGTTTTGAACATTATGAGTTTTGTGTTCTTCGATACCTGCTTATTATTAAGTATTATTTTGTTTAGCATATAGTAGCTTTTATTTGCTGCCCGTATTCTGTTGTTTATTTCTGGTTCCAGACTTCCCTTGTTGTTTATATTTATACCCAGGTATTTAAAATTTTCCACCTGTTCGATACTTTTCCCCGCTATTTGGATATTTGTTTCCACTTCCTGTTTGGCGATCACCATAATTTTTGTTTTATCTGCGCTTATTGTCATGTTGTGTTTATTTAGTTCTTCGTTCCATATGTTAATATTCTCTTGCAAGTTTTCTTCGGATTTGGCTAGTATTACGATATCATCAGCAAAAGCACACTCAGCTATCATTGTGCGTCGTAGTTTATAATATCCTATGTCCATTTTCCTTGTTTTCTCCTTTATATTTTTTAATATATTATCTAGGAATATTATAAACAGTAGAGGGCTTAATGCTCCACCTTGTCTTAGTCCTTGTTTGGTTGTAAATTCCTGTGATATCTGATTTCCTGTCCTTATGTAATTATATGTCTTTCTGTATATACCTTGTATTGCTCTTTGTAGTTGTTTGCTTATTTGCCTCTTTTGTAATATATTCCACATCGTTTTCCTCGGTACTCTATCGAACGCTTTTTCTAGGTCTATAAATGCTATGAATAATTTACTGTCATGGCCCATTGATTTCTCCATCAGTTTTCTTACTGTAAATATATGGTCCTGCGTTGAGTGGCCTTTCCTGAAGCCACTTTGTGCATTTTCCATCATTGTTTCTGTTTGTTGTCTTAGTTTACTTTCTAGTATAACCTCATAGATTTTAGCAGTTGTGCATATTAGTGATATTCCCCTGTAATTATTGCAGTTTTTGTTGTCTCCTTTTTTGTATATTGGGAATATTACTGCTTTCTCCCAGTCATTTGGAATTTTTCCACTTTTCCATACAGTGTTTAGAAGCTGCCTTAACAAATGTATACCTTCCTCGCCCATATTTTTGAGTTGTTCAGCTTTTATGTTATCATGGCCTGCTGCTTTACCATTTCTTAATTTTATAAGTGCTTCTTTTACTTCTGCTTCTGTTATATTTTCTGGTTCTTCGTTCAGAATATTTTTCACATGTGCGTTCTCATTTCCTTCGTTTGTGGTTATCGTCGTGTTCTCCTGCAAAAGCTTTTCGAAGTGCTCTTTCCATCTTTTCATTATTTCATGATCTTGTTTTATTATTGTTCCCTGTTTATCCTTTAGATGTCTTAGTGTTATTTGTACTTTCTCGTTCTTGCTTTTCTTTAGTGTTCTATAAAACAACTTCTTATTTTCGTTAAAGCTGTATTCCAGTGTTTTCCCAAATTCTTCCCATGTCCTTTCCCTTGATTCTTTGATTATTTGTTTCGATGCTTTTCTCTGTATTTTATACGCTTCGTAGTCTTCTTCTTTCTTGGAGTTGATGTACTTTATCCACTTTTGCCTTTTCTTCTTTATTTCTTCTTTTATTTCTATAGTCCACCATCGCGTTTGCTTTCTGTTGTTTGCCTGTCTGGTTGTTCCGCATGCTCGTTTTGTAGCCTCTGTTATTATGTGTTTGAAATTGCTCCATATTTCCTCCACATCGTTAACTTTTGAGAAGGATGCGAGTTCCTTAATATAATTCTGGTACTTAGCTTTTGTTTCTTTATATTTTAGTTTGTCTATTCTTAATTTCTCAGTTGCAGTTTTTTTCTTGTACTTATCCTTTTTAGTTTCAACCTCATTTCCGCTTGTTATCCTTTTTGTTTTTATTTCTTCCTTAATTGTGATGTTTGCTACAACTAGATAGTGATCACTTCCTATCTCGCTCCCTCTTTTCACCCGTACATCATTAACTACCTTCCTTTATTGTGTGTTTGTTAGAAAATAGTCTATGATCGACTTTTCATTTCTACTCTTTACTTCTCTGGTATATTTGTGTATTTCTTTATGGGTGAATATTGAGTTTAGTATTACGACGTCGTTTAAGATGCAGAAGTCAATTAATCTGTTTCCGTTGTTGTTTCTCGTCGGTTCTCCATGAATCCCCATTATATGTTATATATGATATAAATCAAATTTAATTATTAGCGAATATTTTCGAGTCCACCGTTCGTCTTCTTTAATGAAACTCATTGTTTAAAATGTTAAAACTTGAATTGTAGTTGACTAACTCAATCAAATTCAGATATATAATCAATAACATAATCACAATGCTACATTGACAATGTTAAGACGATATGAAGCAAATTGAATTATTTTTTTGGCCAATTTTTCTAATTATTTTAATGATATTCGGTATATAAATGTATTAAAATTAATTTGTCGTCGATATAACTCGATTAAAATGACACATACAGACAATAACATAATCACAAAGCTTCATGTAAAATTGTATATCGCTATGAAGTGCTGAAAATTGATGTTTTTCTATTAGTAAAGACAATATTGCACAAGAATTGTAGATTCTCAGTATAGCCTAATGTGAGACGAACACGTTGGGCACCATATGTACAAATTCATTATTGCGAGAAACTGTAAAACGACCGTTGAATAAAATTACATTTAAAATGTGTCGGCGGCAATTGCCTAAGTAAATAAACCATCAGAGGTTTTGGTAGTGGATTCTTACATATTAAGTCCATACTATAAGAAAACAATACTCTTACGACAAACAATCAACGGCAAATTAAATGATTCAATAACAAAAACTTGGCGCCAAAAGTATATGTCAATTTTGCACCATTTCGGGCCGGCGCAATGGCGCCCCCATCGGTAATTCTATAGGTCAATTCCAATAGAACATAAATCATATTAAGTTGGTATGAATAAAATATAATTATTACAGAATATTCTTGTCCATCATTTATATTTTCTTCAATGAAACTTGGCGTTACAACTTGCAGTTGACATATCACGATCTCCCGGAAGGGTGTCGAAGAGAAAAGCAGGGAAGAAGAAGGCAAAGTAACAAAAAGCGGGGTCTTAAGCTATTCCGCGTGTCTAACCCCATGTGGGGGGGGGGGGGGTCCGTTGCCGCAGACAAATTACCTCCAAGCTGTCTTGTATGTTATCGTAACTAGCGCTGCGTAGCCTTGCCTCCACATCTCGGGATCTGTGGGGGTCGACGTTTAGTTCCCGTGCACTCGTAGAACCAATATGGAACTAACAAAAACATATAATGAAAAACCGTGGGTCAATAAGAGAGTATACCATGAAAACAGTTCTGGGGCTGAATAAGGCACAGACTAGAAATTCGGGAGGTAAAAGCAGACGCGGACAACCTGATGTGGCTATTTGAGCACTCGACAGGCAAGGTCCAGCAAAAAGGCTAATAGCGCACCCGAAAGCGAGTTCATCATCTGGCTCATGCGAAATGAACTAGCGGAGATGCGAGAAGATGTCAAGAAACTGCACAAGGAGGCGGAAGAGGCTAGGAAGACAACGGCTAGCAACGAAAACGACCAACTTAGGAGGCAGGTGGCCAACCTCCAAGCAGCAACTACCGGCGGCAAGAGAAGTTGCCTTCAATGAGGACACGGCAGAAGACGTCATGAGCAAAAGTCCATCAGGTGCAAAATCAACTCACGAGCCTCATATTTAGATTCAATGAGACTGATGCGGCAACCTGACCGCAGACAGCCCAACTGAGGTACAGAACTCAGAGCCACCCATGGGAGAACGATAGAAAACAATCATCGTTCAACTAGAAGAAACGGGAACATACGCCGATCTAATAAGGCGCCTGCGCGATGTAGCATAAGGCAGCCAGAAAAAAATCGCGGAGGCCACTAAGTCTAGTAATAAGGAACTGAGGCTCTAGATTCGAGGAAATGGCCTTGGTACGGAGGTCCTCAGGAAAGAGATCGGCTATCTCTTTCCTGTAGGTGGGAGCTGCGACCTGAAAAGACCGAGGGTGGTGGTTCACATCAGAGGCCTAGACAGCATCACCATGTGAAGAGATACTGAAAGCCGTAGTCAAGACCAGCAAGACGGACCCATCCGTAATTAGAGTGGGCGAGCTAAGACTAGGGCGTATATGTAATTTCAGACCGGTCTGGTAAAAGATAAGACAGGTCTGTTACTCATGGCAACCAACTAAATAACAGTTTCTCCGCGAACGCTAGTGTAATACTGCCTTACGTCAAATATCACAAGTTTGTAAAGATAGCGAAATATATTATAATCCTATCTATTTCTCTAACTTGTGACTTTTGATGTAGGGCAATACACTAGCGTTCGCGAAGAAACAGTTGTGTATTTGTTTGCCATGGGTAACAGCCCCTAATCTTTTACCCCACCGGTCTGAACTTACAGAATATACCCCAGGACGCAGTGCCACCCAGGCCGATACAGTTATAACGAATGAGCGGACTGCGGAGGCACTCACCAGCGGCGAATCAGAATATACATAGTCTACTGCAAAGTGGTTGCAGGAGGCCACATCAGAGGGATGCCACAAGTGCTCGGAGAAAGGGCACCAGGCTCACAGATGCCAATGGCCAGACCGCAGTGACCTGTGGCATAATTGCGGCCAGCCAAGCCACATAGCTAGAAATGCAACGCCGAACGAGGACGCAGCCTGCAGTTTCATGTGCCCAAGGAAAACAGTAGGGAATAGCGCCAGAGGGGAGCCGGCGGGGGCGGCTGACTATAGGCGAAATGTGCAGTTTAACACTACTAGATGTGGCGAGCAGGTTACGTAGAGAGGCGCTAGATCTGATCACCACACTGGGCTCCCCCGCCCGGGGAATCGTCTGGGTCAGGGTGGCCGGCATTACAATTGTCAGCTACTACATGTCACCCAACAGCAGTACGCCAAGATTCAAAGCATGAATATTAACGCTGGAGGCCTGCGGCAGGGCAGCAGGAGAACGGGCGATTGTCCCCACACACATACAGCAGGGGGAACAACTACTGGCGGCACAACTTAACATGGAAGTATGCAATGATGGAGAGAGCCTGACCTTCATCATAAGAGGCATACATCTACGTCACCATAGCTTCGGCCAACCTCGCCTCTTTAGGTTGTAGTGAATGTATGAAGCGTCATTAAGTACAACACTTTCAGCGACCATAGATACATCAGGTACACCATCCAGTCACAGGGAGGGAAACAGAAAGCAGCACCGCTAGAAGGGATAGCTTAGCTCAGACCCGCCAGCATTTAGGCCCTTATGCCTGCTAGATGGCCTAGTCAAGGTCGTAGAACTACTAATAGCAGCCAGGTTATGTGAGCTGACCGACCGGCGTATAGGCCCCCACTATACGTATTCAGATAATGGCACATCACTACATACGCAATCCTGGTGGCGACGGCAATCATAGAGAAGTATAACAGCGGCCAACGGAGGACAAGTAGGCATTTCCTGATTGTCACACTCGACGTCAGCAATGCCTTATATTCCATGCCCTTTCATACACAGGTCATAAAGGAGGATGCCAGTATAGATGATAGATATGATGAGGGCGTACTTGTACGGACGCTAACTAAGGAGGGAACCATGGGCAGGAGTTCGCCAAGTCTGGGGGCTTCCCGCAAGGATCTGTCTTGGGGTGTCTGTTGTGGACCATTGCATACGACTCGGGGTGCAATTTTCGACACATCTATATTATCATGCGCAATAAGTGTAAGTTTCATAGCGCTGAATGGATAAAATGAACTCAATAATTAATGTCAAAATCTAACTACTGTCAAGCTTTCAATTCTGTCAAAAATGAGCATTATCTTTCACGAAGCGAAGGGTCAAAAATCGACACCATTTTCAATAATAGTGAGCGTGTCTCGATCGCTATATTCATAGCGATCGCTCAAAAAGCCATCCGCTAGGCCTAAGGCTAGCAATACCTGCGGGAGTGACCAACATTGTCTGTACAGACGGCATGGCGGCCCTGGAGGTCGTGAACGACACGGTGAAACCAAAACCACAGAATGGAGGAAGCGGTACAACGCATGGTCGTTTGGATGGCGGCCCACTTCCTCGCACTGGTGCAAAAGTTGCCCTACAACGATAAAGAGGACGGGGGTGGGAGGCAACAACATAACTCAACTTCTTAGGAGTATGGGTTCCGGTCCGAAATAGTTTACGCTATGTAGGTAATATCCTCGAAGTTACCTGTGAGGCGTGGCTGGTGTTTACCAGCCACGCCTCACAGGTTGGAGACTGCTATTGCCCAAGTTCTCCCCAATATAGGAGGGCCGAGAGAAGGTCACGGTAGCTAGGAGACGAGTACGCAGGGCCACCACGACCAGTGCGCTGCTCATAGTCAAGCATACCGCACTGTGTTGACCGATGGAGGTGCTAGTGGTCACAGTCCCGGCGGACCTGCTGCTGACGGGTAGGGCAGGCGTTTACCAACTTATTAAGCGGGGCACCGGAAAAGAGAGCTGCGGGTAAAGAGATGACTCTATGGACCAGTGGCTGGAACGATGGACAAGCAATACGAAAGGGACATGGACCAGAAGAGCTGTACCAGACGGCGGGCAGACAGAAACCACGCCAACATAGATCACTGGACGACCCAACTTCTTACCTGGCACCGGACCTTCCAAACGTTCCTGGCGAGCATTGGGAAAGCTGGGACCGAAACCTGTGTCTACTACCTAAGAGGACCCGGCGGCGTGGCACACACTCTCTAAATATGGAGCACTGAAGGTGAAACTATGGACCAGTGAAACCGCGGAAAGCATCGGGTAGGCGATACTAAAAGCGGAGAACAATTAGCGGGCGGAGACCTAGTTCGCGGAAACCGTACCAGGCAGAAAATTCCAAGACGACCTTAACTGCAGTAAGTCAACCTAACTCACCCCGACCTAATATGACACCCGCTCTACGCAAAACATGAAGGAACCAAAATCGACTGCAAGAAAAAGCTGGGATGTAGCGACATTACGACCCGGTGAATTCTACCCTGGTTCTCACAAGCACATACTGCGAAGGGGACAGTGACCCGGCCGATGGCAAGGCAAGCAAGAGAGCTGAAGCGGTCAGGCTCTACTTTGTGGGTACCCGATACTGATCGATGCGAAATAACCATGGAATTATAGCTTGGAATGGGCTGCCCGCGTACTATCACTTCTTCTACGGTGCCTAGTTATATGTTTTAAACCGGGACCAGTAAGGGTGCCATGTACAAGGCTACGTTGACGACATGGTTTATAAATATACTAAAACATGTAGAACGATCGTGTGTAGGAGAGGGCCTCGCTTTTAACCCGGAAACCTCTCTGGTACCATTTATATATAGAAGGAACTTAAATAAGATAATAATACCGCCTTTGTTCGCCAGGGATATACAAATGGAGAAACAGGTTAAATATCTATGTGGAACCCTGCAGCGTTAGAGAAAACAGAAAAACACATTCTAAGAATGCGTCCCGGCAGGACAATAAACACACTCCACATGACGAAACATGACAGAGTAACAACACCGGATATGGAAAAATGGGAAAATAGTTGCTACATGCAGGATCAGCCTGGTTTACCAGTGAATCTAAAACCAATAAAGGAACAGGAATAGAAGTATATGAGAACGTCTCGGCAAGAGGCACAAGCTGGGCGAGTATACCTCCGTGTTTGAAGCAAAAACGATAGAAATTCAAAGATTTTGAAATTCTTTTATGAACCGTTAAGAGTTTGAGAATGAAATATTAAATATCAGTATTTCTAAATACTAAGTACAATATGCATAGGGATGAACTTACTGCTATGTCTAAACAATATAAATTAATGATAGCAGCTTATATTACTTAGTTTCTGCAATGAATATACCGAAAAAGTGTGTTCTGAATAATCTGTGATATTATATTTGGCGCTCACTTAAAATGGTTATGACCGGCATTTGTGACAGCGTATAGGTCTCTTTCTCTGTGTATATTGCTTGCTACTGTATTAATTGTTTACCATACAGAGACTATAACTAAAAAATAAATAAAATTCTCAAGAGTCAAATGTCGGATTATTTTTTTTATAAATTTAATTACAGAATCATTTATTTCCTAATAGACTAACCTAGTTTTAAATGTTTATTTAAACCTTTTAATTAATAAATTTAATACTATTTTAAGAACCTTTTCCACATGGATGGAAGTATGATTATTAAGGATGACATGATTTTGAATGTACGCTGACTTGAACTTGTAAATCGCAAATTGAAGTAATTTATAGTAAAAAGTATTGAATAACTGGTATCCCTTCACTCTACAATTGATTCAACACTGCGGACATTTAATACATCCTAGAACTCCAACAAAAAGAACAAGGTAATAGTTTTAAACATCTCAGACAATTGTTAAGTTTTGTAGCCTCCATCTCACTCGTAGACCTATTATAATTTTAAGTTTGGAAAGTTTGAATTCCTAAAATTTAATAATATGCCGATAAATCATAAAACTACTTCCTACACAGATATGGATGCTGATCCAGGCAAATAAAACTTATGATATTGAAAGAGACGGCAGCGGGTCGCGAGGCTGACATCGGGATTGTGCGCGGGTTTCGAGAAAAAAACTTTTTAAATAAAACTTTTATGAATTTTAAAATCGAGTGAGGAATCAAATTTTATATTAAAGATTGAGTTTCCTGCATGCCAAAGGCAAACACATATCTGCAGCACGTTCATATGTTAATAGAGAAGTGTGCCCTCCAACGGGAATATATTACAGCTGTTTGTGAGGGCAGTTTTATGAAGAACTTTGGAGAAGTGCCACGATAAAATATTTGTTGATGAATGGGTAACTAATTGTTTATATCAATATTTGCTTAGAATGCAGTTTTTAGTGTTATAAAAAGAATTAAAACGCTTATCAAATATTGTTAGTTCAATTAAAAATGCATAAAACTTAATTAAATCATCTAATATTTATTACCTGAGCCGGATTATAGCACAAACAGGTGCTACAATTTTCGTGAATCAATTGGAATGTTTTGAGAGTGTTGAACTTTACTGATTGTACTTTTATCAATGAAATTCTGTCTTTAAAATGTTATAACACATGTTGTATTAGTAGGTATAATTCGATTAAATATTAGTTAATTGCAACATAACATATAGATTTCAGAATCGGAAAAAGATACAATTTGTTTTTTTTGCGTATTTTCAAATGATTTTTTTTCAATTAAATTGATGTTTGAAATATGATAACTCGAATTGTAGTTGAAAAAACTCGGTACAAGTCGTGGCAATTCTCGTGATATTGGCTGGAAATATAAACCTAAAGGGTAGTGTAAATCCAAGTACTAAGGAAGATAACTGGAAGAGCACTTTTGGACAGAGTAAGATGTGATGTTATATGGGGGCAAGAATGCGACACACAGGATATCGTATGATGGGGATATCTAAGAAGAAAAATGTAGAATGCCCACACTGATCAGATGGGAGACGAATGACTACCGAAAATATCAAGAAACCGGAGATCAAGAGTAAGCAGACCAACTATTAGATCTGCAATATGGCACGAGGGCTGCTCGTGTCAGTCCAAGGAAAACTAGAACCAACAGATCCCAGACCTAGATTTTGAATAAGAAGAAGAAGATTACGGCAAAGGGAAAACTAAAGTTCCATAATTCTATTGCACCAACTCGCAGCGTCGATCTGCCCAATAGACCAACCCCTGAAACGCAGACCGACAAAGAAGGTCCAAATTGAACCTGATAAAAGAACCCTGGTTAGGCAGAAGAGTTGCAGGCCTAAACCTACTACAAGGTATACATTTATATAGCAAAATAAACAGTAAACTACTGGCCAGCGTAATATACAATAAAATAATTAGTTCTACGCTAATAACGAGCTCGTCACATAGAATGCGGAAGCACCAACATCAAGCCTAGTGATGATACACATCAATTTATTATTTATCAAGCGAAGGGATAAATAAGGCCAACACCCAAAGTAACAACATACAAAACTGGCATGTGCCGGATGGAATCACCTCCGCTCATCAATATTTAGAAACCCCCGAGAAACTGGTAAGGATATGTTGAATACCTAGGCTAGGACTTGAACTGACGGGGTAACGGAGTTGTTACCACTAGAGCTGGCAGTCTACCTTGTAGTTGAGTGGTAAACGTCTACTAAGAAAACTATAATTAAAGCTTGGTAGAACAACCACCTTAAAAAATTAAGGAAGGAACCTAGAAGAATATAGAGTACCATAAAGACATCTGTAAAACTAAAGGGACACCTGGAGCAAGTTCTGCGGGTAGGTGAACGACACCGCATGTACTCGAATCCAGAATGTCTTAGCGCAAGTTGGCACTGAAAGTCATATAAGCTTTCTCAAAAAAGAAAAAGAAATGTATACAGACTGTTGAGCCTGCAAATTGCCATGAAGGCACACATTCCGACCACGGAAATTCTCGTAACAAATCGAAACCCCAGTGGAAGCACGAAATCTGTTAGGCCCAATTCACACATAAGCGGCGACGGGCGCAGGCGCGGTGTAGGCGAGGCGCAGGCGCGACGTCGCACAGGCGATTGTGATGTCCATATGCAGTGAAGGGGTGGACATTGCACATTATGTTTATATAGAGGCGGCGTGGAAGAGTTTCACCTCTTCGCCTACCTTAGGCGAAGAGGCGGAGATACGGTACCGGCTCGGCGAGAGGCAAGAGGCAAATGCCCGCGCCTCATCACCAAAGTGGGCATTGCACCATAAGTTTATATAGAGGGGGCTTGAAGCGTCGTGCCTCTCGCAGCGCCGGCACCGCGTCTGCGCCTCTTCGCCTAAGACACGGTAGGCGAAGATGCGAGAGGCATAACTCTTCCACGTCGCCTCTATGTTAGCATAAGGTGCAATGTCCACCCCTTCACTGCATATGGACATCACAATCGCCTGTGCGACGTCGCGCCTCCGCCTCGCCTACCCCGCGCATGCGCCCGACGCCGCTTATGTGTGAATTGGGCCTAAGGCCCACTGCAGCCGACTAGCAACTCGCATAAGACATATGAAAATAAAACAAAATAAGGTGTGCTATGAACAAATTCCAGCCAATTAAATCACCCAGGGTCATATTAGATAAAGGATAGGACATTCTCCTTCCATCTCTTTAGAGCTAGCATTGCCTGAAAATACGAACCTTAAGGGTGACATAAGCTCAAAGTCATCTTCATACCAAAACTAGAAAGTACGAGCCTAAATCATACCCACCTCAATTACACAGATCCCACGGCCTTGCGTGCTTTCTTCTAAACGCACTAGAATCTCCGATAGACAGATATATTAGGAACGGTATATTGAGAACCAACCCGTAAGCAATCGACAAAATCAGCCAGTAAAGTGTACCTACCTGGTTCTGGAAAACCTGAACAGGCAACTGGAAAAGGCCTCAGATGACAGGGAGTAGCCACGTAGTAACTTTAAATTGAAGGGGGTTCAATAACGCATTGTAACTCAATGGTCAAGCTTTCAACAATGGCGTACCAAGACCACGATGTACTTACTCGGCATGTCAACAATTAATTATACAAGAAAACGAGTCTAACAAGCCTTAAGCTTCCAATACTAAATAGCGTAGAAGATCTATATGTGTTAGAGGCCAAATACCAAGGAGTTAATTTTGACCGAAAATTGACGAGAAATATTCACATACGATATGCAGAAATCTACAACAACCCTACGTAGTGCAGCGGAATTTGCGGAAAATTTAGGCCTAAACCCCAAAATTACCCAATGACCAAACACTAGAATAGTGGGATAATGGTCCAAGACTAAACAAAACAAAGCGGTTAGGCTCCAGAGCAGCACCCAAAGCGTTGCCTGTCTAGGAATAACAGGAGCCAGGAGAACCATACTAACCGCCGCTATGGAGGCATGCCACCACTGCAGATTTTCATCCAAAAAGAGCCCAGATCTGTAACGTACTCCAATGTCAAACCCCCATCCTTCTATATAAAAAAACCTTTATTTGCATTTCCCTCACTGCCCTTCCACATCACAAACCACAACAAAAATATACAAAAAAAAAATACAAATATAAATAAAAGTAATACTCCGCAAAAAAAATTACAAATTACCCTCATCTATTACCGCTCCCCGTACCCTCGCCACTTTCCTCTCCCACGTCAGCCTCCTGCAGATTTTCACGCCTTCCCCATCCTCGCTTAACCATTCATTCAGCTTTCTGCAGTCTCCCACCCACTCTGCTTTCACACCCTCACATTCTTCGCTAAAGTGCCACCACGTGTCGCTTCCCTTACTACACAGCGCACACGCGGTGTACCCCAGACCCATCCAAATTTTCCTCCCTCTCTCGTCTGACCCACACCTCGCTCTTGCCAAGCATACCTTGTCTTCCCTGCTCCACTCACCCCTGGCTAAGTAACTCGGGAGTTTCCCACGCACTTGCTACTCTATTTAGCCAGGTTGTAAGAGCTCTTATTCATTCTAGTCTGCCGTTCTTGCCACTCAATATCTCTCAATCTCTCTCTTACCTCAGGCTTCTCATTTCTCTCAGCTTCTCCTCTACCCACATTTCAGACATACCTACTCTTTCATACATCCTTCCTGTATCCTTTCTCTAACCACTCTCCGCCCTACTCTTACACCTCATCCATACCTCCCGGACCAGTCTTTCCTCGCCCAATTCCTGCAATCTTTCTTCAAACTTCACAACCCTTACACACGACTCCCACCACATACTCATACGATTCGTCTCCTGCAACAGCACTGCTCTCGGTGTCGACCTTTCGAGACCTAGCAGACTCTTCAGAAGCAAACCTTGCTCTCTCTATCACATCCCACTCACACAGTCTCCACACTTCCACTCCATAAAACAGAATAGGTTTTCCACACGCATCCCAGATCTTGCACGCCATTACGAGCCACAACCTCTCCCATTTCCTTCTCGCTATCCCCCAAGCCCTTCTCGCTTTCGCTTGCATACATTCCACATGCACCCTAAATCCTTCTCCACTGTCAAACCAAAAGCCCAAATATTTGAAGACATTCACTCTCTCAATCATCCTTCCCTTCCATTTCAGTTCTTCCACTCTACCCTTTCTACCCCTATTCCTAAACATCATCCATTTAGTCTTCTCCACATTCACCACTAGCCCTCTCCTATCCAGGTACCTTCCCATTCTTTCCAACATCTCTTGCATCTCTTCCACTCTCTTAGCTACTAATACTATGTCATTCGCATATGCCAACATCCATACCTTGGTTCTCCCCACCACGACCCCTCCAGCGTGTCCTCTCCTCAGTACCGCCTCCAACTCGCTTGTGTATAGATTGAACAGGAGGAGGCTTAGCGGGCACCCTTGCCTTACACCCACATTCACCCTAAACTTCTCAGACACTTCTCCATTCTCTCTCGCTTTTGCCCACGTCTCTTTATATATACTTCTCACCCACTCCACACTTTTATCTTCCATGCCAAATTTATCCATACACACCACGAGCTTTCCTCTAGGAACTGAATCATACGCCGTTTTCAAATCCACAACTCTCCCTCTGCACCCCTAACCCCCCCCCCCCCCCTACTCTTCTTCTTCTCCAATGCAGCCACCATCACTCTCTCCAACTGGAGCATCGAATGCACATCCTCCCACTTGACGCGTTTTAGCTTTTTCTCATATGGATCCAAATCCGGCTCGCTCCATCCAAATCTCTGATGCCCCTTCCTCTGTTCTCCCTTCACAACGTTCCTCACCCTCACGACCACCTCCACCGATACATGATCCGACCCCCTACGTTTTCCACCTTGAAATACTCTTCCCTTTCGATCCCTTTGACCACCACGTAGTCCAACACCGAGCCTCCACCTTGTCCGCAGAACCTTTTTTTCCTTTCCCAGTCCCATTCACAGCAACCGTTGAGCACATTCCATCCTGAATTTCTCTACCCTCCTTGTTGGTCACTTTATCCTGGGAGCACCTTTCTCTCCAGTCACCGTCCTCTCCGATCCCTCCTTCCAGCTCCCCCACCCTCACATTCCAGTCGCCCCCGATTATCCATATATCTGCTGCCGTATCCAGTTCGTCTAGTACCTCCGTTAATTCCACCCGGTTTTTGTTACAGTACACTGCTCCCACGTCAACCACGTCTCTACTAGCCCCACTATGTCCTTTGAGTCCAACCAATCCTCTAGTTCTTTTACCCACACTCCTCCCAGCACTTTTTTCTTTAGACCCGCAGTGTTCCAGAAGCCCACCCTGCAGTTGCCCTCGTCCACTCTTCCATCCACCTCATACCCCTGCCTCGTCGTCCTCACCCCCTTCAGTACTTTTTTGCCAGACCATCGGCCTGGCAGATCCACCACTCGCCCGCAACATTCATTTTCCGGTAGCCATCTCTCCCTTCTACACCTTTCGCTCTTTCCTCCTTGACCCTCTCCCGTATTTTCTTCCTAACATCCCTCTCCGCTACGGTCAAATCATCATCGATATATATGTTTGTCCCCTTCAATTTGTGTTTAGACCGCATTTTCACCCTCGCTTGCACGTGCACACTCTCGAGACGACGACTCATCCTTCTATACAAAAGTTGTATAACGGACAGGCCAATAATGGGCATGTCCCGGACAGTATGATAATATTATGCATACCCATCACAAGATACACTACAACAATAATAATATACCTACATTAGGAATATAAGCCCTCCTCACCTAATATGTTACTATTATCACCCTAAAATGACAAAAACCTATATTTGTCATAACTTACATAATGTTGAATACTAAAATACTGAAACTAGACTTATAACTCTTCTCCGACTATTCCCTCCTGTTACCATCCCACTACCTTTTTCCCATCAATTTTCTCATCGCTATAATCGAAGCTGCCCTCGCTTGCACATACTCCAAATGATTCCTAAACCTACCTCTGCAGTCAAACATAAAGCCCAAATATTTGGCAATTCACTCTCTCAATCATAATTCCTTTGTATTTGAACTATTCCGCTCTACCTATTCTACACTTATTTCTAAACATTATCCATTTAATTTTATCCATATTCTCTACTAACCTTCTCTTATTAAGATGCCTTCCCATTATTTTCAAGATATGTTGCGTTTCTTCTACTTGCTTGGCCAAAAGCCCTACAGCATCTACATATGCTAATATTAATTAATTATTAATTCTTCCTACCATTACTTATCTATATTCTGAATACTACCTCCAACTCACTTGTATACAGATTGAGCACGAGAGCATACTTACCATCAAATTCAATCTAAATTTCTCTGGCATATCTCCATTCATTCATTTCATGCATTTACCCTCGACTCTTTATACATCCTTCTCTCCTATTCCTCTTCCATCACTATCCGCATAACTACTAATTACAAGTTAAACCAGAAATATCATAAATCACCCAGAGGGGCCTGGTCAAATGGTCTACCTGTCAAAGAAGAGGATCCTGGTTCATTGACGGCTCAATAACGGCGCAATAAACTGAAGTTGGTTTCTACAACGCTAACCCTAAGACAAACTTCTGAATAAGTATGGGCAAACTCTGCTCAGTATTTCAAGCAGAAATAGTGGCCATACAACACTATGCTAAGGAAGCGCTGAAAGGCAATAACACTAACACACGAATGTCTATATACACCAACAGTCAAGCGGCACTAAAACCGAAGGATACCACAGAAATAAAGTCCCAACTGGTATGAAATTACCAGCAGAGTCTTCGTGACCTAAGGTGGTCACAATAAATTGACCCTAGCATGCGTGCCAGCGGCGTCGAAGGCAGGAATAATATTCCAATAGAGTGCTTGAGATATCAGCACAAAGCCAATCGTATAAAACATATATAAGTGTGAACCCACCTCTACGAGGGTAAGTTGTACTGTTTTTGTATATAACCACTCGAGATTTTGTGTGAATTCATCCTCACTAGCTGAGCTACACTGACGAGATCTAATAAGATCGAAATCTAGATATGTAGATTGCTAAGAGGTGGGTTCACACTTATATATGTTTTATACGATTGGCTTTGTGCTGATATCTCAAGCACTCTATTGGAATATTATTCATATTCTCTAGAGGGCACTACCCGGTGATCCTGATAACATGAGCATGTTGACGGTTATTACCATATGGGTGTGCATTGCTAATTGACGTGGTGCCGCCAGATGGCGTTTAACTTCCCTCTACGAGGGTAAGTTGTACTGTTTTTGAAATTTGATATTTAAAATGTGACATCTCGAGGTGTAATCAACGTAAATTGGTCAAATTCGCACATAATAGTGAATTAATTAATTTAAAACTAAATGAATTTGCTAACTATACCCAACACACTGGATACTTTTTAAACATAACACCACCGGTCGGGCATACATTGATAAAGTTCCTTCTAAAGAACCATAGAAAGACCTGATTTAATGTCCAGTGCATATTAATAGCATTATTTCCGTGGAGCAAACTCTTTCCGTTAAAAGGGTTAGTTTCGCCGCACTTGCCGTCCCTTGAACCTGGTCGCTGAAAGAATAGTAAGTCTTCATGCAAAAAATACTACATATACTCGAATTTAATTACTACAGAATTTCTCCAGCAGGACGTATTTGAAAAAAACTCTAGTTATTTTTCACTTAGAAATATTAATTAAAATATTCAGTGCTATTAAACCCATTCACCCTATCGCCTTGTACATGACATGAAAACGCCATAATTTGAAATTATTCCATTTTATGTGTCGTGCAGCGATTCCGTTTCAAACGAAAACACGAGGTATAATTTGTAATAAAGATAATTCTGAGCCGGGATTACCGCGCTGGGTTTGTGTAATTGTAATTTCTCCGGATATTTTAATTGGCTAAATGATAAGGAGAGTAAAGTCCGCAGTTTTACAACGGTTTAATTATTTTAAATGGAAGGGAGAGGATGCTGTTTAGTTCAAGAGGGTGTAAATTTTATAATGCTAGTATTATTGCAGAGGAGATCAAAATTTTACTTAATTTTATGCGATTAAACAACGCCTTTACTTATTAGATAGATGAATACCCTATCTCTCCAGAGATTAAAGTATACTAATTTGATTCTATACCGTTTGAGATCTTGTAAATTCATTTCCAGAAGCTGTGTTCGGCCCAGCGATGCTTTCGAGGCTACTTATTAGGTTTGGTATTTCTTTCTTTACATAATACCAAATTTCTATAATTTAAACTATATACATTTTAGAAGAAATAGTTTTAAGAACACAATTATTTTAACGCATAAACAAACTAGTAAGCATAGTTCAAGTAATTTACAAATACGGAACGGGCTTGGCGCCCGCCCCATCCATATTCGCATAGATTTTTGCGAAAAATATACTTTCCAAGAATTATGTGACAATAGGAAACTTTGTATACATAGAAAGAAAAGACAACGTTTCGTTGTGGGGTGGGCGGGTGTCGGAAACCGACCAAACCATGACCGTTCAACATTTCAAATAACATAAACTTCGCAATATGCGTATAACGTTTTAATAAACGTTTAGATATTAAATCATTTTGACAAAAACATTACGGAAATTAATTAACAAATAACTATTAGATTAGTGAATATGAAATTTTGCACACATATTGAATTGCCCTCCTTTTCCATGTAATTTCATTACGATTGAACTATTCTATCAATAATAATTTTAAATTTTCGGAAATATACAATTATAATTAAAATTGAATTGCCTACAATATGCATTAATTGTTTCTCCTGCCAGTGGTTTATATTTTAATTTTTAATGGAAAAAGCAAAAACTACGTAATTTTAGCACTTAACACAACTTCTTTCGAGTTTGCTTTTCGATATTATCATTCTACCATTCTTCCCGACAGTAAAATGCAATAAAATATCAAGTAGGCATATTTTTATGTTTTCAAGCTATGTGAAATTAATTCGACTGGGCTATTATAAATTCAGATTTGTGGTGGATGGGTAATTTACCATTTCAAGCGACTTGAACTTTGCATTACATTGTTTGTCATAAGTTTCTATGAATAAGCTGTATTAATTAATTCAATGAATTGCTTGAATCATGAAAACTTGCAAAACATCGTAGTTCAAAGTCCTTGAAATGTTAAACGGGCATAGTTTTATTCGTATTGATCGTCCGCTCCACCCTTGTCGCATAAAATTATTCTGTGTATAACAAGATGTAATTTTTTTTTTAAATACTATTCCTTGAAACAATTAGTTGTATAAAGGTGGGCTCAGTGGAAGATTAAGGCTAAATAATAATGCGGTTTTTATTTCTTGATTTCTGCCTTACACCTCATAAATATGAACATCTAGGGGTGACTAATTAGTAGCTATACTATGTAAACTGTAAACATTATGTTACTATTTACAACATTATAGCGTTTGATTCGCACATTTCAAATAATCCCCCATAAATACCAAATGAGGCGACGCTATTTTTTGTTCACATTCACCCCCAAGTGTAAATACATTATGGGCCGATAAGAAGGTCGGGCGTCCGCGTTTTATCGGGTACTTTTCTATTTTGTTTCGCCCGCCAGAAGTTTACGCTCGATAAATGCAGAGGCGCTCTGGGAATTCGTCGGAATGACGTTTTTCCTAATAGAATTGCACGCTAGCTTAATGCGAGGCAATTCCAAATGGAATTAATAATTTCCAAACCTGCCATGCAAATAAAACTTTACACCAAATGGTGATTTAATTAATAATATACTACTGGTTGTAATTGAATAATTTCACTTATTAATAGTATTAGACCTTATTGGGACACTGCTGTGATTAGTCCTGTAGGGGTGTGGATAATTTAAGGTGTTTCTGTGACTCACAGCGACTGAGGCAATAATTAATCGGTCATTAAACGGTTTGGAAATTTAATGAACGCCGGTCGGTATTATTAACGTCTAGATTTACATGGCAAATTGCGTTTCTGATGGAGGATATAATTGAACTTTAAATTATTGCAAGCCGTTAACCCTGCTGGCACAGTTGATTGAATAAGGTTTACTATATTGGTTAATTATGTTTAAGTTATTACTAGATTTTGGGCGTTATAATGGTTCTATTTAGTTATACATGGGGAGCGCAACTAACTAGTAAGGACCATAAAACATCATAATAGAATGCAAGTATCGTATTTTATAATGTTTAATAGCAGAAGTACACCGTCATCTTGTACTGTAACATACTATTGCTTTTAAAACATATTGGTAAAATATTTGTACATAATTAATATTTACCGTCTCTATTAATAGTATAACTGTATAAATGCTTTAAAATTACTTATAGTATTAATTAACTTATATATTATATATTCACCCATAGATGTACAATGGCGGTAGATACACGATTTGTCTTCTTTTTCATGTGTCTTTTCCATAGAGCGTTGATGATCAGTTTATGATTTTGACTTTATCGTAAGCCTTTCTAAACAGTCATGTTGTACTCTGTCCATACCATTAATTCTGGACCCATGAGATTCTACCGGCCTGGACGGTAAAAACCTTGCATAATGGTGTGCAGTAGTCCGTACTTTTCGTGTCGTGAAATATTCCCAAACTATTCAAACTTTCTTCTTTTAATAGTTTATATTTGTTTGCTTGTTGCAAGATTTCTGGACTCTTTCAAAACCCCTGGACAGTATGATAAGAAATATCTGATCATGTCTATCCAGGGAACTTTTCATCACTCTTCAGTTTCTTACACATTGCGTTAGTTGAATTTCATGCATCTACCCCGTAAAAAGGAAGGCTTATATCGCAGAATCGTAGCAGTCTGATTCTGACAGAGATTTGTAGGTATCTACTGGTCATGACTATTCTCATGCTAGCAAATGCGCTTTTAGTAAGTTCTCTGTAGCTTACAATTTCTCTTGATATAGCCCATTCAACATTTACGTGTGTTCCAAGATATTTACACGAGGTGAGCCGCTCCAGAATCTCATTGCCTACCTTAAGAATCAGCTGTGTGATTATTGGCTTTTTATTTACAATGAGCCATTTTGTCTCTTTAACGTTCAGTTTGAGACTGTTGTGTGTACTTAATCGGTTGTTAAGTCACAACGAAACCCTAATGACCTACTAACCCATTTGAAAGCGTAATTAGGACGACACTGAAGAGGACAGAGTGGCAAAAGTACCCTTCAACGAGACAGTCGCGGAGCGACCAAGAAGCAACACACAATATAGTCTTCACCCAAACAAGATCCACAACTTTTCAACACCACAGCAATAGTTTTTGTCCTCAGTCATTGAGGTGGTGGCAGCGACGCTTCCAGTTTCTTCCGACGACGTTCCAAGAGTTAACCAGTTGGTATCCAGCGGTGGTTCCCCTCAGCATTGGCGGCATCGACTCGGCAACTGGACCTCAGTATTGGCGTCATCGACTCGGCAACTAGACCTCACTATTGGCGTCATCGGCAGGGTCCGTCCATCAATTCACATAATTTTTGGTGGTACTTTCACATCAAGACAAATTGACAGGTTGTGCTTTGCGGTTAACGTAAATTTCCCATATTGGTAACTAATATTATCGTATGGTCTGTATACTTATTACAAATTATTCCCTAAAACACCCCCAGCGAGTCCAATGTTTATATCATTTAATGCATCTCCTAATATATTCTCCGCCTAGTGGCTGAACAGCATAGGGGAGAGAATGCATCCTAGTCCGCAAAAAGAGCCCCCCTAACGATTCAATCGCCTTGCTTCAATCTTCTACGCACATTCCATCACATTCATTGCTAAGGTACTACTACGTGTCGCTTCCCTTGCCACACCGCAGCTCATGCGCAGTGTACCCTAGTCCCATCCACAGTTTTCTCTCTCTCCTCACCCGCAATGCAATACACACTCTGTTCTCCCTTCTGCACTCTCCCCTATGTAGCTCGGGAGTACCTCGCACTTTCCACTCAATATCTCTCATACTGACCCTTCAGGAGCCATCCTTGCGCATTTTATTTTGCATCCTACTCTCGCAATCCACATACTTTCACTTCATATAACACTATTGACTCTATACACGAATCCCAGATCTTGCACGCCATTACGAGCTTACCGCCTCATACACTCTCCAAAGCCGAAATATTTAAAGCCATTCAGCCTCTCATTCATTCTTCCCTACCATTTAATTACTTCAACTCTACCTCTCCTACCTTTTTTAATAAACATCATCCATTTGTTTTTTTCCACATTCACCACTAGCCTCCTCTTATCAAAGTATCTTCTTATTCCTTTTATCATTTCTTGCATCTATTTCAATTTCTTGGCCAGCAGCACTACGTCATCCGCATACGCTACCATCCTCACCTTGGTTCTAGCCACCACGGCCCCTCCCACTTATCCTCTCCTCAGCACCTCCTCCAACTCGCTCGTGTATAGGTTGAACAAGAGCGAACTTACGCCTTACTGCCCCATTAACCCCAACTGTTTCTGAAACTTCTCCCTTCACTTTTGGCTCTTGCCGAGTACTCTTTATGCATCCTTCTCACCAACTTCACTCCTTCCATAGCCACCCTATGCATACAGTCCGCAAGTTTCCCCTAAGGAGCTGAGTCGCATATGGCGCTTTCAAATCCAAAAGCACCTCATACATTATCTCTTTCCATTCCAGCGCTTCCACCACTACTAGCGTGAAAATCTGCTCCCTCGTCCCTCGTCGCCTTATGAATCTACCCTGGCATTCCGATAGCAGTCTTCATGTTTCTCACAGATCTGTTGGCGGTTTTGGTTACAATTATCCCAAATCCATTCCAATTCTAACGATCATCGTTGCCATTTATCGGAGCTTGGCCATTTTGTTTCAATTATTCCAAGTATGTATACTCTAAGTCTCTCTATTTCTTTAATTAAATTGTGGTCTTTACCTTAATATAATCGCATATTCCAACTACAATTATTCTGATTGCTAACAGTGGTCTACTTTCGGTGGTTCTTATTCTCCTGCCCAATCCTTGGGGTCCGATTTCCGTGATCAATAATTATTTCATTTATTGTCCACCAACAGAAGCCACGGTGTACTCACTCCTGAAAGCTATAAGAAGGCTAAAAAGACCACATCAACACAATCCTGCAATCATAAATGAGGATAATACATGATCCAGAAACTACAAAGAAAAAGCTAAAGCCTTCTCAAAACACCTGGAAAAAGTATTCAAATTATTCCCATCAGAACTGTCTATCGAACAGGAACATGAGATAATGAGTTTCCTAGGGGTCCCATTTCAAATGGATTTGCCTCACTGTATATTCAAAACAAAAGAAATAAAACAGGTTATTATCAAAGAAATAAACATCAAAAAAGCACCAGGATTTGATCTAATTTCTGGTAAAATATTATTACTGTCTGGAAAATGATACAAACTACTAACTTCTATATTCAATGCAATACTGAGATCAAACTACTTTCCTAGTACCTGGAAAGCTGCTCAAATCATCATGATCCTTAAACCTGGAAAAAGGCTAGAAGACTCCTATAGGCGAATAAGTATATTGCCAATGCTCTCCAAAGTCCTTGAGAAACTATACGCAAAAAACTCAAAGTAATAATAGCAGAATGGAAAATACTCCCAACCATCAGTTTGGATTCCGGAATAATCATGGAACAATAGATTAGTCAACCAAATTAATAATTACCTAATTGCTAAAAGATACTGCTCTGCAGCTTTCCTTGACATATCTCAGCACAGTGGCTTATATGTCAAAATGAAGAAACTCTTTCCGCATCCCCACTATCAATTGCTTAAATCATACTTAACAGACAGACACTTCCTAGTGAGGCATGGCAATGAATATACCGACTTATATCCCATACAATCAGGCGTTCCCCAAGGAAGCGTGCTTGGACCAATATTATACTTCTTATAAATAGCAGATCTACCAACAACAAGAACCACTACAGTGGCAACATATGCTGATGACACTGCTATTCTGGCATCCAGCACTAATCCAACAGCCTCAAGAAATTTGCAAATCAACCTAAATGAAATTCAGCACTGGCTGAAAACATGACGCGTCAAAGTCAATGAAACCAAATCTATGCACGTGACATTTACATTACGTAGAGGAACTTGTCCTCCTGTGAAAATTAACAACTGTCAGCTTCCACAAGTCGCAGATGCTAAGTATCTCGGCATGCATTTAAACCGACGCATTACATGGAAAAAACATATATTCACCAAACGTAAGCAGCTTGGGATGAACTAAGCCACATATATTGACTTATTGGCCGCAAATCAAAATTATCCTTTGGATAACAAAGTATTACTGTACAAGTCCATCCTCAAGCATATATGGACATATGGAATTCAGCTGTGGGGTACTGCTAGTATTTCCAACATTAACATTCTGCAAAGGTTCCAAAAGAAGGTATTACGTACCATAGTTGACGCCCCTTATTACGTATCCAATGAAGTGATTCAGCATGATATCCCTTTGAAACCCGTCAAGGAAGCGATACATCTATTCAGCACGAAATGCAGTGAACGAGTGTCAGTGCATCCTAATGTGTTGGCTAATCAGTTAAATGTGCATGACGCCAATGAAGTGTGTCGGTTAAAGCGTCTGCAACTATCGGACTTGATCATAGGGACCAGATAAGTTTAGACTTTAGTACATGGACAGTAGTTAAGTTCTAGATTAGTTTTTAAAGGAGATCACTTACTAAAGTGATTACATGATCCTACGAAATACTAATGGGTTGAACATCTATGCACAAGTATAAAAACCAAGTCCACGTTTTGAAATCAGCCGATATAATTTATTTTGTTTGTGCTGTCATTTCAATAGTGGGAGTCGTGCGTTCGAATAAAACCATCATAAAAGGTGGTACATTTTTATGTGATTAAAGTGATAATTAAATACACCAATTAAATAGTTTGAATTAACTGATGCTCGGATTTTGTAATTAAAAATTATCCATAGTGTTTTACTGAAGTCTTACTGAAGACGATCACAACTATTCATTTGAAAATTTAGTAATACATATAATAAGATCAAATTAAAATAACATTCGTAAAGGAGTTACAGTCAAGATTATAGGAATTGAATTAAAAATAGTAAAATTACTGTTTTTCTTTTCTTGGACATGTAATCATTTGTTGATCGTTAGGAATCCAGAAAACTCTATCTTCAAATGTATTAGTTTCAAGGGCCTGGCAGAGGTAGGTATGTATACAAATTCGAATAATAATACACCTATTTTAGTAACTCAAAACCCTACACAACAAACAAGTATCTTCATCTATATCCTAAGCCACGGAGCACACCCAGAAAACAGGAGAGAAGGTAATGGGAACCCACCATAATTTATCTACCCAAGATAATCCAATAGAAGCAGCCAATGGTAAATATTCTGGAATAAAAATAATCTCCCCAATCGTAACTTTATAAGAAAATAAAATCAGCACATGGAACGTACAGGGCATACGTAAAAATAAAGAAACGCACATCATAAAAAAGGAAATATCATCAAAAACTAAACATACTAGAGATAGGTGAAACTTACTGGAAAGGATCGGGACAGGTCCTAATAGAAATGGAAGAATAGTCTACTTCTAAGGAAATAAAGAAGAGAGCCCCAACGACGTAGCATTTATAGTACCACCAGCAATCAAGACCGCAATACTTGATATAAACCAATGAATGAGAGAATAATAATAAATTATTGTAATTAACGCTATTTAACGTAAGCATAATCCAGGTCTACGCTCTAACATCAACAGTACTAGAAGAGGAACTGAACGAGTTTTACCATAAAATTAGAAACACATTCGGTGAATTACCAAAGTAAAAAAAAGAAAACATACGCATACGCATACGTAGGACGAGAAAACAGCGCCAATCTGGATGGAATCATCGGATGTTACGGTCTAAGAGCAAGACATGATCGAGGAGAACGTATGACATAGTTTTGCCAAGAGAGAAACCTAACGATAAACAACACCAACATACCAACACCATATCAGACGACAACACGTATAACTCGTCTGGGGATAGGCACAGAAACCAAATTGTACTCAACTGCAGGACCCATTCAGAAGCGGATTGCAGATCAGACCCCCGACTATAGATCTTGAATCCTAAATTACAATTGATAACCATGAAAGTAACACAAAAAACAAGAAAGACAAAAACTATGGTAACCCTCTTCAAAACTAACATCAATAGGAACGTATCCCTAGAAACCATAAAAAAAATCGTTGGGCTCATCATTAGTTAACACAGAACACAAAAAATTCATTTGTACGAGCATTTTTTTTCTTAATCTTTAGATATGCAGCATCGAATCGAGACCTCCAAGTGGTGGTGCCAAAGGAAGAGGACCCAATATTTCAATCCTGGAAAAACTAGAAATTATAGATTGACTGTCCACCGTATGCAGAAGAATGCGGATTATACAATGCTACAGTCATATAACTATATAACTATATAACTATATAACTATATAACTATATAACTATATAACTATATAACTATATAACTATATAACTATATAACTATATAACTATATAACTATATAACTATATAACTATATAACTATATAACTATATAACTATATAACTATATAACTATATAACTATATAACTATATAACTATATAACTATATAACTATATAACTATATAACTATATAACTATATAACTATATAACTATATAACTATATAACTATATAACTATATAACTATATAACTATATAACTATATAACTATATAACTATATAACTATATAACTATATAACTATATAACTATATAACTATATAACTATATAACTATATAACTATATAACTATATAACTATATAACTATATAACTATATAACTATATAAGACTGATAGTGCAGGGAAAGGAAAGACTGTTCAAATCCACAGAATAGCCAACAAACCGCTACAAGAAAACTAAATAACAGCAGAATATAGACACAGATAGAGACAGTAGATTTAAAAGTAGACATAGTCAACCGATCGCGACATCTCCGCCATGAGCTTGCGACCAGGAAGAAGATAGTAGGTAATACATTCGCTCCATTATTATGCGGGAAAACATGAGTAACGAAGTTATTACCGAGTTAGCTTGAAGGCTAGAAGTTACACCGAGATTGATGACAGTAAACCAACATACTTAAGGACGTATAACGAATAGAGGATATTAGCGAAATACTAAGGAAGGGCGCAGATGTGAACAAAAAAGAAATAATTTCCAGAAAGAGTAAAAAAAGTACCACGATCTCTAGATAAAAAAAGAATAATAGAGCAAGCAAACAATAAGACCGAAAAGCAGAAAAACATGATGAAGAAAGTGGATGAGATTAATGATGATCTGAAACAATAAATAAATAAATTAAGAGAAGAAAGGACAGCAATAAAAACAAATCGGAGAGTAGAGAAAAGTTACTAACGAGAAATGAGAGTATTAAGCGTGGAAAATAAAATAAAATAAAGAATAACATAATAATTTTAGGATCAAAGATAAACTTTAGGGAATAATAAAACCCTACCTGACCAACAATTAGAAATTACAGCATATATAGATCATGCCCACAAAATTAAAAGGGACACAATAATAGGGATAATAATAGTAGAAATGGGTAGTTCGGTTAAAAAAGGTAATTCCAACGAAAAATATATTCAGAAATACAAAGATATACATTAATAATGACCTATCGAAAGAGGAGTTAAAAATATCAAGTGAAATTAGGTAAATAGCTGCGGAGGAGAGAGGCAAGGGGAAGCAAACCAAAGTGGTTTAAAAAGGCTAATAGTGAACATATTTTCTCGTTCACTGTTAGTCTTTGGAAACCACTTTGGTTTGCTTCCCCTTGCCTCTCTCCTCCCCAGCTATTTATGTATGGAATTCAGTCGAGAAAATTGTCGTACCACAAAGTAATTTAGAACAGACAAAATACTACCAAATCTGCAAGGACAGATAAAACAATGACGGATAAGAAGAAAATAAAACGAACAGAGGAATAAAAGGATAAATAAGGATATATTGAACGTCTGAGAAAAAGCATAAACACAGAATGATATAGAAAAGATGTAATTAGAAATAGTAAGAACAGAAACAAATAGTACACAATTAGTTTGTAAAGATAAGCGAATATTACTTTGAGAATGTTCTTTACAGTGTCCATATCAAAATATTTATTCGACGGTCTTCTCAAAAGATGCCAAGTCAAAAATGTACACAACACTAGTTACACGGTTAGGGTAGGGAGCTGCACATTGTGGAAAGAGACAAAAATGCCCTACGTATATTCGAACGTAAACTTTTAAGAACAATCTTTGGACCAATAATAGAGAAAAGAAGGGGAGAGGGAGGATAAGAATCAAGATGAATTCAGATCTTCAAGACCTAATAGAAGGAGAAGATATTGTGCGTTATATAAAGCACAAAGACTGAGATGAACTGGCCATTTAATAATAATGCTTCTAAGAAGGTCCGCTAAGAAGCGGAGGTAGGTTGCGGGCCAGATTGAGCTGTCATAAAAACCGTAAAAGTCTGAGAATGAAAGATGACTGCTGAAAACCGCACCAAGTGGAAAAGAATCGTGAGGGAAGCCAAAGCTCATCCTATACAGCGGAGTTAATAGGAAGAAAGAGCAGCGGCAGGAATATGATGGTTACATATGGAGAACAACACGAATGGGTACTAAGATCTAAAATGTTACTAAAATTAGAGTTGTGTAGAAAGCAAAAGAGAGAAACAATAATACAGGCGCATTGGCCTAGTGTTGACGACAGAATATCGAACAATATATATGTTGGAGGGTGCTTGCAATAACAGTTGATGAAGCAGAAGGAGCAGTATACATGGCAGGAGACCTCAACAGTAAAATAGAGTGAGGGACGAGGAATATAAGAAAATACTAGGAAAGCATGGAGAAAATATAAAGAGAATATGGTAGTAACAAATAAGTTGACAGGAGACAATTACTTTTACCGGATGTTTTAGGCGGAAGGTTGCATTAAAAAGGTAGACCAGCATGACTAATTGTTTCCTTGGTAACTGGTAACTTAGGATTTCACCGGTTATTAGATGAAAGCCAGGTGCTTCCTATAGATTGAGATTTCTTCTGGTATTTATTTTGGTGTTTTATCGGTGATTTCTTCTGATATTGGATTATATGTTGATTCGAGAATATATTTTCTTAATGCATTATCTTTAGTCTGGCTTGATTCCCAGTATGCATAGTATTTCAATCATCGCCTATAATAAAACTTTCACCGGGATGTTGCTAGAGTATTTTGAATTCTTCAGAAATTGTGTCTGGCGAGCCGTAAACTGCCCCAACTGTGAATTATGTTTTGTTTCGTACACTTCACGTCTACGACGGTGAGCTGACTATTTTCAAGCTGTAGATGGCATTGTTCATTGTGGTTTATGATGACGATAGCACTACTACCTTTAGATCGATTGTCGGGTAGATGGTATGATAAACTTTATAACCTCATATTTTTACGTAAGTCTGGTTTGTTAGGTGAGTTTCTGAGATGCGACACACATCAATGCGTTGTAGATGGTAGGTGGAAATTCGTAATTCGGTATCTTTTATTACTTATTTAATTGAAGAATAGCGCGAGTGTTCTTTCGAGTCTGTTAGGTCTATCAGCGACGTTAGTTAGTTATCATATCTCGCATTATTTGGATTAGTCATGGTTCTACTAGGGTACTTTCAAAAGTACGCAAAATGAAGCACATATGGCAGCATCAGTTCGAATAAAATATAAATATGCATTAAATGACAACAACTGTCTTATGTACAAATGTCAAATTTTACATTGTTCTGTCAAGTAGTATCAATTTGGTCTCCTTTGAGTAAAGCTAGTATTACGAGTTTTGCAAAATGGATTAAACTTAAACGCGCGCTGTTGCAACATCTACCTTATTCACCTGATGTGGCTCCTTCTGACATCCATCTATTTCTGCGGCTAACAATGATTCTTAGGGGAAAACGGTTTTCCACCGAAGAAGAAGTAAAAGGCGCTGACAACGACTATTTTGAAGGACTTCAAGAATCGCACTATCGTGAGGGCATAATGGCTTTAGAACATCGTTACATGAAAAGCATTCATCTTAAGGGAGAGTATGTTGAGAAATAAAACCTATTTAAAAAACAAATTTTCTCGTACATTAAAATGTCACACATGTCATTAAAAAGGTTTCAAGTAACGAAAGGACTCAGACAAGGATGTTATATTTCACCAATTCAGTTCAAAATCTACATAGAGAAGGCCTTGTATGTATGAAAACGATAGTGTGGGAAAATAAGCTTTGAAGCTGCGGATCAACTATTATACACTCTGCAGTTTTACGACAACCAGGTGATACTAGCGCAATCAAAGGAAGATCTCGAATGCTTGACACGAAAACTGTAGGAGATGTATGGTCAGTGGGGCCTAACAATGAATATTACCAACACAAAGTACGTCAGCGTAGGAACGGAAATGAGTGACAGGGAGTGAAAACAGGGGAAATTAATGTAGGACACGAGCGGTACAAATATCTAGGTATTATATTTGATAGACATGGAAAAGACCAACCAAATGTAACAGCGTAATAAGCAGACCCGAAGAGCTATTGGCTGTTCTAAGGATATGTGTGTGATCAGCAATAGAAAGAATACCAACCGACGAGATACGAGAGACCTTGACACACCCAGAAGATACGGTAATACACGATATAATAAAAAACCCGTTGATCTGGTGCGGTCATGCGTTGTATCCCAAACGGCAGAAAAAGACCCAGAAAAACCTGGCGAGGAGGAATCTGAAAAGCCAGGAGCAAGAGAAATCTCCAAAAAGAAGAAATCGGAAGGCAACGCCAGACGCTCATAATATATTTACTATTTACATGTATATAGTTTATATAAAAATTCCACCCAACCCAGTGGTCTAGTGGTTAAAGGCGCCATTCGTCTCATACTGAGCTCCCCAATACTGTGTGAGTTCAAACCCCGTCGTGGGCAAAATTTCGCAAATCATCTTTCTGTTTTCCAGAGGGTTTCTGTAAAGTTAAGCCAAATATTGGGTAAATACTCCTCTGAGCTTCCCCCTTTACTAGCGAACCGGATGATAGCTATAATTATATTCATATTTTTTTAAATTAAAATCACTTGATGCGACAAGTTAGATAGCTTAAATATATATTATATATAATATGTCAATAATAATCACTATTAGTATTACTGTTAATATTAATTGACTGACGATTATAGACTGGCATTAAGTATATAATTTCTCAATAAGTAAAGCTATCAAATTCAGAACATTAGCAATAATATGCAACAAACCTACCATATAATATGTAATTAATGTGTAACATGTTGTGCAGATAATATTCCTCATGTTGCTTGCAATGAATATGCATAATAATTAATGCAGTACAAGTAATAAATAGGCATGCATTTATTAATTAGTGTAAATGGTTGTATGCGCTAATGTATTATGTATAGAGAATACTTAATATGTACTATATAGGGATATAGACCTAACCCGAAAAAAGGTATTGCGTACAAAAACTCAGTTCATCATGTGGCTCGCGAGCTACTATATATAGATTGTTTTTTGTATAGTGAAAATCAGATTAGACTTTTATAATATTCAGGATTTAGGAGATAATCCTCGTTCTGTGCCGGCTCTGGCAGGTGAAGTAACAGCTTTTTATTAGAATCACAGCAGCTTTCACCTGTCAGAGTTTGGTTCGAGCTAGTAGATGAACCTGTATAGAACTACAATTTACATAGTGATAGAAATTTTTCCATTAGAATTCGCACTTAGAATACAATTTTCAATAATATTTAAATAATATTTTTGAAATGTTACGAGTATAGATTATCTTTAGAACACGGGTATTTATTGGACTACAGAATTTAGAATTTTTGCATAACCTGTTCACGCTTGTAATGTTTCTACTATTCTTCCGTTGATCGCGGTAACGAATTACATGCGAAAACGACAGCATTTCGTGTTTTCCGCTACAAATTCAATAGTGTATATGACATTTAATTTGTGTCCACCTTTTATGAATCTCACAATAATTTATTTGATTATATTTGATGTTTAACAAAGATTAGAAAATAATGTTATTTTTTAATGCATTTTTATATAAGAGCATTAAAAATAAGATTATTTTCTATTCTTTGTATAAAATCAAATATAATAAAATAAATTATTAAACAATATTTTTATATATTATGCAAAAAATTGTTTACAGGTTTTGAAATCTAACGTTAGAAACACATCATGACTTATAATGTGATATTGTCTTGAAACAAATTAAGTGAATTAGATTTATATATAACATATAAATATATTATTATATCATTTAAATAAACAAATCTAAATAAAATAGTACAACTACAATACTACAATATAAAAAATAAAACAAATTATTATATGTTTTTATACTCTATTATAGTTTATTTTCTTATGTGTTATGTTAACTGTTTTATTTATTGTTAGGATAATTAGTTTGTGGGGTACTAGCGCAGCCGTCGTCCTATTAAGTTTACATTAATTATGTATAGGAATAGTGTAGAAACATAATGTGTATCAATCTTAATAAATCAAGTTAGATATAGAACAAAGATGTCTTGCACTAAAATAATATGGTACTGATAGAATTAATACTCTCCAATTTCTTTTCGTATCTATGACACACATAAGGATGTAACTAATTAAGTAACACATCAGCTATTCATCATCGTTGTTTTCACTTCATTTTACAATTCGATAAATACTACTGAAGGAAATTTCATACTAATTTCCTACATATAAAAATGTAGGTAATGTTATTTATTGTTAGATAATTTTGTGATCAATCATTTTATAAATAGCATCCCGTATCAAGGCTAATAGAAACCGTACATACCTGAGTTGCAGCTTTCGAATCCTCTCCCGTAAATGATTATGATCCACGCTTGTGATATGCGGAAACTGGAAAAGAAATTTAAATAAATATCCCATCATTGATCAGCTTTATAATATAAAAATCGTAGTTAATAAATTAATATATGCGTAACACATAAGAAAATCCGAATGTGTGGGTAGTTGTTGGTTCTTTTAAACTTACACAAAAGAAATTAAATAATATTAGAGATGTCTTGTATGAATATCTATAGAGATTTTTTTTTTCACTGTCATCTATAGTTTAATTATTTTATATCATAATTACGTACTGATAAAAGAATTTAAAAAATCCTGATAAACACTGTTTTCGCTTTAGCTACAGTAGAGCTAGTATAAATAGTTAATTCAGTTATTACTGAATTAACTATTTATAATCAGTGCCTACAAATACTGGTTTCAAATAACTATTAGAAAATACAGTTTGGATATTTATACTACGGTCGCATCTATGTGAAGAAATGAGCACGGGCCGTCTGCGCCTTTTGATGGCGCATGTAAAAACTTATTTTAGATAGTGAAAGACCAAAAACTACAACAACAGAGCTAATACCAATCTAATATCTGTGTCTTTAGTTTTTACTTTATATAACATGTTAAATCTACATTGTTGTTATATATTATATATTTGCCCTTATACTTGATAAAAATAACTATTAAAAATATATCGTACCATCTCTATTAGCTTGCAGTTAGTAGAAATCTAATTTTAGTTTGACACTTCTCAAAACCCTTGGTACAACTATGTTTATTTAAAACTCTTAGAAAAACATGTACCAATAGACGATGAAATGTAATCATAATTCATCGTTTAGTTCGATTTTGTTGACAATGTTGCAATATATCTGATATGTACATAGTTTGTAAGCATTTAAAATAAATAGAGCCTTACTAAGGAAAATGAAAGGAATGACCAAAATATGTAAAACTAATTTATAAACGTCTGTTAGAAATAACTATACATAATTAAATTTAAAACACATTTCTAGCTCCTCTATATATATTTTAAAAAATCGAAAGGACTAAACAGAGTTATTTGAAATACAAATTTGTATATCAATACTTTTACGTATAAAGTTACTTTTGTATAGAAATGAACCGATCACCATCATTTCCCTATCGACTCATGTGTATTAGCATCTGCTGTCGGGACCTCACTCCCAAGGGATCGTCCGCAGACCACATTGCCCATCAGCATGCGTAACACGTCTAGGATATACCTCAACTGGACCCCTAGCAAGCCTGAGTGTGGTGTTGATGACCTTCCACAATACGTACGTAGCATTAATAATGCCGTCCATCAAATCCCATTATGCAACAGTTCGGGCTACATGTTTATATTCATTTAATAGCTCGTTGGAAAATCTTCCGGGAGTTAACAGCCCGCCTCTTTCTTTTATGAGTTAATTTAGACGCCCCGGACTACTTTACTGCCCTTAAAACAATGACGTTTCAGCACACGATTGTATTTGTGAGTATATTGTAGTCTCAGCATTAAGTTTCAGACGTTTTAGTGGGATGTAAAAGTTAGTAATAACAGTTCATGATGTAGCTAGCTACTAGTTCAGATAACGGGGCGTATATGTCGTAAAGTGATATTTTTACGTGCATTAGATAGAGTTATGCGAGCACACATAGTTATCAGCGCGATAAGTATTAGCTAAGTTGATTTAGTGATTGTTAGTTTTCGCGATTATTGGACTTTACGAGATATTTGCACTCATTTGTTTGTCTACTTTATTTCACCGATAATAATGACATATACATATTACATACCATACATACTCATGCAAAAACACAAATACTATTAAACACAAAGTAAATACTAATTTCCACATGAAAGTGTATCTGTTTGTATGAAATATAATATCAAACCATTCTTCTACTACAAATAAACCAGTTCTCCAATCGATAATATCAGGTTTAGGTATATGGAAGATAATATAATAATATGACAATATGTAGTTTAATTATGAAAGAACATTACAGTAGAAATAATCATGTTCACAAAATTAGAATATTCGCTAACTATTTAGTTCTTATTACTTATTTTAAACAAAAAATATGATGCAATATAAAGCTCTGCAATTGATTCTTATTTCTTAAATTAAATTAAAAAAAACCTCGAACTCATTCGTGCTCGTTAAGAAATAAAAAATTATTAGCGAGAATTGTTCAATTACAACCTCGAACGGAATTTACTACACCAACATCGGAAGAACAAATAGTAATACATGAAATGGCATAGTTGCTACTAAATAAGAAATGTAAAGCTCGATACTTCCCCGCTATTTCGATATTTGTTTCCACTTCCTGTTTGGCGATCACCATAATTTTTGTGATATCTGATTTCCTGTCCTTATGTAATTATATGTCTTTCTGTATATACCTTGTATTGCTCTACTCTCTACTGTCATGGCCCATTGTTTTCTCCATCAGTTTTCTTAGTGTACATATATGGTTGCGTTGAGTGGCCCTTCCTGAAGCCACTTTGTGCATTTTCCATCGTTGTTTCTGTTTGTTGTCTTAGTTTACTTTCTAGTATAACCTCATAGATTTTAGCAGTTGTGCATATTAGTGATATTCCCCTGTAATTATTGCAGTTTTTGTTGTCAAATTTTTTGTATACTGGGAATATTACTGCTTTTTCCCAGTCATTTGGAATTTTTCCACTTTTCCATACAGTGTCTTAACAAATTTACACCTTTCTCGCCCATATTTTAGAATTGTTCAGCTTTTATGTTATCATGGCCTGCTGCTTTACCATTTCTTAATTTTATAAGTGCTTCTTTTACTTCTGCTTCTGTTATATTGTCTGGTTCTTCGTTTAGAATATTTTCCACATGTGCGTTCTCATTTCCTTCGTTTGTGGTTATTGTCGTGTTCTCCTGCAAAAGCTCTTCGAAGTGCTCTTTCCATCTTTTCATTATATCATGATCTTGTTTTATTATTGTTCCCTGTTTATCCTTTAGATGCTTAGTGAAAGATGTAAAAACATTTAACTATGTGCTAAAATAGAACAAGCTAATGAGCTATAAAGCAGGCCAACCAAATAATGAGCTAAATGAGAACAAATACGACGCTCATATGAAAACAAATAGCACAGACCACTATGGGTTATGCTTGGAGGTTCCTATGCATAACCCATGCTACCACTGATCCAGAGGATATAAATATCGAACTGGCCTAGCCCGGTAAGATACTAGAGCTAACAAATAAAATCAAAATAGTGAGAAGAGGAGAAGTAGCGTCTAGGATTAAGCTACCACTATTCATGCTGACCTTCGACAACACAGAAAGCACCGAAAAAGTGTTAAAGCCATTAAATACATACAACATTTCGTTGTAAAAATAGAGCAGATATGCACAAACAAACTTATACCGCAGTGCAAGAAGCGTCGGAGGTACGGACATACTAAACAAGTCTGTAACCATGTGGAAATATGGCTGAAATGCGCGGCAAGCCACCGCACAGAACAGTACGAGAGGCCAAGCGAAATGCTAGAACTGTGGAGAAGCCCACCCGACCTACTATCATGGGTATCTAGTAATGCAAAAAGCTGCAAAAATAATTAAATCAAGCAGGCAAACAACATTCACCCAAACCCAGGAACCTCTCGGCATTACATCCCACGAATGAAACACACCTTGGTTGGAACCCAGTGCGGCTACATCCGCAAAACGCCCTGCTATGAGAGAATACATAGCAGGGACCAGGATGGCGTGACACTGCTAAGATGTTTGGGACTCATCACAACTCCTTGCGTGACTGAGTCTCTATTCTAGAATCACTTCCTTCTTTGACCTGTCAGCCTCCCTTCAGCCACTCTACGTCCTTTCGACCCCCGAACGTATTAGATGACTAGGGCTGGGGTGTGGGAGTCAATATTTTTCGCCTTCTTATTAAAAAAAAAACAAAACAGAATCAAACCAAAACTTAAAACGAACAAACGAACTGGAGTTGATCACCGTGCCTGCCGGGACGCTGACTCCCCACATACGGAACGCCGGGCCGCTAATGCAAACGTGTAGTAGTGGGGGGTGGGGGGCTTGCCGATCCCGGTGATACGGGAACGACAATGGGGAGAAAAGTCGCAAAAGGTAGGATTCTGTACTCTCTCCGCTGAACCGCGTGATACAAGAGGCCCAAAAGTCCAAACAAAAAACAAACTAAAAATACCACATAAAACTCATAAAAACAAACAATAAAAACATAACTAACAAAATTACCCCATAACCACATAACAAAAAAAAAATAGCAAACATAAAACCATATAAAAATAACAAAAGATAACTGTTACGGCCCCACACGGTGTGTGTGTGGGAACCATAACCCAAAATCTTCCCCTGTCTAATTATTTAGATATATTGATTTGTAGTTAAAGTAGGTACGTCTTTATTGCTAGTTCAAGGGGGCTATTGGCACCATTCAAGCCATAAAACGCTTTATATTTTGGGTTTGTTTGAGTTAGGTAGTGATTTGCGGGTCAAATTTTCCATTCCCACATCTGGTTATCGGTGGCGCGACATTTGGGCACCAGATGTGGTTGTGTTGGCAACATCGCAAAAGTAGCGGTAATGCTACATGTTAGATGCACCAATCAGCATCAATATTAGACCGGCACTTAACCCAAAGGGGTGTCCCTTCAAGCTATGTCCACCCTCTCGATACCTTCGAGGGAGGTAGATAACTAGTAAAAATCATCGTTCGCTGAGCCACCGTACGGCGAACATCTTATTCAAGCTTTGCGGTTGTTGTAATAGTTATAAGAACCTATTGTGTAAATATACATATCTTCAAATTGAGTGTGATTTTAATTACTTTACGTCACAATAACAATCATCCCACCATTCCCTCTGAGCCTACTCTGTCGTGCCGCAAACACCAATCTTTCGGTACTGGTTGGCGGTGGGCATGACCTGTGGGCTAAGGGAGACACAACCCCGATGGTTCATCCATCTCGTATGAAGCGACCCCCACAAACTACAAGCGGAGGGCCACGTTCCCCCTGGTCAAGAGGGACAAGGGGCTAGCAAAGACGGACCTGGCAGTGCGGAGACAAAACCCCCTCCGATGAAACAAGGAGATGCAGAGGACCCACTCAGGAACAAAACTCTTTCTACTCCATAACAACCAAGAGAGAGCGACCGAGAAGTCAGAGCAGGCGGCGAGGCGGATAATGCCAAAAGCAGCTCCCACCATGTAAATCTACTGGCCTGAGGGAGTTTTTGAGATGGTACCGCTTACATAAGGTGGCGCAGAGGCTAGAAGGGGACACGCATACGCCTAAACCCATAGGCCAAGGCCACAAAGTCCCCATCCATGAGTTAGCAGAAAGTGGACCAAGTATGCAACGTAACTGAAACCACCATGTCAACAGAGAGGAGCACGAGAAGATTAATAGAAAATATAATGAATCATTTGTGATTTTGAAACGTTATTGGCCGTTTAAATCGTAAGGGTTGATTTCTAGGAAAATCTTATACTTACCAAAAATGTGTGCTTCATTATTGCAAACAAATTTTATTAAAATAATTTCTAAGAAATCACGAGGAGGATCTTGTACAGCGGGGTCAAAAAACGTAGTAAGGTGGCAGAAAAGAAGGCCAAGACCCTAACTGTGGACACCTCGAAAATACTTATTGCTGACAGAATAATATTAGAGTACCGCTTCGTGGGCTCTGTGGTCGACATTATATTGTTTGACACCAAGCAGGAACAGAACAGACGGCGATGACAGTGACCACAATGCTCACAAAGTCGAACCTAGAAACAGCAAAACCAAAGGAAGAGGACATTATTGTCAAACCGGAGCTCGGGCAAACATACGCGGACCCAGTGAAAAGAGCTAGAGAGGCCGAAGCTGGCGGAAACACTATTGTCACTATGGCCACCCCTGCCTGTGGATCAAAGGCAGTGGCGAAAAAAACATATAGACTACGCGAGCCAATAGTAGCCAAGACTTCGGGCATAGAATTCCCATGTGAGGAGGCAGGGCACTACAATTCACATCAGAGGATTTGATGTACTCGCTAACAAGGGCCAAAACTACAGGCTGGACGGAGGTAGCCACCCCTCCAACCAAGCATATAGACAACCATTCTCCAGGCAAACCAGGGATAGGGCAGTAAAACAGCTCCTACTTACCAATGCCACGTTAATGGGGACACATGCCGTCATTGTAGTGAGCCTAACAACGCAAAACTGGTTGCCTCGTGGGTGATGGATGGGCCCCTGGCAGATGTAGCGAACAAAATACTGGGCGGCCTCGATGGGCACATCATGTATCACCCACGAGGGGCATAGCATGGGCCAAGGTGGGAGACCTGACGATGGTAGCCTACTATTTATCGCCAAAATGCGGCAAGGAACATACCACAGAGTGGCTAACGTCACTAGAGGCTACCCTCTAATCCATGAGGTCGTCGTGGCGGGCGACCTGAACTCGAAATCGCCAGCATGGGAATGCCCCTTCTCGGACACCAGAGGAAACGCAGTCGCAGAGATGGCAACCACCCTGAGTCAGACAGTGTGAAATGATGGAAGGATGCCGACATTCGAAAGAGGGAATTCGGCATCATTCATAGACGTCACGATGACATCGGCACAACTAGTGGGCTCGACGGACAACAGGCGGAATATGTACTGGTGGTGCCAGAAAGTGGCTGAGGCGAGATGTGATGCGAACAGGGCACGGAGGCGAGTTTAACGTGCAAGAGGAGCCGAGGTGGAGGTCGAACACCTGCAAGCCAGATACCGGGCACTACGGAGGAAGATCAGGCGAGCGATCGAAAAGAGCCAAAACGATTGCTAGCGCAGGCTCTGCTAGGAAGTATCCTGACCCCCAGGATGGGGGTGCCATACACACTTGTCAAGAAGAATATTGGTACTCGCCTGCCTAGGCATGGGAAGGTTATATAGAAACAGTCTTCGTGGACACGAAAGGAAGGGATGTAATAATGAACAACATAAATAGACCATGCATCACTCAACAAGAAGTGATCACAGCCATAAATCAAAGAACACCTAGACCCGATAATAGAAATGTTTAATCACATATGGTACTGGATCACTTGCGGAGGAATGGCTACTAACATACTTATCACCAAAAGTACGCGAGCTAAAAATTTCTAAATATCTTCCCGTAAATTATACATGAAAGTATGTATAGGAAAATTGAAAAGCACATAGGAAATACGGAATTTGGCTTTAGAAACGGGTCCGGTACAAGAGACGGAATTGAAATAGATAAACCTGAAAGGCATAATGGCGCCAAAATGCGTTCAGAATAGAAAACTTAAACCTTAAACTAGTCCCAGATCGTCAGGCTCCAAATATATGTTAAATGGCATGGGTGATAGGACTCATGCTGTTTAACATATATGGTGCGGAACTGTTAAGGGAACCGCTCGAGGGATAAGATGAAGGGCCTATTTTTGACGGAATAAATATTAATAACATCCGATTTTCCGATGACTCTACATTATTAGCAAAGAGTATTATATTATAAAGTATGAAGAATACGGCCTAAGTCTCAAATTAAAGTTATGATTAGAAGCAAACAGAACATAATAGAGGATTTCTATCTGCACAGCAAGAAATTACAACAGGTACAAAACATTACATATGCTGGATGCAACTTGAACGTACGATGGGACCACGCTACAGAAATAAAAATCAGAAATGAAACAGCAAGAACTGCATTCGAAAAAATGAGAAGTGAGATGTGTAACCTAAAACTAAACATCAGACTATGAACTCGGAGAGCCGATGCTACGTTTTTTTTTCAATATGATTCTACGCTCTAGAGGCATGGACCTTGACAGAGAACACTCTAAGCGACTTGAAGCAATTATGGTACTATCGTCTCAGAATACTGAGAATCTTCTGGATGCACCATGTAACCAATGAAAAGGTGCTGGAACGGCGTGTCAAAAGAAGAGAAGTAATTGACTCTCTACTACAAGCAAATATAGAGGGAAGCCGAAGAAGGATATCATGGCTGAAGAATCCAAGGCAATGGCTAGAAACTATTTAGATGTAGTCTATATTCTGCCTTACTTATATCACGTATATGACTGTAACACTCTCCCACACCATTCTGGGACAAAAGATTTATTAGTAGCTGAGTATCTGTTGAATAAACAGTAATAAATAACAAACCACCTTCAACTATTACTGTCTGGAAGGTAGATTTTAATATTATATTAGATAAAGAGCGCTGCATTTTTTTCAACTGCCTAGCAGTGGGAGCATTCACCAACCGAGCGCGGGTAACTGAACAGAAGCGGAATTTGATTAATTCGGCCATGATTCGACACAAACAATAAAATGCGAATCAAACAATTTGCAACATAAATATTATAAAGCGGATTTGTGTCAAGTTAAGGTAAATACCGGATGATTAAACTCCTCTGAGCTTCTCCCTTTACCGGCGCAAAGCCTAACGGCTAAAGATAGAAGTTGTTTTTTATTACAAAACAATTAACCTAAAATAATAACAATATTAAACGTGATCCCATCCTGAAGGTAAATCAATCTACATTTTCATCATTTAATTATTCTAGATAATTTGTAATATGGCATGTTAATAATGCATAGTAAATAATGAAGTTTATTATTGCAATGAACAACATAATTAGTTTCAATACTCTGTGTGCATTAATTATGACATTGTTTATTGGTATAGCTGGTATATTTAATAACTACCATACAAATAGTAATAACACAATATCACATCTATATGCTAAAAATATTGCAACTCAAATGTTTATACACTCAAGTCACCACTCAATTTTTGTATGTAAATTTTCCATGCAAAAATTGAGTCGAGACACATGTTCAAATCCCTTTTTGTAGCTGCTATACAAACAAAAGTTCATGACCGTCGCGTTTGCACACACACATGTAGTAAATTGCGACGTACAGATGTGTTTCTTGTTAACCGCTGTAGCCTCATCAGCTAGAGGGTTGTTATTAGAGTGAAGATGTCTGCCGCCCTCGGGGTTGCACCCCCATTCGCCCACAGGCCAGCTACAAACGCGCGGCAGGATAACTATACCTCGGGGAAATTCCGCCCGACAATACCTGTCTGCCAGTAGCACCCCCCGACCCCATTGTTTATGATCTCCACTTATTAGCCGCACGCGGAAGCAGATAACACCGTGTCGATTTGCTTAATTACATTACATACCGCTGTAATTCTTATGTAGTAGTTTGCGCTGCATTGTCGGTGCCGGTTTACCCAGTTGAATTCGAGTTGCTGGCGGTAAATCAAACAAAGTTGCAATTTGTGCAGTGAAATATCTAATTTCATCATAAAGCTCGATGGCGGAGTTACGGTTGCAATCACCTAGCACAAAGTTGTGTGAAATAGAATGGTTGGTAACTTAGTTTTACTGGATTTGTAGTGTTGGGAGAATTATTATTTATTTAATCACTATCAGGCCTGCACGGACCAAATAGTTGTGAAGCAGTTACAAAATATGTTTAGGAAACAATAAATGATATAACAAAATTACATGATTGTGATCGAATGAAACTACAATATATACGTTGAATTTCAATTGAAGCGAATCTGCATTATTAAGGTTGATGTAAATAAGATTTATTTTATTGACGCATCATAATCCGTAATGTACGACGCGTAGAGTGTTTAATATTAATATTAAAGCATATTCTTTAAAGGTTGGTAAGTTACAACATCATCAAATAAATGTCATACATAAATCTCTTTATGTTTATTAATTTCTAATTGTATTTCTTTCTATATGCAATTCCAACTTCTGTGAATCAATCTACTCTCGGATGTGGTCCTTAAATTGTTATTTTTTTATTGCTTTTTATTCTGATTGCCTTTTATTACTAACTTCATATCTTGCTAAAGCTAAAAAGCTAAACCTACAATAGTTACACTGCAATAATACTGCAAACACTCGACTGACACAGGTATGAAGTTAAACAACTCCGATAATTCCGGCCGCCGCGTCGATTGGCGCGGAGGTGTCTTTTTACTCGGTGTATTGTAGCTAAACGGAGTGTGATGGACCGTATCGTTATGTAGTAGGGCGGTTGTTTGAAGGCAGCCTGCTAGGCGGCGGTAGGTGCGATGGCTTGGTGATATTCTCGAATTTTCCGAGTCTACCGGCGTGACGGTGGCCCTTTTAGGCTTGATACTTAGTTTCACTTTCAGCTTACCTCCGATGTCATCATGAAAGTGCATGGTGTGGGAATGGGATCCAGGATGTCCAGAGAGGTACAGGCCACTGCTGCAGGCACTCGAGGATGCCGTCCGGCCCTTCCATGTACGAGGTGAGCACAGAGAAACTGAATGATGGGTTGTTTCGATTGTGGTTTGGAAATGATAATTATTGCTCGTTTCCTACTAGCTTTATCAACGGAACTTTGTTAAATTTGCTCTGGTTCCATAGATACTCTTCGATCATTCATAGGGCCGAATGCGTCGGCCTCACAAATGACAATTATGTCGGGCGGATCTTTAAACGGTAGAGAATCCAGAAAATGTGTTGTGTTTCGTACCGTATTTGCTAGGAAGTGGTCCTGGGAGTACTCATATCTTCGTTTGTGAAGTTTTTTTTTCCAGAAATTTCGTCTACCCGGCAAAAGTTCTCCCGTGCATACGGTTAAATTCGCATCTACTTGCGACGGAATTGGGCCCGACGCGACCCATCCGAGTAAGGTCTTGAGCAGAGATTGCTGCCTAATTTTATTAATCGACGTATGACCGCAAATACTTCAATGCAAGTAAAATATCCTCCAAGGCAAAATAAAGGCACAGAGAAGCCAGGGATCTCCGTCCCTTTTTTCAATGTTTCAGGAGTGCATATCTTTCTCCTACATCCCATGGCCGAAATAATGCAATTTCCTGATCTTTATTGTGATAATTATTTCTTTTTCCTTCTTCATTCCTATTATCACTCGGTTGTTCAACACCCTTTCCACCCAGAGTATCTTCTATAAGTCCACAACTCAAATGAGTCCATTTTATCTATCATGTTCTTATTCAGCGCTCATAAAACAGGTTTGAGAACACATAACATAACAGCAGTCTAATCTTAAGATTAAACTTAAACTAAAACTCAACTTACTTTTCTCATATTGTTAAACACACTTATTGTTTGTTCTATTCTCGATCTTATCTCCTCTCTGTGATCATTGTTCTCGTTGGCAATTGTTCCTAGGTGTTTATACTTACTTGCTCTTCTATCGATTTTCCAAGGATTCTTGGCTTTCTTGTGGGTGCTAGTTTTTGAGATGATCAGTCTCTGCAAATTTGTCAAACATTCTGCTATCACTTCCGCATCTCCGAAATATAAGCTGTTAATTGGTTTTCTATTAACTTTGACTGCGATTGTTTTCTCCGATATTACCCTTCGTATTATTTTGTCTGAATATACGTTGAAGAGAATTGGTGAAACTATGCAACCCTGTCTCGCCCCCCTCATTGAATTATTATATTTTGTGAAATATTATTCTTCTCCTTCATATATGAGGTCTGGTTAATAGTACAAGTTACATATGATTCTAATATCTTTTTTCTCCATTCTTTTCTGTTTTTTTTTCTGGGATTTATTTCTGCATATTCTACTGTTGATCTTTTGTTGTCTGATATAAGTTGTCGTCGTGTGTCTAGCACGTTTTAATATTTGTGGTCTTAGTTTGTTTGTCATTTTACATTTTGACTGAGGGCAGGGTTATTTATTTCATTTATGTCATCCATACACGTTCTCTGCTTGAGAATATGTTTACCCATGCGTTTGAAATGTGGTTTTGTTGACATTTTTCTCCATCTTATGTTAGGGTGTCCATAACTTGACTCTTTATGCTCTTTATAATATTTGGTTAATGATTATACTTGTCTTTACTATACTACGAACGCCGAAGCAAGTGAGCACTCAACTGCGTGCACGCCCCCAATAGCCATGCAGACTCAATGCAGCCGTATTACACTGTGCAAACAGATTAAAACTTCTTAAACACTGAGGCAAAGCGTGACACAAAGGGGTTGCGAAAGCATGAGCCTGAGATGTTGAAACTTGGGTTCGCAGGTTTCATGTTCCAGAGAAAGATTACTAAATCTATTCTGAATGCCTGCACTGGTAAATATGAGGTTATGTTCTCAAATTGAACCAGTGCCATCCAAAGAAAAACCTGAACGCTTTTCGTGGGGCTAGCCACCTGCGTCAAGGGCTCTTATCAAGATGCAAAAGCGCATGGTGCAAGTCATCAAAGTGCCGGAAAATGTGAGGCATACATCCTTTCTCTTCACTGTGTTAATGCATTGTCGCACTTCATTCGAAGGAATTCCTCAAACACAAATAATGTGATTCCTTGCACAATGGACAAATTATCGGTTTGGCGACACTAGATACAATCACTGTGCAGTTGTTTGAGGTTGGCTTTGGAACGACGGCTTCGATAAGCTTACACTTTCTCATGAGAAATTTCTTGAGAACACCGTATTTTGTGTTCTGTCCATAATCCAGATAAGTCCTCTGGTAATTTGGTATTAATTTACAACACAGTATTTCAGTCAATATTCATATTATACTGTTTGACTGGTTGCTTGAGAGCCTTCAGAAAGGTAATTGCATAATAATACAAAAAAATTCCGCGCGAATTAAAAGCTAGGGGAGAGACGATGCACGACGGTGAATACTGAATTATAACTGCTTGTCTCTAAAAACTAAACTTATGGTAGTGCTGCACCACAATCACGGGTGGGAGCTGCCGGATGGTAAAAACCCTTTCGAGGCGGTTTCGAGCTAATCCACTGTGTCCCAATTAAGGCCGCTTGGCGTAAAATTTGCGAGCCGGTCCACTAATAGGGCACTAAAACACCCTAGCACTATTAGACGGACGCAACACTTCTAATATTTACCTTTTATAAAACTTTATCACTATCCATATCAACAACAATAATCTTCCTTTGGTCCAACGTACTGATACGAAATATAATCTGCTAATTAGGTATTAATAGGCTCTGGGCATCCTCTTCCCGAATTCCCGAGAGTCGGATGAGAGAAGATGACGAAATAGACAGTCACATCGAAAGATTCCATCAGTATGGGAGCATAGAGAAAGTTCAATGTTTTAATATTTAAATTTTTAGTTCAGTAGTCCCACTAGGCAGACAAGTGATCTTTCAAGAAGTGGGGAGTACTCAGACTATCAAGAGATAGAATATTATCACGAAGAATAATTAAAGAGCACCAAGAAGAAGATAAAACGTAATCTAGGAGATATTTTCATTTTCTGACAAAGAACATCACTATTCAGAGGCCCCACTAGGATGACAAGGCACCTCCTAGTTAGTGAACAGGACTCAGAGACCGCAGGACTGCAAGCAGGTGTACCAATATTTATCTCGCCTTCGGTAAACGTCGATGCCGCTGCAGCATCCATAGGTCACTCTAAAAAACCTGCAATGTTATCTACCAACAAGCCAATCTTCACTAGAACGGCGAGAATCGGGAGACAGATGGACGCCACCATTAACATGGAATACTTACTGCCACGCGCTGCAGTTCGTCTTCAGTTAAAGAGGAGTAGCTTCATGGCATACGAACAGATGCAGCTGAATTTTCCCAAGCGGCACATACATTTTACAGACATTAGCTAGCCTAATGGTTCGTTAATACGAACGGTTTCTTTTTAAAGCCACGGATATGTTTATGTTGATGAGGCTGGTGGACGACAGGCCGTGACCAACGAGTAGGACTGACACACTCTATATCTCTTATCAGTTCAGTTTTCGTTTGGTTTGCTGTGTTTGTTGTTTTGTTTATGTTTAAATTGTAAATATTTAAGAGTAGCATGATTAAGAACTTAAAAAAGAAAGTATAGACAAATTAATAAATATGTACAAAGGCTTTCGTTATGCAACTTAAATCACAATACAAAGAAATACATACAAACATTATGAAGAAATTGTTGCAGATGTTGCACCCTTGATATGAGGTTCATCGGATCCTGAAGTAAAGTCATATGACTGCTGTGTTGTCTTTCTGCAACCCATTTTTTCTTTGAGAAAAATAAACCCACATAGCATACACTCCTCCTGCAGCTGTTACGACCTTTTTTCTTTCGTTCATATCTAAGTTAGATCCTTACACTTACTTAGACAATAACTTGTAACACTTGTAACCGGGGTCAGTGCCCGTGGCCTTTCAATAAAATGAAAAACTGACCAATTTTACACCATGCAGCAGAGGATCTGCTCCGCTGACGGATTTGGTAAAAAATTGGACAAACAACAAAGAAAATGGGTACCTGGAAGCCCAGAGAGGGGTTTGGAAAGATTAAGGACACCTGCAACCCCAGAGAGGGGGTTCGGAAGATTGAGGGTACCTGGAAGTAAAGAAATGGATTCCGGAAGACTAAGGATACCTGAAAGTTCAGAGAGGGGATCGATAAGATTCAGAATACGCCGAAGCCTAGAGACGGCTTCCGGTAGTCAAGGATAGCTGGAAGCCCAGAGATGGGTTCCGGATGATATAAGATACCTGGACGTCAACAAAACAGATAACCTGAAGAATAATCAACTCGTCACCACAGCGTTACTTGCGAGCCTAAGTATGATTTGTGCCCGATGTCTATCCAAGCTCCAACTAATTTGTGTAGATGTAATACAGTGTACATTAGTGCGGCATATAAGAAAAAGACTTTATTTAGGTAGAATACAGTGTATAATAGTGCGGTATAACATAATAGAATATGGTTTGAAAGATTTTGTGTTAGGTATAGATTGCTCTGGGGCAATTCGTAAAACAGGAGCATGTTACAAATATATATATATATATATATATATATATATATATATATATATATATATATATATATAATAATAATCTGTTACATATAATTAGGCTTTGTTAAATATATATAATTATAATTATATAATACATAGCACATCACGCGTCGTTGTCACCGGCTCGCTGAGACAGCATCACCGGAGCAGCCGGAGAACGAGCCATGCGGCCTCCTTATTTTGTAAAATGAAACCTATAAACTAGACGTATGAAACACCCGTGCTTTCCGGCATGGACTTCGTTAGCGGGTTACAGTCCGCCGATCCTATCTAGGGTACCTCGGGCATTGATGTTACGAATCGCAGCGACATCAGATTAATTTACTTTATATGCTACGATTTTGATTGTATGGGAATCATTAGTAGTGCAAGCTACTACCGATCCTCAGCAAATATAGGAAATATCACACATAGCACTATGCGATGTTAGCCTAACCTGAGCCTACCTTGTAAACCGCCTACACCGCCGCTCTGCGACACAATCCGTTGACTTCAACCTGATACCACTCTTGTATTTCTTTGAGTTGAAGGGGTCTTATGCTATTACCACATCACACTTTGTTTGTTTTTTCTTTCTAGTTCTTGCTCTCACTACTTAGTTCCTAGGTAGTGCATTCCTTTTCCTACCAAATTCCTATTGTTCTTTCTATCTATAATTATTTTTAATGTTGGTCGCAATGACCTGCAATTTCCCCTCATCCTACAAAATTGTCTACGTAAGGTTTCCAGTAACTTGATCCACCCATACCTCACTTGTTACTCGATTTCTATACGAGTACCACCGTGGGCATTCGAAGAGCATGTTCTCTGCATCATCAGATTCGTGACCGCATGCCTTGTCACTGGCCTTGACAATTCGGCGCAGGTGCTATCCTAAGGATCTATGGCCCGTGAATACATGCGTCAAATGGTCCCTCACCATTATTTCTGGCCTCCCAGCTTCTTATGACTGGGACGACCTTCTTAGTCCAGTCAGCTTTTCCCTCAGTGGCATCTCAGCTTCCTGCCACTTTGTTATGGTACTATCACTTGTAGCCTGGCCTGCCGCGAACTGACTTTACCGTTTGCAGACGAGAACCTCTAGTGGTCCTGGCTACCACAAGCACTGCCTCCCTGGAGACTGTGCGGTACGCGCTGGCTACCCTCAAAGCGATCTTGCTCTGCGTTTTGGCCAGGTGAGCCCTCGTTCGTAATATTTACATCTTACCGGCCCACAACGGGGCACCGTACAGCATGATGCTCTCTACGGTAGTAGTAGTATTCTTCTCTTGCTTGCTTTTGACCCACGGAGATTTGGCATGATTGAGGGTCAGATCAATGTATTTGAGGCTAGCGCCGACGGTAATCGGTTGTTATAATACAGAAAATTCTATCAGTGCTACTCGTCCTGTTCCGGTGAACCTTTTCTCAGAGGCCAGGTATAGTGGATTATCCTGCACCCAGATCAGCGTATCCCATCAGCTCCACTTAATCTCGAAATGGAAGCCGCAGTACGCCGTTATGCAAGATGTTTCATAAGGTAAAAAGCTAAAGACAAAATCCTGCGATACACCCACTGCTCTTACCTGCCTCGTACATACGTTCACGCCCCTCCAAATAGCTTTGGATGAGCCTCATAAGTGTTCCGTCGATTCCTATCTGGATGCATCTTGTTACTATAAGCGACCATGAAGCTATGTTAAAGGTGTTTCTGATATCGAGTGTAACCAGCGCACAGATTTGCCGGATCCTCCATGTTCCCTCGCGAGCTTTCTGTCCAGTAGAAATGATCTTGGCAATAGCCTCAATGGTGGATCTGTTCCCGTGATATCCATGGTGATTCTCAGCAAGGCCATTCTGAATCTCCGTGTATGCAGTTATCCTCCCAAGCATCAAATACTCTAGCAGCTTTCCCAAGCTGTCAAGCATGCAGAGCGGATTGAAGTACGATGGGTTGACCATGCGGACACTGAGGAACAAGGTTCTGACCATGATTCCATTTATGGCGGGGCGTATATGGACTTCAGTCTTCTTAAGCACAATCTTGTCCCCAGACATTCTCAATAGTGGCAGCAACCACTTTATCGCATTTATACCTTTTAGAGGCCTAGATGTCATACTGTAGGGCTTTTTGACCTCTCTGTAGGATGAAATTGCCTGTTCCTAGCCGGATTCGCCCTTTAGTCGAGTCATCAGCCTTCTCGAGCGCAGACATCTTTCCTTGTAACTAACGCAGCTAATGAGTACGTGTTACGTATGACTCCATCAATCATGCCTCGCTCCAAAAATTAAATCTTAAATTTGCGGTTCTATCCATAGGTCAGCTGGTTTGGTAGCTTGTGTCACATTAGTAGTGGAAATGTTTATATAAATGTTCAATGAAGGTTTCCTCCAGTACCTGCCAGTCCTCGATGTTATTTACGACTGCGGCCGACACAAATGTTATGTTGATCGGGACAAGGTTATAGGTGGTGGCTATTGACTCCGTCAGCAGTGCTCCTCTCTGATTTGTTATAGGAGAGCCCCCCTCTGGGGACTTTGGGCGTTGATATCTCCAGCCACCCTATAGTGTCTTCCTGTTCTATCCATGGCTATGAATAGGCCAATCTCTACCCATTGACTCCGCTAGATCATTCAACCCCGCATTGGGAGAAGCGTATATGGTATACCACCTCAAACACCTGATGTATGCTTTTGACAATTCTCGAATCCATTTCCTTCAACCTCTCTCGAAAAAAGTTCTTCGTGTTGGCGTTCATAAAAGCCCCGTTTCGTCTGTGTCACTCTCTGTACGACATCCCTTAGTGATTACAGTTTCAACCGTAATTGGTCTGTGACTCTAAATCGTTTCTGACTTTTTAGCTTATTATTTTCTTTCTTATTTGCTATGGCTAGGTCAATCACTGACGCGCCCTACCCAGTTATATGAACTCTATCTCCCTCTACACCACCGTTGAGGACACTATCTTAGTCCATCCCTAGCCATTGGATCATTTTTCTTCCTTCCCCGTTAATCACAACATCTTGTGATCGTTTCGTCTCTATATCTCCGGTTTATTTATAAATACAACCCCCTTCTTTGGTAGTATCGCAATCCAGTCGCCCCCTATGATTATATGTGCTTTATCTCCGGTGCTGGGGATACTTCCCACCTCTTCTATAACTTTCCTTATCACAGATATATTTTAGACAGTCGCAATAACCTCTAACTCCTCACCAAACTGATTGCAAGTATGTATTACTTACTTTTCCTAATTCCCGTAATAATTCCTCATTTTGCTCTGCCCCTAATAGTGTCTTTCGTAGCTTCCTGGAGAATCCATTTAAAATCTGTTGGCAGCGTTGATTTATAACCCTCCAGTCCTTAGTCTCTACTCACACCTTGTGTAGCCCTGTCACATTTCAGAAGCCTATTGTTAAATCCATTTTCATTATATCATTATCGTTATTCACTGTCGTACTTCCCCCTGTTCTACTCCTGTATTTAGCAGATTTTGTCTTATACTTCTGTATCAATATGCCTTATCTTGTATTCTTGTATCCTACATATGATCTGCTGTTATCAAAATAAGATCAAATTGAAAAATCACATTAATAAATATTGTATAATCGCACAGTATCAAATTAAGTAGTCTTTTAACTTCAACATACGAGCATAATTGTTAATTTATTCAGATTATTAAGAACTCGGGAAGGAGACATTTTATATTGTCACTTTTCAATAAGATTTGTAATTACAAAAACATATTTATTGATTTTGAAGTATATTCATACAATATAGATTTATGTACATACTCTAAAACTTCAAAATAACATTATTTTCGGAAATAGCAGATTAAATATGTCCCTTCTCAATAAACATTTGCAGATCAAACAATTATCTAAGAATCACATTTAAATACTCTTCTGTCTCCAAGATAATTATCAAATAATCTAATTTTTTGTGATGTAGATCTCCGAGTGAATAGTTTAACGCTGTCATGATTCAGTTGCAGAACAAACAATTATAACAAATCACATTTACGGATATTGAAAAATTTTCATACATTGTCGATTTAATTACTGTTCTATCTTTAAAATAAGATCAAATATGTTATTTATTATTATTAATAAGTTTCCACTACCCAACTGAGTGGTCTAGTGGGTAGAGGCGTCGTCCGTGTCGTACTGAGAATTATATACATGTTAAATGTCGTGAGTTACATTACACATATTTTCATAGGTTGTGAAAAATGCTTCTAAAGATAGAAGTTTTTTTAAGATTACATGAAGAAAACGTTTAAAAATAATATATTTCAATAAACATTTGCAGTTCAATTTTGTTTTTAAACCACATTTATGGGCTGAGGATCGAATTAACTACACTGCTATCTTCCAAATAAGATCAAATTTATTTATAAAATTTCAAATATACCGCCATAAATAAATTAACACCCAGTAAACGTTGATGTATTTTAATGAAATTTTCAGAAAAAGTGTATTTTATCCCTACTAAGAAACTTGAATTTCAGCAGATATAAATATTGTTAACACTAATAATTCTTCGACCCTCCTCTCTTTCTTACACATACAGCTCCTTTACACCGGTGTGAAGTTAAACAATTCTCATAATTCGGGGCCCGTCCCGTCAGTTGGCGCGACGTGGACTTTTTCTCGGTGCATTGTTATTAAACGGAGTGTTTATAAAAAATATTTTTTTCAACAATTGTTTACTTATATCTTAGTCACCATAAAATAAGAAAAAACAAATTTAAGTTTTTGAAACTTTAAAAATATTGTTTAAACTTTAACAACAATCATCAGGCATATCGAATTAGTTTTTTTTTAAATATTATTGAACATAAACATGCATGTAAGTAAAATATTCGTAAAATATTTTTTTATTTATAACAAATGTGCCCATACACTAATGTTTTTATTTAACAATTTTGTTTATAAGACATCACTTTAGTGGTATCAAAAAAGAACAGTTAAAAAAATTGACAGCAAGTATTTTTTATAAGCCTAAGTCATTGAATAATATTAGCAACAAAACAAATTGCAATTTTTATTAAGGTAGCCCCACGATTTGTTTTTGAAACTTCAAAATATTGTTTAGAATCTATTTTGGAATAATCAGAAAACATGACTAAACGTTGTTTATATTGTGGAATCGTCAAACCAAGTTTAATCAATGTTAAGTGTGAACTATTTTCCATTATAATTAATATTTTGGTTACAACAGTTTCAATAACACATGCACTCAGGAATATTGTTATATGAATATGTTAAGTATCAAATATGAAGTGCTATCAGAGTTCTGAACTATATTGTGTTCTGTGTAAAAAGTAGTTCAAGAAATCTTTAAACGAAAAAAAATTTGTTTGTTTCTTAAAAGTTATGTGATTTGTTTGCTATTATTTTTGTAAATGGAGTTTCTGTGTGAATGATCATATTATAAATAGTAAGATAAGTAAGGGACAATTTTATTAACAATATTGGGACTCATCAATTCAGGATAACACCAAATTAGACATAACCACAAAACAGCAAACAGCAATACCTACAACCATCATTTTACATTTGTATTATAAGAATTTCAATAATAATCAACTATAAAATAATAAGATATCAATAATGACAGGTGTGGCACTGCTGCCTTAACAATTACATCATGCTACTTAACCAAGACACTATACCACTACACGAAATGTTGACTGATCCAACACAAGATTGGAAACAGTTGGCCTATTGAAAGAAGGAAAAATTACAAAACATATGTTTAGATAGTGCATTAAATGGATTTTAAAAAGATAGTCAAAATCAACGGACAACATGGACAGAGAAGTCATTTGAAAGGAATATTTCAAAACGATATGAAAAATAAAAGATATTTAACACTTGTATAATCCTAATTATTGTATATGTATAAAAACAATGCTATTACAATTACATCATCTAACAAGATGGCTTAATTCTTGAAATAATTGTAATGAACCACATTAACAGGACACTTCTCTCTATTAATGTAAAACAATTAAGAAGTTTACATTTTATTCCAATATAATGTGCACAATTACCCTATATAATTATAAATACATAAACAACTGTATATAAAATCGTAGTCAATGTTTTTAGACCGACCGACCTATGTTTAATTTTTCTGATGTCATTAATTAAGTCAGAGTCGCCCGTTCAAGTTCCCGTCGAGAGTGTAGCCCTTCTACATATTGCAACTCATAATACTATTGGTATAATAAATATTTTAAATGAATTGTATTCCTTAAACTAGGGAGTAATAATAATCCAAATCGGACATGGGAATTTCATGCAGCCATATAAATTACCAAACTATGTAAAATGCCTGTAAAATATACGAAAATATGTCTGATGCTTGTTAAATTCTAAACAATTTTTGAAAGTTTAAAACAAATCGTGGGGGGTACATTAATAACAATTTCAATTTGTTTTGTTGAAAATATTATTCAATGAAGGGCTTATAAAAGATACTTGCTGTCAACTTTTTTAACTGTTCTTTTTTGAAACCACTAAAGTGATGTCTTATAAACAAAATTGTTAAATAAAAACATTGATGTATGGGCACATACATTTGTTATAAATAAAAAATTATTTTACGAATATTTTACTAACATATTTTTATCAAAAATATTAAAAAAAAAAAACTAAGGCCTAGCACTCTATTCAAAAATATGTCTGATGATTGTTGTTAAATTCTAAATAATATTTTGAGTTTCAAAAAAAATCGAGGGGGCTACCTTAATAAAAATTCCAATTTGTTTTGTTGCTAATATTATTCAATGACAGGCTTATGAAAAATACTTGCTATCAACTTTTTTAACTGTTCTTTTTTGATGCCACTAAAGTGATGTATTATAAACAAAATTGTTCAATAAAACTATTGAAGTATGGGCACATACATTTGTTATAAATAAAAAAATATTTTACGAATATTTTACTTACATGCATGTTTATGTTCAAAAATATTTAAAAAAAACTAAGGTCCACCATGTGGTGTGGGCCAGCAGCAACATCAACAGCAGAGGAAAGGCTCTAATTGAGTACTTAACCAGTACAAAAATAGAGATATTAAACAGAGGGTGCGAACCAACGTTCGTAACACAAAAACGAGCCGAGGTGATAGACATCAGTCTGACACTGGGCAATATCTCAAGCAAAATAAAAAACTGGCACGTATCAAGTCAGGTATCCATGTCTGATCACCGACTGATACGCTACGACCTAGATTTCGTACCACGTAAACTACCGTCCTACAGAAATCCACAAAAAACTAATAAACAACTATTTTGCAGATACCTATCGGATAGGATGGAGTATCAAGCAGTAGACAAAATTCCAGAATCAGTGGACGACTTGGAGGCCTGTGTGAGACACCTCCAAAAATCACTGATTTCATCATATGAGGACTCCTCTCCCATAAGAAAGGCGGGCTTGAGAGCCTCTGCACCTCCTTGGTGGAGTGCAGAGATCAACTGTCTCCGATCTAAGGCCAGGAAAACTTTCAACAAGGCCAAAAATAGAAATGATATTGTTCTATGGGAAGCTTTTAGGGAAGCCCGTAGACAATTCAAAAGTGAAGTCAGGAAGCGACAAAGAAATACATGGAGAGCCTACTGTAATGGCATTGAATCCACAGCAGCAGCTGCTCGTCTGAAGAGAGTAATCTCAAAAGACCCTGTACAACAACTTAACTCGCTAAAACGGGAGGATGGCACCTTCGCGGTAACACCCTCCCAAACTATCGAGGTACTCCTAGACACCCACTTTCCTGGCAATCAACCTAGAGGTCTCAAATTGGCAACTGATCCTCATCTACCTGATGAGGAAGATTGGCTGCAAGCTGACCAAATGATAAGTATAACTAAAATAGAATGGGCAATATCAAGCTTTTCATCTTTTATGTCCCCAGGACTAGATGGAATATTCCCAGCACTACTACAATGGGGGTTAACCTACATTATAAACACATTGGTGTACATATTTAAAGGTTGCATTGCTTTTAGGTACATACCCAATACATGGAGAGAGGTCAAAGTGACCTATATACCCAAACCAGGCAAAGTAGATTACACACTTGCCAAGTCATTCAGGCCCATCAGCCTAACCTCATTTCTATTGAAGACGCTGGAAAGGCTCTGTGATTGTGAAATCAGGGACGGGCCGCTGAGAACGTACCCCATACATCCGAAACAGCATGCCTACCAACCAGGGCGCTCAACGGAATCAGCCCTACATCTGGTGACCTCAAAGATAGAGGAAACACTAGAGCATAAAAGTTCGTTGCTTGCCACCTTCATTGATATGGAAGGTGCTTTTGACAAAACAACATTTAAGAGTATCGATAATGCTCTAACATCTCACGGGATTCACCCCACTATTAGGGGCTGGATAAAAAATATGCTTGGTCTAAGAACAATCCAAGTTACACTAGATGACGTAACATCAAAAAAAGTTGCAGGAAGAGGCTGTCCTCAAGGTGGAGTCCTCTCACCCCTTTTATGGGACCTTGTAGTTGATAGCCTCCTCCTGGAATTAAACAACTCAGGATACTATGCCGTTGGCTATGCCGACGACATAGTGATCATGATAAATGGCAGTTTTGAAGGTGTACTCTGTAGTCTCATGCAGAGTGCCCTACAGATTGTTGAGAACTGGTGCGATAGCCATTCGCTAACAGTTCACCCAAAAAAGACAGAGCTGATATTGTTTACGAGGAAGAGGAAACTCGAGCTCATGAACATGCCCACTCTTTTTAAGGTCCCTCTGACTCTCACAGATAAAGTAAAATATCTAGGATTAATTATGGATACAAAACTGAACTGGAATGAGCATATAACATCCAAGCTGCAAAAAGCTTGCATCTCATTCTGGCAATGCCGCAGGGCGGTTGGTAAAACATGGGACCTGTCTCCCAAAATCACCCAATGGATATATACCGCGATCATAAGACCAACTATCGCATATGGTGCAATAGTCTGGTGGTCGAAAACCAAACAAGTTACAACAATCTCAAAGCTATCACACATCCAGCGGATGGCGTGTCTTGCCATCACCGGCGCTCTGAGAACAACGCCCACAGCAGCTCTTGAAGTACTGTTATGTCTACAACCACTCGACCTTCTAATAAGGGAGACTGCAGTAAAAACAGCATTAAGGCTATCTTCACTCAACCTGTGGCATGATAAAGGTAGAATCATTGGACACAGGAGCATACTGAGTGAAGCTATCAAACTAGACCCCCTCATAGAAGGTAAGTGCGACAGAATTCTACCCAAATACAGTTTTGTCAAACACTTTCAGACCATCATCACAATGGATGGTATCCCACAAGGCGCCAACATAACCATGTATATGTATGATGGATCCAAAACTAAGACGAGAGCTGGCTATGGAATTTTCTCACCAGAACTCGATCTCAAGATAAGTGCACCACTTGGAAGACTTACGACAGTCTTCCAAGCGGAATTAACAGGAATGCCAAAATGTGTTCAAATTTTAGCTGAACGGAATATTAAGGATAAACATATCCAAATACTCACCGACAGCAAAGCAGCTCTAAATGCACTAAATGCCAACACATTTGTGTCGATAGAGTTATATTCATGTCTACACAGCCTGGAGGAGCTAGCTAAATATAATAAACTAGAACTCTGCTGGATAAAAGGACATAATGGCATCAAGGGGAACGAAATAGCAGATGAACTTGCCAGGAAGGGATCCTCACATCCTCTAACAACCCAAGAGGATGAAATACTTCCTGCAGGTACTCTGAAAAAAATAATAGAGCATAGGACACATGGTAAGATGGCGAGAAACGCCGGGCTGCAAATAATCAAAGGTTGCAATTAGGCAACCTTGTAAAATTGCAGCCACGGCCCGCCTTAACTTATCTAGAACCAGTCTGAAATTATTGACTAACATCCTAACTGGCCACTGCCGGCTAAACAAACACCTACACACGATGGGTCTGGTGAACAGCCCGTTATGTAGAGGGTGCAATGAAGAACTAGAAACAGCGGAGCATGTAATATGCCTCTGCCCAGCTCTAGTAATCACCAGGCATCAAATACTAGGGGTGTGCTGGCCTAGTATGGTCAGCATTGGCAGCTCCTCACCCGCCAGGGTTTTGCGGTTTGCACGCAAAATTGACTGGTGGGACGAGTGAGCAGCCTTTAAAGGGAGGTTTCACAATGGGCGCATTTTGAGGCCTAAGTGTCTGTAGCTATGCTACCCTCCAGCCAACTATCCAGAACTATCCAGAAGGTCCACCATCCTATTTGAAAACATGTCTGATGATATATTTTGAAAGTTTCAAACAAAAATCGTGGGGGCTACTTAATAAAATTGCAATTTATTTTGTTGCAAATATGCAATAACAGCTGACAAAATTAACTTAAATTTGTGTTTGTCTTATTTTATGGTGACCAATACATAATTAAACAATTGTAGAAAATAATTTTTGAACACTCCGTTTAGTAACAATGCACCGAGAAAAAGTCCACCTCGCGCCAACACGCGGGCCTCCCGGAATTATGAGAATTGTTTAACTTCACACCGGTGAGATTTACCCCATGCTTCTAAAATCCATTGTTGAAGATTATCTACATTGTTCGGGGGCGGCTATAAATCATTTATCCTCCGTTCTACCATATCCCATACATGTTCGATTGGTGATAAGTCTGGCGAAATATAGCCCTAGAGTGCTGAAATTGTATTGTACATATTAATAATTTAATCAAAAGCGCCTTTTTGATACAGAATTAGTAATATTATTAAAATGTAAACTCAATTACAGCTACTATTAACGTGAGCAATTGCAATTACTTTTTATTCGCATAGTAGAAAATCTGAAGCAAATGCATTGACTTGTCTGCGATAATCGGCAACAAGATCGCGAAATTGTAAATTGTGCCCCCGATTACGCATAAATGGCGCACTGGCAATTATTACGTCATTATGCGCTGTGGTATGCTATATACAAAAACGGGGAAATCATAAATTAGCAGTACAAGAGAGCTATGTTTTAATTTAGATACTGGCTTCAAACAATGAGGGTGATGAAATTTATATACATAATATAGTTTATAAAGCAGGATTATACGGTAGGATGTATATAGTGGACCGAATAACGGGCAGCGCAGGGTTTGACCGCATATTTTCCAATTCCGTCCCTTTATTAAAACGTCCATGCATGCTGGGGGGATATATTTCTATTATGTGAAGCAATTCCTCGCGAAATTTTCATTATGAAAATGGATGGCATTCTCACCCTTTGGTTTTAATTTAGCGCGGACTGGAAGTGGTGCGAGTGTTGTATAGGGATTAAAACAGGCGCAACGTGTGCACCACCAATTTGCTTTACGATTATTGCAGGAATTTAAATTTTCAACTGGGTTCGGTTCGGTTAATGCTGAGAGAGGCTCTTGGGAGCGATTTATATGCGGCGATTAGAATAGAAATGGAAATTGTGGCGTAAATGTTTCCAGTCGCTGAAGTATTTACATTTAAAATTTTATTTTATTTGAAGTACAACACGTAAATTAACTACAGTTCCACTAATGATTCATATGTGTAGCTGTTAAAGCTATTAAAAGTTTCCTGGGATGCGGTGCCGTAAAAGCAGACGTTTTGACGAGATTTGTACAATATCAAAAAGATTATGTGTGAATATTCTTTCGCAGAGAGTGGTATAGGTAAGTAAAAGATTACTAGGGGTCTATTCCATAACTTACGAACGTTCTCACAAAACCCAGAACAGTCGGTATACCATGGCAACCAAATAAACAACTGTTTCTGTGTTCGACTCTGACACCTTTGGTGTTGAAGCTTGGTGAATTTCACATCTAAGTTCCGTTAGGAGGGCGCTTTAAGTTATCTATTCTAACAACTATCAAATCCCAAACATGTTCCATCGGCGACATAACGAGAGGTCCAGGATAATAAAGTGACTTGGCACACTCACTTATCTGTCCTGTAAAGACTACCGTGTGAGCATTATTCTATTGAAACATTGGATTGTGCAAACTATTTACATATGGCACTAACAATTGTTGCAACAAGTTCCCAAAGGAGTTATGGTTTGGGGGCTGATAGCATATGGTAGCCGGCCTTCTCTAATTATTGCAGAGAGTTTAAGCTCCCCGTCAATACAATCGCGGGTTCAAGCAGTGGTAAATTCTTTTCAACAGCGTAACCGCCAATAGGAACGCCATGCAACAACTTTTTTTTCTACAGACGTTTATTGTTATATTATGCACAATATATTATTATTTCAAAATGGTTATTTAAATGGCCGCTATTAGGTACTCCGTACCACCATTTATTGTGTCGCACCCGATAACAAATTTGAACACAGCACATTTTAGTAGCAACAATACAATACAGTACAATTTGATATGAGAATGGCGATGCGTGGATTTTTATTTTCAATTTAAAAATGATCTTTATCTATTAAATCACCAATAAACTTAAAAAATCTCAGCATGAATGTTCAATTTTAGCAATGGACACGGGTGAGTGTGAACGAATTTTATTCCCGCCAACGTCCAGCTGCAATCGTAGTCACTTATTAATTAATACCTAAATTTACAGGGCATTGGTGAAAACGGCTGTTAGTTAATCAACTGTATTTTTCAAGCTATCATTCAACAGTTAATCACAACAGTCAAGTTAATTAAAATCTTCCATCCCATGTGCACGATAGGTGTCGGGGTATAAACGATAAACTCCACACTTAGCTCGAGAGGTGGAAATGATAAACGGCCGCGCGAAGATTCGCTTAATAAAATCCTGACCCTCATTTTTGGTAAATAAATTTTGCGATTGCTGTCGTTTTTGTGATAGGTTAAGATACGCGTAATCATATTAAAAAATATTTATATTTAATTTGTTTGGGCTATTTCCTCGGTTTCAATCGATTTTTACCTTTTTGTGTCTGCGAGCTCAAATTGAGCGTGCGTCTGTGCTGGGAATAAAGCTGTGAATGTAAAAGCGTAGTTCGCGTTTCTGATATCCCACACAAAAGCTGCAATATCTTAAATAAATAACTACGATGTGGGAAATATAAATGTTTTATAAAGGATGTTTTTTTAACATAAAAAATTACTCAACCATTTAACTTTCGACCATAAACATAGTTTTGTTTCAAGGCTTATTACATGCCATTAATGTTTGACAACAATGTTTGCGTTCAAGGCACCAATTGTTGCTGGTTAGTTAGCACAAACCAATGACTTCACGTAGTCCCTATAGTTATAGGGGCTATTCTATGAGATGCACAAAATACATTTGAAATACTCGAAGCCGGTTTCCGTGCAAAATTCTTAACAAGAAGTCGTGCCGGTTTTTGGTGAATACACTCAGTGTGCATATGAATTAAGGACATGGATTTGCAACGAGACTGCCAAATCACTTGCGAGCCCGCTTGCAGCAACTCTAAAAGACAAATCAGAAAATTAACGACGCACGCGATGGTCTGGTGATTTTAATTATTGCAATAGATGAATCTATTAAAGAAATAGGTCTTTTTGCATAATTGTGCACGTGGTGGATGAATAGATTCGATTATATGCGCCGTCAAAGCGTCTAAACGCTTCACGAATGACGATCGACTTTCAAAGTTAATATGAATAACTTGATAGCGTCTTTAAAGCTTTGTCTATTTATGATGATTTGCCACACTATATTGAACATAGTTGTTATAAACAGTGAAAGAATGACACTTTGGTGGTTTTGACGTTTGATTTATTCTTATGCGAAGTTCAATTATACGTCCTTGCATGTTAGTTATAAAATCGATACTTCCTAAATAATATCTTATCTATTTTTTCTCTATACATTGTAATAGAGATATCTACATTACAAATATATAGAATTAGATATAGTTTATTACATGATAATTTATAATTTATTGCCCAACAGAACTAATCCTAATTACAGTATAACAATAAATAATGTAACATACCCAAAACCAACCAATAGACGGCATACCAAAACCCAATTTCCCACCAATTTTGAAATCGTGTAGTCAACGAGAACAAAGTTATGTTACTGTAGGTAATGTTCGATTTTTTAGACCCCAATCGCGAGGCGATAACGCAATACATGGAAGAACAATCTTATGTCAGAAAAAATAGAATATGTAATAAGATGAACGTATATACCTACCAAACATAAAATAGACATTCGCGCCTCGTCGGAAACAAATGGAAAGGGGGTGGGAAACCTCAAGGGCCAGAACTACAAGTTTATCTATAGTGGAAAAGACATACGTTCAAGAGCCCACGCCGGAGTTGACTTACTAAATTATGAAAACTTGGAACATAACATTCAAGACATCAACTAAATAAACGATTTACATAAAGATTGCTACATGTCATACTTGCAACCAATGACTCGAAAATACACATAATAAGCGTTTAAATTGTTGTGTCTGTTCTTTAAAATTATGTATTTTGGCAAAGCTCCAAGTGGCTGCGAGCACACCAGTTTCAATTATTCTTTTGTTATCGCGAAGCGACGTGAGGAAGAAGAAAAACTCGCAGAAACCATTCGTTTACTATTATGATGACTTCCAATATTCCATCAACGTTTACGGTGCAGGGGGGCGGATCCCCAGTACCGGCACCGGCTGTGTCTGAGGCAGGCACATTGTCGGAAGTCTACAAAAATCTACCGGGGATGGAAGAGATCACTGCAGACCTCCAGGGCTGGCAGAAATAGAGGAAGGAGTATATCTGTCGGCACCAGAAAGTACGCCAGAGCCCTTCAGGACACGGAACAACGTCCACATATCACCTCCCACGAGCAAGGTGAGCTTTCTAAAAAGGAGGGCACAGGAATCTCCTGAGACGACGCGAACAGAAGTCATCTATAGCTAGAAGGAAGAGGAGGAAGACAGGAGCCAAGGCCAGGTTCACAAGGCGCTTGCTAACTTCATCAACATCGCAGGTGAGCACAAGAACCTACACATGGACGTCAAGAAGGGCCTCCAGGAGGTAAAGTTCCTCCATGACCTAAAGGCCCAGGCTGACAGGAACAATAGGCTAGGACCGAAACACGTGCGGCAGAGAAAAGGATCCTCGAGTTGTTAGCCGAAAATAGAGACCCTCAAGAGCGGATAGGAGAAGCTCCGGGAACAGGCCAGAAGACTCGAGGAGACGGCGAGAGTCCAAAATGAGACACGTCCGCAACAGGATAGCCTAATGAATACAGAGGCTAGTGCTAAACAGGGTACCACGGGACTTTTCGAAAGGAACACCCCCTTCGCACAACCTAAGATTCTGGGGGAAGGCGAATGCCCGAGGCCACATACCACCAAACTAGGAGGTGCAAGCGCAAACAGGGAGGGAGAGGTCGTCAGAATAATCGACTGACAGGCTACAAAGGAAAAAGGGGGAGAGTGATGGACGAACTCGCCGACCAGATGATCGTACCTCCACGGCATAGACAACTACTCCACGGTGCTAACAGACGGAACGAGAGGCGCTTAAGATACGTCATGTATTGCACGTCCAGCCCGAAGGAACTGCTGAAGATATTCTATGGCGGGATGCGGCACTTGCGGGAAGCCGAGGAGGATCATGTGAAAGGCCTGCTGGTAATAGACGCCCGTGGAGTCGAACCGCAATTAGTCAGAAAACTGCTGGAAACAGGGTACATCTGCAGCAGAAACAAGTGGTAGTACTTCACAAGGCCAAGCAGAGCGCGGGTGCCTCTAGCACAGCTGGGGACACATTAGAAAGAAAGGACAATCTCAAGCCAGAGGGGGAGCCATTATCGATAGGGCCACAGAGGGGCCATATGCGGTCCTTATTAAGAGGGTCAGAACAATACTAGAAGTAGGCGAGGTCAGGGTATCCCTCATCACGAGAACGGAGGCGGGCGGTGAGAAGCAAGGGCACCCAGGTAGACGTCCTCAGAGAAACCATCGCCACCATGGTGAGCCACGAAACGATGGTAATAAATAGAGTGCTTCCGGTGCAGGGGCTCGGAACAGGTAGAGGAGCGCAGGGGTGCTGACAAAAAATCGTTATGCCGGTGGTGCAGCAACGTGGTCACTACGCTACAAGGTGCCCAACCAGCGCACGGCACGGCCTCATCTGCGGCAAGAACGGGCACTCTACGAACCCGGCAAAGTGCACGAGACCAGGCACCAGCACTGTGGAAGCACCTACCTGGAGGTGAACAGCATGCAGCTCCAAGCGAGCCCAACGAGGCTTCTCTTGAAAGGAAATGGATGCCTGGTACTGATAACCATGGTATAGCCATATGGACGGGAAGCCATACAAGGACGAGGCTAATTGAGGGAGAAGAGGGATATGTGGCAGCTATGGTAGACCGTGTCCTGCTAGTCAGTGTCTATGTGTCGCCCAACAGCGGCGCGCCATCACTTGAAAGATGCTACGGCATGATGCAGACGGTGATCGCAAGCAGCGCGGAGGCGGATATGGTAAGTGCGGGCGATTTCAATGCCAAGTCCGCGGACTAGAGCTGCCCAGTGGAGAAACGAGCGAGGAAAAGAGCTCGCAGATTTCGTGACGGGCCTGGCCTTATCGTTCTTAATGACGGCTCCCCCACTTTCATCAGGGGTAACTACGAGGGCATCCTAGATCTCGACCTATACTTTCCAACCATGGCTCGAAAGGTCAGGGAGTGGAAGGGGCTCGACTTGGACCCACAGGAACCACCTGCATGTGAGTCACCATGTCGGCACCGCTAGAAGCGAAACCAGAAGAAAGCCGGCGACAACGACAGGGTTAACACCAAGTCCCTGAACCGGGACTAGCTTCTAAACATTTTTGTTCGGGGGCCGAGAAGGGATTCTGCACAGCCGAGGGTCTAGGGGAAATTATGAACAACGCATACATGGTAGTTATGAAGCGTAAGGAAGGCGATGCAAAAAGGGCCGTTTACTGGTAGTCCGAAACGATAGCAGACCAGCGGCAGCCTGCCTCGCGTCGCGACGTACTTTCAGTAGAGCAGGACGGCGAAGGCCAAGGCAAGGGAGGAATAATGCACAAGAAGACGAGGTGGGACGAGCTACTTCGGACCATCGAGAAGGAGGGGAAGGAGTATCCAATTGCCCTCAGGCGGCTGAATGCGAGGCCACCGCCGCCTATACTCAGCCTAAAAGCGTTCGGGAGTTCTTTTCTGGGCCGAGAAGGACAACATCGATAAGCCGGGGGAGGAGAACACCAAGCCTAGCCCCGTGGACTTGGAGCCCTTCACATCTGAAGAGCTAAAGACAGCAGTAAGGAGACTGGCAGGCAACTTGACGACGGGGCCGGACGGAGTTCCCTCAGATGCCATCAAGTTAGCGGCGGAAGAGTTCCCAGATGTCTTTCCGGCAGGGATGAACATGGCGCGTAGCCTTCACAGCAATATGAAAGATGGCGAGGTTGGTAATAATCCCCAAGCCAGGTAAGCCCCAGGACAGCCGGTTGGCGTACAGACCCCTGTGTATGCTAGACATGGCGGACAAATTACAGCACACATCGAGGCACCTGACGGACTGTCAGACCACCAGCATGGTTTCAGACGGGACAGATCCACCATCAATGTCCTAGACGAGGTCACGGAAGTAGCGAGGGCGGATATGGAAAGGCCGTAGAAGAAGAGGCAGTTGTGCGTCCTCCTGACGGTCGACGTGAGGAACGCCTTTAATAATGCACATCGGGGACTCACACCGTGGTAAGGTTTAGGGGGTTTAGGGCATTCCGACTATATGATGAGGCTGATGGAGAAATGTCTTGGGAGTAGGAGCCTAATGGCATGATCAAACGGGGGACGGGAGAAAGATCAAGAGCCTCATCCCGAAGTGCGTCGTTCGACAGTGGTCCGCGCGTGGCCACACACTGTGGAACGTCATGTACAATGCCATTCTCCGGATCCCTCGGCACTGGTCGCAACAATCGCCTACATGGAGGAGCTGCAAGAGAGAGTGGACGCCAGCCTGGAAGAGCTGTAACGCTGGATCGCCGACAACTTCCTCCAGGTTTCGGGAAAACGACGGTGCTCCTCATCAGCAGGGTCGACGGAAGTGATCCCGAAAAGGGTGGTCCAGTGGTGGTACCAGTGGTGGTACCAGAAGATCGTTATCGACCAAGGCTTGACCATCCACAAGCACTTAGAGCAGCCAAATACAACTAACAACTATGTCACCAACGTTATGGAAGAAAGCACTAGGGAGGAGCGAGAACGCCAGGGACGGTAGCGACTGGCCTGCAGATGAAAACTTTGACAATGATAACCACATGAGAGAGACCACGTGGAGAGAATCAGTGAGCAAAAATTGCTATAACAAAAAAAGAACACATAACAGGGCATGAGTATGAACTTCATAACAAAATATTCCCATCCCGTTTTATGAAAAAAAAGTGGGGACAATTTCTCGGCTGTGTGATTTAATGAGACGTTGTTTTACGCCATCTATGATTGTTACCATTTACGATATTCAGATCCCCCACAACCTGGGCGTCTATTCTGTAAGTTCAGATCGGTCTGTATTTTGCCGCCTTGTAGGTAAAAGGTATCAACTTTCTCATTGCTTGTGCATCGGAGGCGTAGACGCTGTTAATATGTGTTTTGCTCTTGCCAATATCAAGGACTGACAATTTTTTCATTAATATAGAATGTATCATCTATATTCTGTGTAAATTTGTCACTGATTCACAGGCCTATTCAGGCTGTGGCTCGTTTGTGTTATTCGTTTCCACATTTTTTTTTGTATGTATCCTTTATAGGAAATATAAGACACTGTTTTCCTGTATCTTTTCATATCCGTGTGGCTGGGGTCGTCAACGTTGCACCATTGCTGTTGATTATTTAAGCTTGATAACCCACAAGCTCAAAGGGTGTTACTACAGGCGAATCATACATACCCTCCTCCTTTGTCAGGATAAAGTTGTGATCGGCAACACCGTTAATGAGCTACTCAGTGAGGTACAGATGGAAGACCAATACATTCTAAAATACGAAGACGATAATGTCGTATCATGGTGACTCATGGGAGAACTCTTCAGAGCACAATAGACTGCAAATGCTGACAAATGACACAATGCTTCCCTTCCTATAAAAATAGACAATACAAGTACACATATAGAAACTATTAATTACCATGGAATGAATATAGATAAGAAATTAAAACTATACAAACATTATAGACAAATCTGTAATACCATGATTAAGCGGAAGCAGCTCCTCAGAGGACTAACATGCACTGGAAGGGGCATGTCGGCACATAGAACTGTAAATATCAACAAATGTATATGTCGACCTATGCTCGACTGTGATCATATAATGACAATCAACTCATTAGAAAAGACAAAATACTAATATTCAAATCAGAACGAAAATCAGACACCCCAACAATCCACAACTAACATCTGCAATAACAAATTATACGTTACAGGAATGACAAAAAGCTAACATCAAAGATAATAACTTAACAATGATAACTATGATTAAGGTGCGAGTAACATCGGACCGGGAGTTTTCGTGTTACAAATAAGTGAGGTGGAGGATTGAGATAGAGAAAAGCCGTATCCGTTGACCCTTGATTCGGGGTTTATGAGAACGTCGGAGGAGACGAACAAAAGTAAGAGACACATACGCCGGAGTAAATTTAGTACGGTGGGATTAAAGCGATGGAGAAGATGTGGAAAGTGCTAGAATCGTTGACGGATGAGGGGAGGAAGGTCAGGGAGTAATGGATAGAAGTTATGAGAAATACAGAAGTTAAAGGATAAAGTGAAGAAGGCCAGGCAACCACTGTTCCTTCAGTGGGTAGAAATCATGAAAAGGGAAAGGGAGCAATTAAGAAACGAAAAACAGGTAGTGAAAGTAGAGAGAAAGAAGTGGATGGTTATGATAGATAATTTGAGATATAGGTGAAATGAAGTAGGATAGGAGAAAACTGATGGAAGAGTCGAAGCGAGTAAGCAGAGCAGAAACGAATAAGAATGGATGGGTTGAAGGGTGGGCAGAAGCAGTACCGACATGGGCAAGGGTATTGCAGCATGTGGCTATCATGGAAAGAGTTTAAGAGGTGAGGGAAATGGTAGACACAAAACATAACGTGGTTATAATGAGCTGAAAGCTCTTCTGGATAGACTGAAGGTGGGAAACAAGGTGAACGAAGGAAGCGGGACTGATAAAGTGCTGGTAGAATTGAAAAATTACAGGATAAGAAATTACTTATAATGACGATTGTAGCTTGGCTGAAGAAATATTGGGGAAAACGTGAGGATAGGAGCTAGGATAGAGAGTAGACACGAAGGACATAGCGTGTTTGGTGGAGACATGGATGCTGTAAGAGATAAACAGTATGTCGGCAACATAAGACAGGATGATGCAAGGGGCGAAGAAAGATGTTGAATGCCAAAGACAAACTGTGATGAAAGCGAGGAAAAGAATAATATGCTAAGAGAAAAGCTATAAGGAAAAGGATGGGGTTGGTAGTAAAGAAAGTATCAATGGTTAGAAAATGTATTTGGGTGTGGATGTTGCACTGCAACTCAACCCTGAAGGAGCTAAGGGTTTTGCAAGAGATGGACATGGTTGGAGTGGTCTTTGGGGGGCACTGCAACCTGAGGATGGGGGAATTGTAAGGAGGAGTGGAGACGAAGGTGTTCACAAGACACGTGGGTGAATCAACAAGGAAGAGAGTCGATGCATTGGATGAGGAAAGCGAGCTAAGATATACTAAATGGTAATTAGTTCGATTTTGCAACTACGATAATTGTACGCGCCCTATGAGATTTTATTAGGGTTTCATTTTTCTGTACGATCGATTGTTCCACAAATTTTCCACACCTTCTCGCGTTAGAAAACCCATTCTTAGAACATGACCAATATAAATTCGCTGCCCTATTATGGTTAAAAAAAAGTGAATCTTTTACCCGTGACCACATGAAAAATTATAAGCGCAATACAAAGAACATGTATTAGGAGACTTGAATAAATTCTAGAATTTAATAATAACCAATCAAGTGAGAACAATATTAAACTTTCATTCTATTAGAAATTATATTCTTATTTATGAAAATTTCACTTTGTACCATTTCTTTAGAAACTAATGCCCATTGTTACCAACGTATGCGATGGCAAGAATACTAATGTACAAATTTATAAAAAAATGCCCAGATTTATGATAACTTTGTGATTTGTTTAGTTTAATTAATATGTTTTTTATTTATTTCTTTTACGCTAAATAAAGTCTCTATCTTATTATTATTATTATTATTATTATTCAATATTAACGGTTGAACGGACATACTTTATTATTTAGTTTAGTTTGCTACAATACACCAACTGACCATTGAGGAGTTTGTATTTCGGCTAATACATTTACAATGGACGATATTGATTGTACTTTGCTAAACATAATTTTGAAATTCAATGTACATAGTTACGAGATATTCGCAAACAATTTAAAGCGCTCTGTGGACTCAAACGATTTACCTAGTCGAATGGATGTGTTTGCTCTTGTATGCTAATAACTCAATATTAGAGTAATCTAGTTCATACTGTGTGCACGGATTTAATTCGATTCATGGATTTTAAAAATGTGTCTTGCCATATTTTATATAGCTTACAAATATTACTGTTCTTTTAAATACATACCGATTATCTTTTAACAGCTGTATAGAGAATGGGATTACACTATATGATTTTGGAATATTTTATTATAACATGAGAAATTGGCGACTTTCAGGCTTATACGACACTGAAATTTCCATGTATCACCTAACCGGAAAAACTTTTATTATTATATTATTTTATTAAAATAAAAAATGGTTTCTCTTCCGTATTAACGTTATTTCTGTTATATATAAAAGGTTTTGTTCTTATGAAAATCTTATTAACATGGATAAATTTGAAATTTGATTTACTGAATCTATAAAAACTAAAAATTTATCTAAATAGAAATATACCTTTAATTTTAGAGGAAACTGTAACAAACACAAGTGATTTTTAAACATAGATATTATTCAAATTATCAAATCAATTGCATTTTTTAAGTTTTAAATATTATGTACTCCTATAACACAATAATGAAAAAAGCTATGCAAATAACATTCTGCGACCATCCTGGAATGTTTTTTAAAGTTTTCCGATTAGGTGGTAGATACATGCAAATTTCAGTGTCGTATAAGCCTAAAAGTCGCCAATTTCTCCTATTATAAATGATTATGATATAAAGAATTATTAATATTATTTATGCAACTCATGCCATGCTTTTATTTCAATTTTTTTTTTCATAGACATATTACTTCAACTATACCCACAACTTCCTAGATGGAGGATTAAGTCTATATCAGCTGATCTGTATTTAATGTTGAAAATAAATTTTTCTATTTTTTGACACAACCGAATTATATAATATTGTTTCAAACATAATTTCAAATAAGAATTTTGAATCAAATTATCGAAAAAACATAATGACCGATTATGCATTATTACTATTACATCAATTTGATCTCAAAAAGGACACTCCTATGTGAAGTTTTTTGGCATAGTAAAGTTTTTTCTCCAAAACTAATAATGCTTAATTATTTTAAGATCCCACCGGCGAAGTTCTTTTAATGCGATTATAATATTTTATTTATGCTTAGTGCGGTAAAATATTTAATTTCCTGACGGATACTATACTTATTCACGAAAATGTATTTGTTCTAACTAGAAACTTACTTGTGACGTAAGGCCACTTTATATCTTCATGTATAGATGTACTGCTAAACCCAATAAAAAGTCGTACATACTGTATGTGATCAAATATACACAAACTAAAATTTTCAGTTGCGTAATCCAGACTTTTGTTACAGGTCAACTTTGGACATTCAGTAAATTTTAAAAAAACTTCTTCTAATCTTTATAGGACTATCAGTCGTGAGGCTTTTCCGCCAGTGCATTCATTTACGTAATAGAGACAATTTGAAATAACATAATATATACTCATTTCAATGTTAAACTGCAGCATATTCAAACTGTAGTTTTATTTACTTTTCAAACTGACATCAGTTGTCACACTGAGAGATAACAGACCGTTACAAAAATTACACAATGCAAACATTGTTTGTACGATTTTTTTATTAAGATAGTGGTACATATGATATGGATGGATATATGATATTTAATTCGTTTCGTTACTATATCGTATAATTACTATAATATAATATATAATTTAATTTAAAACAAACACAATAATTACGAATCTTATATATTAGATTTAAAGCGAAAATGAGCCAACCATTGCTTGCCAACTGATTACAGAAACTGAACACCGCTTATAGAATATAATCTCTATAAAAGAGCAGTGACAAACTAAAAGTCTAATCGATTGTATCAAATATTTGCATACGATAGTAAGGAGCTACAGTTAAAGTTTGCGGTGCTAGGCGTCATCGAATTACATCGAAACCAAAAACATCCAAATGTCAACATAGCCTGCATTGACATTGACCCGATAAGCGTACTAAACAAACATCAGACTGTACTTGTTTTGTGGAACGCAACGGGAAACCTACTTAATAGAAATATCACACATCCCAAGAAACTCATGGCTTTGCTATCAATATAGAATAGATATGCTGACCATCAGAACGTGGAACGTGACATGTTTCCTTCAAACCAGTAAAAAGCACAAAGTGGAAAAATAAATCGAGAGGGGCAAAATATTCGTAAATGGACAGTTCACAACACAGTGGAAAGAAAACGGTCACTTCTAAATATCTAGTGGTAATAAAATTGTAATGACCAAAATGAAGAAACCGTGTTAGCAAATAATTGATATCCTGTAGCAAGAAGATGAAGTACCTGAAAGCGTCACTGGAGGATATGGAAACAGATGGAAAACTGTGAATCATCGAGAGGTTGGAATGTGAGGGTGGCTGAGGTAGAAGGATAAATCGCAGAGGGCGGAGAGTGGAGAGTAAGACGTTCTCAAAACAAGATCCAACTAAGAAGAAAGAGAGTGAATGCAGTGAGACATTGGGAAGGGAAGAATATATTCTGCGATCACGGAGGAGAGTAGGCCACGTTATGGTCAAGAGGTTCGGAAGAGAAGGGTTAGTTCCCTGCAGAGTTGACAACGAAGGTGTATCAGAGCACATGCTGGTGAAGATAAGAGTGGGATGGAGGGAAGGAATCGGTAGCAAGGTTTCTGGTAGAACCAATAGGAAATAATAATAATAATATTTTTGACTGACCCTTGAAAGATGTAGTAATAATTAATACAATATATATATATATATATATATATATATATATATATATATATATATATATAAGGATAGTAAGGAGCTACAGTTAAAGTTTGCGGTGCTGGGCGTCATCGAACTACATCGAAACCAAAAACATCCAAATGTCAACATAGCCTGCATGGACATTGACCCGATAAGCGTAAACATCAGACTATGTACCTGTTTTGTGGAACGCAACGGGAAACCAACTTAATAGAATATCACCTTCCCAAGAATATATATATATATATATATATATATATATATATATATATATATATATATATATACGAGATAGTGGTGGTGAAGCTGAAGATTGCATTATATGTTGCAAAATAAAGGCAGGTGAGCGAAAACCTAAACATGATAGACTTAAAGAGATACAAGACACACCTATAAAATTAAGCAAACGTACTCGTTGCTATGGATGTAGCGATAAAAGCCATAAATTATCAGATTCTCCATCAAAACAAAAGGGAACCAAATGTTTCAATTTGTAATCAATTTGGGCATAAAAGATATAATAATGAAGATAATTCCAATACTTAAATGTACGCGGATCCAAACAATACAAAGCCAATGCAAGCTATTATTGGAAGTGATTTATTAGATGAAGTATTCATTATAGTTGATGGTGTGCAGGTGACGAAAAGTAACTATGAAACATGTTTTATGAATATGATATTCTCAAAAGAAAATGAATTAGACATCGGATATAAAGTTAAGCCAACGATTTAAAAAAAAGTACAAGATCTGATTCTTAACAATGCTCCAAGGAAGACAACACCTGGAAATGAAGATTATTGTGAAGGACAAAGAACTAATAAGTAATCACCCAAGCCGTTTGCCTATCACAGAGCGTAAGATAGTAGATTGAAACTAGTCGAGCTATTGAACACAGATCTGGTACGAGTATGCGATATGTCGATACTTTGAGTCGAAATCCTGTATTATGATTAGATGTAGAAGACACCAGCTTATCAAAAATCCGGAAATTTGAGCGATTCAGGAAATTTTAAAGAAAATCCCATATGAAGATTATCTATTAAAGAACGATATTCTATATAAACAGCAAGAGGACAAAGAATTGTTAGTATTATCAAAATCACTCCAAATGAAGATAATACAAAGAACTCATGGAGATGGACATTTAAGTGCAAGAAATTTGAAGATATATTACTACAAGATTACTATATCCCAAAGGACGAAGAAGATAAGAAGTTGTCTATCAAGTTGTGTACCATGTATTTTAGTGAACCGGAAGAGGGGTAACAAGAGGGCTTCGTACATCCATTAACTAAAGAAGAGATTCCAGTACGTACAATCATCTAGGACCATTAGAATGAATCAATAAGAACTGTAAATATGTATTGCCAGGTATTCGGCAAATATAATTTCTGGTCGAGGAGCTAAAGAGTATGAACACTATTTTTTGAATGAAGGCATTAAATATTTCATAATTAGAACATGATTACTACGAGCGAATGGATAAATAGAGAATGAGAAATGGAGAAATAGAAAATAGTGAATTCTACAATCATACCTTTGTTATCAAAATTATCAATAGAAGTTCTGACTAATTGATATCAGTACGTAGGGAGAGTACACCAAATATTAAATTTCAATTATCACCGAAGGATTAAAACACCATTTGAACTGTTAATAGGAACGAAGATGAATGGAAATTTTGATGAAAGTATCAGAGATTTAATTGAGATGAATTAAGAAGAACAAATTCAGAAGGTACAAGTGGAAAACCGGTAAGTACTATAACTTGAGAAGACGACTACCAAAGTACAAACTAGGAGACTTGGTTGCAATAAAGGGAACTCAGTTGGGAGGAGGCTAAAAGTTAAAATTTAAGATTTTAGGTCCAGAGAAAGTGATTAAGGTCAAACAAAACCACCTATGACATCAAGAAGGAAGGGGGTTCCATGAAGGTTCAAGTTCCACAAGGACCTGTATATATATATATATATATATATATATATATATATATATATATTGATTTTGCTGTATAATTATAATTCAAAATAGAAACCGATATTCCTAGCTTATTGGGGTGGTGCAGCAATAAAACGCTATTTAGTTGAAGTTCACATTACTTTTTGCCAATATTTCGTAGCTAAAACAGCTACTTCATCAGGGCTCGGCTACAAATTAGGTATAATATGTTAAAAATTAGTTAAATAGTTGACGACTTACAGTAATAATAATAATAATAATAATAATAATGTTTATTGCCCAACAGGTAAACCCAATTACAGTGCAACAAAATAAAATCAATATGAAAAAATAGTACATTGTAACAATAATTAACAACAAGATAATAAAAAATAATAACAAACAATAAAAATAAACACTAAAATAATAAACAACAATAATATCTAAAGCAAAACGTATAAAATAAAGGTAAAAATTAACAAAGTTAACAAAAATCCATAATCTGTAAAAAGTCTACATATTAAGTAAATCCCGCAAATGTGTATATGCCGCACGTTTAAGTGTATGGATATTGTCGTGAAATACGTCAATATCAATATCTGCAGCTAGTTCATTCCAGATATTGCAGATTCGATAGATAGGAGAGTTAGCCATTAACTTTATTCTAGGAGTGGAATTATAAAAAACAAACGAGTTTCGCGTGCGCACAGATGGAACGTTTATGTTAATTTGAGACAAGAGATTGGGTGAATCAAGTCCATTATTCATTAATTTATTAAGAAAACATAAGCCTATGACTTTTCTTCTGTCAGCCAATCGAAGAGCAATAAATTCGTTTAGTAATGTTGCATGACTAAATCCTCGGGTCGGATAGTAATGAAACTTCTTGTGCCACAGATATTTGAAAAACTTACGCTGAACGGACTCAATTTCATTTGTGTGCATGCTATAACTAGTAGACCAGATAATACAACCATACTCAAGAATTGTCCGTACGAATGTTTCGTAAAGTATCTCGATAGTAGCAATGTTTGAGAAGCCTTTACTGTTTCTAATTACAAATCCCAGCATCCTATTGCTTCTGGAAACAATGTCTCGTATATGATTGACATAGGTTAGTTTACTATCGAATAGTATGCCCAGATCTTTAATGCTGTCACTGCGACTAAGTAACAGATCATTGCAAATGTAGTCAAATCTCACTGATTGTACGCGACGGGAATAAGATACGACTTTACATTTACTTTCATTGAGGGAAAGGTTATTATTTGAACACCATAACTCAATTTGTTTGATACTTTCCTGCATTTTGAGACAGTCACTGTGACTAGTAATTATGGAGAAAATCTTTAAATCATCAGCAAACATTAAATGGTTGCAACGCAAATTCATACTCAAGTCATTAATAAATAATATAAACAGGAGAGGACCTAGATTTGATCCTTGTGGAACTCCGGACGATGCATAATATTCTGACGACTTTATAGAGCTATAGCAAACATATTGTCTTCGATTACATAGGTAAGACTTAAATAACTTTAACAGTGCTGTACTAAAGCCAAAAGTCTGAAGTTTTTGAAGAATAATACCATGATCAATACAATCAAAAGCTTTGCTAAAATCAAAATAAATGCAATCTACTTGACCCCTATTATTCAGTGCTAGCGATGTGAACTGAGAAAATTCACAAAGATTTGTGATGGTAGATTTCTTCTTCATAAAGCCATGTTGATGATAAGATATTAAATGGTTGACCTTTGGATAAATGTAATCGTGAATTATAATTTCAAAAACTTTGGAGAAATTTGAAAGTAATGCAATTGGTCTGTAATTTTTGACTTCACTTATAGAGTTAGCTTTAAAAACCGGACTAATCTTTGAGATTTTCCAAACCTCAGGATAGGTTCCACTATTCAAAATTAAATTATAGATGTGAGTTAGGGGTTTGGCAAATAGATAGCTACAATCACGAACTAAAAAGCTGGGAATTTGGTCATCTCCACTGCTCATTGTGTTTTTAAGCTTTTTTATTGCTGTGATAACGTCGCTTTCAGTGATACTTTCAATGTGTATAACAGGGAGATCAATAGCTGTTGAGCATGGAGAATTTGTGGAAGTCGAATTTGTGTTCCCATTAATTTGATAGACACTAGCAAAGTGAGAGGCGAAAGCATCAACTATAGCTTGGGAATTGTCGTAGGATTGATTGTTATAAGACATAACACCCGGTATACGAGTTGATTTTTTCTTAGAATTAATAAAGGTCCAAAACTTTTGCGGGTTGGTAACTAAGTTATCAGATATCGATGAAATGTAGTTTTGGTATGCTACGCCAATTTGTTGCTTAACTTCAACTCTAATATTTTTAAATTGTAGTAATGCAGAGGATGAATTAAGACGTTTGTGTTTATTGCGATACTTATTTTTAAGGTGTAAATTGGTTATAATCTGCTTAGTAAACCAAGGAGGATAACGAGAAGAATTGCCTCTGAATGTGGGCACATGTTTATTTAAATGCGAATATATAACTAAGTAAAACTGATTGATAGCTTCTTCACACTCGGAAATACTAGCAATAAGCGAAAAATCATAATTTAGCAAATCCTCATAAAGTTGAGTATAGTTAGCTTTTTTGAAGTTATAAGATTTGACCAAGTGAACTGAGTCTGAATTAATGTTTTTGATTTTATTATTGAGGTGGAAAGTAATACTAAGTGCTGGATGGTAAGCATCCTCGTTGACAACAGGTACTGTATCATGTTCAACTTCAGTTTCCAAACTCGAGAACACTAAATCTAACAGCTTTCCTGTGGAATTGAATACATCATTACATTGTTTTACATTTACTAATGAGATAAAATTGCCTAGGTAAGAACAGATGATATTATTTGAATTATCTTTCTCAGAAACATAGTAGGGAATATTAAAGTCTCCTAAAAAAATAATATTTTCAACTTCATTACAAATTGGTTCCAAACTGTTCAGAACATGAGTCAGTACAGTCATATGAGGGGTGCTGGGAAAGTAAATAACAAAAACACAAAATTTAAAGTTGCTATAAGTACACCTAAAACCCAATAAATCAATAAGTGGAAACGATGAAGATAAACTAGACAGGTCTATAGGAAATACATTGATGGAGGGTTTAAATGCAAGCAGAACACCACCGCCTCGCGTCAAGTGAGTAGCGGCTAAGTTACGATCTTTACGGCAGACTATATAATTGGTGTTTGAAAAAAGTTCAGAATTTAATACATCAGATTGAAGCCATGTTTCTGTCAGCGCGATAATATCAAATTCGAGATTAGAAATGGATGCATTAAATGTATCTATTTTATTATTTAGACTACGGACATTTTGATAATAACACGACAAGTAAACGGGTCTGTTGGGCACTACAAGTTTTCCGACGAGACAATTTTGGGTGAATCATTGACATACTTAATTTTAAGGTTGGTTTCGCCATTCGCTAATCTTTGTTCTAGTTCAGCTTTAACCGCCTTATAGTATTCCATTTGCCTTGAGGTTCTATCAAAAGAAATGGAAACAGTACGATATTTGTCAAACTCTTTTAACTTATAAGCTTTCTTAATGATTGCGTGTACAGCATTTGGATTACCTAGAGATAGTTTTAAAGGACGTTTCTTATTAGAATCGTACTTGCCCAGTCGAAAACATTTAGATTCCTCACTGATGCTGAACTCGGGACAAATATTCCTGAGAATCTCTTTGTGTGAATTAGCTGTAGCGATGTTACATTCAATCCACAAATGGTAGTTGCAGGAATGTAATTCTTTAGAAAAACGGCTGACAATAACTAATTTAGACTCGATACATAAACAACGTCAAACCAGTCAAACGTTATGGCGATGTCAAAAACCTCGATATTATGTGTCAATTAAATAATACTATAAAACATACCTGGTTAAAAAAATGACATACAAAAACTCCACGTGTCTACTAGAAAAGCTATTGAGGTTAAAAAGCAAATAATATATAGGTAATTAAGGCGTTAATCCAGCGATACACAAGGACCTTTCCGTTTACAATGATATGTTAACATCGAAGAAAACCTCGCCATGATGGGTAGGGGTGCATCCAACATAATCTATATTTCGTTATGTCGAAAATTTATTTTGTTTAATTTCACATATGCAACAAAATCTTTCATCATGATAAAAGGGTACTCGCGGTATCCATCACGCCCAACTTGAGACCTTGGTCGAACTAAGAGCCTCGATAAAATCAACAAATAGAACATGAAGTTGGTCGTCTCATAACTAACATCCAAAACGCGGCTAGGAACAGCACACTAGAAAGATTAAACTTAGTCTTTGAGTTTAATCTTTCTAGTGAAGTCATTCAAACAATAAATTCTAAAAAAAAAAGGCAAACTAGTAAAGAAACTACCAGAGAAAGCCTTAAGAAAACTAATAAATGCACCATTCATTGGAAAATAGTTGAGATCATCATGAACTTGAAACCCGGAACAATAGCAAACCACACTCAGCTCAGTGGCAGAGTGGTTAGAGACATCGTCCGTCTTCGTTCGAACCCCGCCGGAGGGAGTTTCGCGTATCACCTTTCACACTGTTTCAGAAAGGTAAATACCAGCTGATTAGATTAGGTCCTAAAAGAATAGACTTTTTTATTGACAAACTACAATAAATCATATCGTCCCATCTCTAAAATCATCGAGAATGTAATGACAAACTACTAAATAATATTTTATTTATGTAGTCTTTCATTACAAAAATCTATAAGAGATTCAACTTAAAATTAAAAATTAGTTAAGTCCGGTCAAATAATTAAATGTCTGAACTGCGCTACTTCTGCAAAATAACAGTTCTTCTGATGTGTTACATCCGATTATATTATGGCTTCATCTATTTGACACATATTTATATACACCTAATACCATTTTTATAAAGTACGCTTTAATCTTACTAAGCTCTAACTTGGGCTTGTTTCCTGATCTTGAGATTCTCAGTGACTGTCGAATTGGTTTCCTAAACATGTGTAGAAGTTCGTAACGTCTATTGCCTTTTTTTAAGAACAGAGATGAGCTTTTGACAGCCTCCCCTCTTTCTGAACTTGATCATTTTGGTTTTATCCCAATTTCCTCTTGGTCTGTTTTGGTCGTTGTACTCAGCTAAATTCTTTAGAACTATTTTTAATTCCGGCGGCAACTTACCATATATGACAAGGTCGTCTGTGTACATTAAAACTTGTAGGTATTCTCTGTGGTTCTTAACTTTTCTCGGTAGGTCAGCTGTATACAGCGAAAACAGTTTGGACTGAGACAATCCCCTTATGCAGTTCTATCAATATTGCCCATTGCAATAAGCTATTGTAAATTTAAGTAATATTACCATTTTTTTGTTAACCGGCGTGTTAATAAATGCATGTCGACAACACACTAGTTAAGTACGTCAAACTACATACATTCTTTAACCACAAAATGTATCCCTTGAGTTATAATTGATGCAGCATAGTTCTACAAGATTAACATCAATATATAGTACGATTTGCGCCCCACAATAAATATTTACCTATGCGCATAAGTAAATATTTGTTGTGGGGCGCAAATCGTACTATATATTGATGTAAAGCGCTTTACAACAAATATTTAGCTATGCGAAATTTGTTTTTGTTTAGCCCGTAACCCGTGAATCCTGCAATACTAATTTTCGTAATAAGTCTTGAATCGGCAAACATAAGAAAAGGCATTATTCAGAGCCTTCCTAAAATTGCGCAATGTAGACAAGGTAGAGTCTTACCAACAACAATTTTTGCACGTCAGTTTTCGCAGAAATTATCTTCCAGAGCCTGTAAGATGCACGTCACCGTTAGTGTAGTAAATATTTCACGGAATGTTAAAATTAAATTTACAGTTTTTTCTTAGAATTTAATATTATAAAATACTGTTTTGTAGACAGAAATGACATAAAACCTATTCTTTCTACAGATACCGCAACTGTTAGAACTGCTAGAGGTGCACAGATATTTAAGTAATTGTCCATCCAAAATTTTATTTGTTATATTATATACGTCGCAGATGTAATCATTTGAAAAATTGGATTGTTAAAGCGTCTACTTTGTGATAATTCATTTTAATTTTTTTTCGAGCTCGAAAATGGCTAGATCTTAGCCGAAACTAGTTGCAAAGTGTAACTGAAGTGTCATAAAAAATCGTTTTATGTATCCTGTAATCATTTGAATTTTATTTTGATTCGATATAATAATAAGTTGTATTTATTATTATTACTACACTCAATATTAATTTCTAATAGTATTCAGGAATAAATTTTAAATAAATAAATATGTGTATACCGGCATTTCAATGATATCAAACGATCCCATCTAATAATATGCATACCATAGCATCTCTATAATATAAAAACGAAGACAATGTTTTGAAGTACAAAATACATAAATGACAGGTCGGTCGGTCATTTATGTATTTTGTACTGTCAGTGTGCCCGTTTAAAAGTGGGGGTCGCTTTTTTACAATTAAAATAGTTACCAAATAATATTGAAAATTGTAAGCTGCAATTTAAAAATCATGCCCCATCTAACGACGCGAATTTACCTAGTATTATATAAAGACGACTTAGAATTAGTCACGAAAACATGCTAGACTCCCTTCCTAAACTTACAGCTGTTATAAACCACGGTTGGCTCTTGAGTGTTAAAATATATAGACGAAGTTTCATAGGAAATCGGACTTCATAGGTTACGGGTTAAAGCTAATTATTATTTTTTAATATTTATTCATTATTATTCATTATAAACGATACGCAATAGTACCTGGAGTACCGAGTTACGCCTCGTATATCTACAGCTATTGTACATCTATGGATGATAATATTAAGTTGCTTAAACTAACCAGAAATTTTTTACTCTACTTTCAGTTCTCATAAAGCTTTATATAATTGCGGCTAAATTAGGTGCTCACCGGGTATCCTAATAAGTGACCAACAGAACAGTTACGTTTGCGAATTTATGCGTTCTAGTGATAGTGAATGCGTGCTGCAATGAAAGTGAATGTTAATGCAAACTAGTCTCATGAATAATGTAACATTGTGTCATCCGGTGTATAAACGAACGTCTTTGAGGACGTGTTCAAAACAATGCAAACAGGGAGTCGTAATTGTTTAAAAATGTATTACTGAGAAGGCATACACAGTGTATGGAATATGCGTAAAATATAATGTACAGAGTTTTAAATATGAATGAAATAGATTTTTAATTTATGTTGAATTTGCTACAACTATTTATGATATTTCAACTACCGCCAAAAAAATATCAAGGCATTCATTAACACGACCAGTAATGGTAAACAGAAAATAGAATAAATCGAATTAATTTAAATATTAATTACTTTTTACTATAAATCATACGAAGTAGGGATACAGTATTTTACTAGAATTTTTTGTGAGCAGATCCTCTTAATTAGTTCCCCTGATTATTTTAAGACCATCTCTGAAAAATGTATATCCGTGGTTCGTAGTCTGTATGTAGTCTGTGATAAAGTTTTCCTCCACGTGTTCGGAAAAACTATTGGAGATTGAATTAATTAAAACCAAATTGTATGTGGCTATTATCTTACCGCCTTGATAAGTTTCTGGTGGAAATTAGCTGGGGTAAAGTCCATGTTTACCATCTGCGATTATCCGATTGTGAAAATAAAAATATTAGAAATTTTACAACAAAAATTAAAAAACTTCTTCGAATATTTTATTTTAAATGAAAATATTTGTATCTCTTACAGATATGCTTTACATTTGTCAATTTAAAAAAATATATACATTCGATTCAGGTAAATTTTGTATTTGGTTAAAAGTATCGAGACTAGTTTTAAAAATAAATTATTTAGAAATAAAAACACATATTTGCAGAGCAATGCACGAAATTATAGAAAATTTTGAAATATTTATCTAATTGTATATTTAAAAAATGTATAAATTTAAATAATTATAATATATATGAAGATTCAATGTGCATTGCCCAATCATATTATAATTTATTTAGTTAGATCACCATTTAAAAGATAATCTTTTGACAAAACTCAAATTGATCAAATGCATACACAATATTAAAAATGTATATAAAAAATCATATTCACGGTACAAGGAAATACTTTTGTTTGAATTATGAAATTTATTTTAATTTAATATATTTGCACATTCAAAATTAATTAAGAATGTTTATTGAAATACCGGTCCCATTTAAAAATTCAATTTCAATTTCAAATTTGATTTTGAATTTTTACATCTAAATGGATCCAGTATTGACCATTTGTTTACCATATATACCCAAAATAACTAGTGTGGGAACCACACGACATTTCGAATTATTATCGAATATACCTATTTCATTTTTTTAACATTTCGACATTTTCAACTTTTTCTGATTTTTAACATTTTTGAAAAAAAAATTGACATTTTTCATTTTGACATTTTCTCATTGTGACATTTTAGCATTTTGACATTTTCTCATGTTGGCATTTTTTCATTATGACATTTTGATAATTTTGATATTTTCATGACCTTGCTACATTTAACATGCGACCATTTTCGCTAATTCCCCGCTTGATTTAAGTCACGGCCGATAACGTCACGTGTGATGCGGCGCACGTTCCGTTTATAATTTGGCATATGCGCGATAGGAAATCGATGTTATCGAGTTATTGTCTATTTTATAGGACCTATGTTTCTCATATTTTCACAGGGACGTCGAGTTCTGAGCCGATTTCTAAATTTGCTCGCGATCCGTTTTTATCGAGTTTTCTTCGCAGTTAGTCAACCGGTTCTGCTCAAATGTTCACTGGATCGTCCCATGTAGTTTTTTCAGGTAATTTCCAAATTTAGTCGCAATCTGTTCTGCCATTTTCTCGCAATTTTCACAGACATCTAAACGGACATCCGGACAACACACACAGATATCGTAAAAATCGGGATTGTTTCGAATATTATAGGTATAAAACATATTGAATTTTTTTTTAATTGGTTGAAAAAAGGTCGATACAATCGAGAAGAGGGAGGAAATCAGGCAGAGGATGGAGAGAAAAAATAACGTGGTGGTGTCGGGTATAGGAGGAGAAGGGGTAGCACCAATGCTGGAGAAGCTGGGTGTCTCAGTGCCAATACGCAAGGTAGTAGAGCTGGGGAAAGTGACCGAGTCCTGATACAGTTAACCAGCTGGGACGACAAAATGGGCATTATGCGAGCAAAATATAAACTAAAGGGCACGAACAAATACATTGATGACGATCTAACCGTAGAGGAGAGGGACGTACAAAGGAAAATTAGTGAAAGAGCTAAGGAAGGAAGAACCAAAGAAGTGGAAGCTAGGGTGGGATATCGAAAACTGAAGATTGCGGACGTCTGGTGGGTCTGGCAGGGGGACGGCTTGTCAAAAAAGGAATGAAGGGGGAGAGGTCGACGAGGCGGGAGTATGAGTGGAGCAAGTGCAGGGTTGGTTTCTGGAACGTTGCGGGTCTAAGGGAAAAAGTGCTGGGGGGAGTGTGGGAAAAGGAACTGGAGAAGTGGTTCATCTCAAATGACATAGTGGGGCTACTGGAGACGTGGATGACAGAAGAGGAGTGGAAGCAGGTAGAAATCTGCATGCCGACAGGGTGGGACTGGGTGATGCAAGGTGCAACGAAAGAAGCGAGGATGGGGAGAGCTAAAGGAGGAATCTTGTTAGGAGTGAGGAAGTCAGTGGGACAATGGATCAGAGACTCTTCGAGGGAAGTGGCGGGATTGGTAATAGGGCAGGTGGAAATGGATAGGAGGTCGGTGTGGGTAGGGGCCATGTACTGTAACAAAAATCGTTTAGAACTAACGGAGATACTGGACGGGCTCGAGACAGAGGCAGATATATGGATTGTCGGGGGCGACTGGAATGTGAGGGTGGGGGATCTGGAAGGAGGGATCGGAGAGGGCGGTGAATGGAGAGAAAGACGATCCCAGGATAAAGTGACCAACCAGGAGGGTAGAGAATGGATCCAATGGGTGAGAAATTCGGGGTGGGATGTACTGAATGGCTGCTGCGAAGGGGACTGGGAAGGCAAGAAGACTTTCTGTGGACACGGAGGAGGTTCGGTTTTGGACTATGTGGTTGTCAAAGGTATCGGAAGGGAGGAGTTGGAGTGCTTCAAGGTGGAACATATGGGGGGTCGGACCATGTGCCTGTGGAGGTGGTCTTGAGAATGACAAAAGGTTTGAAGAGGGAGGAGAAAAAGGGGCAGCAAGGGTTTGGATGGAGCGAACTAGAAATGGCGGTGTATGAGAAAAACCTAAAGGGCGTGAAGTGGGAGGAGGTACAGTCGATGCTCCAGGTGGAAATAGTGATGGCGGCTGCGTTGGTGGTGAGGGAGAAAAGTGGAGGACAGAGGGAGTGTTGGTTCGACGAGGAGTGTAAGATGAAGAAGACGAGGTGGCGGAGGGAAATGGCGAATTGGAGGGACGGCAGATGTGCAGTCGAAAGTGTTAATCAGGCGAAGAGCGAGTTCGAGAGTTAGTGCGAGAGGAAAAAAATAGCGGAGTTGCAGAAAGTGGAAAAGAGGCTGAGGGAGTGTGTGGTGGAGAAACGGATGTGGGAGATCTTAAAGGGAAGGGTGAATCAGGGCAAAGTGAACATAGAGCTAGCAGAGTGGGAGAGGAGTTGTAAACAGATGGAGGGGTCTGAGGTGAAGCTGGGCAGTTCGAGTGGAAGGAGGTGGTGGTGGCCCTGGCACAGCTAAAACTAGGAAAGGCAGCGGGGGAAGATGGGCTGAAGGCAGAGGCTTTCAAAAAGCTACCGGAGGAAGGAAGGGAAAAGGTGCGGTAGAGACAAGGTGTAGAGTGGAGAAGAGGAAGTGTCAGAAGAGTGGCGTGTGGGGGTGGTGGTCCCGGTACATAAAGGGGGAGCGGCCGCGGACGTAAAAAACTATAGGGGGAGCACCATTATGAGTGCCGGTTATAAATTGATGATGGATATGGTGAAAAATAGAATGGATAGGGAAGTGAAACAAAAAGGGTTGCTACCGTAATACCAGGGTGGTTTAAGAAGGGGAAGAGGGACGAGGGAGCAGATTTTCACGCTGGCGAGAATGGTGGAGGAAGCGCTGGAATGTAAAGGGAGAGTGTGTGCGGTGTTTGTGGATTTAAAAGCGGCGTATGACTCAGTTCCTAGGGGGAAACTGATGGAATGTATGGATAGATTGGGTATGGAAGAGGAAGAAGTGGAGTGGGTGAGAAGGATGTATAAAGAGTCATGGGCAAAAGCAAGAGTGAATGGAGAAATATCTGAGAAATTTAGGGTGAATGTAGGAGTAAGGCAGGGGAGCCCGCTGAGCCCCCTCCTGTTTAATCTGTACACGAGCGAGTTGGAGGAGGTGCTGAGGAGAGGACAAGCAAGAGGGGTCGTGGTGGGTAGATTCAAGGTGTGGATGTTGGCGTATGCAGGTGACGTGGTGCTGGTGGCCAAGAGAGTGGAAGAGATGCAAGAGATGTTGGAAAGAATAGGTAGGTACCTGGATAAGAGGGGGCTAGTGGTGAATGTGGAAAAGACCAAATGGATCTTTTTTAGGAACAGGGGCAGGAGGGGTAAGGGGGAAGGGCTGAAATGGAAGGAAAGGTTGATTGAGTGAGTGAATGGCTTTAAATATTTGGGCTTTGGGTTTGACTGTGGAGGAGGTCTTAGGATGCACGTGGAGTGTATGCAGGCGAAAGCAAGAATGGCTTGGGGGATTGCGTGCAGAAAATGGGGGAGTTTGTGGGGTGGTAACCTCGTAATGGCGTGCAAGATCTGGGGTGCGTGTGTAAAACCTATATTGTTGTATGGAGTGGAAGTATGGGAATTGCGTGAATGGGAGGTAATAGAAAGAAAGCAAGGTTGGTTCCTGAATAATCTGCTAGGGCTCGAAAGGTCGACGCCGAGGGCAGTGCTGTTGCAGGAGACAAGTCGTATGAGTATGTGGTGGGAGTCGTGTGTGAGGGTTGTGAAGTTTGAGGAAAGATTGCAGGATTTAGGCGAGGAAAGACTGGTACGGGAGGTATGGATGAGGTGTAAGAGTAGAAGAGAGAGTAGATTGAGGAAGGATAGAGAAAGGATGTATGAAAGAGTGGGTATGTCTGAGGTGTGGGTAGAGGAAAAGCTGAGAGATAGGGGTAGCCTAGGAATTGAGATAAGGGAGAGATTGAGAGATATTGAGTGGCAAGAAAGGCAAGTGAGAATGGCTGAGAGCTCATACAACCCGGGCTACGTAGAGTGGCAAGTACAGGGGAAATTCCCGAACTACCTAGCCAGGGGAGAGTGGAGCAGAGAGGACAAAGTATGCATGGCAAGAGCAAGGTGTGGGTCAAAAGAGTGAGGAAGAAAAGTATGGATGGGGCTGGGGTACACCGCGTGTGCGCTGTGTAGTAAGGGAAGTGACACGTGGTGGCACCTTAGTAGAGAATGTGAGGGAGTGAAAGCAGAGTGGGTTGGAGAGTGCAGAAAGCTGAACGATTGGTTAGGAGAGGATGGCAAAGGCGTGAAATTCTGTAGGAGGCTGACGTGGGAAAGGAAATTGGCGAGGACAGAGGGGGTTTATTTGAGTGGTTAGAAAAATGATGTATTTTATGTTAATTTGTATTTTTTTGGTTTCCTTTTTATTTCTTTCTGTGAACGTATTGTTTGTATTTGGCTGGAATTTGTGTAAAGGGGAAGGGTTGGGCTGATATGCCAAATAAAGGTTTTTTTTAATTGTTCACTACATCAATACCTTCATTATAGTGTAGTTTAAGTTATCGCATATTTCCACAATCTGAGTTAGAAAACGTGAAAACATTTTCGGTAAAACCTTCCTTTACATCAGTGATGTATTCGGAAAGTTTAATACACGGGCATCGTATAGGAACCCGAACTGGATAAATTCAAAAGAACAAAGCAGGAAGCTAGTTAGTAACGAAACGTAATGAAGATAAAATATCGAACAATAGATAACAAGCCTAATTTAAACGAAAGGCATGCGAGAACAAAAACTAAATTGAGAGAAAAAATGCGACGAAATAAATTCACACATTTGACCAAGATATCTTGACATCGGTTGGTAGCTTTTGGTTAGCTTTTAAGCTTACCAATCAATTTCACGTCTGGTATTCTTCGTCCCGTTAAAGAGTTTTCTATCCTTGTCGTTTAAACTCTCCGAATGACCAACCCAAAGACGCACCCACACGGTGCAAAGTGACTGTCTGATGAGGTGCAGAAGTTCAGCCTTTGATAGATGCCTTCTGTCTCCTCTGTTCGGCACTATAAATCTTTCGACCACTCCTCATGCTTTTGGGTAGAGTAGAATGGATCCGGTTGCCGTGCTAGGAATGACGCTGGTAGCCGTACTCGTCCCACGTCTAAATTCAGCGCTACTTGAACCTGCACTTCACTTTTCGAGCTTGGGGTTCCTTTGACGTCCTACTTGATTTATTGTTCTGTGGCGTGTCCACTGTGGTCTGAACTATCCATCTGTTTGTGTTTATAGTTTCGTCCACCCTGTTCGTCACCCACCACGGAGCCCACAAACGGGACCCATTAGGTTATTCTGACCGACACCAACATATCTTGGGCAATATAATACTTCAAGCCTTACAAATCTCCGGGCTTGTGATTTCTATGTGTCCTGCTATATTGCATTGGGATCTTAGGTACATCCACCGGCCCTGAAAGGCATTTTTAAGGCATGTATAGATATGTGTTGGTTTGTAATGTTTACTTTAGTTTTACTATATATTGTACTTATTGAATGCCACTAAAGGTTGCCATATATACAGTTTTTCGCAAATATGGTATGGATGGAGGAATGTACTGGGGGAAGAACAAAGATTCCATAAAAGTACAGACTGCAGAGGACCCCCAGCAGTCTTGTATTATTTTAAATCAATCAATCAACCATATTTTTAGAAAATATCCAACAAATTTCAAAAATAATACAATTTGAATTAAAGTTTTTCAATTTTTTAAAATTGTCAAGTATATTCGAAATTCTAATAAATCGAGTTGTAGTGCATATAAACCCATAACATTTCTGCAGAATATTTATCATATGTTTACAAAATAGCCAATACATTTTCAAAATGACCTCATCTACATTTTTATCGAATTACAAGGATATTAGCTTGTTTAAAGCCCAATATCTCGAGTGTAATGCATGTAATGCGACTATATTTATACATAATATTTAACATATCTTTACAATCTAACCGACTTATTTCACAAATAATGCTGCCTCAATTGAATTTTCAAGCCATTTTCTCGCAATTTCACCATTTCAACTAACTTGATGTACATATGTACATTGTATTCCGCAATTTCCTATGATTCCATGTTTTTAATAACTTATTAAGTATTTTTTGTAACTAAAAATCATTCCTCGTCGGCCTACGTGAAATGCCCGTTGTACGACGAGGGCTGAGTTGTTCACTTACCAGCATTTAAAATGTTTACTACATTAAAATACAAACTTTACATTCGAAAAGTTCCATTTATCTATATTGATTGTAAAATTAAACGATTCTTTATGTATTCGTATAGCAAGCGACCCATATGCATTGGCAGTCTATATTCCATTCCAGTGCACTTTATTTAGTGGATATTATTCAATTGCACGTAACGAACGATAAGTAAAAGTAACGCGATTTCAATTTACGGCGAACGTCCTTTCTTCGTTTCTCCCCACATGCTATAAACATTACACTGCCACGTCCGTATATAATTCTCGTCTGTGTGAAATAAGTGAACGGATACTCTTCTGCCCGCTCCTCCAGTCAACTCCCCAAGTACTATTTTATCCGGTTCATTTCACATCCGCGATATCAAAGCATCAGTGAATCAGTTCGTCCGCAATCGTCTAAATATACTGTGCACGGTACTGTTTGATCTAGATACGAGAGATTATATAAAGATTTAGATAAAATAAAGACAGCCTTCTCAACTACCTCCTCATACTTGAATATAACTTGCGTTCATAAATGTAGGTTTTTGTTTTAAATTGAGCGCGTTTTTCATGTTCGGGCGAATGATTGCCAGTGGTGAGATTTTTGAGCGATCGTAATAGAATAAGCTCAACAAATAATGGCAAAATAGAACTACTGTCAAGCTTTTAGTTCTATCAGAGTTAGCGATCACCCTTCATGAAGCGAAGGGCCACAAATTTACAACATTCGCAATAATATTCATAGCGATCGCTCAAATACCGTCTCCCATGTGGCGCATTCTGGAATTAGAACTGTGCCCGTATTCAGAAACGTCTGTTAAAAAGAGAGCTGCAAAATGGACCTTTACGTTTTGACTCAACTGATTTTAGGGTTATATGATCGATTAAAGCCACAACTAGCCGAAATGGATAAAAACTATTTTTAACCAAGGTTTGGTTCTTATCCAATGATTAAAATAATGGTGTAACAAAATCACCGGCGATTAATACTTTTAATGGATTTGTGAGAAGGTGCGTAAGAAAAATAAACATTTTGGAAGATATCCTTATATATATATATATCCTAGTTTTTTAAATTGAAATCTCTATTTTACATTTATGGGATGTTTATGAATGCAGACATTGATCGAGTAAGTTATAGCTCATTGTTTTGACAAGAATATTCTCATTCACCTTCTTGATTACGTAACCCTGATCGAAAATACACATGTATAAATAAGTCTATTTACTTTTAATTTTAACACGATAGCCTACTGTTGTCCCGAGTGCACATGTTATTCGCTTGTCGAAAATCCGACCGCAAAATGTATCGAGTGGCATTCAGCCAGCATTAATGCAACATTTCCTCGTACACGGATAAGCCATATCGGTAATAACGGGCAACTAAGTGCGTAACGGTACAACCGCCATCCCATAATTATAGGCATTCAAGTGCGGTTGTAATATATCATATTTCGTACAATGGACTACACGACGTGTTGTTATACGAAATATTAATAAATGTAAGAAATATGAGATTTATATTGTAATGGTAACAATAATATACTAGCAATTTCAATGAAAAATATATCATAAATGCGTTGTAGCTTATGCTTAAAAATACCAACATTTCTAATGACATGAATATCTAATCATATCAAAATAGTTTCCGTTTAATTAATCACTGCAATTCAATATTTCCCTATTTAACGTCAAGTAGAATGAAACTACTTGACGTTAAATAGGGAAATATTAAATTGCAGTGTATAATTAAACTGAAACTATTTTGATTTCCTACAAAACCTACCCCTTTCTCTCCCCAAATTTCTGAACAAGACAAATATAAATTTAATGCGTGCACCAGATTGCCCACATAAATTTGAATACCCAATAGGCCTATCGTCAGCCTCCCGCAAGTTTAATTTCAAGTTGCCATTTACGCGACGATATATTACTGGCGACAGGCTCGGGTTTCAGCAACACTCCATCAAATTTCTGTCCAACCTGCGGCGGTTCAGTAAATCGCCTCACTTTTTTTGTCTTATTAAAAGTGGCGGACGCGCTTTGTGCAGCCTGGGAACTTCGCCAGATTGTCGGGAGTGTTGCTGTAAATTGGAAGAGGCGCGATAATTGAAATCGACTTTTATTAGCAGCACACTTTATAAGGGAAGATTCAGGAATTATGGGAAATGTACTGAAGCTGACAACAGCGTGTGGTTGTAATGAGACTCGTGGGATTTTATGAATTGTATTACACAGTTTTGTTCGAGTTACAGAAAGCATTGGTATTACAAAATGAAATTGGCTATTATTTTTTATTAAAAAAACTTCTACCTTTATAGCATTAGTCCGAGGGCTTTTTCGTTGGTAAAGGAAACAGTTCAGAGGAGTGTAATCGCCCGACATTTTACCTGTGAAACGTGATTCGCGAAATTTCGTTGGAACTCTGGCTTCCCAATAATCAGTATGAGATGGCGAGCACCTCTAATCACTAAGAGTTGGGTTTTTATTTTAAGTTTTCTGCTTTTTATATAACTTGAAGCGGCCTACTTGAGGTTTGCCAAGATCTGAACAACCTAAGGCTGGTTTGTATAATGGAGAGTTAGTATATATATATATATATATATATATATATATATATATATATATATATATATATAGATAGTATCCCATGATGAAATAAAATCAACTTGTAGATTTTATATAAATTCTTGTTAACTTTGAGTTTCATACCTTCTTGTACCTCTATTTACATAAGTAAAGGTCGCTTGTATAAAGTCATCAAAATTGGCGGTTTAAACATTGACTCGTAATTATGAAATTAATCTGCTTTTATACAATCCATACTAAGAAAATGACTATCAAAGCGAGTTAATTATAATGCAGTATTCAATCAAATTATATAATGTAGCACAGGCAATCAGAATAAATACACTTGCACGCTGATTAAATAGAACTTATTTGCAATACATACATATTCGATTCAGAAATTTGAGAATTTACCTGCGGTCGACTCTCCGCAATAATTACGCCTACGGAATTGAAATTACGAAATTAAATCCATTACGAAAATTAGTTTTCCTTTCCATCCGTTTGCAACAGTTCGGTCAAATGCCCACTTTGTTGAATCATGTATGTCTCCGTGCGGTGCTGGGATATCCCAATCCCCGGAAACAGGATTAAAACGTGACACAATTACAGTCCGACAGTAGCGACTGGAACTTGGATCTTTTTATATGTTTTTAGTGGGACGTAGATTATTAGAGATATTTAGTGACACACTTTTTAAATAGTTTCCTGGAAAAGGTTTGCCAAGGCTGGATATAGGGTTAGAACAACTATTGTCAAACTTGTTTATACAAAAAGTTTGAAAATTCGTGAAAACATTTACGAATGAACATGTTTTCGATTATATATTTTATGTAAGTTTAATGCATATTCAATATGCAACTTGTAGACGATTTTACTGAAACTGGGTTAAGAAAACAGTCAAGTGGCAATTTCAAAAATTCGACAAAAAATTAATTTACTGCATGGTAATCTCCAATTTTATATTGGTATTATGTTTTTGACATATTAAAAGTAATTCTATTGAAACTTGTTGATATTAACCAAGTGGAATGTAAAAATTCGTCAAAAAATCAGTTTATGAATATAAAAAAATTGCTCGGACACTTACTAATTCACATCCCTTCTTCGGTGGAATAATGTTCTCCGTGGAACTAGAAATAAGCGCTGAATGGATAAGTAATGAATATAATGAAAATATTGCTTATATATATTGTAAGCGAACAATCTCTAAAACTACAGCAGCCCTAATAATACGAGCATGACAATTCCTTCCAGTCGCTATTTCACCATGGAATGTTCTACAAAAAAGGAGATGTGTAACGCTTAGGCTACTCTTTGGGCTGACCACACACAGCTTTGCATTTCTGTTGTGGGCTCAGTTCTGAATTAAAGAATCGCTTGGTTTTAACTGCAAAATATAGTTATAGTTTGGGAGGATCGATCCTTAGAATCGGATTTCTTCAGAGTGCTGCTGTAAATTGGTGGTAAATTTCATCTGAAGCTACATATGACCGATAGTGAAAAAGTACCGTGAGTTGAAATGAACATTAAATAGATCGTTAAATAGTACGTTAAACCGTTCAAATGTAAACCTGAGAAACTCGAAAGACTCAAGAGCCGTTTGGGATGTACACAATCGTAGTACTGGTGGCGAAATAGAGATGGAAATAGAAAAAAATATACCTGACGAAATAAAACTCCAAAACACTATGGGTTTCATTAAACTATTTGGTCAATGACAGGGGCTAGTATATTCGTATACAGGACACCAAGGGTAGGGAGCTTTTAAAACCGATACGATGCGTCCCAATTGCTGCTAGGGCACGCTCCTGTAGATATACAAGACAGGTGTGAATAACCAATAATCTAGTGCACTAGATCGCGAAAGGGATATGAAGTGCGAAAGTGAACGGATCGGCTCCGTGTGTGTAGTCCTACAGCTTCGTCCGTAGGACACAATAAAAGACAAGCTGGGCGTCGGTGGAAACCTGAGAATCCCCGTTTCCCAACGACGCATACATCGAAAAAATCGGCCCAGAGATGGGTCAGATGAATTGAGATAAAATTGTACGCGATTCTTCAAAAAGTCTTTGCAAGAGAGTCGCAAAAGTAATTGAAAATGTTTGTGACATCTTGTAAATTTCCTAACTGCTTTGTGAGAGGTCCGTAAAAGTGTTTGAAAATGTTTGTGATATTCTGCAAAATTTTATTAAGTGTTCTGTGAAAGGACGGCAAAAGTGGTTGCAAAAATGTTGTGACCTTTTGCAAAACTTTTCTCTTTGTGAGAGGTTCGCAAAAGTATTTGAAAATAATTGCAGTGCAACCCGGCACTTTAATCACCAACGAAGGAGCGTGAAGAGATGTGAGGGAGAAGGAAAACTCTAAGAAACCATTCGTTTATTAATATGATTCTTGGATCCGTCAACGTTTAGCGTGCAGGGGCCCGGATCCCCAGTACCCTTATGTCTGAGGCAGGCACACCGGGGTCGTTAACCGACGACTGTCTTGGCTCCCCGACGGCGAACCGGGCCGGGAGTCTACATAAACCTACCGGGAATGGAAGAGCTCAATACGGACCTCCAGGGCTGGTAAGGGCAGAGGAAGACTTATATCTGTCGGCGCCAGAAAGCACGCCAGAGCCCTTCAGGAGACGCAACAACGTCCACAGGTCACCTCCCATGAGTATGGGGAGCTTTCTGAATAGGATGGCACAGGGATCTCCTGAGACGATGAGAACGGAAATCATGTCGAGCTAGGAGGAAGAGGAGGAAGACAGGAGCCAAGACCAGATTCACAAGGCGCTTGCTGACCTGGTCATCATAGCAGGCAAGCACAATAATCTACACATGGACGTCAAGAAGGGTCTTCAGGTGGTAAAGGTCCTCCATGACCTAAACGCCCAGACTAGAGTGAAAAAAAAGGCGAGGACCGAAACACCTGCGGCAGAGAAAAGGATTCTCGAGCTGTTGGCCGAAAATAGGACCCTTAAGAGTGGACAGGAAGAGCTCCGCGAACAGGCCAGGAGACTGGAGAGGAGACTTGAGGAGATGGCGGCGTCCCAAAAAAGACACGACCGCAACAGGATAGCCCAATGAACGCAGAGACCAGGGCCATACAGGCCATCAGGGGACTCTTCGAAAGGGACACCCCATTCGCACAAGCCAAGATCTTGGCGGAAGATGAATGACCCGAGGCCACATACCGCCACACCAAAATCGGAGGTGTAAGCACAACCAGGGAAGGTGAGGTTGTCGGTATAATCGACGAGGAATATCGACTGATAGGCGACAAAGGAAAAAGGGATAGAGTCATGTGCTGCACCTCTAGCCGGAAGGAACTGCTGGAGACATTCTACGGCGGCATGCAATATTTGCGGGAAGCGGAGGAGGACATTGAGGACGGTCTGCTGGTAATAGATGCTCCAGTAGTCGACCCGCAACTGGCCAGAAAGCTCCTGGAGATAGTGTACACCTACAGCCGGAGACAACTGATGGTGCTACACAAGGCCAAGCAGAGCGCGGGCGGTGGCAGTGCCACTAGCACCGCTGAGGACCCAAGAGGAAGAAAGGAGACTATCAAATCAGAGGGGAGGGAGTCCATCATCGTTAGGGCCACGGAGAGCACTTATGCGGACCTTCTTAAGAGGGTCAGAACAATAGACGTAGGCGAGGCCAGGATATCCCGCATCACGAGAACGGAGGCGGGCGACTTCAAGATGGAGGTGAGGGGCAAGGGCGCCAAGGTGGACGCCCTTAGAGAAACCATTGCCACCAAGGTGAGCGGCACAACGGCGGTGATAAAAAGTCACTAGAGAGGAGGTTCTGAGTGCGCTTAAGGCGGAAGCGGGAGGAGAAGAAAGGGAATGGTCGATCTGACAACTGAGACATGCCTACGGCGAGACGCAGGCAGTCAGAGTCAACACGAGCATTGAAACGGCAAGATGACTAGCAGAGAGAGGCACCGTGAGAGTGGGGCTCGTCCACTGCCGAGCCACTATCCGCACAAGGCATAGGGAGGAAGCTGGTGAGAAATACAGAGAGGCCAAGAAAACGCTGCGGACTGCCATCAAAGCTGCCAAAAAGACGAGGTGGGACGAGCTACTACGGACCATGGAAGACGACATATGAGGGAGGGGTACCGAATTGCCCTAAGACACCCGAAGGCGAGGCCACCACCACCCATACTCAGCGAGGACGAACTTACTCACATCGTCCGGGAGCTCTTCCTGGGGGCCGAGGTGGACAAGACCGAAAAGGCGCAGGAGGAGGGGACGAACCTAGGCCCGTAGACGTGGAGCCCTACACATCCGAGTAGCTAGAGACAGCATTAAGGAGACTGTCCAACAACAAGGCGCCGGGGCTGGACGGAGTTCCACCAGTGGCCGTCAAGTTGGCGGCGGAAGAGTACCCAGAAGTCTTTCTGGCATTGATGAACAGGGCACTCAGCCAGGGGGACTTCCCAGCAAGATGGAGGCTAGTCCTAATCCCCAAGCCAGGTAAGCCCCAGGACAGCCCATCGGCATACAGACCTCTATGTATGCTAGACACGACGGGCAAGGTCCTGGAATACCTGGTTCTAGGACGGATTACAGCACACACTGAGGCACCTGGCGGACTGTTCGACCACCAGCATGGTTTCAGGTCAGGAAGATCCACCATCAAAGCCCTGGACGAGGTCCTGGAAATAGCAAGGGCGGCCATGGAAAGGCCGTGGAGGAAGAGGCAGTTGTGCGCCCTCGTGACGGTCGACGTGAGGAACGCCTTTAACACTGCATATTGGGGACTTACAGCGGTAAGGTGCAGGGAGATGGGGTTCCCCGAGGATATGATGAGACTGGTGAAGAGTTATCTCGGAAGTCGGATCTCAAGATAAGTGCCACCACTTGGAAGACTCACGTCAGTCTTCCAAGCTGAATTAACAGGAATACTAAAGTGTGCTCAAATTTTAGCTGAACGGAATATTTAGGATATATATTTATTAACAGACTTTGTATTAAACGAATAACAAGACCAAAAACAAACATCCAACTCATATGTTATATCACAAACTCTACCAGGTATGGTGTTATGTTGTTATGTAAATATATTAATGTGAAGAATGTGTTCTATTTTTACTGTGAAATGTTATTTAATTTATTTAATTTTGTTAATGAAATATTATTGTAACTACTATGGTGGAAAGGCCACTGGTCAATACTCAATTTTAATTAATCTTAATTCAAAAACTGTTTATCAAAAATTCAAATTATTAAATAGGAATCCCACAGTATACAACCGGATTAATGAACATGGTAATAATAGAACTAGCAAGCTTGATGAAGATTACATTGCTATAATTAAGAAAGATAGAAGAAGAGTTCAATAATTTTTAATGAAAATTGTTTATGGAAAAGCATCACGAAAATTCGTCAAAAAATTCAGTCAAATAGTAATGCCAAATGTCAATTTTATTCATAAATGGGTATGAATAAGTTTTCTTATAAGTACTAAAAATCATTTTTAAGAGATACAACAATAATTAGAGCAGTTTAAATAATACTAATAATATTGAAGTCACATTTTGAAACTTCATTAAATCATTTTTTTAAATATGAATACCAAATTATACAATCTTTAATGAACATATCTTTGATATATGTACCATAATTCAATAATTGAGTTCAAGTCATTTTAGTGAAACTTGTTCATGGACAAAGTCAAGTAGCATATATACTTCGTTTATCAATTTAACAAAACAAAACACCAAATTATACATCCTTATTAATAACATATTTTAAATATATGTACCAAGTTTGATAAACATTTAAGGGCTACAACTTAACTTGAGTTGAGAAAGAGCGATTTAGATTGTTTATGAAAAGTGGCAAGTAGCATTTTGAAAATTAATTAAATTCTCTCTAGTAAAATAACAGAATTAATGAATAAGTTTTTAAAATATATGACAAGTTTTATGAATATTCAAATGAGACATAGAATTAGAGCGACTTTATTGGAAGAAGTTTATGAAAAAATTCAAGTCGAATTTTGAAAATTATATTTATATTATATTCAATTTCATAAAGAGAAATCACAAATCTTATTATTACTATGTTTTTTTTTTATAAATATGTTTTTTATATAGGTAGGTATTAAGCTTAATGAGAGGTATAATATATAGCAGTTCGAGCGATTTTAATGGCACTGGTTTATAGAAAGTCCAGTCGCATTTGAAAAATTCGGTAAAAAGCATTTCATCAAATAGCAGTTCCTAAATGTATTTACCAATTAATTAATACGTTTTTAATGCACATACCAAGTTTAATATTGTATTCAATTTAGAGCGATTTTAGTGAAATTAGTATGTTTTGAAAATTCATCAACATTTCTGTTTATAAGTAGCAGTTCTTAAGAACTATGTACAGTTAATTGTACATACGATTTAGTGAATACATTTTTAATACATCAATCAAGTTTAAGGAATATTCAAGAGTGATACAATTAGGCGATTTTAATAAAACTAGGAAAAAGTCAATTAATTAAACAGGAATTTCAAATTATTTAATTTTATTAATTAACTTGTATTTCATATATGTACCAAGTTTAATGAATATTCCAGAACTATAATCAGAGTTCAAGCGCTGTAAGTGGTACTCATTCATGAAAAAGGAGTCACATTTTGAAAATATGTTATAACATTTATGAAATAGGAATCCCAACTTATACTAACTAATAAATCAAAATATTTTTGGTGAGGAAGCGGCAGCAGGGGTTTGGATGGAGCGCACCAGAAAAGGCTGTGCATGGGAAAAAAGCTAAATCGCGTTAAGTGGGAGGAGGTACATTCGTTGCTGCAGGAGCTGCAGAGAGATGGCGGGGTCTGAGGTGGAGCTGGCTGGGAAATTCAAGACATGTGGTAGGAAAGGAGGTGTACTCGCGGAATGAAGTGGAAGTGGACTTGGGACAGCTGAAACTGGGAAAGTCCGCGAGAGGAGATGGGCTGAAAGCAGAGGCGTTATAAAGGCTACCGGAGGAAGACCAGAGAAGTTGCTGCAGGTTATTAATAGGGTATGGAGCGGAGAGGAGGAGGTGCCGGAAGAGTGGCGTGTAGGGGTACTGTCCCGGTACATAAAGGAGGGGGTTAGCTCGGACATAAAGAACTATCACTGTTATGAGTGCCGAATATGAATGACAATTTTGAAGAACAAAGTGAATAATGATGTGGATAGAAAAGAGCTGCTGCCGGAATGATAGGGTGGGTTCAGAAAATGAAGACGGAAGAGGTAGTAGATTATCACGCTAGCGAGAATGGTGGAGGGAACGCTGGTATGCAAAGGGAGAGTGTATGCGGTGTTTGTTGGTACAAAAGCGGCGTATGACTCAGTTCCTAGAATCATGAGATTTAAGTGAAACTTGTGGTGTGCATGTATAGTGTAGTATGGAAGAAGCAGGTTTGGAGTGGGCGAGAAGGATGTATAGGGAGTCGTGTGTCAAAGCTAGAGTGAATAAACAAGTTTCGAAAACATTTAGGATGAATGAGAGAGAAAGACAATGGTGCCCGCTAAGACCCCTCCTGTGTAATATATAAACGAACGAGGTGGAGGAGATGCTGAGGAGAGGACATGCAGGAGGCGTCGTGGTGGGTAGAACTAAACTGTAGATGTGGCGTATGCAGATGACGTAGTGCTGGTGGTCAGACAGTGGAATAGATGCAAGAGATGTTGAAACGAATGGGAAGGTACCTGGATAGAAGCGGATTTGTGCTGAATGTGGAAGACCAAACTGATGACGGTTAGAAATCGGGGTAAGAGGGGTAGAGTGGAATAGCTGAAATGGTAGGGACTGTTTGGGTTTTGGGTTTGACCATGGAATCGGGTTTAAGATGTATGTGGAGAGTATGCAGGCGAAAGCGAGAAAGGCTTGAGGGATAGCGAGCAGTAAATGGGAGAGTTTATAGGGCGGTAACCTCGTAATGGTGTGCAAGGTCTGGGATGCGGGTGTAAAACCTGTACTGTTGTATGGAATAGAAGTCTGGGGATGGCGTGTGTCGGATGTATAGAAATGGAGCAAGGTTGGTTCTTGAAGCATCTGCTAGGTCTTGACCTTGGGCAGTGCTGTTGTAGTAGACGAAACTGATGAGCATGTGGTGGGAATCGTGTGCGAAGGTTGTGGTGGGAATTGTACGTGAGGGTTGTTTGAAGAAAGATTGCAGGGTTTGGGTGAGGAAAGACTGGAGCGGGACTTATGGATGAGGTGTAGAAGTAAGACGGAGAATCGATGGAGACCGGATAGAGGGAGGATGAATGAAATAGTGGGTATATATGAGGTGTGGGTAGAGGACAAGCCAAGAAAAAGGAGAAGCCCCTAGAGAGTAAGGAAGGGAGATTGAGTGGCAAGAAAGGTAGGTAAGAATAGTTGAGAGCTCATACAACCCTGGTTACGTAGAAGCGTGGGGAAAACTCCCGAGATATTTAGCCAATAGAGTGTGGAGCATGGTAAGAGCTAGGTGTAGGTCAGAAGAGATAGAAAGGAAAGGGTGAATGGGGCTAGCGTACACCGCGTGTGCGCTGTTTTGTAAAGGGAATGACACATGGTGGCACCTTCTCAAGAAATGTGAGAGAGTGAAAGCAGAGAGGGTTCGAGATTGCATAAAGGTGAATGAATAGTTTAGAGAGGATGGGAAAGGCGAGAAAATCTACAGTAGGCAGACGTGGAAAAGAAAATTGGCGAGATAAGGGGGGGTCTAGTGTGGAGGAAGAAAGCATACAATGTCATATAAGCGAATATGTGCTTTTATTTATTGGTATTTTCTTTCTTCCTTTGTTTTGTTTATTGGGAGAATTTTGTTAAGGGGTGATTATTTTTGTGGTTTTGCCAAATAAAGGTCTTTTTTGTTTGTGATGTATTTACCAACTTTGATGAACATTCCAGAGCTATAATTAGACGATTTTAGTGATTCTAGTTTTTGAACAGAGTCAAGTATCATTTTGAAAATATATAATATAATATAATATAAATATCAACTACAAACTTATTAATGAATGAATTCTTGATATATATACCTAGTTTGAGAAACATTTCAAACTCTAATTATAAAGTTCTCGTGATTTTAGTGAACTAGTTTATGGAAAAAGTTGATTTTAAGAAAAATAATTAAATATAAATGCTCATCAATTTATCAAATAGCTATTTCCAAATGGTACTCATGTATTATAATATACTAGAGCGTTAACTAGTTTCTTAACGGAAAAAGTCAAGTCGCATTTTTAAAAATCATCAAAACATTCCAAATTATATGAAATTATAAGGAATATAGTTTTTAACATATGTACCGAGTTTGATGAAGTTTCTAAAGCTACAATTTGAGTTCACGCGATTTAAGTGAAACTTGTTTACGGAAAAGTTTTTTTCAGGAAAGGAGGAGAAAAGACTAGTGCGGGTGGTGTGGATGAGAGATAGGATTAGAGCAGAGAGCGTTTGGCGTTTGGATGAAGGATGTAAGAAAGAGTCGGTGTGTCTAAGATGTGGGTGGATGAGGCGGCAGAAGCGTGCGAACTGAAATCACGGATAGAATGAGGGATGTTGAATGGCAAGAGCGACTAGAAATATTGAATGAGGGCTCGTACATCCCGGGGTGTGTGGAGTGGCAGATACGGGGGAAACCCCGGGCATATAACCAGGTTTTATCAAAAATTCAATTTATTACGAGGCATATCCAGAAAGTAAGAGTACTGAATTTTTGTAGGTGTTAAAATTTTTTATTTAAACATAAAAATTACGTGAAACTTTAGTACATAATAAAAGCTATTTTTCGACATCTTCGTCATTCCTCTCTATGCAGGTGGTGTAGCGAGGTATCAATTTTTTGATGCCTTCCTCGAAGTAGTTTTCCGCCAATTCCTTCGTCCACTTCTCCAACTCCTCCTTTACCTCCTTGTCGGTTTAAAACCTTTTTCTACCCATGTGCAGCTTCAGGGAGGTAAAGAGATAGTAATCTGAAGGTGCTAGATCAGGGGAATGCGCGGGATGGTTCAGGACATCATATTTAAACGAGGCGAGCAGTTCCTTCGTGGCGTTGGCCGTGTGTGGTCTGGCATTGTCGTGCAGCAGGCAGACTCCTTTTGTCAGCATGCCTCTCCTCTTGTTCTGAATCGCCCTCCGTATTTTTTTTAAGGTCTCACAGTATCTTGCAGAGTTGATGGTCTCCCCTTGAGGCAGATATTCGATTAAAATTATGCCTTGACAGTCCCAAAACACAGATGCCATGACTTGGCTGAAATTGTGATTTTGAACTTTTTGGTGGAGGGTGAAGAGGTGTGACGCCACTGTTGAGACTGTCTTTTGGTTTCGGGCGTGTGGTGTGCTACCCAAGTTTCATCTCCAGTTACGATGGAGCGGAGAAATTCATCTCCATGGAGTTTCTAGCGCCTCAAAAACTCTTGCCCGGCCTCCACTCGATTCAACTTGTGCTGGTCTGTCAGTTGTTTTGGGACCCACCTCGCGGACAGTTTCCGATATCCGAGGGTTTCTGTGATTGTTTCGTGTAGTAGAGATCTGGAGATTTGCGGAAACATCGCAGAAAGTTCATCCACTGTCAATCTGCGATCGTCACGGAGCGCATTTTCAATTTTTTCCACAATTTCGTCAGTCACAATTGAAGGTCTTCCGCTCCTCTGATCATCATGCACAGACGTACGACCGTTTTTAAACTCGCGAGACCACTTGTACACATAGCTTTATCACCATATGCGGTTTTCACCTCATTTTAAATCTCAAATGGAGGTTTTGCCTTCCAAACGAGATAACGGATGACGCCGCGTATTTCGCACTTGGCGGGAGATTGGATTGACATTATTCACGAAACTTGTTGTCGTGTCAACAGTGTCAGTGTCAACGTACTGACCTCGAACCGGTCTCGGTGCAAAGGGGAGGCTACACTGCCGTGTGGCCAACATCATGAAAATAAAATCCCTCCGACCGTGAGAGCCTCAGTACTCTTACTTTCTGGATATGCCTCGTAGATAGACATTCCAAATTATATGAAGTTATAAGGAATATAGTTTTTAACATATGTATGGAGTTTGATGAAGTTTCTAAAGCTACAATTTGAGTTCACGCGATTTAAGTGCGGATGGTGTGGATGAGAGATAGGATTAGGGCAGAGAACGTTTGGCGTTTTGGATGAAGGATGTAAGAAAGAGTCGGTATGTCGAAGATGTGGGTGGATGAGGCGGCAGAAGCGTGCGTACTGAAATCACGGATAGAATGAGGGATGTTGAGTAGCAAGAGCGACTAGAAATATTGAATGCGGGCTCGTACATCGCGGGGTATGTGGAGTGGCAGATACGGGGGAAACATCGGGCACATAACCAGGATAGGGTTGAGCAGAGAGGAGAAGGTATGCCTGGCACGAGCGAGGTGTGGGTCGGAAGAGAAAGATAGAAAGGAAGGAAAGTGTGGATGGAGCTGTACTACACAGTACATGTGGTGTAATGTACTGTGTAGTACGGGGCACCTGAGCAACGAGTGTGACGGTGTGAAAGAAGACTGGACGAGGGATTGCAGAAAAGTAAGTGACTAAGAGAGGACGAGAATGGTAGAAAACGTGGGAGAGGTGTGATTTAGGGACGGGGGATGGTACGGTGAGTTTTTTTTATGTGGGAAGGGTAGTTAGGTTTATGAATTAAGTTGCTACAATTTCTTGTTTCCTGTTTTGGTGTGATGAGCTGAATATGCCAAATAAAGGTTGTTTTTTATTAAAAAAGTCAAGTCACCTTAAATATTCAGTTTATTTAATATCAATTCGAAATAGTATACCTTTATAATGTACATTTGGACCGAGTTTGATAAATATTTAATAGCTGCACTGAAGTTTATTAAGAGAGTCAAGTCATATATTTAAATTTATCAATATGTCTGTTCATCGAATAGAAATTCTGAATTGTATATACCTATTAATACATGTTTATAATATAAACCCAGTTTCATGAATATTCATTAACTACAATTTGAGTTAGAGCAATTGGTATTACTTATGAATGTAAAAAGTCACTTTGCATTGAATTGAAAATTGATCATAAATTCAATTTACCAATTAGCCTTCTCAAATTTTACATTACATATCACACTTATAACTAGACATGTGTTTCGCAGATGTTGCGATAATTATTCATGAGCTATTACTGGATTTTATTACTATCAACGGTCTCTAGTTTGACATTTCATATAAAATTTAAATATATAATTAGTGCTTTAACAAACTTATAAATAAATATTTTTTATGAATATTTAAGCGACAGAAGTAAAGTGAAACTTCTATACTTGTTTATGAAAAGAATCAAGTACCATTTTGAAAACTCGTGAAAAATCAATCCTAAGTTGAATCTACTGCGGAAAAAAATATAGTCGTTCTAATCTAGTAGCATCAAATTTAAATTAAATAATATATTTACCCTTTTCAAGAAGATATAAACGCAAAAACAACAATATATCCCCGACATGCCAAGGCCAAATTAACTTTAATCTGCGTTACATTTCCCTGCACTAAACTTTAACTACGCGAACCTCGCATAAACGTTGCGATTGCCAGTCCGATAAAATTTTAAAACATGCCTCCGCATTTAAGTTATGAAGTAATTCCAGGCAGCCAGCACAGAAAGTGGCGGTGATTACGCAGACTGTACATTTCCTCCCGAAGGGGACAATTTGCATTAGAGCCCTCTGGGTAAGAGGCTGGAAAACCGCGACCAACTGGCCATCAGTGCGTTGTGCATGTGCATTTTGTTGCTTCTATTGTCTACGAATGTACGTTATGCGGCAGGAAACATGGAAAATGTCGACGGTTTCGCGTGTAATTTGTCACGTTGGGGTGTCATCATTGGGACAATGGCATGTGCATGGAGACACACATGTATATAGTGGGGCTATAAATTACTTTTCATATTTCTAGTGCTGTGTGGAGATGTTGTTGTCATGGTATATGTGGTATATATCAAATCAAGAGACTACTAAAACATTATTTATGAACTTTATGTGTAGTTTTTCTACAACTAACTCACACAAAACTAATTCGGAAAATAATATGTTGCTTTTCTCAACATATTCTCTTATGTAACGTAATGTAATGTAATGCAATGTAATGTAATGTAATGTAATGTAATGTAATGTAATGTAATGTAATGTAATGTAATGTAATGTAATGTAATGTAATGTAATGTAATGTAATGTAATGTAATGTAATGTAATGTAATGTAATGTAATGTAATGTAATGTAATGTAATGTAATGTAATGTAATGTAATGTAATGTAATGTAATGTAATGTAATGTAATGTAATGTAATGTAATGTAATGTAATGTAATGTAATGTAATGTAATGTAATGTAATGTAATGTAATGTAATGTAATGTAATGTAATGTAATGTAATGTAATGTAATGTAATGTAATGTAATGTAATGTAATGTAATGTAATGTAATGTAATGTAATGTAATGTAATGTAATGTAATGTAATGTAATGTAATGTAATGTAATGTAATGTAATGTAATGTAATGTAATGTAATGTAATGTAATGTAATGTAATGTAATGTAATGTAATGTAATGTAATGTAATGTAATGTAATGTAATGTAATGTAATGTAATGTAATGTAATGTAATGTAATGTAATGTAATGTAATGTAATGTAATGTAATGTAATGTAATGTAATGTAATGTAATGTAATGTAATGTAATGTAATGTAATGTAATGTAATGTAATGTAATGTAATGTAATGTAATGTAATGTAATGTAATGTAATGTAATGTAATGTAATGTAATGTAATGTAATGTAATGTAATGTAATGTAATGTAATGTAATGTAATGTAATGTAATGTAATGTAATGTAATGTAATGTAATGTAATGTAATGTAATGTAATGTAATGTAATGTAATGTAATGTAATGTAATGTAATGTAATGTAATGTAATGTAATGTAATGTAATGTAATGTAATGTAATGTAATGTAATGTAATGTAATGTAATGTAATGTAATGTAATGTAATGTAATGTAATGTAATGTAATGTAATGTAATGTAATGTAATGTAATGTAATGTAATGTAATGTAATGTAATGTAATGTAATGTAATGTAATGTAATGTAATGTAATGTAATGTAATGTAATGTAATGTAATGTAATGTAATGTAATGTAATGTAATGTAATGTAATGTAATGTAATGTAATGTAATGTAATGTAATGTAATGTAATGTAATGTAATGTAATGTAATGTAATGTAATGTAATGTAATGTAATGTAATGTAATGTAATGTAATGTAATGTAATGTAATGTAATGTAATGTAATGTAATGTAATGTAATGTAATGTAATGTAATGTAATGTAATGTAATGTAATGTAATGTAATGTAATGTAATGTAATGTAATGTAATGTAATGTAATGTAATGTAATGTAATGTAATGTAATGTAATGTAATGTAATGTAATGTAATGTAATGTAATGTAATGTAATGTAATGTAATGTAATGTAATGTAATGTAATGTAATGTAATGTAATGTAATGTAATGTAATGTAATGTAATGTAATGTAATGTAATGTAATGTAATGTAATGTAATGTAATGTAATGTAATGTAATGTAATGTAATGTAATGTAATGTAATGTAATGTAATGTAATGTAATGTAATGTAATGTAATGTAATGTAATGTAATGTAATGTAATGTAATGTAATGTAATGTAATGTAATGTAATGTAATGTAATGTAATGTAATGTAATGTAATGTAATGTAATGTAATGTAATGTAATGTAATGTAATGTAATGTAATGTACATTGATGTTGTCCAATATTGGAGTTACACAGATCAGGATATGGAATTTAGAGGCAGTATAGAGGATTTTTTTTCTATATTGTTTATTCGAATAAAAATTATTTTTTATAAACGATATGTAATTCTAAGTTTCCTACCTTCTGCTTGCGATGTTGATGACTGTTTACGGGTAGAAAATGAATGTCTGAATGCAAACATTTATAAACTAGAATCCTCTAACATTAAATTAAAGGTCTTTTCGGATAAAAATATGTAGCTTAATATTTATGGTTAGCATTACGTTCTTCTGGATCGAATTATGTATTGAATTTTAGTACAATATGCTAGGTAATTTAATGACATAAGATATTATGTAAGTTAATAAAAACACTATTTTGTTGGCGTCGGAACTTATTGCGTAAGCAATGATAACTATAATTCATTTTCTTTGCGCTTGGAACTTTAGTATCGATGTTTAGGCTTAAAATATCGCTACACTAATTTTAGCCCTTATCACTATTGTATTTTTACTTGTCTTGTTGGTATTAAAAAAAAGTTTGAAAGTGTTTGATCATTAACTGATTTATAATTAGTTAATGGTTTTTTTTATGTAAATACCGGGTAATTAAATTCCTCTGAGCTTCTCCCTTCATCAGCGGAAAAGCCCTTAGGCTGAGGCTATAAAGTTATTTAATTAGTTATTGTTTTTAATTCCCCACTCGTTTGGAGGTAAATAAAGTCCTTGGTCCATAAAAACCAAATATTTAATATCCCTGTGTTTCCTCGGTTGGAAAATAGGATAATGCTTCCAATATCTGTTAATCCATGTACAGCTATTTGCTGAAAGCGGTTCATTATTCAAACAACGCCCGCATTGGAAACTTTGTTGTAGAGACTAAAACATTTCCCCCTGCTAAACGGGCTTATATCAGTACACATTATGTTGTATCTGCAAACAATAACTTTGGTGTGATCGCATTTCGCGTTTTTAAAGCAACACAAAGGGTACCCAGATACGCCTCATTGTACAATAACGCGGGCACAATTATAACCCACCAACACATAATTAATTATACCTAATAAGTGAGTGAGCATACAGCCCGGGGGCAATTAACGTCATACATATCGAAGTAAAGTTTAATTATCCCATTAATTTCTATTCCATCCCCCAATCGATCGCAACGACGAGCAGATTTAGTTGCTCCAGTGTAATCTTAATCGCCGGGGAATTGCAATTTAGCTCCGCGGTTGTTCAAATCTGGAAAAGGAACCAATCGCAGGATTTATGACGTTACTGAAAACAACCGCGCCGGGTTTAATACCACGTCGTAATTCTGTAATGAGCTACGATGCGTTTTAATTAAATGCCAATTGTGCGATGAAAATGCTAGATGGGTTTAACGTTTTACGTCTTCCGGGCTTAGGTTTAATATATACGATCGTATATATTGGGCGGATATACTGTTGATGGACTAATGAAAGTTTCGACAAGGAATAGGATCATGTTATACTATTAAATAGATCTTTAAAATAATATAACATAGAGGTGATTTATAACAGGTGAAAAACAATTCAATGTCATATACAGGTTCAAATAAATGCCTAACAATACATAATAAATGTGTGATTATTCCTTACATCGTGTAATTATTAATAATCCAAAACTTCGAAATATTTTAAACGTCAATAAGTCACTAATTCAATAATTCAATTGGACATCTCAAGTATTACCACTAATTCAAATAAGACGCGTTCTAGAATCCTATATCAAACCCCGGTCATTGTTCCGGAACTGGGAAAGCTCGGCGTTTATTAAGTTAATCGAGTTTTGCAGTGGAGATTTCTTTTTCAAACTCGGCTCTCCGAATGCAATGGAATTTATTCCGAGTTGATAAATATTGAAGCCATCGGCTGCCGCGTGTATGCTATCGACGTTCTGAGGGGGTTTGGGGACGTTTTTTTTTTGTTTTCGAGCGCCGCCACCACAACGAAACCTTATCGGGGGGTGGTGTAAGCCGCCGCAATGTTTTACACGGAGATCGGGAATCTGGGTCCCTACAAGCGAGTGTGTAAAGCGAGATAAATACCATCAACGGTTCACAGTTACGCTAAAAGTTGTTGCTTTTTTTATGCGGTTTATACGGAAACCGGATGCACCACATACACGTTACTGTTAATCTGACTAATGTACTATAAGTACATACTGTGTATTTTTAGAGAGTCGATAATGGAATTCTTGAGAGGATCTTTACTGCATCTCGTGTTATAACAGTTGAGATCTCGATTGCGCCTCATACAATTAAATGTTATTGTAGTATAAGAAAATAAAATCCATTTAAATTAACTATTATATAATGTATACCAAGAATTAGGGATTTTATCTACAATAATAATCCAAAATATTGCCTAGTGTGATGCTTGGAAAATGTACAAGTTTCTCTTTCATTGAAGTATTGTAGTGCGAAAAAATAAACATTTTCGTTTGAAATGTCTCTTTATAAGTCCCCTGATCATTTAAAGATCTGTCCGGCCGTCGTCAGTGTCTATGATAAATATTTTCTACACGTTCTTGTAGAAAAGCTACAGTATATTTTCAAACCAAATGTTGTATGTATTTGGCTATTATATCACATAACTCCGTCTTGATTAACTTATGGTGGAAATCTGCCGGGTACAGATTTAATTTACCTGCGATTTTACGATTTAAAAGAAAATATCACAACGTTTAAATATATTCTTATTTATTATTTGGAGTATTTTGTTAGGACTGAATAAAATTGTATCTCTGATTGACATGACCCTTTACCTGTGTGAATTTTTCAGGAAATATACATTCTAAGGTGTGAAAGATATTGAACATATCGAGAACAGTTATAAAAACAAATAACACCGTATAATGGTAAAAATGAAATATTATAATTAATAAGATTTTTGCGAAGTTAAGGTAAATACCGGGCCAAACTACTCTGAGCTACTCCCTTTACAGATGGAAAAGCGGCAGGCCCTTTTTAATCAGATCGAAGGAAATTGATACAAACGGAAAATGGAAAATTACATTCACATTTGGTTTTTGCTTTCTTCTGCAATTGTACAGTATCTATTTCTGTTATATTATGATTCTGACTTCTATTCATATTCATATTTCACTATTAACAATTTACGTCAACAGGGAATCTGAGGTTGTTTTCAATATTTTGGTTTATTGACTGAACTATTCATCAAAAATACAAAATTCATTCGAAACCACCGTTTTGATACACATTTCATTATAAATAGTACAAACGAAAAAATCAATATAACGTCATTCCTAAAGAATAGGGCAAAGTCCCCCTAGTAACCTAAACGCAACAGGATATGTGCCGAAGAAGCTTGTCGACTACGGAGGGATCATGTAGAAGGGCAAAGCGTAAGGAACAGGTAGAACCAACGCTTCCTCGGGTAAGATACCAATAATTTACCCAATAAAAGAATGAGGTCAGATGGATCAACAATTTCTCCAGTGAGCAATCCAAAGAGAATGCCGCCTCTTCTAAATTAAGCTACCAAGCAGCGCTAAATACAGTTCTTCGCGTAAAATTACGATTAAACAAGCCGCTACAGTATGGACTGGCTATCCGAAGAATTGGATAAAACCATTTACCAGTTCTTCATCCCGATTTTTGAGAAGTGGATATGCAGGAGAGATATAATATGCGGGAATTAGCAGTCCGTGGACTATCTGACTTCATAAACGCTACACCTTTACCATGGCAGGGTTCAAAATTGACATGTAGATGGACTAGCCAAAGTACTAAACATTTTGAGTGGGTTCCCGGGAAATAAGCCCTACTGCTACAAAGCAGAATACAAGGCTGTCAGTTTCATCGAGAACAAAGAATATGGTGCTGCACTTGTCTTCGGTGCACCCTCGTATGATATCCACCCTCGCGTTTCGCAGTATACGCACAGAATAATTTTTCTATTTTTCAGGGTCTTTTCAGTGACCTTTTGTGGATGTCAGCCTATAAAAGAGATACAAAGAAGTGGAGAACGGCGCAAGGTCAGTGAGTGAACCAAGAACGCGACCGCATGATCTGTTTACCTCAGTGGGTAACCTATCCCGTGTTAGACATTGCGCGTAGACCCGGCACGCTCATGCACTACCTCTGGCCTTTAATCTGAAGCAGGAATACCACTTCCGAAAGGAAGAGCACGTGGAACTGAAGAAGATGAGAGACAAGGTAGCCAACCTCACCCAGCACGTGACACAAATACTTCAGGCTTTGCTACAAGCAAAGATGTCCCACGTGACATGCAGCCACCTCGACAACAACTGGCTTGCTCCCATAGCTCATGAACTCGACGAGGAGAGAGATAGTTGGGTGCAAGAACAGGTGCCAATCACATCGACCAGCTTCGGAAGATGTCGCCTAATCGGAGAATAAAATCTCAAGAAGTGATGCGCTTGCAGAGGAAGCCAATATTAGGAAGGGAATGGTTCCTGGGGCACCTTACGGCTTCTTCCTAGAAGTGGTCGAGAAAACATGGCCTACCCCAGCGTACCAGGCAGTTAATGAAGTGGTTGGAGATATATTCGCGATCCCACAGAACATAGTTTTGGCTTTTCTCACCCCTGCTGAGACTAGACCAGAAGACTTCAGCGATGCTCCACAGCCGGAAGTGCTGTTGAATGCTTTACGCAAACGTTGCCGGGGTCTCGCTAGGGTAAGTTGGGGTTTAAGAAAATAGCGGAATTCCCTGCATCATGCGCCTGAATTTACATAACAGTGGTAAGATAAACACAGTCCGCAGCTTGAGAACAAACCTTCAAGCAGACGCCTCGACAGTCGAACGAGAACAGGCAGCGGTACAAGCTACACCAGCATTATAACGGGTAGCTGGGCACTGGGTGGTAAAACGAGAGGCCTCAAGAAGAGTAGATCGATGGGGACCCCAAACCAGACCGTTGTCCCAGGACAGAGTTCGCAGACGTCCTTGTGAACAAGCCTCTGCTAACAAACTAGAGTCACCCTGACCAGGATATCGGTTCAGCTCCCCCTTCCTGGAAACAAGGAATGAGCTGGCAGGAAATTGTTTGGCACAAAGCTTAAAACTCAAATACGCTGGGCGAGGCCACATTGGAGCTAGTCGGAGCGCGGACAACCTCTGCGAGCTGAGCACGCTGATGAGAGAAATGGTGGTGATGAACCCCTGCGTAACGTTCTACATAGGTTAGAAAGTAGATATATATTAAAAAAAGAGAACATTCTGCAGCCAGTCGTAGAACGTAGAACACGGTGACGTTGGCGAGGATCATCCACATGATACAGGGATGAACGGTGCTCAAAGACGAGACCATGAGCGACTACTGGGAATACTGGAAAAATTCTATTAGCTCACTTCGTCCCACAGGCCGAGAAACACGGGGGGGGGGGGGTAGTATCACTGCAGGGAATACATGGGTAAGCTAAAGGAAGCCTGGAAGTCAGCAGGTCGAGAAACGGCAACCAACGCCGGAACCGCCCAGTCTACTGGTTCATTTGCTTCTGGATGGAATGGCCAAAATCTGGAAAGAATACTAGCGAACATGCTAGAGTAGGCCATCGACGGGCAGGTGGCATGTATGAGCTACAGTTCGGATTTAGGAAAAGAAGGTCAACAATAGGGGCTAAGAGTGGAGTAACAGAATGGCTAGACTACCAGGACTAGCCACCGCAAAATACAGGCGGCGTGGCTCTCAAACGCGGTTTGAGCAGAAATACTCTCCAGACGCATCTAACGGTTCAGGGGATGCGCATTACGGTGCAGAGCCGCCTGGTTTACCTGGGACGGCCGCCATATCCAAAGGGCGGTCGAAGGCGCAGCCAGATCAATGTGCGTCCTTTCTAGACTACTATCAATCACCCCCAGGGAGATGGAACACGGAAATTGTTCGCAGGGGTCGCAACCGCGAATGTATTATACGGAGCACCTGCATGTGCTGGGGGAATGGATTTCGCACACCTGCCACATAGTGCGTTCATCGCTGCGATAGTGCAACCTGAGAATCACGCGAGCCTACCTTACCATCGTCACGGAAGCAGCTGATCACGTTTTCGATTTCAGGATACCTACTGGTATACGAGAGAGGCACGATTCAAAAGTAGCTCCGAGGGCGTAGGCAAGCAAGAGGCAAAGCGAGTTGTCAGGGGAAATACCCTGACCGATGGGAGGAGAGAAGGGATGCGAAGAAAAAGGGCGATTGGACGACACTGATCCCAATGTCCGGCACTAGGCTGGGAGGAAGCACGGCAACATGACATCTGGCTTACACCACAACAATAAGGAGGTGGCATCCGCTCTATGCGATTGTTGCGAGTCTGGAGCGGTCTACGACGCCAGCCACCCCCTCAACGACTGCAGAGCGTGGGAACCACAACGAATCATCCTCAGAGCGGCCATCGGAGGAGATATCCTAACCACCGAGCTCCTGGCAACGCTCTCCAAACGTTTGCCATGGAGCTACTTCGGGTCAAGAAGAAGTACGCAATGTTTTGTTAGCACGGATTTTCTTCTTTCTACATGATGCGGTACGCGACGGAATGGAAAGGGCTGGGTATATATTTGTTTGTAATTATAATACTGCATTATTTTATATTTTAACTTAAATTAGGATTCCTTTTTGGTTACTGTTCGGCATTTGGTTACATTTTCGGTTCGCTTTCAGCAGTTTGTGATTTACCTTATTATTTCTTCGTTCACAACAGCCTTTACTTTTTTAGTCTACACGGCATTGTTTAATTTTTTTTGTTTAGGCTTAATTTATTTTTGTCTGCACAATTGTTTCGTTGTTGGGATGCCCCAGGCTCCACGAAAGCTGTTGCGACGTTGTATGACGGCGTTCTCAGGATCGCCCTGCCGGACAGGGTCAAGATAATAGGATACGTAGACGACGTCGCCATAGTCGGCAGTCTGGATAGAGTGAGGAGTTGGCTAGATCAAAACCAGTTTAAGGCAGTCGAACATAAAACGGAGCCGGTGTTCCTTATTGGTAGCAGGAGGCCATCACCAACGGTATATTTCTAGATCGTCGAGACGGAGGTGACACCGAAAGAAAGCGTAATGTATCTAAGGTTGCGAATTGACAAGGGCCGACACATACAGGAGGTTGCAGGGATACGACCAAGTGCATGACGGCCTTGGTAAAAATCATGCACGGTTGATATAGGTCCGCAAATACCAAGAAATACTAGCGTGGGTGCTCAGGGTGGGAAAGGGGTACCGAACGGTGCCCAATGAAGCAGCCCTGGTCATATGTCCGTACGACGCCCATTGAGCTCCTGTTTACTGGTCCAAGAAAGAGAGATAACAGGAGGCGGCAAGCGCCCGAGAGATCACAGCTAAGACCTTGGTACGGTGCAAACTGGAATGGCCAGATAACGAAGACAAGGTCGGGTGGACTGGGCGGCTAATCCCAGAGTACGAACCGTCGGTAAATCGAGACCATGGAGAAGTGGGATATACCCTCATATAAATTTTGTCGGAGCACGACTGCTTCAGAATCATTAGGCTGGAGCTTAGGAAAACTGTCCCCCGTGTGAGAGCACGCCTTCTTTTCACACGCGAGGTGGACGGCACCGAGGGCGGCCTTGGAGATGAGATAGCCAGGATGACACGGATAGCATGGTAAGTATGCTAGAGAGCCCAGGGTCGTGGTCAGAAATCGAGGGACACGACACGGTAATAATGGACGAGAGGATCAGGGAAAGATGGGAACAAGAGTAGCAGCGCCATGGTGGTGCGAACTAGCTGCGAGGAAATATACGGGCGGTTATTTATATGATATGGATCGAAGAAGACGTATGGAGATTGATGAGCATTTATATTTAATTATTTTTATTCAAATCAACTATTCTACAATATATTTTAAGAATTTTTGAAATTTTATTACAATTAAAATATACAATGTAATAGCACCTAAATTACTATTCGTTTCGTTTGTGAGATCAAAGTTTTAATTTGCCGTCCTTATTTGGTATCCGGGCTTTGATCAACAAATGCTGAACATTGAAAATGTGCAACGAAAATACGCAAAATTCTTATATTTTAAGTCTACGGGGATCTATCCTGCACAGGGGTTTGACAATAACCTATTACTAAGGGAAGTAGGTCTTACTTCCCTCCAGGAGAGAAGGTGTCAAATAAGTATAAAAACTTTTGTATGGTATAGAGCACAACAAAATCAGTTGCTCATATTTGTTGGGTAAACTTAATTTTCAGGTGCCTAGAATAAACTCGAGGTCTAAGCTCACGTTCTACTGTTCCAATTCAAGAACTAAACTAGGTACCATGAGTCCAATAAATGTGATGTGTAGGAACTTTAATAACCTTCCAATAGATAGTGATCTGTTTCATGCGTAATTTCCTAATTTTTTTAATATTGTTTTTAAAATATTATTGTTTTTATTATGTTGTTAATTTATGTGATTATATAGTTTGCTGTGGTTTATATTATCTAATTTAAGTTAATTTAATTTCTGTTCAAATAATGCTTTGTTTATGTAAGTCTGTTATTAATGTTATTTTTTATTATATATTTTTTGTTATTGTTATTTGTATGATATATTGTTGTCCTCTGAGTGGAGTCATCTGTTGGGCAATAAACGTTATTATTATTATTATTATTTAAAAAAATCCATTTTTCTTATGAAATGAATGAGTATATTAATGTATGGATTATATATTACATAATATCTTCCAGTAAATTAATTTTTCTCTCAAAACATCAAACACCAGCCAGCATGTATACACAAAATCCTTCTGTAGCGGTTTATTTCCCTCAATACTATCAAAACATGATTATTTCCCCTCAGTGTTCATGCAAAAAAGAACAAACGCAAACGTGCCACGCCGGCACATTGCTGACTCCGTTAGGAACGTGACGCATTGTAATTTTTTTCCCTTCCGTTTCCACGACTACGAATTATTAGGAAAGCCCGTCTCTGTTCGGCACTCAGGTGCGGCGACTGTGCTGACGGATGGAGGCCATTCAGGCAGTGCATAATTTGTTCCGGCTTATTTTTAGCCGGCCAATTAGTACCTGTCGGCGGCACTAGTGGCAGGGCCTTTATAATTCCGTCTAGTTGCACCTATTCAGATTAATTAAATCGCTCGGTCTGCATTATTCTAACGGGAGTTATTCGCCATAAGTTAATAGACTATTAAATATTGTATTGTTGGGGTGTCTATTACGTGGTAATTCATATACCGTATATTTTATATCCTTCTTTGAATAAATTATTTGTTTTCTGGGTTATCAAAGGATAACGCAATTTTCAACTATTATGACACTTATAGTTAACTTTACGGCCTAGGGAATGCAATGAAAAATGAGTTTTAGAATTAAAATAGAATTGCAAAGATTAGTAGTTGTAGTAGATTATAGTAGTCTATTTTCTGCATTTGTAACAATTATACTATTACATCCGTGGCCTAATTCTGATTTCCTATTAGGCTGAATAGTTTGAACCACACTCTTGACCATAGGCTCAATGGCAATCTTTAGTATCTTTAAGGACTGTGAAGATACCGCAATCACTACGGAAAGATAACTTAATAGAATCATGTATAGGGTAATTTTTGAAGTTATATAGTACTCCGGAGGGATATAACTATGCGATGTCATTCTGCCGCTGTTTATAACATGTTCAGTACAGTGACAAATCATCATGAATAGTCCTACTCTTTAAAAATGCTATCAAATTATTTCAATTTATTTTGAAATTCGGTCGTTGATATGCGATATGTATAAACTTTTACGGCACACATGATCGTCCATCTGACCAACCTATCCGTCGCACTGTGGAATTAAAGTAGGACCATTGTTTGTGACGTTCTTTTATGATGAGGGCTTATAGCAGCTGCAAGTTGACCCGCTGTTTTATCGCTAACTTTTATTTAGTGATAAAGCTCTTTTTTATGCCTCCTGATTATTTTCTACGGCGCTAGGGGAGGTCATTAGTTTATAATAATAGACTAGCAATAATTCGGTCCTTCGAAGCCAACATAGTTCGTCTTAATCATAGCGTCCGCCATTGCTCGAAAAAGTGACCCAATACTGAACTAAAAGAATGTGTCTTGATAGACATATGCCCTAAAGCATTTCAAATATTAATCCATTTAAAAATCTTACAGATAAAAATAGATTTATGGTCAAGTTATGTTTGTGTTCCGTTTTTAAGTTTAAAGTTCTGAATTATTAATTCAGAATGCCTATATTGATAACTATGATCAACTGTGGGAAAGATATCACGTTTAAATTAACCACGTTTGTCGCTATTTTAAAACTCCATATCTTGTTCTAAATAAAGTGAACTATTAATATTGGAGAATATTATCATAAAACTTTACCATCTCGCTTTATAATAGCTAACAAATACAGTCTTATTACAAGTGTGATAAATAATAATAATCTGGAAAATCTTGGTCACTATTATGTTACATGATCATGAACTAAAATTAAATGAGGGAAATATTGATTAATATAAAATGTACCATTAATAAAATTAAAACAACCCATTTGAAATATTCTCCAGCTCCACTCAGCATAATTAGTCTAGAATGATACCCACATTATAAATGTCTTCATTATGTGCGAACATACCGCGTTCATATTTCAGTGACAGATATACTTGTAATCGAGCGTAGTTGGGGTGCGAATATTTCTCTCGAGGAGCGCTCGTGGGAACGCAAAATAGGGTCGTGGATGAATCGCGGGGGCGGTAATAAGCACGAGGCAGCCCGCAGCGACGTTCAGAGTCTGCTTCCAACTGTCACAATTACAACGGCAATCTCTGCACGTCTGTCATAATTACAAAACTAATTTTTGCAACCCACCCCTGCGTGCATGTAAATTAGCATGCTGCGGGCGTTTTTTGATGATAATAGTCGCGGCGGAGGCTTGTAAATTGTATGAGTATCAGTAGAAAATCTTTATATAAGTCGTTGTAATTTTTATAATTTTATATACAGGTTCTCCAACCAAAAATAAATATAATAATAAATTAAATAAATCAGGCACCGTATACAGAGCATTAAAGGACACATTTAATTGGATCTCACTATTTAAATACGTTGACATAGACTGGTAGTGAAGAATAGCTATATCTAACCTCTCTCGACTGACTACCCCAATTGAGGGGCAAGCTATATCGCAACTAATTATACTGTCACGAATGAAGAAGAAAAAACGGCTCCATAAAAAATAAGTTGCAAAAATGACGCCCAATTTTCTGGAAGCCTATTTGTCCCCTTATAAACAGCCAGTTTTTCAGCATATACGATAAGGGCTGAATGTTATCACCTCTTCTGTTGTAAAGGCGTCTAGATAAGTATGGATATAGTAGTCCTTGTGGGATTTCCAAGGGGTCGGCCTTTATCGCCTGGGGCTCTCCAGATTATTACACCTGGCGGGTGCGCACCACCGCAATGTGGCGCTAATGGGAGAGTGTGAATGCCGGATGCGTCCATAAATTAAAGGAATGCAGCCAGCGTGGCGCGCGTGGATGATGAAGATCCGGCACATGCGGGCGTAAAAAGCCCCTAGGGGCCTCATGAACAAGCCGAGGATTCTTTCGCCGTAATTTGATTAGACGGTTATGATCTTCATGATTTTGTGCGGGGGAAAGAGCGATTTATGGCGGGTTTAATGGAAAAATAATGTGAAAAAAATGCAGAATGTGAACGGACGACGGGGTTTAATAGTTTTCAGTGGGCTATAAAACATTCTACGGAAATAAAAGTGTTTGAAAACGGTTACATAAATAAATTTGGCGCGTAAATTCATTTCAGGAACTTTTTTTAAAACTAAAACATTACTGATACATAAAAACGAGCCTAGAAAAAGTTAACACATAAACATGTATAAAAAAGCTTCAGTATTTTTTGGACTATCAATTTAACAGCAGGGAAAAGAAGAAGACCAAGGGAGTTTTAAATTTAAATTTAATTATTCATCATTCTAGTTTCTCTTTGGTTTATCACCGAAAATAAGTCAAATCTCAAAAAGAACCTTGTATCAGCTTAAAATAACTTTTAACTTACAAGCAACACATTATAACAAGGCGTATATAAATTTTCTAAATTGTTTTTGAATTATTTATGGCTTTTTAAAAACGTGCTCTAAATCAAAACATTCTCTCTCTATCCAAATTACGTAAATAATATAAATCGTTCTGGTTGCTGAATCAATGAAGTCATCTTAATATTTTCTTCACTGTGTCTCTATCTATTGAAGAAAATAAACTAATTATATCTCATTTTGAAGCTAAAACATTCACGAATAATATATACTCCTTCTTTAAATTTAAAAACTACAAGGACTCTTACTATACTATACTATACTATACTATACAAAATAGTATAACCATTTAATAAGAAAAACGTTTTGTTATCGATGCCGCGTCGACGGGGTTGGTGAAGGAAGCTGCAGTCCGTCGCCGGGGTCAGCTCTTCATAAGACAGGCACGGGGAGGATTAAAAACCGTCAGGCCGTCTTACGGGGAAGATCGGATCAACGCTCGGCGTCGAGGATGTTCTTGAAACGGTTCTCTGAGTCGTGGTGAGGGAGAACCGCCACAAGAGGAATATGGGGCACAAATATCATTGTAAGCTGATAGGAAATAAATCGATCCTCTGAGGCTTGGTGAGGGAGGATCGATTTACCAAAGGTAAAAAGTTATACTCAAGTATTGATTTCAAGGCGATAAGCGGATAATATGAATCAGTCCTCTGAGTCTTGATGAGTGAGAACTGATTGCCGGTTAGGGGTGTGTGCACGTTATTTATAGGGGCGAACAGGCTCCCTACTCTTAGCATCCGCTGAAGACGCGCACGCAGCCCGGGTTTTCCTACCCTACTGAGCGTGGAGTAGAGGTAAACGGCATGTTCGCCGAAACGGTAACGTGTTTATTATAGCAGAATCAAAAATACATTTCCCATTCTATAATTAACCCAAATACAATAAAATAAAGTAAATTATACAAATAAACTATATATCATACTATACAAATTCCCTTGCCTTTGGAAAATATAGAATAATATACCTCTTTGTATCCTCCTTCTCTCCAGTAAACACTAAACCTCAGCCCAAGACAACTTTCCTTCCCAGCCTCCTGTAGATTTTCACGTCTTTCTAGTCACCAACCCACTCTGCTTTCTCCCCCTCATCTTCTTTATGAAGGTGCCACCACGACCCATTTAATATAGTATGATTGTTTTCTGAGAAATATCGGCAAAAACGTCATCTTGAAATAAAAATTGTTATTGGGTTCTAAATAACTTAACCACAGTAATAATAAGCTAACTTATTTTGAAGCTAAACCATTAAGGATATATTTGTATGTGTGTAAGCTTTCTAAATACTTTTTAATGATTTTATAAGTCAGGAATAATATCAGCAAAAATATAAGTATTCTTCCAATTTTTTTTCACTGTTTTCTTAATAATCCATACATTTGTATCTCATTTTGAGGAAAAATTAAAAATATAAATACTCCTCCAAAATGTAGATTTTATTTATTATGTACAAAAAAGAAATAACAATAAAAACTAAATCATTTTACAATTTCCTCCACTATGTCTTATATCTAGTTATCCAAGCTAGTAAACGATGGATGTCTCATGTCGAGGCTAAAAGAGTTAGGCATTATAATAATTATTACGTATATTTTTGTTTTATTATGATATTTTAAATAATATTACGTAATTTATCTTCATTTTCCTTCAGCATGTCCTTAATAACTCAATTCGAGACATGTCCATATAGGAGAGGGAGGTGCATAGTAAACTCAGAGAAAGGGGAAAGGACGAGAGACAGGAAGGGGTTGAAACAAGGGTGGGCTACCAAAAAATTAAGATTGGGAAATATAGCTAGAGTGAGATAAAAACATGTTGAGGGAGTATCGGAAGAAGAGCTATAAAAGTGAATAGACATGAAGGACATAGTGGGTTTGCTAGAGACTTGGGTGATAGAAGTGGAATGATTGCAAGTGAGAAGCTATATGCTGTCGGGATGCGACTGGGTGATGCAGTGGGCGAAGAAAGAAACGAGAATGGGAAGGGCCAAAGGAGACATTATAATGGTAGTGAGAACGATAGTGGGAGGTTGGACATGGGAGTGGTTGAAGGAAACTACCGTGTTGGTAGCAGGGAAAGTGGAAATGGGTACTAGGATTATGTGGGTTAGAACGATCTATTACATCGACTAGAATACAAGGGTGGAGGAGTTGGAAGGAGGAATTGAAGAGAGCGGAGATGCTCTCAGGACACGTTTATAAATAAAGAAGCATACAAGAAGTTGCCGGCGAAGGGAAGGGAGAGAATACTCTAGAGAAACAATAGTGTGGATAGCAGAACAGTAGAGGTGCATCATAGTGGTATACTTGGTCCAGAACATAAAGGGAGAGTAGCGTCAGAGCTGAAAACGTATAAGGGGATTAATAAGTACAGCGTACAATCTAACGATGGTAAAGATTAAAAACAGACTAAAAGGTGAAGTAGACAGTAGAGAGGGTTGCTTCCGGAAGTTCAGGGTGGGTCATCAGTTTTTTTTACGCTAGCGAGAATGGAGGAGTGCAAAAAGAGAATGTATGTGGTATTTATCGATCTGAAAGTAGCAAATGACTTAATTCCTAGGGGAATCCGAGTGTATGGAAAGATTAGGGATGGAAGAGGAAGCGGTGGAAGATGTGATAAGGATGTACATAGAGTCATATGTAAAACCGGGAATGGAAGTTTCAGAAAAAATATGGAGGTAAGGCAGGGATACCTTGTACACAAATCAGTTGGCGGAGGTGTTAAGGGGAGTGCCAGCGGGAGAAGTGGTGAAGTGGTAATAGGAAGTACTAAGGTATAAATGTTAGTATATCCAGATGATGTAGTGCTTATGTAATAGAGTGGAAGAGATGCAAGCGATGTTGGAAAGAATGGGAAGGTATCTGGATAAGAGGGGGTTAGTAGTGAATGTAGATAAAACTAACTGGATGAAGTTTAGAAACAAGAATAGGATGTGTAGAGCGGAAGAGTTGAAATGGAAGGGAATAATGGTTGAGGGAGTGATTTGTTAGTATTTAGGTTCTTCTTTTAGCCGCAGAGGTAAGTTTAGCGAGCATTTTGAGTGGGTGCAAGCAATGGCTAGAATGTCCTGGGGGATATTGAACCGAACACGGGAGCGGTCGTGTAACGTACTAATAGCATGTAAGATCTGAGATGCATATGTGAAGCCAATATGTTTGGATTAAATGGAAGTACAGATTTTGAAAGTGAGATATAAACAAACGGGAACAAGACCTGTTTTTGTAGTCTCCTAGTCTCCTAGGTCTATAAAGATCGTCGCCTATGTCAATGCTCCGGCAGGAAACGAAATGGGTGAGCGATCATATGGTGAGAGACTTGTGGGAAAGTATTGAAGTTAGAGAAAAGATTGCAGGAGTTGGTATAGATGAGATGTAGGAGTAGGGCAGAAAGAGTATTAAGAATGGATTGAGGAATTCAACTATCTTGGCGCTGAGATATCGAACTATGGAAATTTCTACAAAGATGCTCAGATCCAAATAAACAAAGCATCAAAAATTGCTGAATGTTTTCCGAGAGTAATATGGAGAAACAAATGTATGCAAAAAGAAATCAAAGTGCGCATATATAAGACCTGCGTCAGACCAGTCATGACATATGCAGTAGAGACCAGAGCAGGCCCACAAAAAACAAATGGACGTCTACGCGCAAATGAAACGAAGACACTCAGGTCCATAGCTGGTCTTAGTCTAAGAGACCAAATACGAAGTGAGAGTATCCGACAAGGCTGTGGTCACTGATGTGCGCTAGACAAGGTCACGACGCCGCGAATGGAACCAGCACTTATTACCAATGGACGATAATAGACTGGCGAAGGAAGTCGGAATATCAAGACCTGATACAATAAGACCCATCGGACGTCCACCCAAAAGATGGAAAGTCAGCGGGACATCGGGATCACAAGAGGGAAACTAGTTGGAAAATAACAGTACTCGTCCTAAAACAAGAAGAAGAAGAAGTTAGAGGAATTATGATGAATATGAAATAATAGATATATCTGATGTGTGGGTGGAGGAAAATCTGAGAGGAATAGCAAGTTTAGCAACTGATGTCAGAGAGCCCTCATGCTCTTCCTGACCTCAGTTGCTAGACTTGCTATTCCTTTCAGCTTTTCATCCACCCACATCTCAGATATACCCACTATTTCATACATAATTCCTCTATCTATATTGAGTGGCAACAAAGCAATTTGAGAATGACTGAGAGTTAGTAACACTTAGCTACATAACTAGGGGAGGATGGAGCAGGGAGGACAAATTATGTATGACAAGAGGTAGATGCTGTGCGGAATAGAGGAGAAGGAACATTAGAATTGGGAAAGGATACACCACGTGTGTACAGTGTTGTGACATGTGGTGGCACCTTGGCAACGAATGTGAGTTAGTGAAAGCAGAGTGGACGGGAGATTGAAGAAAGGTGAGTGAAGAGAGGAAGGAACGGCATAGAAAGCTGTAAACGGCTGGCATGGGAAAAGAAATTCATGAGTGGAATGTATTGAAAGAGTTGTATTTTTCTATTTTAAGGATTATATTTATGATTATGGTAGGAGATGAATAATGAATGAATAATATTCATATTCTTTATTGAAAATGAATTACCACGTAGTAGACGCCAAAACCATTCAATTTCATTATGGTAGAATTTGTTTATTTTTCTTATTGATTTTGTATACAATAGATATGCTACAAAGGTATATTTTTTAGGTAAACGCGCGACTCATCTTAAAATATCCTTCACTTTGTCATAAAGCCTGGTGCCCGTGGGCGTAAACATATTTCGCGCTGATAGAAATATGAATGCAACATATTACGCAGCGGCTGAATTAGCCCTCTAGTATATTTAAAAGCAGTTTAATAAGCCCCACTCCGACAACGTATCGCGCCAGTGTAGTAGGTGGAATAAATTTACCGCGCGCAAAATGCTAAGTGGGGATTTCTCGATGTTAAATCGCACAGTTTGAAAAAACTACATATTTTATTAAAATATTTTCTCTATAAAAATTGTTTATTATATTATTTTTTCTCTATTTGCATAGCTATTTTTATATATTTAAAGCAGATTTCATTCGCTTAACTTCTTTGTTTACAGATATTTTTTAACCCAAACAGTCATATAAATATAAGACATCATTATATAGCCATGTGCTAAATTATGCCTATATTTATTGGGAACTTATTGAAAAGCATGGGATTTATGTAAAACCGATGGTGAAAGCGCAGAGAAGGACATCCTTAATAAACCAAGCAAATAAAGAATGTCTATCTCAATTTGCAGCTAAAACATTAAGGAATTATAAATACATTTATTTAATATGGAAATTGAACTTTTTTTATGCAAGGAATAATGTCGAAAACTTAAATTATCTAGTAAGTTCGTTCACTGTGACCTTAATTATACAAATAATCGATATACATCTCGTGTTCAAGCTATAACATTAAGAAACTATAAATATTACTTACAAATTAATTATAAAAAAATATGATTTTTTAAATAGGAATATCTGCAAAGCGCCATTCACAATAAGCGCTACGATACCCCTGTAGCGGTAAGCGAAATTGCACACATGTATAAAAATGCGGGCGTTTACAGCAGCGCAGTAAAACTATGACAGAACATAGGTAATTATCTCTACCATAATTATCGCATAGTATTACTGCCCAATTCTGAACGTCTGAATTTTTATAGCCATGCAAAATATTGATTACCGCTAACCACTACCGCGTTTATTGTAAATGGCCCATAAGTCATCTTACAAATACCTTCACTGTGTCCTTAATAATTCAAAGCAAATAAACCATTTATATCTCATTTTCAGGTTAAATCATTAAGGAATTAGAAATATTTTTTAATATTGGACTAGTTGTAATTTAAGTTCAAATTTGTATAAGTAAGCAATATTTGTCAGAACGTAAGTTACTTTCTTTCATTGTGTTTTTAATAAATCAAACAAATATGCGATTTATATCTTATCTTAAAGCTAAAACACTTAGAAATCATAAATTTTGCTTAGATAAATATAAATCTGTAAATTTAAATTATCATGGTTTTGTAAATAAGGAATATCGTCTAAAGCGTAAGTCATCTTACAATTCAATTCACCTTGTCCTTAATATTGTAACTAAATAAACCATTTATAACTCGTTTTGAGGCTAAAGCGTTAGGAATTATAAATAGTCCTCAAAACATAGCTATTCTGAAAACTTATTTATTATGATTTTTATAAGTGATATTCGCCAACACGTAAATAAAAATTTATATCGCATTTTGAAGCTAATAGATTAAATAATTATAAATAATCCTCAACATTTTTTTAAGCAGCAAAATATTATTTATTATGATTTTTGTAATATTGTATATCTCCAAAAATCAACTAACAGTTTCCTCTACTATGGTCCTAATTATTCGAGCAAACAAACGATTTATATCTCATTTTGAGACTAAAACATTATAAAAATAAGCTCGCTTCAAACATTATTGTGAACAATTAATTTATTATATACTGGCCAGCAAAATATTGAGGTTACATTAAAATATTGTTTTTTAAAAATTTATTTGAATAATAATGGAATCATTGTACTAATAGGCACTGAATCATTTTGTTTCTGAGACGTTTTAGGGGCGCCGTATGTATATCTTCTATGAAATAGCGTGAATTCTCGTTACTTGAAAACTCCATTTCGGTGCCTATTTTTGAAGATTATCTTATTTATCAGTTAATTTCTCCCTGTAAAACGTATCGGTCGCAAGGATTAATGTTCATTTAACGGGCCAACATGCCTATGGATCTTATTGTTGCTGCGAGAATTGTAGCGTTGTTACAAGATGGTCGGGGGGTAATATTAAACCGCAAGAATTATTGCTGCGAACCTTTGTGGTATACAACGGGAATTCCATGACTATCAGGATAACCAAAAATCCAGGATCTAGGGGAAGAGTCGTTCTTACGTTACCATAACCGCCGTAGCCCAATGCAATAAGCCGCAGGGCCTGTAAACTCAACATAGGAGGATCAAATTAATTTAATTTAGATTCATTACACACATTTCATACTACATATACCATAACCGCGGTGGCTCAATCTACTAATGGCCGGTTCTACAATTGATATTTAACCGGAGAATAAGACTATTCGTAGAATAAGTTAGAGATTTTAACGCCATAATCTGAAACTTATTCCACGAATAGCCGTATTCTCCAGTTAAATATCACTTGTAGAATCGGGCCTAAGCCTCAGGGCTTATAAACTTGACATTGTAAGATCGAATCCACACATCACCCGATTTTTTTACCTGTAATTAATTTAATTTAGATTCATTACACACATTTCATACTACAAAAATCTTAACTGCGGTAGTCCAATATACTAAGTCTCAGGGCTTGTAAACTTAACATTGGAACATCGAATCCACGGCCAATTTTTTAACTATTATTAAATTAATTAAATTCAGGTTCATTACACACATTTCATAATATACATGTTATAACCGCAGTAGCCTAATGTACCAAGATGCAGGGCTTGTGTAAACCCAACATAGGAGGAATGAATCCATACGAATCCACCCGATTTTTAATTTAATTTAGATTCAATATACACATTTCATACTACATATGCTATGACCGCAGTAGCCCAATGCACTAAAATGGTAAACTCAACATAGGAGGATCGAATCCCAGTGTGAATGTGTTTCGTTTTGTTTTTGTGTTTGTTTAGTTCTAGCATTCCTTTTGTAATTTCCTGGTCATGTATTCAGAGTCCTCTATATCGTTGGCAATTATTACCTGATCGAGGACTATTGGAATATAGATTATCCCTGGCGTAAACCTTTATTTATAAAGAAATCTTTCGACAGCTTTTTCCCCATCTTTATTTTTGACTTTGAGCCATCGCATAAGTTTTTTTACTGATCTAATCAGTGTGAGATGAACGTGTGTTTCTTGGAATACTTTCCAAAGCTAAACTACTGGAATGCTATTGTATGTCTTACTGACATCCATAAAAATATGATGGGTTTTTTGGTTAGTGTTCGATCTGTTTTCTATAATTTGGTTTAGTGTAAAGATGTTATCCCGTGCATCTCCTTACTGATCTGAATCCACTCTGCTCTTCTACTTCACAACCCACTATTCTTCCTCTATCAAATTTCTAACTATTGTCTCATACAATCAGCTTTAACTTGCTTGTTACTGAGATTCCGCTGTAGTTGGTAATTTTAAAATAATATTTTTTAAATAAGGAATATATGCAAACATGTAAGTCTGACACTTTTATTCACCATGACCTCAATAACCCAAGCAAATAACCGATTTATAAGTAATGTTAAGACTACATCATTAAATCTTCCACTACATACAACTATATTGGCTTTATACACGCATCTCAAATCTTACACTCTATTAAAAAATAAGACCTTTATTAGGCATATCAGCCCAACCCTTCCCTTTTACACACATTCCCAAACAGTACTTTCACAGAAAGAAATAAAAAAAGACAGAAAAAAAGAATACAAATTAACATAAAATACATTTTTCTATGCATTAAAATAACCCCCCTATGCCCTCGCCAATATCCTTTCCCACGTCAGCCTCCTCCAGATTTTCACGCCTTTCCCATCCTCTCATAACCATTCGTTCAGCTTTCTGCAACCCACTCTTCTTTCACTCCCTCACATTCTTTGCTAAGGTGCCACCACGTGTCACTCCCCTTCTACACAGCGCACACGCGGTGTACCCCAGTCCCATCCACACTTTTCTTCCTCGCTCTTCTGAATCACACCTCGCTCTTGCCATGCATACTTTATCCTCTCTTCTCCACTCTCCCCTGGATAAGTAGCTCGGGAGTTTCCCTGCACTTGCCACTCTACGTAGCCAGGGTTGTATGAGCTCTCAGCCATTCTCATTTGCCTTTCTTGCCGCTCAATATCCCTCAATCTCTCTCTTATCTCAGTTCCTAGGCTACCTCTTTCTCTCAGCTTCTCCTCTACCCACACCTCAGACATACCCACTCTTTCATACATCCTTTCTCTATCCTTCCTCCATCTACTCTCTGTTCTACTCTTACACCTCATCCATACCTCCCGTACCAGTCTCTCCTCGCCCAAATCATGCAATCTTTCCTCAAACTTCACAACCCTCACACACGACTCCCACCACATACTCATACTACTTGTCTCCTGCAACAGCACTGTTCTCGGTGTCGACCTTTCGAGCCCTAGCAGATTCTTTAGAAACCAACCTTGGTCCCTTTCTATTACCTCCCATTCACGTAATCCCCATACTTCCAATCCATACAACAATATAGGTTTTACACACGCATCCCAGATCTTGCACGCCATTACGAGGTTACCACCCCACAAGCTCCCCCATTTTCTGCACGCAATCCCCCAAGTAATTCTTGCTTTCGCCTGCATACACTCCACATGCATCCTAAGCCCTCCTCCACAGTCAAACCAAAAGCCCAAATATTTAAAGCCATTCACTCTCTCAATCAGCCTTTCCTTCCATTTCAGCCCTTCGCCCTTACCCCTCCTGCCCCTATTCCTAAACAACATCCATTTGGTCTTTTCCACATTCACCACTAGCCCCCTCTTATCCAAGAACCTACCCATTCTTTCCAACATCTCTTGCATCTCTTCCACTCTCTTGGCCACCAACACCACGTCATCTATCTGCATACGCCAACATCCACACCTTGGATCTACCCACCACGACCCCTCCTGCCTGTCCTCTCCTCAGCAACTCGCTCGTGTACAGATTAAACAGGAGGGGGCTCAGCGGGCACCCGTGTCTTACTCCCACATTCACCCTAAATTTCTCAGATATTTCTCCATTCACTCTTGCTTTCGCCCATGTCTCTTTATACATCCTTCTCACCCACTCCACTCCTTCCTCTTCCATACCGAATCTATCCATACATTCCACCAGTTTCCCCCTAGGAACTGAGTCATACGCCGCTTTTAAATCCATAAACACCGCATACACTCTCCCTTTGCATTCCAGTGTTTCCTCCACCATTCTCGCGAAAATCTGCTCCCTCGTCCCTCTTCCCCTTCTGAACCCACCCTGGCGTTCCGGCAGCAGCCCCTTTTGCTTAACTTCCCTATCCATTCTATTTTTCACCATAGTCATCATCAATTTATAACCGGCACTCATAATGGTGATCCCCTAAAGTTTTTAACGTCCGAGGCCTCTCCCCCTTTATGAACCGGGACCACCACCCCCACACGCCACTTTTCCGGCACTTCCTCCTCTCCACTCCACACCTTGTTAATACTCTGCCGCACCTTCTCCCTTCCTTCCTGCGGTAGCTTTTTGAAAGCCTCTGCCTTCAGCCCATCTTCCCCCGCTGCCTTTCCTAGTTTTAACTGTGCCAGGGCCACCTCCACCTCTTTTCGGGAAAAATTTCTAACTATTGTCTCATACAATCGGCTTTAACTTGCTTGTTATTGCGATTCCGCTGTAGTTGGTAATTTTAAAATCATATTTTTTAAATAAGGAATATATGCAAACATGTAAGTATGACAGTTTCCTTCACCATACCCTCAATAAACCAAGCAAATAACCGATTTATAAGTAATGTTAAGACTATATATTAATTCTTTCACTACATACAACTATATTGGCTTTATACACGCATCTCAAATCTTACACTCTATTACTATGTTATCATTCCACTATCTCTCCTTTGCTATCCCCCAAGCCCTTCTAGCCTATGCTTGCACCCACTCAAAATGCTTCCTAAACATACCTTTACGTTCAAAACAAGATCTTAAATACTTATAACAATACATCTCTAAATTTTATTAGTCTGAAAATGTAATTTGTTATGATTTTATAAGTAAGAAAAATTGGCGAAAATGTAATTTATCATACTATTTCTTTGACTGTGTATAATAATACAAGCAAATAAGGTATTTATATGTTATTTTGAAGATAAAATATTAAGGAATTATAAATACTTCTCAAAATTTGATTAATCTAAACATTTTATTAATTGAGTGAACATTTGTTTTATTATGATTTTTTAAATTGTTTTATTAATTTTTTAAATAAGGCATATTGGCAGAAACGTATGTTATCTTACAATTTCCATACCTTAATAATGCAAGCAAATACACAAATTATACCTCATTAAGAGGCCAATCCATTGAGGTATTATAAGTATATATTGAAATTTTTAAATATGTAAATGTGAATTAGTACGTAAATGTTCTCTGCATAATGTAAGTACATTTCTATGGAGAATGTCATAATAAAAACGGGTAAGACCCTCAAATAACCAAGAGTAGGGCATGCAACGTAACCTTTTATAAATGTTAAAAGAGAACACGGATTAGTCCACTTCCACGTTTGCCGTGTCTTGTAACATTTTATGCGGACCGTAATACACGCCGTATTTTCCTGAGGTAGATAATACATCGCGTCGTATAATTTACGGGCGCGCCCGCAGGATATAAAGCCCCTTACATTTTTTCGCTACTTACTACAACCCCTCCAGAGCAACAATCTAATTGCATAATTACGGCCTATCTTGTTATCCGTGTGGTGCAGACATGTGCGCGCCTACCACCGAGCGTTCCGATAATAAAACCAATCACTTTTTACATTGTGCATGCCTAAATCAATTTGCGCCCGTGAATAGGGGTTAGTTAACGTAGGCGGGTGCGTTGTAGCGGGCTGATTACAACTTATCACCAACCAACCGGGAACGCGCGAGGTAAATCCCCAGGGGATTGGAATTTATTGTAATAAATTAGTGCTGTAAAGTTGGTTTAATTTTGGCACGTGGGTGATATGTTAGGTAGCTATAGTGTTCGTTTTTATTTGAATCATAGGCAGCAATGGTTTACTAATAATTTGGGATGTTGTACTAGAAAGTTATATGAAACTAATTAATAAAATAAGACGTTACTTTCATGTTTTACATAAAACTATTTTTTAATTTTAGTTTCAAACATTATTAAAGTTTTACTTTTGGTCTAGTCCACGCTTTTAAACTGTTCATAACCTGTAAGATATTTTATGAAAATGTGTTTGTTCTATTCAGCTTCATACAAAGTACTATACACGTATATATAGAACTGATATCACAGAAAAGAATAAACAAATAACGCTCGATGCAGAGAGCCCATTAACTTCAATATTTTATTCAGCAATTTCACAAGGAGCCCGTAAAAACAAGAGAAGCGTGCACTTTTACTGCGAATATTTTTATGTTAAGTTATTGAAACTTTTACGGCGCATCCGCGTCCATATGTCGACGACATTCGCATTCGCAGAAACTAAGCGAATTATAATAACAAATTCAGCCAAATGACGCGTTACAAATGAAACTTGCAAATTGCATTGTTCGTCGCACACTTTTAGGGCTGCAACATTTTACATTGAACCGAGTTTTTACAGCTACCCACAATAGGAGGAATACGATTGATTGTCGCTGACAAGTAGTCTATTTTATGTGCCTGCTTTCTACTGCAGTATAAAACTTGACTGACAATATTTTAGTGAACTATTTGCAGCAACAGCTGCATTTAGTGGTTTTAAAAATAAACCAGATTATGATTCAAGGGGTGTGGTATTATTCCTATTCATAAATTGTCTGTGGTATCGGTTATAAGTATGTATAATGTTATCTACCGTTTGTTACATTTTAAATTTCACAGCAATAATGTCTACAGTTATTACAATCCAATATCGCTAATATTTATTGTTTAAAGAAAAGCAGTTCAATCCAAATTTTGGTCATTAAAAGTCTAAAACGGCGCATTTATTTTCTTGCATTAATTAAATTGTAGCATCAAAACTAGCATGTTTTTTGATCAAATTTGATGTTTGAAGACAAAAAATTATATACGACTTCTTCGGCTGCATAGCCTCTTTCTTATTTTGTAGAATTAAAGGATCTACAATCGTTATAACGTGCTGTAGCTTTTTCGGATAAATAACAATCGCTATAACTACTACAATCTATTTTCCCTACGTCTTGAAAGAAAAATCTTTCAATTTTCCACATTCTACATACCTGGTTCTACCACCCTTGTAGCGACAGCTAATCGAATGTAATGGACGCAATTTTTTCCTTGCATTATTATAGAGGCTGTCTTAAAGTTGCACGAAACTATTTTAAGGATGTATTCTATAGCACCAAATAAACAAAAAAGGTCTGTACATATATATGCCAGCGATATAGCGACACGAACAATTTCTGCAAATAGAAGTCGCCGTGTAATATGTGCACGAGACCCTTATACATATAATTGCGATAAAAAAGAAAGAGATGAAAAAGTCAGTCAGTGCATTTTGTGTGAACGAAATCATTCCGTCAACTATGAAGGATGTTGCGCATATAAAGAAAATCAAGAACGGAGATTTCTCCCTCTGAGATCCATGCGCAATAAAAATATCATACATCCAGAAAATGTAACAGCTCGTACAGTGCGTGAAAACATCTCATACAAATTGCAAAAAATAATTGTCAACGATCAAATAAACAACTACAAAAGCCTAATAGATGAACACCATGCTCAATCTGTTAAACTGTCGTTTAAGAAATGAATGAATGGTCAGTACTCTCTAAATAGCACTCTGGAACGCCAATGGACTTGATTATCAGGTAAGAAGATTTCTATTAGACAAAATATAGACAACATACTGACTTCAGAAATACTCTTTATCACAAAAAACTAAGACCTTTATTTGGCATATCAGCCCAACCCTTCCCTTTACAAATTCCAGCCGCAAAAAAAACAATACTTTCACAGAAAGAACTAAAAATAAAATAAAAAAAGAATACAATTTAACATTTTCTATCCACTAAAATAAACTAAATCCCCTCTGCCCTCGCCAATTTCCTTTCCCACGTCAGCCTCCTGCAGATTTTCACGCCTTTCCCATCCTCTCCTAACCATTCGTTCAGCTTTCTGCACTCTCCCACCCACTCTGCTTTCACTCCCTCACATTCTTTGCTAAGATGCCACCACGTGTCACTCCCCTTCCTACACAGCGCACACGCGGTGTACCGCAGCCCCATCCACACTTTTCTTCCTCGCTCTTCTGACCCACACCTCGCTCTTGCCATGCATACTTTGTCCTCTCTGATCCACTCTCCCCTGGTTAAGTAGCTCGGGAGTTTCCCCTGCACTTGCCATTCTACGTAACCAGGGTTGTATGAGCTCTCAGCCATTCTTACTTGCCTTTCTTGCCACTCAATATCCCTCAGTCTCTCCCTTATCTCAGTTCCTAGGCTACCCCTTTCTCACAGCTTCTCCTCCACCCACACCTCAGACATACCCACTCTTTCAAACATCCTTTCTCTATTCTTCCTCCATTTACTCTCTGTTCTACTCTTACACCTCATCCATACCTCCCGTACCAGTCTTTCCTCGCCCAAATCCTGCAATCTTTCCTCAAACTTCACAACCCTCACACACGACTCCCACCACATACTCATACGACTTGTCTCCTGCAACAGCACTGCCCTCGGTGTCGACCTTTCGGGCCCTAGCAGATTCTTCAGAAACCAACCTTGCTCCCTTTCTATTACCTCCCATTCACGCAATCCCCACACTTCCACTCCATACAACAATATAGGTTTTACACACGCATCCCAGATCTTGTGCGCCATTACGAGGTTACCACCCCACAAGCTCCCCCATTTTCTGCACGCAATCCCCCGAGCCATTCTTGCTTTCGCCTGCATACACTCCACATGCATCCTAAGCCCTCCTCCACAGTCAAACCAAAAGCCCAAATATTTAAAGCCATTCACTCTCTCAATCAGCCTTTCCTTCCATTTCAGCCCTTCGCCCTTACCCCTCCTGCCCCTATTCCTAAACAACATCCATTTGGTCTTTTGCACATTCACCACTAGCCCCCTTTTATCCAAGTACCTACCCATTCTTTCCAACATCTCTTCCACTCTCTTGGCCACCAGCACCACGTCGTCTGCATACGCCAACATCCACACCTTGGATCTACCCACCACGACCCCTCCTGCCTGTCCTCTTCTCAGCACCTCTTCCAACTTGCTCGTGTACAGATTAAACAGGAGGAGGCTCAGCGGGCACCCCTGCCTTACTCCCACATTCCCCTAAATTTCTCATATATTTCTCCATTCACTCTTGCTTTCGCCCATGTCTCTTTATACATCCTTTTCATCCACTCCACTCCTTCCTCTTCCATACCCAATCTATCCATACATTCCACCAGTTTCCCCCTAGGAACTGAGTCATACGCCGCTTTTAAATCCACAAACACCCTATCTATTCTATTTTTCACCATAGTCATCATCAATTTATAACCGGCACTCATAATGGTGATCCCCTATAGTTTTTAACGTTCGAGGCCTCTCCCCCTTTATGAACCGGGACCACCACCCCCACACGCCACTTTTCCGGCACTTCCTCCTCTCCACTCCACACCTTGTTAATACTCTGCCGCACCTTCTCCCTTCCTTCCTCCGGTAGCTTTTTGAAAGCATCTGCCTTCAGCCCATCTTCCCCTGTGCCAGGGCCACCTCCACCTCCTCCCGGGTAAACGCCTCCCTTCGCACCACCTGTCTCGCACTCGAACTGCCCAGCTCCACCTCAGACCCCGCCATCTGTTTACAACTCCTCTCCCACTCTGCTAGCTCTATGTTCACTTTGCCCTGATTCACCCTTCCCTTTAAGATCTCCCACATCCGTTTCTCCACTACACACTCCCTAAACCTCTTTTCAACTTTCTGCAACTCTATGCACGTACTCTCGAACTCCCTTTTCGCCTGATTAACCCTTTCGACTGCACATCTCCAATTCACCATTTCTCTCCGCCACCTCGTCTTCTTTATCTTACACCCCTCGTCGAACCAACATTCCCTCTGGCCTCCACTCTTCTTCCTCACCACCAACGCAGCCGTTATCACTCTCTCCAACTGGTGCATCGACTGTACCTCCTCCCACTTCACGCCCATTAGGTTTCTCTCATACACCGCAATTTCTACTTCGCTCCATCCAAACCCTTGCTGCCCCTTTTTCTTCACCGTCTTCCAACCTTTTATCCTTCTGAAGACAACCTACACCGGCACTTGGTCCGCCGATTCCGTCGAAGACTCTCTGATCCATTGTCCCACTGACTTCCTCACTCCTAACAAGATTCCTCCTTTGGCTCTCCTCATCCTCGCTTCTTTCGTTGCACCTTGCATCACCCAGTCCCACCCTGTCGGCATGCAGATTGCTACCTGCCTCCACTCCTCTTCTGTCATCCACGTCTCCAGTAGCCCCACTATGTCCTTTGATATGAACCACTTCTCCAGTTCCTTTCCCCACACTCCCCCTAGCATTTTTCCTTAGCCCCGCAACGTTCCAAAAACCCACCCTGCACTTGCCCCACTCATACTCCCGCCTCGTCGACCTCTCCCCCTTCACAAGTAGACATCCAGATGACACTGCCTCTGGAGGATCCACCATAAGCATACAAAACGTACATACATCATTTTCCGTGAATTTAGTTATAACTATATATAAGGGGTTAAGCTTTAAAGATACCGCTAATTCCCCACTCAATCGTGTTTTGCTACCCTCTTGTATATAGTCCTCATTGAATTTATACCTCATATATACCGATTTTTTAATTAACGTAGCCTGATTAGTATGTTTACGTTTTTGATATCGAATAGGAAATGTATTGTTGTACCGTACACATTTTATTTCATATAAGTATGTTATTTGACATGAATATGGTCATTGTAATTTCTCGGTGTCCCCGGAAGATGAAAGTAGAAGAAACCTCTAGTATGTTCCGTGAGAGAGCAGTTCGAACGAAATAGTGTGCACTTGCTGTCCAAACTGCCATATGGCCAAAAAAAAAACCTTTATTTGGCGTAACCATTGCAGGAAAAACTCAACATAATCTGGAATACAATTGAATTATAACCATAAGTCTAGGGCTAAATTGGCTATAGCCCTGGGGTGTAAGCGTAGAGCGCAATTTAATTCAAAAAATATCTTATGAAGCGAGGCAAAATATTTTTAGTAGCCCACTGACGCCGTCCTAGGTGTCTTAGGGCGTCCCTTATCTCCACCCTCGCTAATTCCCTCTCCTATGGTAGCATTTTGTAGAACGCCTTTCTCATCCTCTGCAAACCATTCGCTCACCTTTCTGCCCGATCTGCTATCCCTCTCTCAAATTCGTTGCCGCGGTGTCACCATGTGTCACACCCCTTACTGCACAATGCACGCGTGTTGTATCATTGCCCCATCCATACTTTCCTTCCTCTCTCTTTCGAACCTCATCGCGCTCTTACCATACACACTTTATACTCCCAGACCCAACCACCTCTGGTTATATAACACGACGGGGATCCCTAGGGTTCCATAGGATTGCAATCATACATTATCAAAATGAAATTTATCAGTCAGACTTCCTACTAGCCACAAATATCTCTATTGAGGAAATTAATAGAAACATTACGTTGTCAGCCATCGTCTGCCCACCAAAGCACACAATTAAATGTTCAACGGTCTACGAAATATTAGGGCAGAAGGTTCGTTGCTGGTTGCAGATTACAATGTCAAGCATAAACAGTGGCGATCATGACTAAACACAACCAGAGGGAGGGAGCTATACAAGATTGCTATAAAGTTGGGGCTGCAGCACAAGGGTAACAGGAGAACCTACTTATTGGACGACCGACAGACGTGAGATCCTAGATCTCATTGACTTCTGCATTATAAAAAAGATTTCCAGTAATTGTTTAAAGGCAGAGTCATGTTTAGATCTATCTTCCGACTACTCACCCATCATCATACCATACAGTACCCAAGTACTGAAAACCTGAAAGGCTGCTTCACTCCATAACCGCAAAAAGATCTGGGACCACTTTTGCGAATTAGTTGTATACAACCTGGATTGTAATTTAGCGTTAGAAACAAAATATGACATCACGGAAGCAGTAAAATTATTTAACAAAACTATACAAAAGGCAGCATGTATCATAACCTCAGCAAGTCCGAGAGTAAGGAAAAAATCGCTGAGAAAAGGAATTTGAGAAGGATATGGCAGAAAAGAAGATTACCAGACAATAAAGCCAGACTCAACAAACCTACTAAAAACCAAATAAATACTACCTAGAGCAGCTATCACCGGATATTGACCAGTCCTAATTAAGGAAAAAATCGCTGAGAAAAGGAATTTGAGAAGGATATGGCAGAAAAAAAGATTACTAGACAATAAAGTCAGACTCAACAAACCTACTAAAAACCAAATAAATACTACCTAGAGCAGCTATCAGCCACTGAATTCACCGAAAATTCTCTTAATAAGATTAACCAACCGCAGATCTTCAACCCTCCAATAAGAACCGCAAATAGAAACTGGGCCAACAACAATGAAGAAAAAGCTGCAGCTTTCCCCCACACATTGCTAAAAGTTTTTCAACCCTCCCTGCTCCTTTAAAAACTGGGTAAAGCAAACCCAAGTGATTGAGATTAAAAAGAACATAAATACAAAATAAAGTAAATCCCAAAAAGGCACCTATATATGATCTAATTACAGCACGAATTTAAAAAATAACTATCAAAACAATCAACGAGATTCTTAACAATTTATAACAATGTCATATCTTAATCTGGATTCCAGACCAGTGGAATGTGTCTCAGTAGTTAGGACGTATATATAAACCTGAACAAAAACTGGAAGAAACAGCATGCTATCCTCCAATTAGCCTGTTTCGTATCCTCTCTAAACTATTTGAATAGGTACTATTAAACACATTGCAACAAATAGTTATTGAAAATAAAAAGAGAGCAACATGTAACGATTGAACAAATCCATAGAGTTGTAGACACTACAAAATAAAAAAATATTGCTCTGCTGCTTTTCTTGATGTAGGTCAAGCTTTCGATAAAGTTTATCATAAAAGATTACTCTTTAAATTAAAAAGAGATATGGTAAACCATATCTATGCCATACTAATATCCTACCTCAGTGACAGATACTATCAGATCAAATAAAAAGACGCTTGCCCTGAATAAGACATCATCTTCTTCAATTAAATCTCGGATGATCTCATCAAATTTTCTTCTCATCTATTATGTTGCCGATGTTCGGTGAGAGTTGGAATTTAATATCTGCTGTGCTCTTCGTAGGAATTGATACCAATTAGTCGGATATTCAACTAACTTCGACAATACAGGAATAATTATTGAATTCACTCTTTCTCTTTGTCCATTAACTCGTAGTAATCCTGTTGTAATGATGATATTTTGAGGCCATAGTGTTCTGTTCTTTAACTGTGAATACAGTTCCTTGATCAGAAATTATATTAACAGACCTGCCGAATATTGGTCTTTATTTTCTGATTTACTTATCCTTTCTCTTACGGTAGTTGTTTTCACTAGGTAGAAAAAAACATATTGTGTAAAGCCATCAGCAACTGCAAATATATTGTAATTGCCCATGAACTCGCACGCGCAGCTTCATCTCGGGCCTATCTCGGCCTTCAACCGGCGATACTATCCCCGGCCCTGAACCGGCGATACTATCCTCGGTCCTGAACCGGCGATACCATTCCAGGCCAAATAATGCATATACCTCATAAACGGGCATGTTTTAAAGCCTAACCATACCATATGTCGAAGCCATGCAAGAACTTGCAATAAAATTAATATCTGGCTCGAATACAGTACTCTCGAGAGACGTGCACAAAACGTCTCTCGAGAGTCTTACACCAATAAACTAGTGAAAATAACCTATCCGTTCCAAGAAACTTGGAACTTATTACCATCTTTGGTTCTGGGAATCGGAATGCTTTTTTTAAAAATTCTGATGAGGGTAGTATTCTTCCTTTTTTATTACATGTCTGAAAGCTCGATACTCTTCTTTAAAAATTGGCACATTTATTTCCAAACCATATTGTTTTTCTCCAATTTTTAATAGCATCCCGTTCATTCTTTTGGCGGGATTGTGAAATCATTTCAATATGGGAGAATGTATCTTCACTGATTAATTCTTTCAAAATATGGTTAATATATCTTTGAAACACAGGTGATGCATTATACAAAACCAACAGCATTTTTATGAATTGATGATGGCTCTTATGCATCACAAATGTGTATTTTCGACTTTAGTGCTTTCTAGGGCTTTAGTGACTGTCATATGAAAGAAATCATCCATCAGATCTACTGGAAACTTTGGCACATTGTAATTCATCAAGCTGGTCTTCAATTATAGGTAGAGGATGCCTATCTTTGACAATTACCTTCTTTAAACTTCTATAATCGATCTATTAAATTCTATAATCGATGTCTTAAACTTCTATAATCGATGTAAATTCTGGGTGAGCCATCCTACGACTTTCTCGAATTTCAAGAATTTTAATGATTTGTTCATCAACTATATTACGCTTTGTGAAAGGCAAACGCCTTGGCTGACTACTTATTGATTCGTCATCTTTTTCAATTATCTGTATTTCCAGACTTTCTTCACAAGCAATAATAGTTTTTATTGCCATTGTGTAGTTCGGAACCATGTACATATTAGTATTACAATTATCTCCATCAACGATAACTATTTATTAAGAAAAACTAGAATTTTCAAAACTATTTCATGTTAAATCTGTATTATAAGTGTTGGCGATATCATTTCATTTGTTCGTACTGATACTACATTCACCTTACCACCAATGTCTATTAATGCACCTTGGACGTTAAGAAATAGGCGAGATCCCGTAAGAAAAATGCAACAATCATCTTCTTCTTTCTCTAAAATCAAGAAAGTCAAATCACCAAACCTCACCCAGTCGAATTGCCGAGCTGCATTTAGAAACTATGGATCCAATGGGTAAGAATGACGGGATGGAATGTGTTAAATGGATGTAATGGATGTACTCGGAAAGGGAAGATAACATTCGGCGATCAAGGACGAGTTGTTAATGTTCAAGGGGAGCAGTTTCGAAGTCGAGAAACTATTGGGCAATCACTATAACACTATAACGAGTGCGGGATAGAATCTTGCTATATCCCTGGTGAAAAATAGCTTGGGAGAAGTGGACAGAAAACGGATGTTTCCCGAAAGACAGGGTGGGTTTAGAAAGGGAAGAGCAACAAGGGAGTAGATTTTCACGCTAGCGCGAATAGTGGAGGAAGTCTTGGAATATGTGAAGTAGCAGATACGGGGGAAACCCACGGGCTACATAGCCATGTTAGGATTGAGCAGAAAGAAGAACGTATACATGACAAAAGAAAGTGTGGATGGGGCAAAGGTACACCGCGTGTGTACTGTGAAATAAAAAAAAGAACGGGAGTGACACGTAGTGACATCTGAGCAACCATTGTGAGGCCTGTAAAAGAAGAGTGAAGAATTACAGAAAGGAAAGTTAACGGCTAAGAGAGGACGGGTTTGGCGTGCTGCAGAAGATTGTCATGGGAGAGGAATTGGGTGAGCGACCGAAGACCGTTTTTGTTGTTGGAATTGTTTCCTGCTTTTTGTGCTGAGTTGAGTATGCCAAATAATGGTTGTTTTCTTTGTTAGACCATATTAACGGGATCGGTACCCGGCGCATGCACCAATATCATGCGTTTAGGGGTGAGCTTGACACCGCTTACTATTTAATATGAAAATTTAGCTAGCCGCAAGAGTTATCTTAATATCCTTAAAATATAATTATATAACCTAGCATTGCCGTAGAGATACCAACCCTCGACACATAGTTTGTCTGCAACACGAGTATTTTTGTGTAACTGGAGCATGGTAGGAACGCGACAAATTGGGATACCATATTTGAAATAAAAAATAAGCAAAACTTCCGGCTTTATAGAACTTCAACGTACGGACTTTTCCAACCAGAAAATAAGGTCAGTAAGTTTAATCACGCGATATTGACCTTATCTTCGTGGAAAACTTCTAAAGAAATTGTGATAATTTGTTATTGATATTGTTATTTTTAAATCTGCCATGATATCCCCAAGCTTGGGACGAGAAAGGAGGATGATTCGGGGAACACCTTGCCAAAATCCGAGGTTCATCTGGCCCTCATCTGGCATAACTAAATCTCAATTGTTGTTAGCTTTAGATCTAGAATAGAGCTAGAGCCAATAACTACTTCTACTTCTACTTCTTGTGTAAACTCCGATCAATAAACAAATGCTGCCTTTATAGAAAGAAGAGAAAATAACCACAAGGAAACAACTGAATAATGACTATTAAAACAATATATAATGGTTAGCTGTTTTTTTTATAGATTTATCGATTTTAAACTATTACACTCCTTAATTATTCATTGTATGGTAACATGCATTTCTATACATTCCTATTTCTTGTAATGTAGTTTATTAAGGTGTGAAATTCCAGCATTTTACAAACTCACATCGTATAGTTCGGAGTGAATTTGATAATTAAAAGAACGTATATAAGAAGGTTTGTAGTATAACACAAATTAATATATTTAAAAAGGTGATAAAACGTGTAAATGTGCTCGTGATGAGACATGGATTTTGCCTAATGATCAGGACGAGACGATCAACACCTCCACGTATTAGGACACTGAGATTTAAATAAAAATATGTTAGTACTTTTAGCGATGACTGATTTGTGATCAAATAATTCTAATAAACAACCTTATATAACAATCTAATTTCGCAAGCAGGTAAAGAAAGCCATTTAAATGTAATTGGGAATCAGCACAACTGAAGAACATTCTTCCCTCTTCCCATTCCGGTTGAAAATTGTCAATTATCAAGCCAATTTCGTTGTTACACCGCTTCCTCATTCCAAACTTATTATTAAAATCCGTTTTCAGCATCACAAAACAGATCCTCACCAGTGCGTTGCGTAAATTCTAACGACTTGGGAAAACGCGCGTGGCGAATGCGAAAATAAGAGGCACAATCTCATTAAAAAGCAATCGCAGTAAGTATGTAAACAGCTCTCCCGCTCAAGAGACTGCCCTCCCGCGGGAGATACTGGTCTGCATTCTCAAACGGTTTTGTCTTATTTAGCGAGGCCCATCAAACTTTCGCAATTTCGAAATGCAACCGGCACCACGTCCCGCCACTTTCCCAGCCCGTTCTTATCGCGATCCGCGTGCGGGAAACGCGTCGGCCCACAAAATCGCGCCGCGCCCGCAATTTAATGAGGCCCTTTACAATTTAAGTTAGTTTCACTCGTATCCAACTTAAATTCCTTCCCATTGCACTCGGCGACGCTCGCTCCGTATTATACATGTAAATGTAAATTGCCACGTGCACATACAGGCCACGGGCTCGAGAGCGTCGCGTTTTACATTGCAATTAGCAAGTTTTTAATCAGTTTCAACAATTTTGGAGCAATGAATTTTAGAGAAGACTTACTCGAGATTCTTCAACGTAATTGGATCCGTGGTTTAACACATTAACGCATCTACTAATTAGTACACAGTTGAGATTCTGAGGTACATATTTATAATAATATATAATATATAATTATAATATTTTTTACATTTCTAAAAGGAATACTACAATTCTTTTGAATAAACTAAAACAATGTATGTGAAATTCTGGCAAAAAAATGGAGTAATAGCAATATAAATCAATCAACATTCGTAATTGCATCTTCGTAAAATATATTATTTTATATAAAAACAATAATTATACAGTTTAATTAATAAAACTATATATGAGTTTTAAACATAGTATAGTAGTTGTTAAATTCTGACAATTATTACTTGAGTTATAGCAATTTAAATCAACTACACCCAAAATATTTGTGCATCTTTCAAAATGCGTCAAAAATGTATTTTGAATCAAACCAAAATTTTTAAATTGTAACTAAATGCCAAACATGTCGATTAGTGATCCAGGCTAACAACGACTAAGGCTAGCGAACTATGGAGAGCTCTCCGTGAAACAGGATGCAACTTTCATTCCACTCGGAAGGCCTAACGATCTTAAGAAAATTACTAATTTGCTAGACTTAATTTCAAGGAAGGTTTCACCCAATTTTATCGAATTGGAAGAACATTTTGACCTAAATTCTGACGTTTCGTTATTCTCTAATTTATAATAATAATAATAAAACATTGTGTTTCTACAGATCCGAATGGATCCTATTACAGACCAAATTAAGGTTTTATCTTAGAACATAATCATAATCAAAGTGAAAAGAAATAAGGATACTAATTGTAGATAAAGATGAGTAATGATGTAATGTACAAATAAAATTAGTCATTGTCAAATAACGACACTAGACACTTGCACATTAGGTGGATGAATTTTTTTCTTACCGCGTTGGTGTGTGCTCGAGGGAATGAATCGCGAGAGTGATGTCGACCTACAGTCCTCGGCACCTAATGGGTACCTTAGCAAGAAGTTCAAGAAAATCATACATGTTGCTAAGTCCGTTAAGAACTGATGACCTGGTGATGTTCTCTTGTCTGAGAGAGGTTATATGTTTCGACCCTAGAGCTCATCTCGGGCGGTGCCTTGTAATGGATAGACGTCATCAACTCTTAGCGACATGTAAACTCAGAAATCTGCCTTGAATTTTCTCTAGCTAACGTGGTTATGTTGTATACAACAGGGACTAGATCAACGACGCACATTCTAATTTTCTAAGCACGAAGGCTGAATATAGAATTTTTAATAGGTCGATGTCAATGATATGTTTGGAGCGTACTGCAGCTGAACATAATAGGTCAATGTGCTCCGAGAAAATTGTGGGTCAAAAGTGACTAACACACAGGTTTTGTTTCAAAATTTCAACATCTCTTTGCGATCTGATACAGGAGAAACGTGATAAGATCAGCAAAAAAATGGGGAAGACATCCAAATGATGACTATTTACTTAATAGGATCTGAAGATCAATAGAGTAGAATGTGTAAGAGCGGTCTGTGTACATAATATCAACTTGTCAATATGTTCAGCTAACGTCATGATTTTCTCGAACAGAGGTCGCTTAAATACGTCCACTTGACGTCATTTACACATAAGAAAACTCATTTTAAGTTGGTATATGTAATTGACGTTTTTCATCGTAATTAATTGGCTTTTTGTATTACGTTGAGGGATTAGTCTATGAGAAACCATAATCATATATATATGTATGTAAAACTATTTTTGTGACGTAAAAATGACGTAAAAACGGCTGCTTTTTCCCTCAGGAAACCAGGGGTGTAGTATTTGGCAATAGACATAAACCCATAATGAAGTTAGATATATACCATTTAATATGGCTAAAGTCAGAAACAGAGTCATAGAGATATCTTTGAAGTATTTTTGCAGCGATAGAATAAATATTGGCCTATAATTGGTTTTAGTCCTATTGTTACCCTTTTTAAGAACAGGACAGATACTACCCTTTCATAGTGTCGAAACGTAGAGGTTGATTTCGCAAGGTTAATTATGTCAGTTAATGGTTGAGCTGGAGAGAAATAGCAATCTTTGATGAGGAAGCTTGGGAAGAGATGGTCTCCAGAGGTAAATTTGATTGGTACACTAGCCATGAGTTTTTTAGTTCAGACCTAGGATGGAATACTAGCATTTCTGACGTGATTTTGGGATGTATTACATTTAGTAGCAAAGACTGAAACAATTTCCCGAGGTGTTTCAAAATCTCGTGAGTCATCATGCATGAGTCAAGGAATTGGGACTATCTTTCTTGGTGTTCTTAAAATTCGAGAGTTACTGATGCTTGATATTTTGATTAACCACCTCAAATTCGTTGCGACAATAATCAATTAGTATCAAGCGTCATTTCCGCCTTAAGGAATCTTTTTGAGAATGTTTGCGTTTATTTCATTTGTAAGTCTTGGTGAATATAGATTATTTGATTTTCTGGGTGGGACGTATAGATTTAGAATATTAGTGAGTACTGTATAAAAACGAGGGGCCAGAACACCAGGCCGGGAATGAAGGCCAAAGATGATTGTTAACTACCACTCGAAACGGCAACTCAAAGACGCCATTATTGTGCATCTTAAAGGGATGAACTAACTCATCACTAGGAAAGAAGACACCGCTGCCTTATCTATGGTAGCAGGCAAGGAGCAATTAGCGTGTGAATATTTAGGCCGATGTATACAGATACCCAGGCGGTCACAGTGACGACCTCGATGGGAAGGTAGGGGTGGGCCTCGTGCACTACCCAGGCTTCATTCGCACGCAAGATAAGAAGAAGTTCTACCGGTGACGGGGATCAGAACACCAGGCAGTTTAATGTAGAGGAGCAGACAGAATGTCGCAATGCCGGCGGTGTGGAAAAGCAGGGTATTACGCAAAAAGTGAACACCCAAAACCTCATCTGCGACAAGGAGGGATAGTGGTGATGTACGCAAACCAGAGAATAGCCATCTAGGAGACTACAGGACAGTCACCATTAAGCTTCGCCTGCTCCAAATTCATTTTAACCGGTGCCGGGTGGCCCACGAGAGAGGGGAGGGGGCAACACGGCCGTTGCAGCTAGCGAGCCTAATAGGGCAAGAGTTAAAGAACGGTATAGCTCATGGCCGAGGACCAAGGGGCCGCGATATCGACAGTGCGATGCATCCGGAGGAGGTTGGTGGAAAGAAGAGAGGGCTACATGGCGGTGCTTGTAGACCTGACACTTATAATCGTATTCCCCAATGGTGGGACTGTAGTCTTGAACCGCTGTCTTGCCAGGATCCAGGCTAACCAGAAGAAGCCCGGAAGTGCGTTTACAGACTTCGTGGCGGTGGCATTACTCATTATCCTCAATAACAGCTCCCCCACCTTTATCAGGGGCCATTACCAGGGCATCCTGAATCCGGCCCTGTGCAGCCCCACAATGGTCCGCCAGGATAGGGAGTGGAATGTGCTCAGCATGGATACTCATCATCTCTATTTGACTCTCCATACTTCACGATGTCAAAGGCACAGAACAGAACCGTCGGGGCCGGACGGAGTACCTTCAGAAGCTGTAAAGCTGGCGGTAGAACAGTCTCCAAAATTACTCTTGGCATTGAAGAACAACACACTTAGCCGGAGAGACTTTCCTGCGAGATGGAAAACAGCAAGGCTGGTCCTAATCCCTAAGCCAGCCAAACCTTTAGATAGCCCGTCGACATACAGACTGTATGCCGGTGGAAAAAGTCCTGGTCTTGGGGAGGATCGCTCAGCATATCAGTCTGACTGTCCGACCACCAATATGGATTTAAGCTGGGCAGATCCACCATGTTAACTCTGGACGAAGTCATGGACGTTGTACACTACATGGAAGAGATTGTGGAGGAGGAGCCAGTTATGCGCGATCGATGTGCGTATTGTATTTATGGGCGAGAGAAGGCCCAAGAACCTCGTCTTCAAGTGTGGCGTTTCACAGGGGTCTGCGCTAGAACTCCCTGTGGAACGTCTTGTACGATGCCATCCTTCGGATCATTCTGCCCTTATGCGCTTGATTGATGGGTTATGCCTACTATGTGGAACTAGTTACAACTGGCGTCAACGAGAAGCAAGCCTATGGGAGCTGCGATGCTTGTTCGAAGAAAACATGCTCAGAAGTCAGCTTCCGCAACATGGGGGTTATCATAGACCAGCCCTTGACCTTCCGCAACAGCATAGAGCTGTCACTCGCGAGGGCAGCCAAAATGCACCGTGGCGCTGGCGGCGATTATGCCAACCCGGGGAGAAGGGCAACTAAAGCAGGTTATACTGGCAAGGGTAGCACCAAGCAACTGTTGGTCAATAGTAGCAAGGGGCTACCAGACGGTATTCAGGGAAACTATCCTGGTCATCGCTGGCATACCTTACATCAAGCTACTGCCACAGAAGGGCTGAGCACCATGGCCGCTAGAGACCAAACATTATCGAGATGGCAGTGTGACTAGCACAACCTAGAGGTCTAATGAAGCAGACGGCTCATCCGCCAGGGGGTAACAAACAGATATCTACTTTGCAGCCTTTTATCTTTTTACTTTCTTGAATTTTTTGCTGATGACTAGTGTTTCTTCGGAAGAGACGAAAGCGCAGAAGGCACAGATCTCTCATCCGGAAGGCAATAGTGACCGATTTCCGGGCTGGAGGTAGAACAAGGGTTATGATTTAGAGGATATTGCTCGATAGGAGCTGAGTCCTACACTAGATGTCGAGAATTACCGGGTGTGCATTAAGCATTTCCCCCATAGCAAAAAAGGACCATGGGATACCTGATGGGCAAGTTATAGAACAATATCCAGAATTTTATTATGTGAATTATGTATAGTATTACGTTGCTTTCCTTTAATAGTATTTAGGAAGTTCGGTAATAATTTCTCTTTTACAGAATTATCCAAGATTACGATAGGAATATTGAAGTCGCCAACAATTAAATAAATTGTATCTACTAGGAGCGTCTCTAGAATGGATATGAATAAAGATCGCTACCCTGAACATTAAGACCCTTTCAGCCTAATCAGATACGTTCAGATCATACGTCTTAGAAAACAAACCAACTTTCTGGAAAAATCTTCCTACAAACTTTTCGAGAAGTTGTTACTCAATGAGCCATATTAATTAAGAATAACAACCTAATTCCAGATCTCTAGGTAGACTGCTGACTGCAACACTCCACTATTCACCAAGTACATCAGATAGTGAACAACGCTCGGCTGTCTTTCTGGGCGTTGTATAAGCAGTTGACAAAGTCTGCCTTGCTATAAACTGAATAAGATTCTCCCGAAACAGTAAGTTGCAATTTCGACATCTTACACCACTGACATACTATTCCGAATCATCAGGAAAGTAAGTATGCCGACCTAACAGAAATTCTTGCCGGTGTGTTGAAGGTAGTGTATTAGGACGCTATTGCCAAGTAGATCTAAATGCAGCGAATGCAATAGAAAAACTGCAAAGAGCTTGTAACAAAATAGTTGATTGAACTAATAACTATTAAACTTAACGACTATAAACCAAGTCATATACATTATGCCAATAAAATAGAGATTGATCCACCTTCTCTCAACATTAATGCCATGACTGTCCTAATCGAGAACTCTGCTAAATATCGTGGTATAACACTGGGCGAGGAGATGCGATGGAGAGAACATCTTAAGAAGAAAGGAACATAACTGGACAATAAATACAAATAGCACAATTGGCTACTAGATAAGAACTCTAAGTTGCCAATACAACACAATGTCCTTATCTATAACCAGATACTCATACCATCTGGTTGTATGGTATACCACTCTGGCGACGGACCAGAGAACCAACAAAAGAAAAAATTAAACATTCCAAATCAAAGTTCTGCGTAACATGGTAAGTGCACCATGGTAACTACAATCAATCATGATGTTAGTATTCTACAAGTTGCGGATGAAATTCGAAGATTTACAGTGAAGCACAAAGCCCAGCTTCATCGGCATAATAATATGGAAGCTGTAACTGTTAGACAACCAACATCTAGTCCGCAGGCTGAAGCGAACCAAACCATATGAATTAGTGTAGCCAGTGAAGTGATTAAAAGCAGAGCTCCGTGCGGCAGTGGATGGTGTAGTTTTATGAAATTACCACAACAAAGTTATTGTTTTTTTTCAGTTTTGATATAAAAGAAAAGTACTGCAACTATTTCAAATAACATCAAGTTGGTGAAATTCTGATAATTATAGCGATTCAAATCAAGCAACAACCGAACTATTTGTATATGTAGTTCTGAAAATTTGTACAATTACTATTTCTAAATGTTCGTAAACTAAACATTTATTTATTAATTTTTGAAATTAATAATCTAATAACTGATTAGAATAAAATTAAGCATTTTTGATGAAATTCTGAATAATATAACATAATAATGATACAATATACGAAATGTTTTCGAATATTGTATTATTATTATGCTGTGCAACTTTAAAAACTCGAAACCAATACATTTGTATGAAAACAAAAATTGTAAACCGCAGTTACTAATTCTAACTAATTCTTAAAATAAAGCGTTTTTGAAAATAAAATTGACAATTAACAAGTAATAGCAACTTAAATCAGGCGTTCAAAATATGCGTATGTGCAACTTAAAATATCCGTAAAATATATATTTTTTATTAAAAGAAAATTTTTAATTTCTACTAATAATTGTGCTAATTATTATATCATATAATCCATTTGTGGTGAAATTTATACAATTATAAGTGTAGTTATGACAGTTTCAATATTCGACAGTTTCAATATTCTGTATTAGCTGTTTATATATCATTTTTAATGAAAACATTAAATCTAACATTATTAAAACTAAGCTTTAAATAATTTAAATTAAATCTTCCACCTTAATAATGCACAATTTCAATATTAATAAACGATTTATATTTCATTCCAACGTGACAATCGTTGAATAAATATTCGCTAGCCCTCCACTGCACTACTATAACCCAACAGGGATATTGTTACCTGTCAACCTATTTCCATGCACATTTTAAATGCACAATTTCAGTTTTCAATTAATATTCAAATCGGACGGCGAGACTGCTTGCATTTCAAACATAATATTGATGCTCGCGCTTTCACGACCGCGCGTATGTTTATATTCGCTACGTTTTGAGTAATTAAATTACTTCATTGGGCGTATTTATTTGACTGGAATTAGAGAAGTACCTAGTTCCGTAACGCGTTATTGCTATATTTCGTTATTAACTGCACCGAGTTGAAGCAAATTGTAATGGGCTGCAATTAACTGAACATTCGAAATTCATATTTTATTTAATTGCTGAGTGCATGGCATGGTTTGAGTAATTAAATGATATAAAGCACTAGTTTTCTATTAATACGATACTCTAGAGCAACTATTTGAACGAAATACTGGTATTACTCTATTACTTGTTTTTTGGCCATGAGATTTAGTTTTTGACAGGTCTTGTGTAGTTTTATTGATATTTGACAATATTAATCTAATAGTAATTCAATTGCTTCGATTTTATTGAAAGCTTAACGCAACTGCATAGTTTGTTTTATAAAAAAAGTTTATAAGAGATCCCACCCTTAAAGTTATGCAAATTAACTTAACTTATGGAATAAAATATTTAAAAGGTGCTTTAATAAGAGTAAAATTCAATACAATTACATAATTCGCGATATAAGGGCACTTCTCAATAAAATACATTTAGTTTATTAAGCAACTTATAATACTGTTGATTGAAGTATATTTTTAATTAAATTAATTAATTTGTTCAAAACGAATTTCGATTAGCTCATTGTCAGTCTGCAAATGGTGCTCAGTTTGAGCATTCACTTTAACTTTTTATTGTTTAATTAAATATTATTTCGCGTTTCAAGTTTTTCACTTTGACATTTCATGTTATTTTTCTCGGAAATTTCCTTATGTGACCTAAATCATAATATACATCTCTCATCGCAATCAAATAATCCATTTCAGAATCCGTAATAACAAAATAGGGTTGTCATTTAAAAAAATTATCGATGACGTCATTTCACATTGAAAAACGGTCAACAAAAATTGACACTTTCATTAAAGATTGGCGATTTAAAATTAAAAATCGTCATGTCCGAGCAATTTATGCAAAAATCATATATAATCAATCTTTATTTGGCTATCGACCCATATATGGATCTTTCTGCCTTGTGTACACATTGCATTATGTGTAAGGTATGTACAATACAATAAATACAATAATAAAAATAATATAAATAATGAGGTATTCTAAAACTAATATTATAAAGGAAAATATATTTTAAAATTTAAAAAAAATTTAAATAATTCTGCGTTTGGTTGGTCATTGTCAAAGTACGTTTCGTACAGTGTTTTTTCGGTTTTTTTTTGTGCTTTTGTCATGGCGTTTTATCCAGAATTTGTCCAGTATAGTTCTGTTTGTCTCGTTTTGTTGAAACTTGGTTCTTAGGTGGTCGAGTCTTACATCTATTGGTATTAAGTTCGTGATTCTGTATAAGTCAATATTAGATATGTTATGTAGGTGTATGTTTCTGTGTCATAGTTTTGTGATGAGTCTCATAGATTTTCGTTCTGTTATGTCTGTTGTCTTTTTGCAATTGACTCGTGCATTCTTAAGTATAATCTGTCCATAGTCGATCAAGGGCCTGCAGATGGCTTTATATATTTTGACGCCCGTTTTAATGAATATACCCTTCGTCCGTATGTCAGGCATCTGAAGTGGGTGCGTTTAGTTATTTCTGTCTTTGTAATTTTTAAATGTATGTCGAATTTATGTTTGCTGTCTATTGTCATACCTAGGTATTTAACCGTAGCTGTCGGGTGAACATTGAGTCCATTGGGGGGAATAGTGCCGTATTTTGTGGTTTGTAATAATTAGTTGGCATTTAGTCGGGTTGGGCTCAAGTCTCTTTATGGAACCATGTCAAAGTCTCGTCAGTGAGTGTTTGTAATCCGTTGATGGCGTCATCTAGTTTTTTCTTGTGAGTTATCAGCGCCGTGTAGTCCGCGTATTGTAGTATGTATCGTTATAAGTTCATTTCGTTATCGTCTGTTCTGTAAATGTCATAGCAATAGGTGTTTTAAAGGAGGGGCGATAGTGGGGAGCCGTCTTGAGTGTTCGTTGTTTGTGCGGATGTGGAGTTGTCTGTTGGATAGGAAACTAATGGTTAACAGGATGAGGTATCTCGGGACTTTTAGGATAAACATTTTGTATAGTATCCCGTGTGCCAGTATCAAACGCCTTGTTAATATCTAAGAAAAGCGCTGCAGTGTGTCCGTTTTGTAGGTACGTCGCTTGTATGTTGTTTGTCATGATATATCGTGTCCGTGTTAAAATCCAAATTGGAATTTGGAAATATCGTTCCCTATGAGGGCCAATAATCTTGTTTGTACAATTTTTTCTAGGGTTTTGCCTAAACTGGGAGGAGTGTAATTGGCCGGTAACTTTTTGGTATTGTTTTGTCTTGTCCAGTCTTGTGTATTGTTATTATGATGCCTTTTTCCATGGGTTTGGATGTAAGAGGATTTTTAGTAGTATATTTTTAATATATATTGGTGTGTGTCTTCTCTAAAATGTTTTGATATGCATTTAGTTACTGAGTCCGGGAGCCGATTTTTTTCCATTGTTAAGGACGTTGTAGTATTCTTCCTCTGTTATGTCCGGCGGAATGCCATTGTCTACTGAGTGCTTGTATTGGCTTGTATACTGCAAACCAGTTGTTTATGTTGTCAAAGTTGTCACTGTCAAAAGATTGGTTTGTCGTTGGCGTGAATGACGTTTGGATGCCGCCGCAACAGATTTACGAGCGACGCGATCCTCGCCATCCGAGGGAGGGTAGAGGCAGCAAATGCAGGGACGTGGCGAAAGAGACAGCACTGTCTGATGGCCATTCTCGACATATCTAACGCCTTCAACACAGTGCTGTGGGGGGTCATAAACGCGGCACTAACCCGGAAAGGGGTACCAAGACCGTTGAGGGCGCTGATCAGGTCATACCTGTCCGAATGCCAAATCACCTATGAAGGCACCGCAGGCGTCGTGACGTTCGAGGTCACGGGAGGGGTTCCACAGGGGTCTGTCCTCTGTCCTCTCCTATGGAACATAGCCTTTGACGACGTCCTGCGGCTGGAGCTGCAGGAGGATACAGAAACAGTGACCTTCGCCGACGACCTGGCAGTAGTGTCCGAGGGCAGGAACCTGGAAATAGCAAAGAGCAGACTGGCAGCAGCGGTCGAAGCAGTGGCCAAGTGGAAGACGGACAACGGCCTCAAAATTGCTGTCGACAAGACAGAAGTCGCCCTGCTCTCGACCAAGAGGGCAGGAGTCAACGAAGCCACTGCCAACATACCATTGATGGGGAAATCACACCAGATAGCCCGGACAATAAAGTACCTGGGGACGGTGCTGGAGCCAAACGTGAACCACACCGCCCAGGTACTAGCAACCACACCAAAAGCAACAAAGACGGAGGCGGCACTGGCGAGACTACTACCCAACATCGGGGGACCCTCGGGGAAAAAGGCGCCTACTGGCACTGGTGTCGCGCGCCCAGCTCACCTACGCAGCTCCGGCCTGGTCAAACGCCACCAAGTCCAGGCGGAACGCCGACAGACTGCGAAGGGCGCTGCGCACTAGTGCCATAAGAATCAGCATGGCATACAAGGCAATATCAACGGATGCGGCCGAGGTCCTGGCAGGAACAACACCAGGGGATCTCCTGGTCACAGAACGAGCTTACATCCACAGGAGCAGACGAACGGGAAAGTCACCCATGGAAGCCCTGGAAGAAGCCAGGAGAATCACACTCCGGAGCTGGCAGACTAGATGAGCAGAATCAGAGCATGCTGCGTGGACGAGGAGTGTGATCCCATCTGTCGAGCAGTGGATCACGAGGGGGCACGGTGATCCAGCACACACCATCTACCATTGCCCCTGCTGGGGGACGGATAGGAGCTTACTCTGGAGCCAGGTAGGCGAGACTAGACCAGAAGACAAGGCAACAAGATGCTTCAAGACAAGGACATGTGGGACGCGTTCGCGGCTTTCTCCCGGAAGGTGATGGGGAGAAAGTACGACGACGACTTGCGGGCTCCTTGACCGACTGACGAGGACGTACGACTGACCACTTCGTTCCCCTTTTTCATTTATGTGCATACCCTACCCCGTTTCCATGCACACGAGACCGACTGACAGACTTACGTAGGACGGTCCGGGGGGCTTAGGAATGCATACTAGGCGGTCAAGCCCCTCGCCGACAGAACCTGGGTTTTGGTTTAGTCGGTAGGCGCCCCGGCCAATACGCGGGGCGAATCCGACACTACCCATGCCTATCGGACTAACAGGTTATTTCCGCAAATTTATTACACACTACAATGATTGCAAGACCTCTTAGTGATTTGACGAAAAGGATATGGAGCGATTCTATTTCAATCAGATTCTGAAGATAACTAATTACATCCAGTGTACTACATGAGCAAGAAAACAACAGATGCTGAGAAGAAATATACTTCTTATGAATTAGAAATACTAGCAATAATTGGAGCACTGAAGAAGTTTCGAGTATATCTATTAGGTCATAGATTTAAGATTGCCACAGATTGTTCTGCATTCACCAAGACTATGAATAAAAAGGATTTAGCGACTAGAGCAGCAAGGTGGACAATGTTAATTGACGAGTGTGACTATATTATTGAACACAGATTAATAATAATAATAATACTAAAACCCAATTACAGTGCAACAAAATAAAATCAATATGAAAAAATAGTACATTGTAACAATAATTAACAACAAGATAATAAAAAATAATAACAAACAATAAAAATAAACACTAAAATAATAAACAACAATAATATCTAAAGCAAAACGTATAAAATAAAGGTAAAAATTAACAAAGTTAACAAAAATACGGATTCTGTAAAAAGTCTACATATTAAGTAAATCCCGCAAATGTGTATATGCCGCACGTTTAAGTGTATGGATATTGTCGTGAAATACGTCAATATCAATATCTGCAGCTAGTTCATTCCAGATATTGCAGATTCGATAGATAGGAGAGTTAGCCAATAAGTTTATTCTAGGAGTGGAATTATAAAAAACAAACGAGTTTCGCGTGCGCACAGATGGAACGTTTATGTTAATTTGAGACAAGAGATTGGGTGAATCAAGTCCATTATTCATTAATTTATTAAGAAAACATAAGCCTATGACTTTTCTTCTGTCAGCCAATCGAAGAGCATTAAATTCGTTTAGTAATGTTGCATGACTAAATCCTCGGGTCGGATAGTAATGAAACTTCTTGTGCCACAGATATTTGAAAAACTTACGCTGAACGGACTCAATTTCATTTGTGTGCATGCTATAACTAGTAGACCAGATAATACAACCATACTCAAGAATTGTCCGTACGAATGTTTCGTAAAGTATCTCGATAGTAGCAATGTTTGAGAAGCCTTTACTGTTTCTAATTACAAATCCCAGCATCCTATTGCTTCTGGAAACAATGTCTCGTATATGATTGACATAGGTTAGTTTACTATCGAATAGTATGCCCAGATCTTTAATGCTGTCACTGCGACTAAGTAACAGATCATTGCAAATGTAGTCAAATCTCACTGATTGTACGCGACGGGAATAAGATACGACTTTACATTTACTTTCATTGAGGGAAAGGTTATTATTTGAACACCATAACTCAATTTGTTTGATACTTTCCTGCATTTTGAGACAGTCACTGAGACTAGTAATTATGGAGAAAATCTTTAAATCATCAGCAAACATTAAATGGTTGCAACGCAAATGCATACTCAAGTCATTAATAAATAATATAAACAGGAGAGGACCTAGATTTGATCCTTGTGGAACTCCGGACGATGCATAATATTCTGACGACTTTATAGAGCTATAGCAAACATATTGTCTTCGATTACATAGGTAAGACTTAAATAACTTTAACAGTGCTGTACTAAAGCCAAAAGTCTGAAGTTTTAGAAGAATAATACCATGATCAATATAATCAAAAGCTTTGCTAAAATCAAAATAGATGCAATCTACTTGACCCCTATTATTCAGTGCTAGCGATGTGAACTGAGAAAATTCACAAAGATTTGTGATGGTAGATTTCTTCTTCATAAAGCCATGTTGATGATAAGATATTAAATGGTTGACCTTTGGATAAATGTAATCGTGAATTATAATTTCAAAAACTTTGGAGAAATTTGAAAGTAATGCAATTGGTCTGTAATTTTTGACTTCACTTATAGAGTTAGCTTTAAAAACCGGACTAATCTTTGAGATTTTACAAACCTCAGGATAGGTTCCACTATTCAAAATTAAATTATAGATGTGAGTTAGGGGTTTGGCAAATAGATAGCTACAATCACGAACTAAAAAGCTGGGAATTTGGTCATCTCCACTGCTCATTGTATTTTTAAGCCTTTTTATTGCTGTGATAACGTCGCTTTCAGTGATACTTTCAATGTGTATAACAGGGAGATCATTAGCTGTTAAGCATGGAGAATTTGTGGAAGTCGAATTTGTGTTCCCATTAATTTGATAGACACTAGCAAAGTGAGAGGCGAAAGCATCAACTATAGCTTGGGAATTGTCGTAGGATTGATTGTTATAAGACATAACACCCGGTATACGAGTTGATTTTTTCTTAGAATTAATAAAGGTCCAAAACTTTTGCGGGTTGGTAACTAAGTTATCAGATATCGATGAAATGTAGTTTTTGTATGCTACGCCAATTTGTTGCTTAACTTCAACTCTAATATTTTTAAATTGTAGTAATGCAGAGGATGAATTAAGACGTTTGTGTTTATTGCGATAATTATTTTTAAGGTGTAAGTTGGTTATAATCTGCTTAGTAAACCAGGGAGGATAACGAGAAGAATTGCCTCTGAATGTGGGCACATGTTTATTTAAATGCGAATATATAACTAAGTAAAACTGTTTGATAGCTTCTTCACACTCGGAAATACTAGCAATAAGCGAAAAATCATAATTTAGCAAATCCTCATAAAGTTGAGTATAGTTAGCTTTTTTGAAGTTATAAGATTTGACCAAGTGAACTGAGTCTGAATTAATGTTTTTGATTTTATTATTGAGGTGAAAAGTAATACTAAGTGCTGGATGGTAAGCATCCTCGTTGACAACAGGTACTGTATCATGTTCAACTTCAGTTTCCAAACTCGAGAACACTAAATCTAACAGCTTTCCTGTGGAATTGAATACATCATTACTTTGTTTTACATTTACTAATGAGATAAAATTGCCTAGGTAAGAACAGATGATATTATTTGAATTATCTTTCTCAGAAACATAGTAGGGAATATTAAAGTCTCCTAAAAAAATAATATTTTCAACTTCATTACAAATTAGGTACGAATATGCGACATGTCGATTCTTTGAGTAGAAATCCTGTATTATCTTTAGATGTAGAAGAGACCAGCTTATCAAAAATCAGGAAAGCGCAAGTTGACGATACGGAAATTTTTAAGAAAAGCCTATATGAAGATTATCTACTAAAGAACGACATTCTATATAAACAACACGAAGACAGATAATTGTTAGTGTGACGTAAAGTAATTAAAATCACACTCAATTTGAAATGTATATTTACCCACTATGTTATTAACAACTGATACAAACAATGCTAGCGCAATGGCGCTAGACGTATTAAATAACAATTTGCAGAGCTCGAAGGAGACGATCTTAGCCGCGCAATGGCGCGACTCGTTCTGCCTCTTCTCTGCATCCCTCGCAGGTATCGCGGGGTGAACTTTGCTTAAGTCCGACTGGCGCCTAAATGTCGGGCCAGATGTGGGTATGGCAAATATCACCCGCAAATCACTATATACTCCAAAACACAAAATATGAAGCGCTTTATGGCTTGAATGGCGCCAACAGCCCGCTTGAAATATCAATAAGGACGTACCTACTTTAACACGCAATCAATATATCTAAATAATTAGACAGGGGAAGATTTTGGGTTATGGTTCCCACACACACACCGTGTGGGGCCGTAACAGTTAGTATTATCAAAATCACTCAAAATGATGGACATTTAAGTGCGAAGAGAATTGAAGATATATTACGACAAGGTTACTATATCGCAAAGGCGTTGACGAAGATAAGAAGTTGTCTATCAAGTTGTGTACCATGCATGTTAGTGGATAGAAAGAGGGGTGAACAGAAGAGATTGTTACATCCATTAACTAAAGAAAATTCCACTACATACGTATCATGTTGATCTTCTAGGACCATTAGAATCAACCAATAAGAACTACAAATACATATTTGCAGTTACTGATGCTTTTACGAAATATGTTTGGCTCTACCCAGTGAAGACGACAACTGCAAGAGAAACGATAAGTAAAAACTGTAAAACTGGAAACCCAAAGACATGCATTCGGCAACTCAATTAATATTATTTCTAATCGAGGCGCTCCATTCACAGATAAATAGTATGAAGACTATTGTTTGAATGAAGGCAATAAACATTTCATAATTACACCAGCATTACCATGAGCGAATGAAAAAATAGAGAGAGAGTCAATTCTACAATCATACCTGTGTTATCAAAGTTATTAATACAAGATCCGACTAATTGGTATCAGTAATTAGCGAAGTATTAAAACAACACCACTTGAAAACAATGAAACTTACCCTCGTAGAGGGAAGTTAAACGCCATCTGGCGGCACCACATCAATTAGCAATGCACACCCATATGTATAAACTATATACACTTTTGACAATTAACCATTATTATTATTAATTGTGTATTAGTTGTAGCAACAGGTAATATGACAAGGCAAAATGGATAAAAAACAACGACACACAGTGCCTTTTGTGGCCACTTTAAAATAAACATAACGGGTAACAAATATTTATTAAAACATATATATGTGTGAATCCACCTCTTAGAAATCTACATATCTAGATTTCGATCTTATTATTAGTTGGTTAGTTGTATAATTTTTGTATATAACCACTCGAGATATTGTGTGAATTCATCCTCACTAGCTGAGCTACACTGACGAGATCTAATAAGATCGAAATCTAGATATGTAGATTGCTAAGAGGTGGGTTCACACTTATATATGTTTTAACATCATTTGAATTGTTAATAGGAACGAATTTTGGTGAGAGTATTAAAGTTTTAATTGAGTCAGAACTGAGAATGCAATATGATGAATCTGCAGACGAATTAAGAAGAACAGTGAAGATGCAAATTCAGAAGGTACAAGAGGAAAACCGAAAATACTATAACTTAAGAAGAGCAAGTTAGGACCACCAAAGAAGTACAATTTAGGAGACTTGGTTGCAATAAAGGCTTAAAGTTTTTAGTTCTATATAAAGTCATCAAGGTCGAACAAAACGACACCAATGACGTCAATAAGGAATGGATCCATCAATATTCAAGCTCCACAACGACCTGTGCAGAGTTCATGAAGCCATGGATCCATTCCGATGGAGATGGGTCATTCAAGATGGACGATGTTCAGGACAGCCGATATGTGGGAACGAGATAGTGCTGGGGTGAGCGAGCCGAGGAGGAGATCCAGCCAGCGAGCCAGCAGTCTTCCATAAATACTGAACGAGAGCGGGCGTGATTCTTACCAGTTTACATTGTTTAAATATTTTTTATTTAAAAATTATTTTGTTAAATATACGACATTAATCGTCCACATAAGTTTTAATTTCATACATTTATAAATAGTATGATTCAGATTAAAACAACACAATTCTCTTTTATCAGAATAACCTACTCAGGGAGGGCGGTATGAAATTCAACTTGGAACATATAGACGAGAGAGCGGTACTAAATATTGTCACTAATTTGAAAGTTTCAAGAGCTGGTGCCGACGGTATCAATGCAACTATGTCAACGCTACATCACACACATATTTAATTCAATTATCAAATTTTCCTAACTGTTGGAAAGATTCAATTATAGTCCCTATTCTATAAAAATCTAAGCTTGATAGCAAGCTTGATCTGAGGCCAATTAGTATACTCCGTACAATTTGTTGAAAAGGCAATTGAAATGAAAATCTTAGCATATTTAAAGGAGTTTAATGTCTTGCCTCTTAATCAGTCTGGCTTCAGATCTAGCCGTCCAACGATTTTACTCAATTTTTCCTCTTCAGATATATTATGTATAATAATATCTGAGTAATAAGCAATGTATAAAAATGGAATTAAATGAATAAATAAATATACTAAATGCACGTGATAATAGTAAACTGTCTATACTTGTACATCTTGACTTCTCTCGTGCATTTGATACGATAAATCACCATGTAGTCTTGGTAATTCTGCATTATGTTGAGTTTTCCACAGAAGCAGTTAGGTTCATTGAATCATATCTTTCATTTAGAATGCAACAAGTTGTAGTAAAGAAAACCAGTATTAAGGGGCAGACCTCTGCCTCCACTCTGGGGCCACTTTTATTTTCCATTTACTCATTACATTATATATACATACATTAAAGCTCATTTTCACATCTCGAAATTTGCTAGCTACTAAAGTTATGTCTTGTCACAGCTTAATTTCTGCGATGTGATATACGATGCAGCAGTTAGCTATATGGAGAAAAGGCGCATTCAAACGATTTAAAGGTTTATTCACACCATCAGTTCATAGATCTGCGGCTTATTGTGCACCGTTTACGTACCAAATGTCATCAGTTTATAATAATCTTTCTGAAAATCTGAAACAGCGTTCTGTATTCAATTTCAAAACTGACTCTCAAATAAATGTAGGACAAGCTTATATCTTAAAATCTCTAAAATAATGTATATATTTTATCTGTATATATTCAGTCGAGAACTAACTATGTATCTGTGTATTTGTATATATTAATTATTCTTCATAATTTATTTTTGAATTCATAGTCAGATGGAAGATCAGTTTGAATATTGTCAACCTGAATCTCATCATGTGGTTTCTAATAATTACGTCTTTAAATTCAAATGTAATTTCCTATAATTGTAATGTAGTAATAGATGTAATTATTATGAAATTAATTTATTGTTATTATTATTATTATTTTATTTCCACGGTATTAGAGCCGCTTTCGTTTATCGTTAGCTACTTCGGGCTGTTCGGCTTGTGTTCGATTATCCGTGCGAGTAGGCCCTGGAATATACGGCTTTCTTTCCTACCACGGTTGCACCTACTTAAAACTTTATACTTAATTTTACAAAAATTAAGTGATTTATTATCCGGTTAAAACGCATTCATCATATCAATTTGTATATAATGTTATATTATGAAAATTGTAAATGATACGATCTTCCAAGATAATTCATAGTTATCACGACTGTGTGTGCGTTTGTTTATCATTTCTCGAAAGATATTATTTTCCGAAAGATATCATTTCCCGAAAGATGAGATACGTTTTCTTATCAGTCCTCGACTCAAAAGCTCGACAGAAACTATGGTAGCTGTGAGTGTCAGTGTGGCAGAACGGCCCAACACCTCCACCCGCCACCGTTGCTAGAAATAAAACCTCCATCTCTCCACTCTTCATCGAATTTTGAGAACAAATTTACACCTTCAGCTGCAACCTAACCACCATAGGCAGCACATAATCTTTACCAACTGGATGTTATTAAAACCACTGCAAAATTCGTGAAATCTGGTAATGTATGATTGTGCCGTGCCTGGAATTCCGTATGGGCGAATGAAAGGGAACCTGGTGACTGAGCCTGACTTTTTGGTCGTGCAACACGTCACTTTGGCCAGAATTTCAACCGAAATGGCTGATCTGCGCGTCAACGGATATCCCAACGCGCGACAATGGGAGTACAGCTTCAAGCAGTACTGAACCTAGTTGTGGGACGGGTGCGTCTACCAGCATCACCCCCAACTCGGCAACAGAAAGATCGGAAGGCCATTCCACCCTGCAGAAATGCAGGAAGAGAGGCCGAATAGAGGAGGCGAAAGGCAGCTCTCAAGGGCTGGACTTCTGCATAACATCAGGTAGCCATATTTTACCGTTAGCGGGTGCGTCTTTGGATTAGTCAGGGGTGGGCGGGTCTTCGGTGGATCCGCTAGTGGGAGTGTCATCAGAAGAACCACTGGTAGCTATTTTACTAGAGTCGTCGCAAGCTGGAGAATGCGGCTGATATAGGCGAGTTTTCGGACACACCACTAGTGGGAGTGTCTCTAGATGTACACCATACAGGTCCTGCCAGATCGGAGACTGGTTCATCCAATGACGCATTCAGTCTACCTAAAGGCAGCAAAAGCGGCCGGATACTATAAGAAATCGAGCAAAGGCTGAGGAAAAGTGCTCAAGACGGTACAGCACCCGCGTCTGCACTTGGGAACAAGCGGGTAAAACAGCCCAATCCTCAAAAGAAGACGGGAAAGCTCCCCGTCAAGACTCCAGCTACGGGAGCAAAAAGCGGATCCGATCGGACAGATCAGTCGATATCCCTGGCTTAGGAAGAAGCATACACCGACTCATTAAGCACGAGGCGGTAACCAAATACTATGCTACGTACAGAGTGCCAGTAAGCACCTACGTGTGGTAATTGTAGGCCAGCAGCATGCCTTGGTCCAATTCTCAGAGGCCCAAATTACACTGCTGAAACTACATGTAACTGTGGAGCAATTCTCTACACCGACAGCGGTAATCTTCTAGACTATCTTCCAGTTACTAACTTAGAGATAGTATACCATGGTTGTGAACCAACGTATGTGACGTCAAGTTATCAAACGGTGATTGATATGACTAACTAGTAGTTTTGAAATCTAGAACTCTAGAATATTCTAGAAATAAGTTGGTATTTTTCGTCTGAAATATCTTACTCAGATAACAGACGGTTTAAATATAGCCTTAATGTTAGCATGGTGTACTATAAAACAAAGTTCAGGAAACCAAAACTTACCGACAGAGGTGAAATCTTAAAGGTACTGCAGAAAGTCTTCGATTGTTTGATCGCCATGAACGCAATTAAGACAGAATAGGAAGATAGGACAAAATATAGTTGTAAAACTACAGGCATCTCTTCATCTAATTACGAAAGTACATGCCGTCTCACAACCTTATGGACAAACCACCGAGCAACGCCCTGGCTGGTTTTCGGAGCTGGAGAGTTTAAGAAAGAGGGTAAAAGACTCTTTACCAGGGCGATGAATACCAGGCGCGAGATTGATTGGGAAGCTTTTAAAGCCAACAAAATGATATTCAAGCGTCTGGTCCGTCAAAAGCAAAGAGACTCCTGGAGGATATTCTGTGGTCATGTAGAGAATACTGTAGTCGTTGCTAGACTAAACAGGGCTCTAAGGATCGATCACAACAACTAGGCCGTCTGCCAAGGGGTGATGGTACATACACGTTCACACCATCTGAAACTGCAAAAGTATTGCTAGAAATGCACTTCCCTGATTGCAAACTCGATTCGAGTCCCAACCGGAATTGCAGCGTTCGTCCGTCTATCAACGAGGTGTGGAGCGTTGATGACATGCTAGTTACCTAATCTAAAATAACTTGGACTATACAATCCTTCAAGCCCACAAAGCGCTGGGCTTAGATAGTGTATATCCTGCCCTAATGCAGAGGGGCCTTTGGTACATCTATCGGCCGCTTTTCGTTTTTTTTTTCAAGGCATCTAAGATACATTTCAAGGGTATAGGGGGGGGATGTGAAGGTGATCTTCATACCTAAACCGGAAAAAAATGACTACACCTCTGACAAAGCATTCAGACCCATTAGCCTCGCGTCGTTCATCCTAAAAACTCTGAAGAGGCTATGTGATCGACAGTAAGCAAATAACCGTTATGTCTCCGATTCATTACAAACAACATGCATATCTCCCAGGAAGCGGGAAGGACGCCTTCCGCGAATGTGTTGGTCAGATCGACAGAATTATGGGGCCCGGACTTTCTGCACTAGTATTCATAGAAACCTTTTGACAAGGCTACTTTTGATACCATCGAGAGCACCGTTATTGCCTGTCCACTAGTGGAATGGATACGAAACATGCTCTTGTGGAGAGCAGTTAGCGTTAATGTAGGAAGCACCACCGTCAGAATGGAAATTAGGAGATTCTCACAAGGGACTACTATCGAATGTAGTAGTCGATAGTCTTAGAGACTGTTTCAATTTGGCAGGGCAATACACCCTGGGGTACGCGGATGATATCACAATTATTCTAACAGGAAAATTCTAAAGTGTACTCGGCAATATTATGCTCACTAAGAATAGAAAATCGGTACACCGAACATTATCTGACCGTAATCCCTAAGATTAAAATGGTTCTGTTCACGAAACAATTATAGCCAAACATATACCGTTTTTTTGCATCAGTCAATCGGAGGATAAGTATATCTTTCCTCGCTTCGAAGGGAAAGTTTAAAACCTATTTAACTTAATTTTGAATCGCTCAATTACACACAATGATAACAAAAGTCTAATAAGTAGGTAGTTGATATGAACAATGTTGAAGCAATACAAAGATGAAACAGCAGCAACAGAAATAACCCACAAAAAGGATTAATTATAAAAGCATATACAATGTACAGTTGCAGTAATGACTATAAATGCCCTGCATACAATTAATAATGATTAGAATGGAAAGCGCCCTTAATTACAGACTAGTTCAAACTGTTGATACACGATTAACATATGAAAACACCGCTCGCAGACGCACTCCCCTATCCAAACGATTTCACTAGTAATTATATTTCCAACATTTTAATTACTCAAAAGGGACACTAATAAGCGCACAGATTTCTCGCGTGACACCATTGGGAGTAATGAGAAGAAAACGCGCGCTCCACTGCAAGTCCCCCAATCGTTAGAACTTAATGGGAACTCGAGCCCACAGGCGTATTGTTATTACTAAAAGTATCATGTTCATATTCTCTCATATTCATTGTCGAACATAATGATATATAAATTGCGCGGCGGCAGCAACAAAAGGGGATTGTTTTCAGCGCGATCGTTACTACGTTACGACGGTCTTTGTGGTGGTACAGGGGTTGTATTGACATATCCTGGTTTTATTATATTAATATAGGCATGTACGCATGTTGTATTATAAAATACTGTTCATTATTTATCACGTGCGAGCTGAACGATAATATGTTTAATAATCTCGGCGTGTACTCGTATGAATCAACTATTTTCAATATTGAACTCTGTGGTCTCTTAATTTTGATTTCAGAAACAAATATGACATGTTCCTTAATATATTGGAAGAATTATGTATTAATTATGATACTTAATATTACTATTAGTATTATTGTGTAAAATATTACTATAAAAGGAACCTACGACCGTTTTAATTGAGTACCTATATGTATATTTATTTCTAAATAAGTGTTTTTGTATAAAATTTCTCAATTGAAACTCGACTTATAGCGATTTAAATAATTAAAAACCCACATACGTATAGGTGCACGGACAAAATAGCCCCCGACAAAATAGTCCGCGCCGAAATAGCCGGGAGACAAAATAACCCGCTACAAAATAGCCCGGCGACTACAGTTATTGATGGATAAGGACATTCCGTAAACAATTTCTTTCCCCGCCAATACAACCTGCTTAACAGAATGGATCAATAAATTTCAATAAAAGTAAATAAAAAATCAACTAAAATCATAATAATAATTCCGTTATAATATGATAGGTGTTAAATATAGCGTAAAAAATCATATACTGCTACCAACCAAACCTGTGTGTGGAAGTGCAACAGGCCCCAGTACATACGCAATGTAAATGACTGTGTTTAAGTTGCCATCGTTGAAGAACAAGTGTGATCTGCGACCATAACATATCGACGAGTAAAAGAAATATTTACTTTTACAAGACGTTGCTTGTGAGGTATACTAGTTGTTGGACCAACATCTAATGTCCAAATTTGTATAGGAAATCCGTATTTTAAAATTAAAAATTGTGAATTAGTTGCCAAACCCACAAACAGCAGAAAGGTAGTATGTCCAAATACAATAATTGCGCTCTTGTAATTAGAAAATATAAATACATAAATATAGTATGTCCGAACATATTAGTCAAGCCGTGATTATGATTCAAATTTAAATGGTAAGTTTAAATGGCCGTATGTCATATTCAGGGGGCAGTGGCGAATCTTTATAGACAAAAATGGGGCGGTGGCTCATAGGTCTGCCCCCAAAAAATTTAGTATCGTTGATTGAAATATTTAAATCAACGGTAGTATCTGGTTTGCAGGACGCGGGCGGACCACAAGCGCCTGTTTGAAGACTATGACAGACCATTATTGGGCTTATGCGGAAGAAGCTAGCGGAAATGAGGGAAGAAATAATAGTAAATTACAGGCGACAAATATCACTGCCACTATTGAAGATCCCCGGAAGTCCCAGTGGAAGTCATAAGGGACACAATCAGGGCACAGAACACATACGCGGAGGCAAACGAGATGATCAGGCCGGAAAAGGCATATGTCAGTACCGGAATCTCAAAGCAAGGCGAGGGGGAGAGCGAAGAGGATTTAACTAGAATTATCAATGAGGAGGGACACATTATCGAGGCTGAGAAGCGCAAGAAACCCAGGACATCAAACCTGGGTACGCCGCAGTCGTGGTTCATAAGGCCCAGGCAATACCAGACGGCGAGGAACAAACGACCAGCACAGGATTCGGGCAGAATCAACATCGTAGTGGAGGAAAAAAGAGGAAACGATTATCGTCAAACCAGGAGAAGTTGGTATGTACTCCGAGCTCCTAAAAAGGGTGCGAGAGGTCGCAGAGGGAAGCCAGACAAAGATAGCGGCAACCGGACAACCGGATGGAGCGTCCTGCGAGAGGAGTCACTCACGCGACCACCGCTACTTTGGATTCACCATAGAGTCCCAGAGAGGCAGACAACAAACAACTCCCACAGAGAACACCACGTTTCCCATAAGACGTCTGGATGCAGAAGCAACGGCGGCTCACATGGAGCCGACAACAACAACAGGGGACGCAACAGTAGTTGGGACGGTCAGCGGTAATGAACGCCCTTTTCCCCACCATCGCATCGCAGTCAGAAGAGGAGCACGAGACCGATACGACAGACGACCAGATAATAGAGGTACCGCCGTTGGAGAAGGACGAGGCGAAGAAGGTGATTCTGGGACTACCCAGCAGGAAGGCTCGGGGCCCAGATGGCCTCTATAACGTCATCATCAGGTAGTCGTAACGCACATAGCACCAAACATGAAGGCATTGCCAACTACAATAGAAAACTGCTACGTATCCCCTAACAGTGATAAAAGAAGATATACAGAATGGCTAAGAAAGCTGGAGGACTGCGTCAAGGCGGCGGGTACATGCATGATAGTTGTCGGCGACTTCAACGCGAAGTCGGACTCCAAGCGCACCGTTAACAGAGATCAACTGTTGGAACTGGCCGCAGTACTCAATTTAGTGGTATGCAACGACGTGGAGAGCCCAACGTTCACCGAACAACCACTGCGTGAAAACCCCATGATAACGAACACAGCATACGACCAAGGAAGGGCACTATCTTTATCCTAAAATAAAATAAACAAATGGAGAAGGACCATAACCATGAATCGTATACCATACAGAGGAGGGAAACCTTAGCACCGGCAGGTGAGGACGTCGCGGTGGATATCCTCAACCACCTAGCAACATCAGAAGAAGCAAACATGAGAGACCAAGGGCCGTGGAAAACACCAACCCATTTTGAGGAAGTGGCGTAACACCAAAGACTGCAACAATTGAAAGACAAACCGAATTATAACCAAGAGAAAAAAAACAGAAAATCAGCAGGGAATCGGTAGTCGATTAGGTGGTGGTGAGGGCTTGGAATTCATAGGAATAAAGCGACACAACACAAGCAGCCAAGAGAAAAGCTACCTCGCCTCCGGAAGGGGGTGACGGGACGGCGGTACCAATAGAGATAAAGAAGAAGCTGTCGAAGCACCACAAAATAGACAGCCAGGACAAAGAAGAGGTACAAGTTGCCTACATACAGATGGCGGAACTCAGGGTCACAATGTTAAGACTAACGGACAGCTGAAAGCCCTGAAGGCGGAAATGGTGCAATGGGACAGAGGAGATGAGAGATATTCAGGCTGTTGACCGGCAAAGCTTGTCAAATAGCACGAAAGCCTTCATCGGCGAAAGGGGGGACAATGGAGGAGACCGTAGCCATTATACAAGGACCTTGTGTCAACTGGCCTCAGGATAACTTCCAGAATTTAAAAGTGGTGAGGAGAGAAGCAACCAACTGGCCCCCGAGTATCGAAACAGTTAATAGACGAAGAAAACAGAGCAGTAACCAGCGGCCGGAAAAGTAAGACCGGACGGCTGGTCGGTGAACTCTGAAGGTAGATGAAGTGGCCACAAACACCAAGGTGCACACTCCAGTGGGATGAACCGAGTGTCACAGTATGCCATCCGATACGCAATGCTAATCGCAGAGTCAATCGAAACTGGGAATAATAGTTGAGCCGCCCTTCCAGGATGCGAGTATATTCATTGAATACCCTTTCGCATGCTCGAATGTACAAGCAATTATCAAGAATTTAGAGGATCATCGCACAACTAAAACTCACGAGGGAACGGCAATTAGCAAAAACGCTGCAAAACCTAAGACAAAGAAGAAGGAATCAATATTGTTGAAACCTACCTAGGCGCAGAAGTACCGCGGACCTAGCCTGAATGAGCCGCGAAATCGACGGCGGGGGCACCAGTATCGCCAGATTCGAGAAAATCGAAAACGGATATCTCCGGATTAGGGTGAGTGGCAGCGGCGCTAAGATTGATGCACTGTACGAGACGATCAATGCGAAGGAGCCGGGAACCGAGGTTAGAGTTAGGAGGCCAGGTGTAGTCCTACACATAGGGGTGCCTAGATCTACTTACCATAATAATAGATGTTGAGACTGCCACCAAAGCGGAAAAAGAATGACAAATATTACAGGGCCGGGGAACCTAGACTGGTTGGCCACCGGGCCCACGAGTGCGGTGGGGATGACTGAAGAATCCTGTGCCTCAGGTGGGCGAGGAAGGCCACCAGGCAAGTAAGTGCAAGAGGCACACGACCTACTGCACATTATGCAAGGCAGAAGGACATGTCGCCTGGGAGACTCCCGATAGAAAAAAAATAGGTACGAAATAAATTAAAAATTAATGAGAAAATGGAGCGGGTCGGTCCTGAGGCCTCTGCTCTGGAACCTCACATAAGACGGGGCCCTAAGTCGGGAAATACCAGGCGGGATGGAGGCCATTGCCTTGAATAATAGCCATTTTCTTTTTGTTTTTTTTTTCTCTGGCTATTTTCTTTATTTTCTTGAGGTAGTTCTTTTGTTATTTATGTTATGTCTCTATTGTTGTAATGCGCAGCTTCTTGTATGATATTTAATGGGATTTCTGTTTGTTTGTCTAGTTGTTTCTTGGTTTTAAGTTTAGCAATAGTACTTTCAATGGTTGTTCTGATGCCTTGGGTTGTGATCAAAGGTGAAAGTATTATTGTATTTCGATAAAGTGTGTCTATATTTTTCTCGTGATGTAGAAGTTCAGTAGGCCTGGTAATTTGTTTATCTGTAGAATGATAACAGTGTCTCTGCCTCCCCAGTCGTTGTGTTTTGCATTAAAGTCGCCTCCAGTAAGCCGCGTCCATGTTTGCGTGCTCGGTTTGATTACAACTACTTTTAATTGTCTGATTACAACTACTTTTAATTGTCTTTCCTTTTCTGTATTTGGTTTCTTTATAATGGTTAATATTATTTTTATTAATATTGCACTCTCACCTTTTGCTTTGTTCTCTTACTGGTATATTTTATATGCGTAAATTTTGAGATATGGTTGTTCGGTGCAGTGCATTTCTTTAGTTAACAGTACATATATCTATATTATGTACTTTTGGGAATAATTCTGTTTCATGTATGTGGTTCAGAATGTCATTTGTATTCTACAGTCAAATACTTAAATCTGGCGGAGGCTTTAATTTTGTCTAACCTATTGGTAAGTTGGTTAATCATATTTGTCATTTGTTTAAACACTTTTTCTATGTTGTTTTATTCTAGTCTACTTCCAGGGGGTGGTCAGTCCTTTTTGACATTGTGGTATTTCTGTCCTGACTTAGTTTCTTCTATACTGTAGTTGGTTTGCGAAGGTGCATCGTCTGTAGTTTGCTGTATGGGCTCCTCTACAGTTTCAACATTTGGGTTGGATGTGTGTAGGTTTAGAGCACTTGTCTTTTAAACTATATATATATATATATATATATATATATATATATATATATATATATAGATAGATATATGTTTTCTATGATGAAATACGGCGCTGAGTGAGATGGCAAAGAGGACTGCAAGAACTACAAAGAACATGAGTTGATAGTGAAATCGCCTTGCATACAAATAATCAAATAATAAAAAAGCCATAAGCCTGGACCGAAAGACAATTGATGTATGCGAAGGTTGTTGTGGAGGCGAATACTACGACGTCCCTGGACCGTCAGAGGATCAAACGTGTCTGTTCTCAGCATGATAATGGAACCACAACGTCTATCACAAGTGGTGTATGCTCGCATCTTAAAATACTTCAGCCACGTAATAAGAAGAGAAAACGACAACCTAGACAGACTCATTGTCCAGGGAAATGTGGAAGCGTGGAATGAAGGAAGCCAGATCATGACTCCTCTGCTAAGATGAAAAGCGGATAAGAAGAAATAGTTGTATATACAAGTTTGGAAATATTAACAAAAAAATGTGTATGACAAAAAAAGGTTACAGTAAAAAATATAGTGTGAATGAAAACAAAAAATTTACATCCAAATTAATATTTATGTAACTATTTTATAAATAAAACAAAGCATTTTTGGTAAAATTATGACTATTATAATTCGAGTTATAACGATTTTAATCAATGAACATATGATAGATGTATTTGTACAAGTGGGATAATTCGTAAAAATATATTGGATATAAATAAAAATTGTAACCCACTTAATAATTCTGTAACTGTTAAATAAAATGAAGTAATTTTGGTGAAATTATTTTAATTGTAACTCGCGTTATAGCGATTTCAATTTAAAAAAACAAGCAACTAATTTGTACAATATGCAAAATTTTAAAATTCGTAAAAAATAGTTGTCATTTATTTCATATAATTATTTATTATATATTGCTGACCTATGAAACTCCAACTTCGGAAATTTAACATTACTATTATATATTTATATTACATTAATGGTACAAAAGCTAAATTTGAGCATTACTTGATGTATATAAATTTACCATGGAAAAAAACTGTCGCCGTGATTTAGTAAATATAGCTTCCATATTTGCTAAAACCGTATCTAATCCTATTAGTTTATGTATACACCAATAAAGGCTACGCCGTTATTTATCAAGCATTAAAAATTGCACAAAAATGACAACCGTGGCAGATTAAACAATAACCATCAACTGTGCTAGTAATAAATAAACCCTTGCGGTCACAATGAACAGTTTGATCGCGAATTAAAATCCAAATGCATGAGAAAATCCTGGTCCACACAAGCAGGATTGTTGTACAATACTGGGAAATGCTGTTACCACCGACAGTTATCACGTTGCATGAGAAAATCGATTTTTAAACGGTGGTTTGCATTGCGAATATAATGTTGAGGGCTTATCTCAATGTTGAGACGACAAATGTAGCAAATTGAACATGGGACAATGCGCTCGCTGGATGGCACGGAATATATTCCGGATAATAAGCGTTTCGCAATGGGCAACGGATAGCTGTATGTATTTTTATTCGGACTTATCCGAGCGGGGATATATGTTTTATATGGAAATACCTTACAAAATCTGAAAGGATTGCTTTTGTTCATACGTAAAATAGAAGGAATAAAATAGAAGTACAGACATTTGTGAATGATATACCGGATGGATTTAAATAGTAGAATTGTGGCCGTATTTTCATAGTTAATCTTTAAAGAACTCTATATTTAATGTTTTAATTCTTTTCAAATATAAGGACGAAACGTTCGCGCTAGAACTTCTTTTAATAGTAGGATCAAATAAATAATTAATTACGCAATACGGATAACATTTTAATTGTAAATGTTTATAATAAGATTCAAGCTTTATTAATGACTATACTAAATATAAAACGAAATTTATGTATCTATACTTCTATCCGCCCACCTTTCTTTTCGCCGGTAAATGGAGATGTTTAAAGGATGTTTAAACATTTTGCATTTTAGCGTTAAGTGAAAAGTAATTGTTCTTCACTCAACTATTTTAGCCGCTTTCGTCTATTATTTGGGGGCTGCTCCAGGTTGTTCGTCGCGCTTATCCATGTGAGCCTCGCCTGGAACGATTGCACCTACCTATAACAATTACAACGTCTTTAAACTTACAATTTTACAATTTATAAGTTATTTTTGATGATGTGTTAAACCGCATTCATTATATCAATTTTGTTATAACGTTATATTATAGAAATAGTACATGATACAATTTTTCAAGAAAATGTGTGTCCGTTCTTATATCATTTCGCTCGTAAGAATGTTCGGGACAGCTAGATAGGATACACGAAAATAGTTTTTGCAAATATCACAGTGTTTGCGCTAATATAGAAACTCAAAAATCGCAATGAAACACGAGTTGGGTTTTAAAGTAAAGCGTGAATTACATTGTGCTAGATTCGTCAAGAAACCTGCTAAACTTTCTAGTTGCAATTATCATACATGTTTTGTACTTTCAAGTGTGCGACATCTTTCGTGTGCAATATTTAGCTCTTTCTATGACCAACATAAAAAGCAAAATGAAAAACACTCGTAGAGGTTAACTATGACTGATTTGATGCCGGCCGTCATATTGCCGTTGGTAACGGCTAAAGTAACCAACTGCACATGTCCTAATAAATACTTGACTAACTAATGAGTAAATATTGACGCCGGCCCTACTTTTTCTAGCACGAAACTTTTTCTGATTTACATGGGCAAAGTTTCAGCTGGCGCAATCTAGCATGAAACTTGTTTCTTAACGAATCTAGTACAATCTAATTCACGCTTTAAATATAGCACTTATTAGTTATTATTATTTCTTAGTATCGTTGCTTCTGATCGATATATTAGTGTTATAACATTGTTAAATGTATGAAAATATTTAATAAATGCTATATTTAAAGCATGGAAATCAGAAAATGTTTCTATTCAAATGCAAATGTTACAACTTCATCTAGATATTTAGATTTATTCGGTAAACAACTTTTCATTGCACGATAAGATGCTGGCCTTTTTATAGAACTTATGCTATTAAAAAAAACTTTTATTTGGCATAACCATCACGAAAACCAAGTCATAATATCGAAAACAACTCGAAATATAACTCTCCTCCCTTGCATTATTCCCACTCTGCCATCATCACTCTCCCATCGCAGCCTTTTGCAGATATCCACGCCTTTCCCAACCCCTCTTAGCATTCACTTAACTTTTTGAATAGCACCACTCACTTTCACCGCTTTCACTTCCCCATTCGTTGCCGAGGCAACACCACGTATCACTCCCCTTACTACGCAGTACATTCGATGTATCCGTTCCACATACAGAATTTCTTCCTCTCTTTTCCGAGCCGCATCCCGCTCTTATCATGCATACTTTGTCCTCCCTGCTTCAGCCTCCCACCCTGAATATGTAGCTCTACGGTTTTTCTCGCACTTCTCACTGTACTTAACCAGCGTTGTACGAGCTTTCAGCCTATCTTGCCACTCACTATCAGTCATTATCTTGCTGACCTAAGTGTTCTTCCTTTCCCAGTCCCCTTCTGATTACATCGACTCTCCCACCATCACATTTCAGCATAAGGACGGATTTTTCGAAGACAACTCACGTGAAGATTTCGATTTGTTCCAAAAGCTTGGAAGCTTCTGGACATTACAAGTGTTGGCTCCTACTGCACACGAAACAACTGTACGGGCGGCTAGCGGGATGAACGTCGTGGCGCGCGATATAAAATCGTGAGGCTCACCAGTGGCAGATTCCCGCGGGAATGAGATCGCGGAAATGGCAGTTGCATTTGAACTGTGAGTATGCAACGTGAGAGAGCTGCCTTTTGTGAGGTCAGAGTAAGCGGCCTTCATATACATCACTCGAGCGTCAATGCGGCTAATGAAGAGAGTGCAGAAGTGGTGAGTGCTGGATGAAGAATCCTTAAGCGATCACCGACTCATAACAACCAGCAGAGTGGACAACTAGCCACCACACCAAGGCAGTCAACAGAGGAGATAGCCATGAATAAGATCGTAGAAAAGCTAAACAGACCAAGAACGCAAGAATTCGCAAAGATCCACCTACAGGAGAAACCACGAGGTAGCAGATCCAAGACCAGAGGCTAACCGATGAAGGAGGCAGGTGTCCAGTCCCTCATCAAGGTCACTATGATGGGCGAAACTTTCCAGATACAATTTCAGATGAAGTACCTTGGTTATAATCGAAACAAACAAGAACCACACCGTCAAAGTGCTAAAGGCAACCCAGAGAGCGCTTCAAGCAGAGATGGCACTGGCAAGGCCAAATATAGATGGGCCAAGTAAGAAAAACCGAAGTTTACTCGCAACAGTGTCATGTGCACAAGTTCCATGTGCCGTACCTGCATGGGCGGATACAGTTAAGATAAGAAGAAACACGGATAGGATGAGAAGGACTCTACGCACCAGTGCCATAAGAATCATCACGAGCGTACAGGAGGACCTCTACTAACGCGGCAGAGCCGCTGGCAGCAACACTGCCGGCGAACCTCCTCGCGACAACAGTCTTCCACAAAACCAGGAAGGGCGCGGAGTCTAAAAGATCAAAAGACAAGGTCAGAGCCCCTATTTTAATTAAATGATACAACAAACGCGATATGGACTACACAGATCTTCCTGCAGATAGTTCTACTGGTAGACAGAAAACACGGAGAAATCGACGACTGGCTGGCGCAGTTACTGACGGGGTAAGATGTGTTCCAAACTTATTTACACCTGATAGGGAACACCCAAGTGCCGATACTGTGACCAGTAAGATGACCCATATTCTGTACAGATACCACAGATGGCACAAAAAAGGACCGAAATGTGGTTCGACCCGGGGAAAGAAGAACTGACGCCACGATAACTTGGGAAATTAATGATAGGTGCTGACAAGAACTAGGCAGCGGTCAGGAAATTGACAAATGCAGTCATGAGGTAAAAGTCCAATGACGACCTCCAGAACTGAGAAGACACGACCACCCAGCAATACAAAAGATATGACTAACGGGCCAACGCTAGGGAGTGTAAGGGACTCTGAGGCCCTTGCGACAGAACGTGAGGACGTTTTTAGTCGGTAGGCGCTCCGAGGATAATTCGGGGTGAAACCGACAATGCCCATGCCCCTAACACAAGGAGGTGAGGTAAGGTGAGTGACGCGTGGATGTCTTTTGAAGATTTCCTCCTCGAAAGAAAAAATAAATTAATTAATAAATAAAAGGACCGCACTCATTAAATAACCAAATGAACGGAAATGGAGAATTTCTAAATAACTTTGCCACGATAGGAAGAATTTGACCAAAAAATCACACAGAAACTAGCGGAAGAAAGTCAACCAGCGCAATCACTAGAAAAATTACTGGAACAAAATTAAAACAGCAATTAAAGGGGCAGCAATAACAACAACGAACAATAGAAAACAAAACAAAAGAGGAGCCTGGATCGATAAAGAGTGCAAAGGAGAGTGGAGTAAGAAAGTTAAAATCCATATAGAAAGAAGTACGAAGAAGATTATACTAATAAAAAGGCAGGATTTCGAAGTTTCCCGATGGATTGCAGTTAAGACATGCAGAATAAAGACAATGATTTAATAGAGGCACACGAATCTCTACGAGCTGCTAGAGAAGGCTACAAACTCGGCTTGCGCAGACACGAAATGGGGCAATTTGAAAGCGACCAAGGAAACACAATGAGATCACGGGACCAGATAAGTTCTGAATCATCGAGCAAAAAGAAAAGAAAGGATAGACCCTCCAACACGAGAGGATGTTAAAGAAGCAATCAAGATTCCAGAAACAACAAAGCACCAGGCATCGATGAAATATTCTCTGTTGTCTATAAATCAGGTGGGCATCACCTAGGAGAAGATTGGATCGGATAACGATTGAAAAAAATCATTTATTGTGTACGGCGCACAAGGCATTATACGTATTTTCAACCTTTTCAACACCTCCAAACCACAAAATGAGAGTGTACAAGCCAATAATAAGACTCAATGCAATGAAAGGAAAATACTAAGAAGGATACTAGGAACCATCAGAGAGGGCATCATCTGGAGGTACATATTCACCAGCTGTATACAATCCATCAGCAGTCAGCTACAGCGGTCCGGGCACGTGGCAGGGATGGAGGATGACAGACTGCCAAAAAGAACTTTAAACCATTGATTATATGAAAAAAAGTCAGCCGGGAGACCCCGAAAATGATGGGAGAACGAAATAGGTTTGGATGCGCGTAACCTTAAGGGAATCCGAATCTGGAGGAGATAGGCAACTAATAAAGACCTATCATCAGGGCAGTCAAAACCAGGCAAAGACAAGATTAGCTAGAAGAACGGTTGCATGCAATACAAAAATTTTCGCTGTCATATGTAGTCGGTCTTACAAATAACTATACTGGCATTGAAAAATAATTGTCTGATGAAAGTATACGTTGGAAATTCATATCTCCCACATCTCTGAGGGGGCGATTTCAGATTAGTAAAGTATCGAGTCAAAAGTGTGGTCGGTAAATGTATATTACTATACTAGCTATTTAAACCCGCATTTAATCAAATAGAGGCTAGTTTAAATTCATGTCCGTTATATTTCGTGTTTAATGACGCTACCTTTAACAACAGCACACTTTCTCAGCGAAGAACCGTTGATGACTATGCCAGATCCAAGTCTAACAGAGTAAGAATCATCTAATAAAGTTACAGGGTTTCCAGCAAATTTGGCACACGTTTTGGAAGAGGTGGTGAATGGAGTAGGCTCTGAACTTCAGCAGAGGAGCAAATAGAAGCAGCAACCACGGGAGGAGCTGGAGCTTGCTTCTCAGAGAAGATATGGTTTACAACAACGTCAAGGATCATTTGACTTGGCATCATAAGGTAATTCTAAGATGCCATCCACAGGGCTGCGAGAAAACTATGCATCCTCCCTAAGGCCAATTTAATTTAAAGCAACAGCTTTCAACGCAGGGAGTATGTTGACGCCATTGTGGGACTATTATAGTTGTATACCGTTGGAAATTATTTGCACCCTACATTGTTTCTTGTCACTACTCTCGCCATCTGAAGTGGTTATTCGATGATGTACCGAAGCAGTACGAATCCAACTTCCCAAGTTATAACATATAATTTAACAGTATAGTATAATCAATTACTCATTATCAAATTAACGAACAAATGGCAAAAATGTTACTATACAGTTATTTAATAATAACTGTATAGTAACATTTTTTTGCTGTTTGTTCGTTAATTTGATAATGAGTAATTGATTATACTACACTGTCCCCCGAAACTTAACTTAAATATACTTTATACACTGTTGTTCAAAATTATCGTACTAATCGGCAATTTGGAAAATTATCTGCATTTGTAAGTAATATATTAATTATAGACAGCGTATATCGACTAAAAACAGATGCAATGTCATTTTGGCACATGTTCAATAAGAGCCGGATTTTACAGTATATTGTCCGCTGCTAAGTCGAATTGTCTTGCCTCGTAGTTGTAGGTAATGTAAGCTTTGATTTGTAATGTAATGATAATTTGTTGTCATTCAGTAGTAAAATTATTAATCGTACGAAGCATTTGAAAACTTTTAATGTGTGAGAGCGAAAACGTTGGTTATTGAAGGTAGCCGTATGCATATGTCGCTCGTCTTCTATACGACCATATGACGGATGTTAGAACGACAAATGGCTACTGCATGTCTCTCTAGGAGACTGGGGCAGGGTAGTAAAAGAGCGACGAATGCAATAGATGACCATATTATCCTTTATAATACATTAAGAAATCGGCATGCAACAAGTTTTTGATTGAAGAATGAGCTGCAAACCATGAGATATGTGGTTGTTTCAGCACTTACCGTGAGAACAACAATAATAATAAACTGTCTTTATTTTTTATGAAAAACATTTACAAATAATGAGGGAGGCAGATTTGACTTTATTTAGCACCACAACTCATCAGGGCTCACAGGATAGCTCAACTACGATTTGCACGCGCATATAAGTATTGGACCATCAATGACTGGGTCAGAGTATTGTTCATCAACAAGAATAATCCTAAAATCTTCCGATGGGAGGCAGTGTGTGTATAGACGAGGAGGAATAGAAGAAGAAAGGACCCTGCGTTCAATTTCGTGCCACATCAACCCTTTAGGTCTAAAATGTATGGACGGATATTTCTTTGGATGGCCATACGAAGTTAGTGTCTATGCATGCAAGAACAATGAATGCTAAATTCTACGTAGAAGACATTTTCGAAAATCATGCTGTACCGTATGTTGAATTTATTTGTCTTCATTTTGTATTAAATGCAAAATAATGCACGACCGTCACCTGTCTGCGGCAAGGGTTTGTATTAACTACATGAATGTCCACATTGCCCATACAGCTTCAATGGGACACTCATAAAATAACAGTGACGCGACATTTGTCAGCCCTACAGAACCTACAGTAGCTGGAACATATTGCTCTTAAGGAGTGGGAAAATATCTTTCAACTCAACATAGAAAAGCTCATTAGTGGTAATAATGAATTCAGGCCGTTGTTCGAGCTAAAGTCTTTTTTTACGGTGAGTACAGCTCTGGTCCTTAGCCCTGTGTATTGCGGTCCTTCACAGACCTATTGTGCCTCCTACAACATTCATTCATTCATTCGTTATGCTGGGTCAATCCTTTATAGAAAAGTTTGCCGACTAGCGGTAGGTTCGAACCACCAACGTCCGCAATGGCTTCAGGCTGTCGCCTTAGACCACTGCGCCACGGATCGCCTATAAGCTCAAATCATTTTAGTTTATGTTTTTATTTCTCAATTAAAAAGTCTTATGTTTAAGTGGCTGGGCGGTGCGATAATATTGAACCGTAGCTTATTTTTATTATTTGCCGTACAAATATATAAATTTATTGTTTACTAACAGCATGGCTTAAATTGACTTTAGAATAATGGTGTATGCTACACTGGGCTATATATAATCTATCTTCTTATTTATCTGAGGATAAGAATAAAGTTGATAATTAAAATTAAATAAATGTTATATACTATAAACAACACATCAGTATTACCCCCAAGGTTTGATTGTTTTAAGCTGCTCACAACACACAATAACTAATTAAGGTGACCATACATTATCGCTCCATCCGTTCAAATGGAGCGATATCACTCCAAAATCTGACCGCCAATGGGGAAAACACCACGTAGGTGATGTGGGGTGATAGAATGAGTTTATCTAGTCAGTTCACAATTCATTCATTTGGACCATTATCCATTCAATCTAACCGGTGGTGTGAGGGAAAAACCACGCAGGTGATCACGCCATCGCTCCAATCGTATGGCGTGTGGTAATAACGTGGTCCAAACAGGTCTCATCCTGCCCAGCCGTTAACATCGTCAACCATTTTATTTATATTATAATTTAATGTCGAGTGGACACGAATTTGTATTGGAAGTTATAAACAAATATCAAAATTTGCCATGTTTATGGAAAATTACAAACCAATACCAATACCAAAAACAATATGATGATAAAATTTAAAAGAATTTGGTCATTGACCAATTGGTAGTATTATTTAAATGTATAGCAAATGTATTAACGCAAACCGGGAAACAGTCCCAAAAAAAATTAATTACATCTCTTGACCATTTAGTCTTCTTGTTTCTCTTTTTCAAAACCAAGCAAGCGGCAGCAGCCAAAGGCAATTCTTGTTGATCCATAGAAAATGGGAACTAGACTGCGTGGATGATTGGAGTAATTCTGTATGTGCTAGGATTCTGGATGCCATCCATTCGGATGTTATCCAAATGGATAACATCCAAATGGAGCGATAGTGTATGCCGGCAAACAAAGCACAATTACCAAAATGTTATAAAGCATGAGCATGAGTTTCATATATGCAATAGGATGTATATAACATCAGCAAACTTTCTATATCATCTACTATGTGTTAACCGAAATATACACATACAGCATGTATTGTAGTAAAATAGTGTTTATTGAGAAAATTCTACTAATTCAGCAATTGATGGCTATCACTCTATATGGCAATTCACAATTATTATATTAGTATATTTTTAGTATATTAGTATTAGATAAGTTTACAGGGACTTATTTAGGTATTAAAAGGTATACAATAATTTCAACTTAAGAATGAAGAATAATAATGTGTTTTAGTTTTGGAGTAGTCATATAACTTGCAAACAAAGCAACATTTGAGAAACTGTTATTCTCTTAATTTCGCAAATGTTGCTTGGTTTGCGTGGAATTGACTGTATTTCAAATTAAAACAATTAATTTTAATAATAATACTTTATTAATAATAACCCACAACACCTCCCAAGTATTCAGTTCACATATCCTCAGCTCTCTACAGGCGATGTGGCGAACGTAAGCGAACGTCGGCGCATTCAGTGATTTGGCAAAGCGTGTTTCTTGAATGACAAATGTATAGAAAAGTTCACTTTTGTGGCCGTTCGCTTGGTAGGCGGTAAATACTGCGCACATCAAAGAGAAGACAAATGTTCGCGTAGGCGTTCGCTCACATTCGCCACATTGTCTGTGGGGAGGGAATCATTTCTATACCTTTCTTATGGTTGTAATTGTGAAATTGAATTTAGCTTTTAGCAATAGCGGAATAGCATCCAATAGCAACAAAGTAATAGAAATACTTAATACTTCATTTTGGCTCTGAAACATAAGTAACATTTGTAATATTTGAAAACTTTCTACACTATATAAGTACGAATTATGGTCGTATATTCTTAACAAAATAAGTTTCAGAGCCAACATCAAAGTGTTTTTATTAACTTGCATAAATTGTATCCCATTCTGGTGCATACTTTTTGCTGAAGGCTGAATACAATTACACAATTTAAGTATAGACGTCATCTCACACACTCTAGACAATAATAATAATTATTTTATTCATCAATTTAAATATTTATTTTATTATTCTCAAATGTTAGGTTAGAATTTCATTCTATAGAAACCATTCTGTATTATACAATTAAAATCAGTTGCTATTGGTGTGATTTATTATTTATATATGCCAATATTCGAGATTTATACTTTAATATCTAATGAGACAACGCTCAAATCTCTTATATATCTCTCATAATAAAAACATAAACAACGACATGTGATCATCAAATCCTTAAATATCATCGCTTTTTCGCATCTATTTTGTTGCACAAGATATGATATTAAAGATCTGCAGAGCACATTGTCGTGAAACATATTATATACATACATACAAAAACAAACTACAACTGGAATTATCAGATGTAATTGTAATTTCAAAATATCTCCTGTTATGATAACACCCTTTCCCTCTCATTTATCCACCTTATTTGCATTTGAAAACACGTGCTCACCTATGATTTAAGCAGCGGATTCTGTTTGTATGTCAGTAAAACAACACATACACAAAACATCCCACCGCTTCACATCGCCCTCCCCTAAGCTACGGCGCAACTGACAGCCCTACGAAATGCCGGCAAGTTTCCCTCGCGCCACGTTGGGCGCCTGCGCTCCGGCACTCCAAATATGGATTTTTATCATTATAGGTAATTTATGCAGGTGATGTAGGTATTAATAACACTACTAGCTTTTTGGCACATATTTTGATTAATAAAATACGTCGCAGAATAAAAATGTAATCAATAATTCACAGGTTTCTGTTTACAGGCAGTAATTGCATTTGTTTCTTTGTAAGTTTTGCAAATAATTTATGCGGGCGCGTTTTGGCGTCGACAGAAGTTCAGATGAATAAGAATATTTATTAGTTATTTTAATAAAAAAAGTTATAATTTATCCACAGGACAGATTTCAAAAAAGATTTAAATCAATTTTGTTATGAATATTTTTGCTTTATCATACATATAAGTATGAATAAAGTATTGTAATTGTATGGAACAAAATTATAATTTTTGCGCAAATGCTCTTTTTAAGTTATTTTAAGGCCATATCTGGAAAATATTGTAGTCCGTCTGTAGTGTTTCGTCTGTAATACATTTTTCCTAGAAGCTTTCGTAAAAAAACGACTACATACTTTCAAACCAAATGCGTAACGCGTTGATTCGTCCATATTTCAAAACAGCGTTTTCCGATTTTTAAAAATAAGTTATCACGACGTATAGCAAATGTTGTACTAAATTCTTATTTATTAATGCGTGTATTTTACCAGAAAAAAAATGTCTTTCATTTGTCATTTTGTGTCTGTGTACTTTTTTCAAAAATTACAGTTGTCTAAGCAAAGCTGTCTTTTTTGTTGAAAATATCGAGAATAGTTATTAAAAAATATGATGGAGAATTAAAAATTAGGAATATGTACTAACTTGCAAAACAATAGCCGTTAAAAATATAATCATATAAAAATATTGGAAAATTAATAAAATTAAAATAAAAAAATATTTTATATTTTTATATAAAATAGTTATATATAAAATATATTTTTTATATGAATGACATTTTGAAGTGAAGTGGTATACGCACGTGCAAGCGAAGCTTAAAGCGTAGATAGGAGTGACTAGGTTTGATTTAAAAGACCAGATTTTGATACAATAGTGCCCCACCCCGTGAGTAATAAGTGCGGGAAAGTGTAACGTCGAGCAGTCTTAAAAACGCGAGAGAATCAGTGTTAGATTTGAAACAAAATAAATCGTTAGTCTACTTAGTCGCTGACGTATATAAGATCTAAAGATATAAGATATAAACGGATATTTAATACAGAAATATAAAGTAAAGTATATCCTCATTAGCTGAGCTACACTCATGAGATCTAATAAGATAAAAATCTAGATATGTAGATTGCTAAGAGGTGGATTCACACTTATATATGTTTTTCAAAATTGGCATTGTGCTGATATCTCAAGCACTCTCTTGGAATATTATTCCATAGAGGGCACTACCCGGTGATCCTGATGGCATGAGCATGTTGACGGATACCATATGGGTGTGCATTTCTAATTAATGTGGTGCCGCCAGATGGCGTTTAACTTTCCTCCTAGGGGGTTAGTTGTATAATTTTTGTATATAACACTCGAGATATTGTGTGAATTCACAGTACACCGAGAGCTCGTCCGAGCCAGTCGACTCAGCAATTGTTTTTAGTCATCTGTGCGTATCGTATGCAATACATAGTGTTTTGTTTTTAAGCAAAAGCGTCAGCCGCGTATGCGTCTCGCGATGCGTTTCGCGGCATCGTTCTATTTTTAATGTGACATTTTTACCGTTGCAACATGGACACGAACTCAGGTTTGCCATTTTGTGATATTGACACTTACCCCGATCCCAACCATGCAAGTAGTGCACCCAATGTCCTGGGCACGGACACGGACACATTGCCTTCCTATCCCACGCTGAACGTTCGCAAAGGAACTGCTCTCGGAAACCGCCCAGCGGCTTCACGGTCCCGCTACCGCAAAGAGCTTCGCAAGACCAATGGAGCGAAGCCAAAACCACAAAGAAGAAGAGGAAACTATCTAGTCCTCCTGAAGAAGTTCCACGGTGCGATGTCGAAATATCAAACCGCTACGACAGTCTCCCACTCTCCCCTCTCTCTATCGATAACAATGGAGTCAAAAAGAATTAAACAAACCGACAACTAGTGCCACCGCTGTCAAGTTTTTGGACACACGCAAGCGTACTGCAACGCTGAATTCAAATGCCTGAAGTGCGGCAACAACCATTCAACCCACACGTGCACAAAACCTCAGCACCACTCCCGCAACCTTGCCCTAACAACCCCTGAAACTTCCCCAAACTCCCAGTAACAAACGAACACCGCTCATGGACCAAAGCAGTAGGAAACACCCCCAAAGACAACACTTCAAACGAAAGACCAACGAATGAATTAGCAACCCTCATAGGCGACCTAATCATCCAATTCTTGGCCAAGAAACCTTCCATGGAAGAAAACATAAACTTTCTCAATACAACCGACAACATCAAATAAATACAACGCAAAATGAACACAAGGAAAAAACAAAGAAAAATGCATCACACATAGCAATCCAACCATCACCAACTGTACCAACGAATCCGGAAATTACCGATGGAGCAACATAAGCCTTGAAAACACCCACCAAATCCAACAACAGAAAGAGGGCCCAAAAAGCCAATAATCAACAAGATATGAGTAAATAGACTTAACCGTCTGATCTCAATAAAAACCAGATAACAGGTGTGTGAATTTATCCTCAATAGCTGAGCTACACTGATGAGTTATAATAATCGGCCCAACACAGATCTCACTTCTTCTTTAGGTGCCCTATCCGTTCCGAAGGTTGACAATCATTAAAGTGATATTTAGTTTTGAGACTGCATGACTAAATAGTTGGTTGCTAGTACAGCCAAACCACTCCAATAAGGTCCTTCAGTCATGATATTCGCGACCTTCCTACATATCTCTTTTCCCTAAACTTTCCCTGCATAATAACTTGTAGTATTTGATATTATTTCCTCTCGTGATATGTTCCATATATAACAATTTTTTTTCATTTAGTTGTCAGAATTACCTCTTTTTCGTTTCTTATGTGTCTCATCACCTCTACGTTGATTATTTTCTCTACCCATGAAATTCGATGTTCTCCTATATATCCTTAGCTCGAACGCCTCCAGTCTCTTTACGTCGATCCCTTTCAATGTCCAGGTTTCCATCCCGTAGTACTCATAAGATGTATCATCTGACCAATCGTGTTTTTAAATCAAGATTTAGATCTCGGCAGCAGAAAACTCCTATTCATTTTTGTAAATGTGTTCTTCTTGCCTGTTTGATTCGGATTCGTATTTCTTGGGGGCTGCTATTGTTTTTACTAATGGTTGTGCCTACGTATTTATATTATGTTACCCTTTCAATATATTTATTATACTTTTATTACTTACTGTGACAGTTTTATTAATTATCGTCTGTAGAGTTTTCCTTTTAAAAGAAGCGCGAAATATTCCGAGGTATGCTACGATGCCTTACCTCAGGATATTTCGCGCTCCTGGTACCATCGACATATAGCTATTACAGCCTTGCCTATCCGAGGTAGGTGCTGCCTGTCCCTCCCTTGATTGCCCTCGGGCAGCTCCTCCATAAGTAGGGCGCCTGGTAATGTCTTTGCGAGCACTTCAACCGCATCCGTCGATACTGTTCGGTATGCGAAGAGCCCTGGTGCGCAGGGTCCTCCTTATCCTGTCCGCATTGCGCTGGGTCTTTTCATTTAGCATTGATCGAGGCCGGTACTGTGTACAGGAGTAAGTCGCACGACACCGTCGCCAGCAACTCCTTCTTCTTATTACCCGGTCCGCCTATGTTAGGCAGAAGTATCGCTAGGGCCGCCATTGTCCTTGTCGTCTTTTGTATTGCCTCTATCACCTGTGTGGTTGTAGTTCGCCTTCGTGGATGTTCCTAAGTAGGGAACCTTTCTGACCACTTTTAGGTTTCGTCTCAGTAGTCTGATTTTCATGCCGTCATGGATGCCCGCCCCCTTAGTGGAGAGCAGGGCTACTTCGGTTTTGGCCACCGCGACAATTAGTCCATCATCCAGTCTGCGTTTTTTACGGCCTGTTTTGTCTTCATTTTGGTCAGCGAAGGCGATGGAGCTCACATCATCAGGCAGCTTCAGCCCGAGGGCATCGTCGTAGCCAACCTTCCAAAGGACGCCCCGTCACCACGGATATTGACGGCCCTTCGGAGACCTGGAACACGATATCACGATCCGATATGAGTAGCCTCCAACCATCTTGATTAGGACCTCAGGCACCTTCTCCAGGGCATCCATTATGGTCACCCATGGTAGTATAATAAACAATTTGTTACGTCCAGTGTGACCATCATGCATTGCCTGCATGTCCACCATAGCCCTATGTTTGCTTCTGTGACTAGCGTGCGTACGGCAAGGATGGCGACTGTTATCAACCTACCTCTTCGAAATATAAATTGTCGGTAATGGAGTCGACTGGTCTCTTCGTGGGCCTCGGTCAGCAGGTCTGTTATCAACTGGTCCATGACTTTGGCCGTTCCAACTAGGAAGCATAGTGGTTGGTAGGAGGTCAGAACGCTAGCCAGTTTCGCCGGATCATAGATAATTACCAGTCTTGCCGAGTCCCATCGACGGCGGAGAGTGACTTCATCTAGGCAATTGTTGGCGATCAGGGTCAGTAATTTTGCTGCCTCAGAGGAGTCACCTATAGGACATTGTGTGGAAGCCCATCGAGTCCCTGAAGCTTGCTTGCTGGAGAATCTGCTTATCGTTAGCATGACTTCCTCCTCGATCCAACGGTTAATGTTGTTGTTGTTTCTGGTCTAGCGCTTGGATCCTGTGTGCCCCCTCAGCTCGTGTTTGTACCGGGGGAAACAACTGCAACTACCGCCCTTATTCCTCCAGGTAAAGTGGCTTCAGGTCCAGGCGGGCAGGCTCCGATATCTTATACATTCCAATTCTGTAGGGGAAGCACCACGAGTTCAAGATTTATGGCTTCCAGTGCCAACCTTCTCTTTTGGGTCAACGGTTATTTGTCCTGGGATGGGAGCTGACCGACCACTCTACTGCATTTGATGCAGAAGGTGATATATTGGTAATCGCTCAGGGGTTCCTCCTCACGTACACCCGTATACTCTTGCCATCAGCTGCGTTGTCAGGAGCCTGACGTCAATATAGGATGCCGACTCGTCTCTGGCGAAGATCGGCTGCCGCCCGCGTTGCAGACTGATAGGACAAACACGGCGTCCAGGTCCATCACCGGCTCCCCTATTGTGTATGATGTCGGCGATCCCCGTGCCGTGTTTGGCGTTAAGGCGGCAATCGGTGGGTGCAAAAATAGTACTTTTTCTCCTGTCGCCTCACGGCTATATCTTTTAAGATAGAATTACAAAAATAGTATTACCTGAAAAAGGAGAAAGTAAACGAGGGCCGTACAAAGCCTTTTTTCCAAAAAAATAATTCTAAATAAGTTTTAAAAAATGTTGAAAATAGCCATAATTTGTTAGCTTATAACATCGAAAATAAGAATAAATTTCAAAAAATAGGCTTGTACGGCCCTCACTTCACTCTTTATAAATAAGCTCCAGCAAAAAAATATAGTAATATATGTTTTTTTTAATGCGAAATCCGACAGGCTATTTCGTATGTTTATGCAATTTCCTCAATACAATTGCATACTCTATAGGCGCACGAAACGAACAATATTCTGTTCTACGTTCGTTCTCTGTCCTGTAATTTATTATCTCTCTCTATAATATATCGGAAAACCAAGGTTTTGTGAACATTTCTAATCGGTGTGACGTTATACATAAAAATTGCTTCCAACGCTGATTCGCGCCGTGGAGAGGAGCTACTAATACGATTATAGAGTAATCGTAATATAACAATATGGAGTTTTTATTTGTAATTGCAATAATAATAATATACAATTATTATTATGAAGCTATTTACAATTGTCATGTAATCCTATAAATATTTAATTTTAATTTTTAGCGTAAACATTTTATGATCATGATAATAATAATAAGTTTATTCGCACTTATTTTTACAAACAAACGTAGACATACATTTTTAATTAAAAAAGAAACAAAATATATTTATATTAACTAAATATTAATAATATATATATATATATATATATATATATATATATATATATATATATATACAAAATATTCTCTCAATAAGATCTTAAATTTACGACATATTTTAATATCTTTGAGATGGTTTGGGATTGTGCTGTATGTCTTCCTACTTTCGTTTATTGGGCTTTTTGTCTGCATATTATGTGATGTCCTTGTTTGATGTGGGTGTACGTCACAATTATACATTTTTTGTTCCTTTAACATTTGTTTTCCTATCTTCACAGTAAATGAATTGTTAATTTTGTTTCTATTTTTATTAATTAGATATACCGTTTTGTTTGTTTACTTTTATACCCTTTGTTATGGTCCTGTTATAAAATAGATTTAAGTCTATTTATTTCATCGAGTATGGTTGTTGTATTACTTCCTGTATATAATAATAAGGTGTCATCAGCGTAAGAGTAATACCTTCCCTTTAAGTTTAGTATTCTCAGATCTGTGACGTATAGTATATATAAGAGTGGTGCTAAGAGGGATCCTTGCGGTACACCCGTGTGATTCACGTCTATATTGCTCCTTTTATTATTGATTACCACATATTGTTTCCGGTTTGTTAAATAGGTTTTAATCAATTGTAATGCCATTCCTCTTCTGCCCATGTTTTCTAATATTTCAAAAAGTTTTGAGTGATTAATTATATCAAAAGCTTTTGTGTACTCTATGAAAATACTAACTCCAATATTTCCTCCATCCACTTCAGTTGTTATTTTTTCCACATAATCGCATACGGCCACCTTTGTATTATTATTAACTTGGAATCCATATTGGTATGCGTCAAATTTAATGATACTCTTGATAAGTTCAGTTACCCTATTATGTATAATTCTCTCTAGTATTTTACTTAAGACCGATAACATTGCGATGGGTCTATAATTATTCGTGTCGTTTTCTGCCTGTTTTTATATATTCGTATAATTTGCGCTATTTTCAATTCCTTTGGAAATACGCCCGAAGATATGGTGTTGTTTACAAGGTTAGTAATTATAGGATTTATAATGCTTATATTATTTTTATATCCTTAGTCGCGATTCCATCTGGCCCAGGATGCTGTTTATAATATTTTCAATTTCCGCTTCATTACATTGATTTATAAATATGGACTTCTGATTGTAGTCTGTCGGATTTGCTATACTTTCTTCTGGGCTATCATCCTCAAATATAATGTTTGCAATATTGCTATAAACTCTTTGTTAAATTTATTTGCTGTTTAAATGTCCGTAAGGTTATCTACTTGTATATGTTATTTGGAGTTTTGTTTTCTTTATTTAGTGCTTTGTTAATAATTACCCATGTCTTTCTCGGATTATTTGTACTTTCTTCAAGTTTCTTTCTGAAGTACATTTGCTTTGTATTTCTAATGAGTGTATTAACTTTATTTTTAATATTCTTGTTTCTTGTTTAATTTATAGGCATATTCTTCATAATTTTTTATTGTTTACCTCTCTGCTTAATATTTGATATTATTTCTTCTGTTATCCAATTCTTATTCTTTGTTCTAATTTTCTTTTTAGTCATGTTTGTAATCTTTGCTCTTTAGATTATATTCATTAATTCCTCAAATGTTTCAACTCTGGTGTTAATAATATTATTTTCTTTAAATCTGTTAATGTTTGTCCTTTTCTGTGTAATGGTTTTGTATTTTAAAGTATCTGTTTTGGTGTTTTTTAAAACCTTTATTTGCATTATTTTATGATCTGAGATTGATGTATCCTGTAGGATAATTGTTATTTTCGTGTTTTTAATATTTGTAATGACATGATCTATGATGGAATGTGTGAGTCTATTTTCATCTACTCTTGTAGCCTAAGTTTTTTGAATATTGTTTATGATATTATATCCATATATTTCCAACATTTGCTTATAGGCAGTTGTTTCATTAGTTTGACAACAATATTAATGTTAATATCTCCAATTATTTTTAATTTTTTATTATCTATGAGGAGCGATCAAGAAAATATTCTACTTTTGCGGTGGGTGGTTTGTATACGGCTGGTACTTTTATTTTGTCGATTTCAATAAGTATAGGATTGTATTCAAGATTCGTGTTTGTTGCTATTTCATGTTCCTTAAATTCCTTTATTATGTAGATAGCCGCCCCACCGCCGCTGGTATTCCTACAGCAGTGTATGGGAGTTGTAAATTTCTATTTCGTAATACGTTATTTCCATTTGGTTTAGCCATGTTTCTACTAGTATAATTATGTGAATTTCCGTATTTGTTTTGGTTGGGCAGTTTAATTCGTCCAATTTATTTTTTTAAACTTCGTATATTAAGGTAAACTACGTTTAAGTCTTAGACAATGTTACTCTATTAATTCTTCTAGTTCAAGTTATTATTCTGATAGCCGTTATCTTTTCGAACGTATATACGTCCATTTTTGTGGCATATAAATTTATAGTTCTGTCTTTTTAGCTGTAGAGCTTTTCTAAATAGCTGTTGAGTATCTCTGCTTAGATCCTCATTTATGAAGATTGGACTTTCAGGTACAGAATTTATTTGACACATTTCCGTGTTAATTGTTATTGTATTTTAATAACGTGGTGTCTGCGGATATTTCCAAATGAAATATATAAATATAAATGAAATGTATGCTAATATCTTTTCACTGTAGATAAAATTGTTAATGATTTATGGTGAGATATAATGGTATTTTAAAATTCGTATCAAGTGTTTGCTTCCGGAATCTATAGAAAGACCAACAAAAGCCAACAAGAAAATATGAGGTGGCCAAGGCATATTACTTCATCATACGTACCATAATAATGAAGGGGACTAAGAAATAATATACACATTTTAACAAATACAGTAACTACTACTATTTAATTTTTATGTAAAATCATTGATTCTTTATTAAATTTTATTGAGTAATGTGTATACTAATTTTTTATAAAAACAATGTTGGTTTTGTTTACAGTTATATTTAAGTTTTATAAAATATATATTTTTTAATTATAAAAGATTTAAAAAAAAACGGGCTTATAAAAGTAAACGAAGATCTAGAGGCGAACCTGGGCCACCGGCTTATGAGTCCAATGTTTTAACCACTATGCCAACTGTCGCGTTAGGATAAATTTATAAATATGCTATGTGTATGCAAATTATACAACATCTGTATTATTTTTAACATCACGTAGGCCCCATATTTATTGTGTCACACGTATTGACTGGCATCTCTTCTTGAACTTTCGCGTTGCAGTCGAAAATGAATTACGATGTCAGTCGATTGGGCCCTTAAGGTCGCGAGTCACGACCACCTGTCCGCCAGTATTCCGCACCATGTATTCAAACTTAGCTAGCTATGCTGTCATGGGTGATCCGTGGGACGTAATGTACTCATGGTGGTCGCTAAAGAACTTAATTGCGACGTCCCCCATCCATCATCTACGAGGAGCCAAGTTTTGTGTGGTTTGGCTGGCTCTTGCGTGAGAGCAGTAGATGGTGTCCCCTCTCCCTCTGTCAATGTTGGCTTGTAGTATTATTACTAACTTAGTCGAAGACCTTGCTATATACTATAAAGCATGCGTGCAGGTCCTGATTAACGTCTAGGCATCTTTGCAACGAATCCCTCCCTATATTTTTATTTCTTCTACTCGTACTACTGGCTTTTAACCGCCGTAGAGGTTTTAAATTATTCTTTTGTCTCTAGGGTCTTTCATTTTAGTAAAGCATCCATGAGGTTGGTCATGTCTAACTTTTTCGAATGCTTTGTTTTAGTCCATAAAGTGGTCCTGATTTACGTCTAGGCACCTTTACGATAGGAATGTATATCGCTCATGTCTGCATCTAGTTTCCTGTATTCTATTATGGATCATCTTCAATGGGATTTTCAGTGTGTCATTAAGCTTGTCGTCTAGCCTACGATAAGCTTAATGACTCGGAGCAATGCTTGACACATTTTTTTGGGAGGGTTGTAAAACTTGATAGCAACCATTAATTTGGTATCACTCCTGCTCTGTACATCGTATTGATTAATTCTACCAGAATAAGAATCTGCTCCTCCTCTATCAACTGATTCTAAGCTTAGAATTTCCGCTGGCAGTTGGTCTGGACCTGAAGCTTATTCCTTGTTCCTTAGTATATTTCCTAAATTCGTTTTTTCATATTTTAATATTTTGTTCTATTTATGTGACTATTTTTCAGTTGTTGGCATACAATATATTAAGTTGTTTCTAATTACTGGTGCCAGCGAGTTCTTTGACTTTATATATTGTGTATGTTGAAACTGTCATGTTTTGTTTGTAACTCCTCACATTTTTGTTGTAGTTCTGATCTTTGTGCGGAGTATTCGTTGAGTTTCTTTATATTGTTGTTCTTTTTTTCCTTTAAAGATTCTTCCGTTATCTATGAGGATTTTCTTGTTTAAATAAATTTCTGCAGTTTCGGCATTCTTCCTTGTTTTCAATTGATTTAAATTTATTTTTATTTTTTATTTGTATCTCATCGTGTACGTGTTCTGTCTTTAAATGCTCTACGTTTATCTTTTCTTTTTTTTTCCGTCTGGGGTGTAATCTTCGAAAGACACCCATGCCTCACTATCGCCTCGTGGCGTTAGAGGCATGGGTAGTGTCGGATTCACCCCGCGTAATGGCGGGGGTGCCTACCGACTAAACCACCCCAGGTTCTGTCACGAGGGGCTTGACCGCCTTGAAGGCATTCCTAAGCCCCCCGGACCGTCTGTGTTTGTCAGTCGTCAGGTCTCTTGTGCTTGTTCGCGGAACGATGTGTCGTCGGTTCCGTCTCGGTCCAGGTTCGTTAGTCTTGTTGGTTGCGCACGTCGTCGTAGAACTTCCTTCCCATCACCACCCGGGAGAAAGTCGCGAACGCGTCCCACTTGTCCTTGTCACTGAGCATGGCTGCACTGATCTGCTCGGGGGGTGTCTCCCCTTCCATGCTGATCCACATCCTGGTCCTCTCTGCCTGCCAACGGGGGCAGCGGTAGATTGTGTGGACCGGATCATCGATACCACTACAGTAGCGGCATGTCGGTGTCCTCGCTTTCCCTATCCGGTGCAGATAGGCCTGGAACACTCCATGTCCGGATAGGGTCTGGGTGGTCCAATGATCCAGGTCCCCGCTGCCCCTGGTGACCCACGGCTCCAGTCTGGGGAACTCTACGTTTATCTACACTTATCTTTTCTTCGGTATTCTTTTGACTTGGTTGTGTATTTGGACTATTAAGGGATTATGGTCCGAGAAGACATCAGCGCCCGGTTAAGCCTTAACTGACTTGATGCAATTTCGATATCTCGCCCTTATTAAGACGTGCTCTATTTGATTTCTTATTGAATTTTGATCACTGTCCTGTTAATAGACTCGTCGTTCCGGAAGCCTGGTATGGGATGCTTATGGCTGAGAGAGTCATGGCCCTGCAGAGGAAACTAGATATAAATTTATATATATATATATATATATATATATATATATATAAATAAATAAATATCTAAAAGATCCCTATCACCCTAAGGGGTGGCCGTATCACAGTTAGTATACCACAGAGTGTAAAATAAATAAATAGATAAAATAAATGTGTACATTGTATTTTATATAAAGCTGGACTGGAAAGTAGTAGATCAGTAGAAATTAAAAGAGCTAAAAAGCATGATAGAAGTATTCCACGTATATAGTTTTAATGAAACATGGACAGATAAAAACAATTTAAAGAGATAGAATAGCGATTACTAAATAACTTCCAATTGAGATGCCAGGGATCTAAAAGAGAAGCATAGAAATACCAAGCATACTGCCCCTTCACTGGAGTTAGAAAGAGCATGTCATCAGAAACTGCACAGGAGGAAGAATTGGTAGAATGGATACAACGTTGAGAAATAAGTGTAGATCAAAAAGTGTAGTCAGATATGGTGGATAGACAGGATGATTAATAAACATTCCTGATGGACACTACCGGCATCAGTACTGACACAAGGCGAAAAAAAATATAGATTAGCATTGCTTATGTACAGATGGTTATAGGCACACTTGAAACAATGTTATTGGCTATAACACTACGGTGAGGTAGGAAACGGGAAACCACCACGCTTCAACTTCCCCAGAACAAATTATCTTTTATGTAGGTACAAATACAAGCTACGATCCTCGGTAACGGGCAGGCCTTAAATGACTCTCCATAAAAGAGAATATCAAAAAATAGCAACTTCGAATTTGAACAGCCTCTGCGTGCCTGGTAAAATCACCTCACACAAGAAATACAAAAACTAAAACTCAATATCATGGGCGTGAGCAAAGTAAAATGACCAAGTGTCCATACTACCAGTATTTGCGAGTATGGTACCACTGTTGTTCATGGGCCGTTTCTACTTTGTACTTTCCTACTGTTTACTTGACTTTATTGTACATATTGAATACTGGTACGTATACTTGTATTATATTAAGCGGTATTGGTCTTGATTCTAGTTGAAGATACATTACACTATCAGATACTGGCATAAAGCTCTTAGCCGATTTATTAACGTCTCCAGACACAATTACTCTAACCCTATTATAATGGTTGGGTGCATGATTACCAGCATAGTCTATTTGATAGTCGTCGAACTGGCACAGCCATGACTTACGCCACCCCATCTGATTAACTATTAGTATATCTACAAGGTGTTCGACGAAGAGGTTTACTACTTTGACACAACGCCATTTTGGTTTACGTTGCTTCTGTCAGTTGATATTTAACAAGCGAGGTGCCCACACGTAGCAAATTTGTTATGGAACATTTTACAACAAGAGAACGTGTTTTAGTTGGTAAATTTGTTTACGAAAATCAATCATCAATTGTAGCTACGTTGAGGAAATTGTGTAATATATTGGGCACAAATCGCATGCCTTGCAAGCCCACAAGTTATCGTTTATTTAACGAATTTGAGGAGCGGGGCACTGTGGGCGATACGCCCAACGCTGCTCGACAAAATTTCGTGCATACGATCGAAAACATCGTTGCTGTTAGGGATTATGTAGATGAAAATCCATCCACGTCAATTAGGCATCGTGCTCAGGAACTCGACTTGGCTCCAACTTCTTTGTGGAGAATCTTGCACAAAGACTTTAAGATGTTTCCGTATAAGGTTCAATTAACACAGCAGCTGCTTCGACGAGACTACAGACATAAGATGGCAACTTTGACACATGATAACTCCGATTTTAGGACGAAATTGATAATGAGCGATAAAGCCCACTTCCCTTTGGATGGATACGTCAATAAACAAAACTGTCGTATCTGGGCATTGGAACAACCTAGCGCAACTTATGAGGCGCTACTTCACCCAATGAAAGTGACAGTGTGGTGTGGAATTTTGTCTGAGTGTGTCATCGAACCTTATTTTATTGAAAATGAGGTAGGTGAAACCACTACCGTGGATAGTACGCGGTATCGTGATGTTTTAAGGCACGTTTTGCAACCAACAATTGCTTAGCTCAATTTGCAAAACATGTGCTTCAATAGGACGGAGCTCCCAGCTTTGCTTCGTGACTTGTATCCAGATCAATTTATTTCGAAATTTGGTGATGTTAATTGGCCCCTTCGATCACCAGATTTGACAGCCCCAGATTTCTTTGTTTGGGGATTGCTTAAGTCCACAGTTTACGTAAGCAAACAACACACATTAGAGCAATTGAAAGAAAACATTCGCACCGAAATTAATCAAATACCGGCTGAAGTTTGTGCGAATGTCATGAAAAATTTTATTCAATGAGCTCACATGTGAGGCGGCCATTTAAGTGATGTTATATTCCATAAATAATTGCTATATTTCTACATACAAATCAGTCAATAAACTTGTATTGTTTTATTTAAAAGTTATAGCTGAACAAAGAAGTAAATCTCTTCGTGGAAACCCAGTATCTCGAGTCTTGTCATCTCTCTAAACAGGTTCTGTGTCTTCCTGCCGCCAAACATACTGCGAACGTTCCAAGTTTTCTTTCTCTCGACTAGTCTGGGGATTCTCAGCACCTCCGGACCATTTATTTAATTTTTCCAGTCGTGTCAAAAGATTTTCCTGGGTATTTGTACGAATTGGTTTCCCGTTGCCTTCCTCGCACAGCTTTGGGACCGTTCATGCCATTCCGGCTCTCAAATCTCTCTTCATCGCCGTGGTAGATATCATTTATCTAGGGCCGATGCACTCTTTTAAAGGTGCTGCTGCCTATCGTCAGAATTTTGCTGTTCTGGCGAGATTTGCAGCGGACCAATCTGGGTCAAACGCTGCTATTGTAGATTAACATGGCTTCATTTCTCACCAAGTCTAATTCATTTTGATGTATAATCGTTTTCAAAATTCAGAATTTTTATATTGGAAAGTATCTGTTTCGAGTGTACAATTGTGTATGTTTTACTAGATTTAGTTGCCATTTCTTCCTAGCCTTTATATTTTATCGTTACATTCTAGTATAAGTTCATCTTCTTATATTGAGTCCCTAAAATTTATATTATTCAAATATTTTATATCCATTTTTATGAACAAATCTTTTCTTACAGCTTAACTTTTAATGTACTTGAAATGATGCAAACCTCCATTTCAACTTCACTAAAGAGCTTTGGGGTGTTATGTAAATGTTCAATATTCATGGGAGACTTAATTGATACATTGGTTCTGATTGTATAATCTCTGGATATGTTAGTTTTCTTCTAGTATTTTTGTTTTGTTTTCGATAAGGATTTCGTTACTCTGCTATAATACTTTAACTTTCTTTGCCGTATCATTTGTGTATGTTCGATTTCCGACGTGTTATTGATAGATAGGTATAAACTGTATACATTTTTGACAATTAACCATTATTATTATTAATTGTGTATTAGTTGTAGCAAAAGGTGTTATGCCAAGGTAAAAATGGATAAAAACAACGACACACACTTCACGCCGCAGTGCCTTTTGTGGCGACTAAAATGAACATAACAGGTAACAAATATTTATTAGTTATTTTAATCAAAAAGTTTTATTTAGATCCACGCGACAGATTTTAAATTAATTTGAAATCAATTTAATGGCTGTTTTTATGTTTTTCTATGTGACACAATTTTAATTAACTTGTCTAGACGAGAACGAGACCTTCTCGACGCTCAGGCCTTTCTGTCGTGTATATTCTTATTTATGTGAAGTTGTTTCTATCGACGCCAAATATTTAATATTTAAAAAAATAACTAATAAACATATTGAAATTGAGAAAGTAACAATATCAATTCTTGCCTGGACAAGTTAATTCAAAATCTGTCGTGTGGAAATGAATTTAAAAAAAAGCCATCACATGTTAATTGATTCAAGCCACCCCAGCACCATGCTATTACGATAATGGTAATGTCTATGTTCGTAATTATTATTGACGGGTGGTTTATTTATAGCTTTTTTATATAAAGCTAGTTAATCAGGTCTAGGTTCTTTGTTTTTAGATGGGCTCGATATGAAGAATGGTTATTAAATGTGAGTTGCACGCGATACGGTCGTTTACAGGAAAAACGAGATATTGGCAGAGGTGCATAATTAAATACACAATGACTATTAAGTTTATAATGTGTAATATTATGTTGCGTCGAGCTGTAAATTGTATTTTTAAAAGTTGCGTGTTTAAATATGTAAAATTAATACCGTTCCGACATCTACCAGTAACAGCTCTAAGTTGTTAGTTCAAGTGTATTCAAATAGATGGCAAGGCAAAGCAATAATAGGTATTTATTAATTTTATAATGATTTTAATAACAAATTCTGTTTAAATATGTTTTGGCATGATGGATATTTAAATGGAATTAACTTTCCAACTTGACCGGTTTATTATTTGCACACAAAAATATATAATAATACTATTAAATTTTAAATTTGACCAATTTAATCAATATGTTTTAGCATCTTTAATAAAATGGAGAAATTAAAGAACTTTCTAACTTGTTTGGTTTTCAATTTACCCTAAAACAAAAACTGAAGAATTAAATTTTAAAACTTTTTTTTTCTATTTTACGAGCTTAATATGTTTTGCAATGTTTAACAGGTACAAACATATTTGAATCTCAAAACTACCTATTATTTTATTTACATACCATTCAATAATAACTTCAGTTTTTAATTTATCCAAATTATCGACGCCTAATTTGTATTGTATTTTTATTTTAGTACACACTGAGGCAGATTTACGGTTTGTGGCATTCGATTAAGGCGCTGTTTCGTTGTGAGGAATCATAGGCCAACTAAATTAAATCATTGATTTTTATTTATACCCTTTTAATAATAATAATTGTTTAAAATATACACTTGTGTAGATTTATTGTTTTGACACCAATAAATTTAAATGAAGGGTAAATCCATTTTTTTCCATCAATCGGGGCGGAAAGGAGCGAGGATATGCGGAACGAAGAAATAGGAGGGGCCGTACTGACATTCCACAGGGTATTGCAGAATAAAGTGACGACTATGTAAAGGAGGTGATGGGGGAAAGGCAGAGGAAGGAGGAATCGGACAAAGTGGAAGGTAAGGTGTTGACAAGACAAGTGAGTGAATCTAGAAGAAAGTGAGTGGATGTAATGGATGAGAGAGGCGGGATGGGATATGCCAAAAGAATATGTAGACGGGAACTGAGAGAGCAAGAAACCGTTCTGTGGCCAAGAAGACGAGATGAAGGAGACGGAGGATACGAAGAGGTAGCCGAAATTGGGATGAAGTGAACAAGGCCTGACCAGACATTGTGGATTTGGCGGCGATTGGAATGTAGCGTGGCTACAGACATGTTGATTCCACCAACACTGGGGAAAAGAGCAGTGGACAGACATGAAAAGACGTGAGTTTTTTGGGACACGGATGAAGAAAGAAGAATACATGCCAGCGAAAAACAATATGCGTTTAATGTGAAGGCGAAGAAAGATGCGATGCCGCAAATTGTGATGGAAATGATGAATTGTGGGTGTGGGTGTGGATGGGATGCAATTAAATGTAGATCGATAGAAGGGATCAAATCATATGCCAGTGGAAGTGGATGAAGGAAAAGGAGGATAAGAAGGGGTATTCAGGATTGGGATGAGGTGAACAAAATTCGAATGTCTGAAGAGAAGATGAATGACGTGAAGTGGAAGGGCAGCAAGTGGATAAGGTGATTGTAGCAACGTTGGCGAAGAAGAAGAGTGCCAGTCAGAAAGATTGTTGATTTGATACAGAGGTAAGTAGGAAGGAGGAAAAAGAATGAAATATGGTGGAAAGAGATATTTTCCTGGTTGATATCTAGTGTTTCGGTTGAATCGCTCTGAATTGCGGCCGCGGCAGGCCTAATATGCTCCCCATTTCTTACCATTAATATTTGAGTTCTCTATCTTCAATGAAGTTCTCAACTATCATGAATGGACGAGCTTGGAGCTCTTTGCGTTGAACGTTTCGCAGCTACAGCTTATTTTAGTATTATTATTTAATGTGTAGTGTCCTGTTTAGTTTTTGTCGCCTCTTTACTGGAACCTTAATGACATTCTTCGAGTGTTTCATTCTAGTTTGCGCTTTCGATTGCGCAGTATCGGTGGTGGCAGTTTCTTTGGTGCTTTCTCAAGATATTCCTTGCGCTGATGTGGTATACCGCAGGCTGTTTCGAGACCAATGCATTTTAATTCGCTTGCTAATTTATTCGCATTTTCGGTGCCTTTGATTCCCAGATGCCCCGATGTCCACACACGCATTACTTTTAGTTGGGCTCCCAGTATCATCAGGTCTTTAATACATTGTATGATGAGTGAGTTAACCAAGATCGAGTGTTCTCAGCACTGCTGTCTGTTTCAATATTGGTTACTTTTTTTCTATAGTTTCTTTTCTCATATACTCCTGTTCCTGTTAATTTGTTTGTTTTAGATTGTTTTTTGTCCCCCACGGGCGGAGCGCACCTTGTCGTGGTATGGGGGTAAAGTGGACCGACGTGTAATCGCCCCACCGAGGAACTTCGCCTCGGCGGGGACTTGCGCGTCGCTCCACTGCCAAGACGCTCCGGGGCCCGATACAACTCCTTGCGTTGAGGGCCTCTCTTCTAGATTCTCTTCACCCCCTTTGATCTATCGGCCGTCCTCGGCCAGCCTCTTCGGCCACTCTAGGCCCCTTTTCTGACCTCCGAAGTTATTAGATACCGAGGATGGAGGGGGTCGCAAAGCTGTAACATCTTTCAGGCCTTATCTTCACGCTGACGAAACTTCCTATGACGACACAGCTATGAACTCGGACATCAAATTCAATTTAATATGAACAGACACACAACGGACAAAAAGTTAGGGAGCAGGGATTGGATGTCCCAGTTCCGGTCGGGGGCGAGGGTGCCAGCAGAGGGTGTGAGCAATTGAAAAAAAAGGAAGATAGTGAGCCCCATATGCGCCGAACCGGCGACTATCGAACCCAGCATGGCACTGGTCAAACTCAGGACCAAAATCAAAGAACTTGTAAAATTCGGCAAGGAGAACCAGAACGTGCACAAACAGGTAAAAGCACTGGCCACCGACATTGAATTGGCGATTACGAGAGTGGTAAACCAATACAAAGCGGATGCGGCTAGACATCTGGACCTAGGAAACGACTACGCCGAATTGGCTAAACGACACGAGCAGACCATCACCCAAGGCAGGGAGAGCGTAGACCAGGGCTCCTAGACTGACGCGGAAGGCGCCAAGGAGGAGGCAGAGGAGACAAGGCGTGCTGCGGCCATCACAGGCCTTTTCGAAAAGGACGGGCACTATACCAACTTCCAAGCACTGGCAGAGGACGAATGGCCGGAGGGGGTGTTCACAAGGACCAAATTGATCAGAGGGGACGCTAGACAGACGTACGGAGCTAGCGACCCAGTAAGACTGATCGGCACGGACTTTGACATCATCACTGGCAGAAAGACGAACAAAAACAGAAAGACGGTGACCGAACTGGCCGACCAAGACGTAACCCCGGGCTGGTCGGTAATCACCACCGAGGTGCCCTGCGCAAGAGGCCCACCCAGAAGAACGGAGCGCCACGTCAAGGGTGGCACAGATGGCGCGTCAGGGAGCTGATCCCCCCCCCCCCCCCCAAATGCTACAAATGCCACAGGGTTGGTCACGCGGCCACTGACTGCAAAACGCAGGACACCAAAGAAGCCTGCCACAATTGCACCGGCACGGACCACTTGGCGAAGGAGTGCAAGAGGGAGAGCGAGTGCTATCTCTGCGGCATAAAAGGGCACAGGACTGAAAACATGAGGTGCCCCAAATATAAAGAACTGGTTAATCAGATGAGGACGAAGGGGCAGGCTCAAACTTAATAATGCGAGTCCTACAGGCAAACCTCAACAGAAACAAAGGTGCCATGAACCTACTAAGGCACACATGCGGAGAGAAGGATGTCAACCTGGCATGCATCTCGGAACCAAACAAAGCGATGGCGATGGCCAGCGCTCGATGGCTAAAGGACCCCGCGGTTGACGCAGCCATCTTCGTCCCCGTGGGTTTCTCGGTGTTGTCCATCGGCTCTGGCGCCGGTTTTGTCTGGGCGGAGTGCCAGGAAATTGTGGTCTGCTCAGTCTACTCCTCTCCCAACTCCTCCCTCCACACCTTCAACCTTCTTCTAGCTGCTCTGGGCGCCGCCACCCAGCTCCACGCCAAGCCCTACATGATATGTGGGGACTTTAATGGCAAGTCAAAACTATGGGGCGCTCCATACGAGGACCATAGAGGTGAACTGCTGGCAGACTGGGCAGCGGAATTGGATCTTATCATCCTCAACACGGGGCACACGCCTACTCTCGAGGGGCGGAGGCGCGGCGACGTCCTTCATCGATGTCACCTTCTTATCCCCACAAGCGGCTGGCAGGGTGACAAAATGGAAAGTTTTCGAGGAAGAAAACCTCAGCGACCACCGAAATATATACATCGACCTAACCGATGATGTCGCACGAAGCACCAACCGCCCGCCAACCAAAGTGGGATGGAGAATTGAAGAGGATTGCACCTACAAACTGAAGTCGTACTGGGAGAGTAGGCTACCACATTTAGACTCCCTACTGGACTCGCCGGAGAAGCTGGACGACATCCTGGCGGAAGCCTGCGACACGGCGCTGGTACGCAAGACGGGCACAGTGCGAGGCCACAGACCTAACTACTGGTGGAATGATCAACTAGCGAACCTGCGAGCTATTTGCAACTTTTGCAACAGGGCAGCAACCCGCGCCAGAAGGAAGGGACGCGCAAATCCAGATAGACTGAAAGTGCTGGTATCCAACCTGAAAGAGGCAAGGAGAACCTTAAAAAAGGCGATAACCAAATCTAAGAGGGATGCATGGAGGGATGTATGCAAGAGCGTAGACAACGACGTATGGGGGCTCGGATACAAAATCGTGTCAGGCAAGATAACCCCCCGAACCCCGGTGAAGCTCGACGACGAAGAACAGCTGAGGGTAGCGAAAGAGCTTTTCGTGTCTGGCCCGGAATCTTCATGGGCCAACGAGACAGAGCGCAGGGCAGACTTCCTTCCATGCACGGCCGAGGAAATCACCAATGCAGGAAGAAATCTCAAGGCTGGCAAGGCCGCAGGACAGGAAGGAATCCACCCGGAAGCAGCTAAATCCCTAGCAGAAGTGGCACCGACGGCACTAATACCCATTCTCAACGAGCTACTAGCGACAGGCAGCTTCCCAACCAGCTGGAAAGAGGCCCGTCTAACCCTGCTTGAGAAGGCTACAAAGCCGGGGGAACAGACAAGTTTCAGGCCAATCTGCCTACTCAACGTGGCGGGGAAGTTATATGAGCAGATCATAAACCAACGTCTACTCCGAGAGGTCTGCGAGAGGGATGGCCTATCGCAAAACCAGTACGGCTTCCGCGAAGGACGATCGACAACGGACGCCATTGCAGCAGTTCTGAGGGCCGCTGAGGAGGCAAGGCTAGACACCAGGGGGGGATTCATGGCGATGATCACCCTTGATGTCCAGAACGCTTTCAACTCTGCCCCATGGGCACGGATAGACGAGGTGCTGAGGAGGCTGGGGATTTCTACCTATCTCCAGGCGGCAATACGCAGCTACTTGTCGCACAGAGTGGTCATGGTCGGGAGCCTCAAGCTCAACATGACGGGAGGTATTCCGCAGGGGTCCATCCTCGGCCCCACACTGTGGAACATTTTCTATGACGGGGTTCTCAGGCTTCCTATGCCGCCCGACTGTACCTCGATCGGGTACACGGACGACCTGGCACTCGTCATCCGAGGCAGGCGACCGCATGAGGTACAGCTACGAGCTCAGCAAGCAGTGGACGAGGTGGGCCTATGGATTGCTAGAAACGGCCTCAAACTGGCCTCCCACAAAACAGAGATAGTGGTCCTAGTGGGGAGAAACACCCTCAAGCAGATGGATATACAGGTGGGGTACACAGAAGTGTCCAGCAAAAGCGAATTACGCTACCTAGGGATCACCCTAGGTAGAAACCTAAACTTCGGCGCCCATTATCGGACAGTGTCCACGAGAGCCATTCAAGTTGTAGCCTCGACAATACCGATCCACCTCATGGCAAAATAAAGAGCGGCATCTAGGACTGTATCCAAACAAGCGGCCAGGGAAAAAACAATTACAGCATGGGAAAAGGAATGGGACGAGGACAACGCCAAAGGCAAATGGACAAAGGCACTGATACCGTCAGTAAGAAGCTGGTACAGCAGAACCCACGGGGAAGTAAACTACCACCTGACGCAATTCCTCACGGGCCACGGTTGCTACGAAGCGTACCTGTTCACAATGGGCCTAAGCCCCTCAGATGGGTGTCCATACTGCCAGGAAGAAGACACACCGGCACATACGATTTTCAGGTGCCCACGCTGGGAGGCGCGCAGGCTACAACTAACTTTACACGTTGTGGAGCTGCGCACAAACAACATCACCGAAAAAATGCTAGAGAGCAAGGAAGGATGGGAAGCGATAGGGGGTTTCATCACATCATGAAGATAAAGGAAGCCGAGGAGAGAAAAAGGAAGAGTCCCAGATCAGAGGGGTAAGACAGGGGTGGGCTAGGGCGTGATGCAATGCCGAGAGGCGAATACCGCGCCCTAGCTTGAGAGAACCTGGAGGTGGGTTTTAGCCGGTAGGCGCCAGGGCAGAAAGCCCCGGTGAATCCGGCACGCAGTCTTTAGAAGATTTCCCATCCTCCACCCAGAAAAAAAAAAGATTGTTTTTTGTGCATGCAGCAACTTTTCCAATATGCACTATCAAGTATTGTTACTCTGTAAGGTTTCGTCATGTAGAGTATGTTTATTGCCCTGTCGAGGCGCATTCTTAAAAGTGTTCTTCTGTTTTCCCTAACGCCGGTTTCATACGATCTGTGGGTGGTTCGTACGTGGCGTTAGTTCTGCAGTTGCTCTATTGGCCTCTGCCTTCACTTTAATACTTAGTGGAGGTAGGTCAAATATATCCATTCCGGGGATAGGGGGTTGTTGCCATTGCCCCTGTTTTCCATAGACACGCCATTATTAGTCTTTTGCCTAGTATATTCCTGTTTACCCCAGATTGTTGTTGCGTAAGTTATAATGGAGACTATAACTTGAGTGTACATCCAACATACCATTTTTGGGGTTGGTCCCTAATTTTGCAAGCATTTTCCGATATGCCCATAAAGCGTTCACCTCTTTGTTCGTATTTTTGTCATATGCGGCTTGAAGGGTAGATATGACTCCCCGGTTTCTTCTCTTTATCCTGCAGGCTTTCGCAGGTGGTGAGGTTCCGGTTGAAGTTGCGTGGAAGAGGTGCCTCCTTGGTTTCTTTTTCTTCTTTTCCGCGCTTCCTAGCCCCAAGTAGTTTGATGGTTACCCAGGAAAAGTTCAACAGTGGTTGGCAGTTTATATCCGAAATTTATCTCAAGATGATTCGACCATAGTGATGACCACTTGCTAACATTTATGATCAGGCTTGTTGTAGACCACCTACCATAGTTGCTTGGGTATCAAGCGCCACTCCACGGATTTGAGCTTGATTGATCCCCATCAGTTGTGACAGGCTTGGTTGAAGTAGGAGACATGGCTGTATCCCAGCCTGGCTGAAACTTTACTGAAGCCAATGGTTTCACCGTCGTGCAGTCATTATGAATATATTACATATGTCTTAATACGTTCTATTCCTAGAACGTCTCCTGATAATCGTCAGGAAGTATTGCAATCTTGAGATCCGATGTTATGTCCCTGTATCACTTTATCTGCGAAGAGAAATGTTCTGGAGCCGTATGCTTCTCGCTATAAGTACCTTGACCAGCGGTATAGCTACTCTCCATTGACAGGATTCGCTTAGGATCTCCCATTGAAGAGGAACTAGTACTGGATAGCCCAGCTGCCTGTTTCTTCAGCTTTTTTTCTTCTAGTACATCCCGAGCGCTAGTCACGTGGTACACGGTTTTGTCTTCTTATTGATTCCATTTTTAGTCCGACAACTACACGCGAACTAAACATTAATCCCCACAGAGCCCGAGATGTGAAGGCAAGGCTGGAGATTACCAGAGGTCGCCAAGTAATTCGTAGGTATCATTCACGATACTGGTCCCCCAGTACTACGCAGCCCTACTCAGGATAAATTACAACGCGGCTTGGGAAAAATTATTCCGCGGCTACGGATCTTACTTAATCTTCTTCTTCAGTGGAACGATTGCTGATATGATGACATGATGAAGAGTATAGAAGAAAAAAGGCAATACGACGGAAAGCGATGGCGGAGTGAAGATAAGACGGTAGTAAGAGGATTAATCTGGCGAAGACGAGGTGCAGAAAGATAGCGAGGACGGAAGTGGCGCTGGGTCACCTGAAAGTGGAAAATCTGGCCAAAGAGGAGGGGTAATGGCAGAAGCCCATAAAAAGTTACAATTGTAGGAAAGGGAGAAACTGCTAAAATGCATGGAGTGGAGCGGAGGTGCCGGAAAAGTGACGAGGGGGCGATATGGCACCGGTGTACAAAGGTGGGGTAGCTTCTGATCTTAAGAACTATAGGGGGAAGAAGTGTGTGAGTACAAAGGGATAATGTGTGTGCTATTTGTGGATCTGAAAGCAGCATAGAACTCAGTACCTAGGGGTATACTTATGGACCATAAAGAAAGGTTAGGAATGGAAGGAAGGGGTGGAATAGGTAAGAAGGAAGTATAAAGCGTCAGTGGTAAGATGAAGAGTGAATGGAGAATACTCTGAGAAAGAAAGGGTAAATGTCGTAGTAAGGCAGGGATGCCCGCTAAGCTCCCTCCTGTTTAATTTGTACGTGAGTAAGTTGAAGGAGGTGCTAAGTGGAACGGTAGGAGTCGTGAAGTTAGGGCCAAGCTGTGGATGTTGGCATATGCAGATGATATAGTACTTGTGGCCAAGAGAGTGGAAAAGAGGTTCCTCGATAAGAAGGTATAAGTTGCGAATGTGGAAAAGACCAAATGGACGATGCTTAGAAATAGGGTTTGGATTGGTAGAACTTAAGAACTGAAATGAAAGAATGATTATGTGAGTGAATGGTTTTAAATATATGGGCTATTAGTTTAGAATACATGCGGAGTGTGTGAAAGCAAAGGGGAGAATGGGTGGGGGATATCGAAGAGAAAATGGGAGAGGTTGTGGGATAGTAACCAGGTAATGGCGTGTAAGATCTGGGATGCGTATGTGAAACGAATATTGTTATAAGACAAATTGTTGGAGTTGGGTGAGGAGAGTGCGTGTGATGCATGTGCATCCGATGTAGGATTAGAACAGAGGAAAGATGTATGATAGAGTGGGTATATCTAAGGTGTGGATAGAGAAAGCTGAGAGGGGCAAGTCTAGAAACTGAGGCAAAGAAAGAATTAGTAGCAAGAGAGGTAAGAGAGAATGGCTGGTATAAGATAGATGTTTTTTTCTTTTGTTGTGATGGCTATACCTATTAAAGATTCTTTTATGTTTACCAGCCGGGCTATGTTAAGTGGCAAGTACTGGGAAAGCTCCGGGTTGCTGAGTCATTTCAGAGTGGAGCAGAGAGCATAAAGTATGCATGGCACGAGCGAGATACGGATCGGAAGAAAGATAGAGGACAGTATGGATGGGGTAGGAGTACGTGTGTACTATTTAGAAAGGGGAGTGATACCATGGAAACGAATAAGAGTCAGTGAATGGGTAGTGTGTATATGACTACAGACTTGTAGATAGGTGAGTGAATGGTTAAGGGAGGATGGAAAAGGCGTGAAAATCTTGCAAAAGACTAGGATTGGTGAAGGAAAAGGGAGCGTAGACATGGAATAAGTTGTAAGGAAGGAGATAAAAAAGGCTATTTTTTATTTTATTTGTGTTATTTTGGATGATGTGATATGTTATGAAGACATGCAAATAATGGTAATTTTTTATTTCTTATTTGTGTTTTTTATAATTAGTAGCCATAGCCCGTCCCACGACCCAAATTCTACTTGGCATAGTAAATTTATGTAATTATTGACTGTTATAACTAATATAACTATGTCAAATTAATTCGTTAACAACTTCGTTTCAAGCTTACAATGTCAAGTCAATAAAAAATCTAATTACTAGTCGAATTAGTATAAAATCGAATAAAACTTATCAAGAAAGTACAACGCAATCAATCCAAATAGGTCCATTATAAATAAGCAATCACCATATGCCAACTTGTTAAATTACAAGAAAATGACTCTTTACCTAATTATAATAATAGACAAATTACTATTTAAGACAGAAGTTACATATCATTCAATTACTGAAATTAATTTCATATCGTCAGTTAATGTTGTTGAAATGATACCAATACAATATAAGTTGCTGAGAGGTTTATCCATTGTTGGATTAAATCCACGTCGGCGTGGAATAATAGCTACAGTACTAGCTTCTATAACAGTCCTTAATGGTGTAGTATTAACTATATTAAACTTCATGGAAGTGGCAATCAATTGGGAAGGGATTGAAAGTATTGCAAATGTATACTTTATACCAATATTAATAATTGTAAGCATTCAAGCAACCTTAAGGTCGGTTTATGCTGAAATAACAAAATTATGTTGTTTTTGAAGGAAAAATAAAGAACATGCAAAATAATTCATATGCGGCCATACGTATGACGATAATTAACAATTGCACGATTACATTATATTATCTATACTTATGATGAAGTAATAATTAAAGATTGATAATAATGAGCATTTAGTTCTTAATTTCCGTTAAAACACAATAACGAGAGATTGATTTCTTATTTGACTTTATTTTATTCGAACAAAGCGACCTTTAGATTAATATAATTAAAAACAAATTCATCTTGTTAATCTGACCACAAAATCAACTTACTTTATAATTCTAATAGTTTTTAGCAAAAGCCTCCAACATGGTTTACCATGGGAATACAATTAGAAACATGCTTAATATGATCGATGAATTCTGGAAACTGGATTTATTAGGGAAGGCAATTGAAAAGGACATGCTGCGAATTCAAAAAATTACAACGTTATTAGTACATATATTCTTAGTGTCGTGTTTTTTTGTTGTGCTTATTTTTGTATTACTACCTCTGGTCGATCGTAGTTTAATTTTCTCAGGCTATGTTATATGCAACACGCAAAGTAATCTGTGCTATTCAATATTATATTCGTGGCAGCTTTATGTTATGATTGTTATAATGGTGCCTTCTGTACTCTTTTTCGATTGCTCGTTTATTTGCTTCGTGGGACGAGCATACAATGCAATTGAACTAGTTAAACGTGCTCTCCATGTGTGGGTAAAACCACCTACAAATAGTAAAGAGAGTATGTTAGTTGATGGGAATATTGTGAAAATTATTCAACAACACGATTTAATATTGAGGTATGTAGTAACGATATTTTAGGTTTTTTTATTAATATTTTTATTATTATACTAGGTGAAATGCCCGCCATTCAACGGGATAATGTTTCATTACAAACATGGACAAATTCTTACTTTTAATATAATGCAATGCAAAGCATTACTTACAACATTACTATTACCTTAAAATACTTTATGATCAATTAAATAAAGCATAAATATTTAAAAAAAAACTTCTCGGTGAAAATTCGAACCCGCAACCCCACTTTTGAACTGACATAAAAAAAACGGTAAATGACAGGTCGGTCGGCTTCAAAACATTGTCTTCATCATCATTATTCATATATACAATGATTTTATATATATATATATATATATATATATATATATATATATATCCATCACAAAGCCCCACTATCGATTTTGGTGGCCTGGTATGAAAGGTATATTACCATTTATACTAATAACATAACAATGGACTAATCAACCGCAGATACCTCTCCGGTTCATTGTGTGATCTTCTAAATTTTCAATCAGTTATTATCTGCACTTATTTATTGAAATTTTAAAAATATGTAATATTAAAAGTAACATAAACCTATAGAAAAGTTACATTTATCATATCATTATAAAAGGTTTTTTTCGCATTTACAATTGAAAATAACGAATACAAATTTCGAAGAATTTATAAAATTACTACAATTAGGTATCAAATATGATATAAACGAAAAAAGTAACGTAAGTTCGCATAAATTTAGTTTATCAGATTTTTTTAAATACTACTTTTGTATAAGAACTAAATACAATTAATAATATCGCTCATTTATTTCAATATAGAAAAATTGTTATAAATATTCTGAAAGAAGTGGCACATGTGTTCCAAAAGTCCCGGTCAAAACTAATTTTAAATTAATTTAGTTTATCTTGTTATTAAAATGTTTTACGCATTTACGAGTACTATATAAAGAAATAATAAATAATATATATATATATATATATATATATATATATATATATATATACTATAAAAATCATAAATTACATTACATTACGGGAATTACATTGATAGCCATTTTAGTGTTCTAGATTCAGTTGGCTCTACTATCTTATTTTCAATATTTTTAGCTTTGTCACATTCCGACTCTCTTTCGCTCAAATTTTATCTTGCGTGTACTAAGTACTCGTTAAGTACTCGTTGATGTTTATAAGGCAAATGCATTGAAAAATATTTTATAATTAAAAATATATTAAGTGATAATGTAAAAGAACAAAAATAGATTTCATTGAAATTACGATTGTTTACAGGATTATGTTTAGTTCTTTAAAATGTGAATACTCTATTTTACTCAATTCTATTATTTTTCCAGATATATTAAAGAAATGAACAAATTCTACACTGAAATGTTACTCGTGCAATTTTGGGCAACACTAGGAACATTAATTTTCAGCTTGTATATCATCACTGCACAAGGGTATAACAATATACATAGCTTTACTAATTTTGATTAATTTTATTTGAATTTATTCTAGATTCCCACCGGATACAAAAATACTTTCAAAATTTGGCGGTCTATATGTGATTCTATGTGGCCAATTATTAATATATGCCTATGGTGGGACTATAATCATAGAACAAGTACTAAATCATCTAAATTATGGTATGAATAAATGTAATTTATAATATTTGTAGACTAAAAGTGTCGCAACGGAAGCATATGGGGCGGACTGGTATTCAAAAACGGATCCGAAACTGCGACAGAAGTTACAGTTTATTATTATGAGGTCGCAAAAGTTTGAAAAAATTACAATTGGTAATATGGCTAATCTTGATTTGGAGTCCTACGTTACAGTATGTATGTTTTTCAAATATATATATAATATGATGAAGGAAGGGTAAAGGTATATTTTTCACTAAGAAACATGAAAATTAATAAATTGATTTTTTGTACCATATCGATATCCATAATCGTTAAAGTTAATAAATAAAAACCGAAAGCTACATTTTCAAACTTAACTCTTTAAATTTTGTTTTTTGCAATTGTCATGTTCCAAAATTAATAATGAATTTTGTATGTGTCCATCAATATCCAAGCTATTATTAATAATAGTATAAACCCAAATGTTTCTATGCGCTACCGTTTTCAGGCTATAACCCCTCAAAGTTGATAAAAATGTATTTTACATTGCAATTTCATAAATTAAATCTGAATTGCTCAATAGCGGTATATAAACTGTTTATAGAGTCAATTTTATAAATACAACTGCTGTACACCTGTTGGTTTATGCGTAATCCTCAAAAATATACGAAACAATATACTTTTCTTAAAAAAATTCAAAATTTAAATATGTATTCCATCGATCGGGACAAAACTGCCGATTACTTCCATTAGATTACTAAATAGCAATGCAATTACAACTCAAATTAAACTACTATGTTCATGTTATAGCCCATCAAAGTTGATCAAAATTGGTTGAAATTACCAATTCAGAATACCAATACTATCGTATTTTTAGGTGCTAAAAAATTCTATATCAATGTTTATGCTGTTACGAACAATAGACATTAATAATGAAGTGGACAATTTTTTATAAAGTAGGAAGGAGTTGAGTAATTTTACTTTATATATCGACAACATATCTGCACATAACTCACAATGTTATACACAAATTATTAAGAATTATATTATATTTAAACCCTCAATAATAATAATGGTATTCATTAATTAACAAGTAGTGCTACAAATAAATAATGCAAAATAATGAGTTTTATTGTGTATTTTAAATTTATTTTCCCACATTCATGACAAAATTCCTTAGTTTCCATATTTCATTAAATTAATAAAATAAACAATTTATACTTAATTAATAAGCTGAAATTATGCAGCAAAGTATGTTGAATAAAATAAGTTTAAGAACAATTTATTTTATATTTTTTTACGATTTTTTTAAATCATGAAATAATTTCATGAAACGAAGTTACGTTGATTTTTTTTCTCTCTCTTTATTGGTTTAGGCAAATAAACGTATTAAACATTATTGTGAAGCTAAAAAGTGTGTTGAGTAATATTTTTGAAAAATGTGATATTTTTTCATCATGAACTAATTTCGTGTCGGTAAGTGATGTTGATTTATTTCTCTATGTAGCTTTATTAGTTAGTTTCGGACTACTCTCACGCCACTCCTGACGATGGGTCTCTTTATATGCCTATAGTGCTGGCAATTGGTACTACAGATAGACCTACAATTTAACGTGGAGTCCGAACCACTGGAGTGTTCTAGATGAGAATAGCATCTACTCCAGACCAGACAAAGGTGTTTAGCCATGAAACCCCACGCTGGTACAAGTGAGGTTTGATCTTCGGCGCATCAGTCCGATGCCTTACCACTGCACCACGTTGCCCCTCATGTATCTCTTATTAATCTAGTAATAGTATATTAGTAACGAGAAAGAGAGATATAGAGACACGAATGCATGAAATACACTTTCCAGTGAGTTATGCACACTATTTTTCCCAATACCCGATAAACGGAATGCGAGGGGTTGAAAAGCATATACAGAAGTCAGGCAATGTAGCCTATTGTAGCAAATACGTATATTTGCCGTTTAATTCTAACGGTTCTGAGTAATGCGAATACAAGATCTCGTACACTTCGTCCCGTTTCTATGACCACGGGCATCGACGTCACAAATGGCAGCGAGGACAAATTAATTTAGTTTACAAGCTACGGTAATAATTGTATGAGGCACTAATAGTGCAAGCTGCTAATGAACTACAGGTAATAAAGGCACATCTTCAAACACAGTACTATGCGATGCTATTATATCCTTTGTGAACCCCGCAGAGCCCCGCCTCGCGACATGGTGTAGGTGGCATAATTCCCGTGAGCCGGACCAGCGAAGAAGAACGCATCGACCAGTTCCATTGAGATGGTGTGCGTAGTAAAAGTTAATTTTTTTACAAAAATTAGCACTATCTAACAGCCCCAATAATTGATCTTCCAATAAAATGAGCAGTGCTCAAATTTCAGGAATAAGAAGCCAATAGCATCAAGTGGAAGATCTATCAAGGTGTCAATAGACAGATTTTCTAAAACAATAAAAAAGATATTTTAATTTTCTCATATATCCAGAATCTACAAGGGACCTTCTAATAAGTCAGCAGATCCCAGAGACTTCAGAATACGGAGGCAAAAGCTTCAAGAAGAAGAAAACCACTATCAAGAGACGCTGAAGAGAAACAAGGTCCTAAAAAGGCCGGGTCGCCGAAACCCAGAAAAGGCCAAGCTCCGAAACCATTACCTCCCAACAGCTTGCCAAGAACGGGGCCAAGCAACTCGTTCAACGACGCCCGGGATGCGCAGGTGGACCCGGAAAGGCTAGTCGCCATCCAGAGAGCCACAAATCAGGTTGGTCAAATGCACACACATTCCGGGCTATTTAGTCCTGTGCGGACCAGTTAACGGCGGAAAATGCAGGATGGAATGTCTCGAAACCGTGTGAGTGTACCGTATTTGTACCGAACCAATACGGGGAGAGGCTAAAATCCTACAAGATCTTGAAAAGGCGACCAATCACGAACTAAAAACGAGTCTGTGGTTATTTGGAGCGTTATCCCTACAGGCAAGGGACCAGTATGGACCTACTCCATGGACGCAGGCTCGCATGCGGCATTGGAGGCAAGCAATATGTTTCCCTACTTCGGCTTTAGAAAATTCTAGTAAAAGACATGTTACGCCAATGCCCATCATATTACATAGGGAAGCACCAACACCAACCCTAGAGGAGAGTCATTCCTTGAATTTATATCAAGCGCTAAACTTAGCCAACACGGCTACCTTTGTTACGGTAGTCTGGCTTAAAGCACTAAATATGACTCTAAGCAAATTACCCATTAGTAATAATATACAAAACTGACATGTGTCTGACGAATCTTCGTGTTCCGATCACAGGCACATCAGGTTCGATGTAAAAACACCTCCAATCATCAAATTTAGGAACCCCCGAGCGACTAACTGGAAAGGATACTATGAATCCCTCAGTGGCATCTTGAGGCTAGGTACGGACGGGATGGAAGAGGTGGCATCAATATAACTGGCAGTCGATCTAGTAAGTGACGGAGTAAACACCCCCTCGTACTGACATCGTACAATTTGGTGGGGGAGCCACCTTGAAAAATTAAAGAACTAATCCAGAAGTATCTTCAATAAGGCCAACGGAAACCAAGACCAACAAAAGAAAACTAATGGAGTACAACAAAGAAATCTCCAGAGCCAAAGGGACAGCTGGAGGAAGTTCTGAGCATGTAATCGAATCCCTCGCATGTGCTATGAAACCAACCTGAAGATTGGAAACTTGCAACATAAATACAAAGACAACATGAAATAAGGTGGGCTATAAATAAATTTCGGCCGGTTAAATTACCGGGAGTGGATGGAATATACCCAGTCCCACCACAGAGAGAACAGGATATTCTCGTCGCTCACCCAAATATTCAGAGCTAGCATAGCCTGGAAGTACACACCGCAGGGGTGACGGAACTACTACTAGTCATCCTACTTAAGCAAAACAAACGACCACACACCGAAGTCATATAGACCCACCAGCCTTACGGAAACGTCCTTCTCAAGACGCTAGAAAGGCTGATAGACAGAGACATTAGGAATGGTATACTGAGAACTAATACGCGTACGAGCCGGAAAAGTCAACCGACTTGGCGCTAGATGACTATTGGCAAAGACACATGATATCCACACTCGGCGAGGCCACCATAAAGGCACCATCAGATACCTGCAGGGCGGCGTAATATCACCACTACTTTGGGCAGCCCTAGTAAACGATCTCCTGGAGAAGATATTCTCAAATAGTATGCACTGCCTAGGATACGCAGGCGACATTGAGATCGTCGCGAATGGAAAATTTACGGGAATAATCTCAGCGCGCACATAAGAGCACTGAGAAGAAGAGTTCTTGGATTGTTCTTAGACCAAGCACATTTTTTATCCAACCCCTCATAGTGGGGAGAATTCCGTGAGATGTTAGAGCATTATCAATACTCTTAAATGTTGTTTTGTCAAAAGCACCTTAAATATCAATGAAGGAGGCAACCAACGAACTTTTATGCTCCAGTGTTTCCTCTAGCTTAGAAGTCACCAGATGTAGAGCTGATTCCGTTGAGCGTCCTGGTTGGTAGGTGCTGTTTCGGATGTATGGGGTACGTTCTCAGCCCGTCCCTGATTTTAAGATCACAGATCACCTTCAATAGAAATGAGGTTAGGCCTGAATGACTTGGCAAGTGTGTAATCTACTTTGCCTGGTTTTGGTATAAAGGTCACTTTGACCTCTCTCCATGAATTGGGTATGTACCTAAAAGCAATGCAACCTTTAAATATAGATACTAATGTGCTTATAATGTAGGTTAACCCTCATTGTAGCAGTGCTAGGAATATTCTATCTAGTCCTGGGAACTTAAAATATCAAAAGCTAGATATTGCCCATTCTGTTTTAGTTATACATATCATTTGGTCAGCTAGCAGCCAATCTTCCTCATCAGGTAGATGAGGATCAGTTGCTAAGTTGAGACCTCTAGGTTGATTGCCAAGAAAGTGGATGTCTAGGAGTACATCAATAGTTTGGGGGGGGGGGGGTTACCCTGAAGGTGCCATCCTCTCGTTTTAGCGAGTTAAGATGTTGTACAGGGTCTTTTAAGATTACTCTCTTCAAACGAGCAGCTCCTGCTGTGGCCTCAATGCCATATCAATAGGCCCTCCATGTGTTTCTTTGTCGCTTCCTGACTTCACTTTTGAATTGTCTACGGGCTTCCCTAAAAGTTTCCCATAGAACTATATAATTTCTGTTGTTGGCCTTGTTGAAAGTTTTTCTGGCCTTAGATCGAAGACAGTTGATCTCTTCACTTCACCAAGGGTGTGAAGAGGCTCTCATGCTCGCCTTTCTCATAGGACAGGAGTCCTCATATGTTGAAATCAGTGATTTTTGGAGGTGTTTCACAGAGGCCTCCAAGTCGTCCACTTATTCTGGAATTTTGTCTGCTGCTTGATACTCCATCCTATCCGATAGGTATCTGTAAAATAGTTGTTTATTAGATTTTTGTGAATTTCTGTAGGACGGTAGTTCACGTGGTGCGAAATCTAGGTCGTAGCGTATCAGTGGGTGAACAGACATGGATACCTGACTTGATACGTGCCAGTTTTTTTATTTTGCTTGAGATATTGCCCAGTGTTGTCTATCACCTCGGCTCGTTTTTGTGTTACAAACATTGGTTCGCAGCCTCTGTTTAATATCTCTATTTTTGTACTGGTTATGTACTCAATCAGAGCCTTTCTTCTGCTGTTGATGTTGCTGCTGCCCCACACAACATGGTGAGCATTAGCATCACATCCGATGATGAGGTCAATCTTTAGTTTTTCGCAGTGTTCCACTAAGTTTACCAGTTCTGGGCTTGGAGGTAGTTAAACTGCGTTGTACGGTAGATACGCAAAGGTTATGTAGATCTCTCGTCGTTCGTTTTCAGTCAGACAACTGTGAGGTCTGCAGAGCTGAATTGGTGAAGGAGTATACCTGTAGCTTTAGAAGAGGTTAAGATGCATGTCCTAGGTTTGTTTCCAGTAGCACCGATACAGTGCTACTGCTATAAGCAGGTTGCTGTTATTGTAGCTGTGTCCGCATACCCTGTTTTTATCAATCCAGGGTTCTTGGATCAGCGCGATGCTATATTGCATATTCTGTAGATGACAACTAACAACTTAAATTAGCAGTTGCCACCTTAGAACGGTGCTAATTGATTTCGGTATTTGTAAAACCACGTCCATTTTATTCATTTAGCAATGGAGAAGATGGATCTGTATATGGGTTAGCATTGCCTATCTCAGCTGTCACTTCGGCAGAGTCTGCCAGCCCAGAGTTTTCCTCTCCGCCATAGGTTTTTACCTTCAGGTTGGCAAATCTATAATAGATTTTGACGTCCCTATTTCTTATTTCTGCGATGTCACATGAAGGTACGCCGTAGAGGAGCAGAACGCAATCTTCTTTGGTCTCCCTATGGAATTCACACCAATTTTTGACAGACAGTGTTGTGTTCTGTGCTGCCAGACCTTGTAGTATGACCTGGGGCTCGGCTGGTTTCCCTGTTACCCACACTGAAATTTTAGTTAGTTTAGGCAATTGGTCTGCCCTAACAACTACAACTATGGGCAAGTGCAGTCTTTATATAGTTTGTCAGCCAGTCCAGAGACTCCTGATCCCCACATGTAATTCGCAGGATCTCTCCTACATGTTGCCACTTTTTAAAAGTGGGGGTGAAAATTGATGAGCTCGTGATTGTTTTGTCCAGCTCCTCAGATAGTCAGTTTGGTGGCTTGTTCACACGTCTTTTTCCCAGAAGGCGAAGCGAGTAAATTATAGCTACTCTGAGATGGCTATTCAGCACAGCTACGTAGCTTATTTTGGAATTGGTTGGCTGGTCGTACCTTCTCTTGGGATTGCTCCCGGGAGAAGGTGCTGATCCATCCGACCTCATCTGTTTTTTAGGTGGGTTTTTGGCAGGTGGCTTCACCGGAGTAGCGCTGGTCCTGACTGTACCTTCCCTTGGTTGTTGCCCCTCTCGACGGACTCTTCGTCGTCGACGGGCTTCTGCGCCACATACTCTGTGGCGTTTGGGTCGCACAAAGTCATCCGCCGCTTGAGGGTTGACGTTGTCATCAGCCCTCAGCATTCGGGACGTATGTTTCAACTGCGAGAGGGTGTCCTGAGAGGACGGTCTTCTGTTGCCGCAGTGACAGTGGCCTCACTCACACTGTTCTACACGTGGGGTGCATAAATTGAGGTTATGGTGATTTGCTAGGGTGCTCAAGTACTTACCAAGGGTTAGCACGAGCAGCCACTAAAACACTATAGCACTCTCGGTTATAATTTAGAAAATAGCGTGAAAATTAGTTAAAAATGTTGGGGGGCGACACTTGAACGTCCTATACGTTGGGTTGCCGGCTCATTCTGCCGATCTTGTAGAAGAAGAGTACTGACTGGCCAAAAACGCACGATACTTAAAGGTGTAGAAATTCCATGTGCATCAGAAGTCACTAGGTATCATCTTTACCCAAAACTGATATGGAATTACTGACATGGCTTAAAAACAGCGGAAGGAACAGAAGCTGGTATGTTCAGCGTCATCCCGAACACAAATATTTCAGTAAGTCTGGGCAAGCTCTTCACAGTGTTTTAGGCATAAATAGTTTCTATACAACACTGCCCGAGAGAAGGGCTGAGACGCAAAATAACTAATACATGAATCGCTATATACACTGACAACCAAGTGGCAATAAAAACAATCGCTGCCACAGAGGTTAAGTCCCGACTGGAATGGGACTGCCAGCATAGTCTTGGTGAGATAGGTAGACAAAACATATTGACCCTAACGTGGGTGCCAGGGCACATACGTATCCGAGGTATTAAGAGAGCTGACGCCGACCCTTAGTCGGTCCGGAGCCCTATTGCAGTGTTTCAAAAACAACCACAAAGACATCTATGGAAAAATGGATGGTAATAAAGTCTCAAGACTGTTGGACAAACCAGCCAGGGCAGAAATTTACAAGAGAATTCGAAATAGGCCGAATCCCCAACTACAAAGGACTTACCCAAGACAGGCAAACTGTCAGAATTATAAAATCATATGGCACAGATAGGCCTGGCAGCAGAATCCCTCTGTAGGTTCTGCCAGGAAGAGGAAGAGACCGCAGAGTATATACTATGCCACTGCGAGACGCTATATTCAGTGCGATCCAACGAACTCGGGAACGGCAACCCACAGGCCAGAGCTGGCAGAAGTCCTTTAAGATACGCCGGGGACCACAAAGGCCACCCGTTCTTAATCGAATCTCCCTACGGACAGAAGATTTGCAAGAAAAAGAAAAAGGTCTTCTAGAAGAGAACTATAAAGAAGAACAATAATAAGAGAATCAAGACAATAATCTCATCGTTCCACATTGCAGCAAGATCTCGGAACTAAGAGGCAAGAAGAATGATCGTGGATGGTTAATAAACTCGATGTCGCCGCTGCATCCGTAGATCGCCCTCAACCATCCCGCAATGTTCTCCACGTCGCCACCAATGCTGAGGATCTGCAATCTTGAACCCTACGCAATTAAGGCAACAAGAACGACGAAATTCGGTAGAGGCATAGACGCTGCTATCGACATGGGCTACTCCCCGGTAAGCGCGCCCAGTTGCGCTGCCCAGATGCTGCCACGTACCCTTTGCTTAACTAAAGATGTGTAACATCATGTCTTACGAGTATATGCCGCTAGATTATCTAAAAGGGCTCATAATCACCCTAGTCGCCAACGACTATTTCACTCATATTCATATTACTACATTTCCGCATTGCGGCAGGATGATATTCCGAGGAACAACAGTAGAAGAAATAGGAAGATACTATCCTCTATGCTGCCATGTTGAGACAACTATTATAATTTCATAAACCGGAGAAAACTAATACATGCTGCCCCACCCAGAGAAGACTACTATTATACACTGTCCAAAAAGAGAAATGTATAAGCACCCAGGAGCTGACAGAATAGAAAGTAGTCTTGTTAAGAATAGAGACACCCGATTCCCATATGAAAGTAATACTAACTAAATCAAGATAACTCACGTCTGTACAACAATATCAACGAGTGTCTAACTGCAAATTGGTCTCTTACCATAACATACATGAACGTTACACCTGCAAATACCGAGTATAGCAACACCAACGCGAGCCACATCAAGAATATTATTGACTTTGGCTAAGCAACTGCCTGTTGGAGTGACTCGACATATTTCCTATGGAACGCTTACCTATCAGTAGCAATATTATAACAAATTTTTCGACGATCGCCCGCAACCCTGCTGGACGCACCTGTCACTGTTCAGGTATATCAAGAGGCCACGACACATTATACAGGATGTTATGTAATTCGAGGGCAATCCCTTAAGTGGTGGTAGAGGTGAATTAATCTAGCAAGGATTTAATTTTTTTATTTGTAAATTCGTCTGTGTTTTATAACTGGAGGACATTTAAGTAGACCAATCCGAGTGCCCTTCATATTTTGTAAAAATTAATCACATTGTCATGATAAAAATCGTACACTCACGTTTATAAATCTCAATCAAACTCAGTAGCGTGAGATGTTTTTTTGTGAAGGACAAATATTTTGGCTGCGGTAAGATTATATGCAGTAATGTTCCTGAATAAAAGGCTTTCGGGCAGAAGGTTATTTTCTAATCTTACCCAACGGATAATGAATTCTGGACAATTTTACAGGGCGCCCTACAAACATTTTTTAAACAACCAGTTGGAGAATTATCTCGCTGGTTTGCCACTACAGAGCAGATTTCATATGTGGTGCATGCAAGATGATGCACCCCATGTGGAACAGAATGTTGTTCGCTATCTGAATGCAGAAGTTGGTGGTCGATGGATTGGACGCATAATTAAATCAAATATATAGCGGACCGTTCCTGAACTTCATTAGGATTTAGATACGTCAATTTAAAAGTGCTCAAGTTAACAAACGAAGACGAATTTAACAATAAAAAAAATCTAATGCTTGTCAGATTTACTCACCTCTACCCCCACTTAATGGATTGCCCTTGAATTACATAACACCCTGTATGTCGCCCTAGGAACTATACTAATATTCTCAATTATTATATTGGTCGCCTTTTTAATTTATATTTAAATTATTTTTTACAAGGAACTGGCCATTCCAGGCGTCTGAAATAATAGGATACCCCAACGTCAGCGATCTTTAGAAAGGAGCACTGTTTAGCAGTAGTCTTCTGGGTAAAATAACTCGTTTCCCGGAATAAAATGGATGCCTGGAGGCACAGAAATGGGATCTGAAAGGTTCAGGATACACTGAAGCCCAGAGATGCAACCTACAAATTTGTTTTATAGTTAAAATACTCCCGCTTTCGGGTATGTCGGGTACTTCAGTGAGTCAGTTATTTTAGTTTATAAGCTGTAGTACACAGGTAATAAAGACAACATCGCACATAAATATTATGTTTTATTTATTAATCTTTATAGTTGTAAATTTGAATCAAGTATTGTAATCCTAATAACCAAGTACAAGTACCCGCACGTCTAAACGCATTAAAACCGTTGCCGCAGACCGATTTCCCCTAAGCATTGTTATGATGTCTAGGGCTACGCCGGAGTAGTGTCATGAACGATGCGGAGATGAAAGATGTTAACTGGTGACTATCTCTGCTTCCTGCTTTACATAACGCTGGCTGGTACCATAGCTCTTGCTGTTCCTCGGCTGCTACCCTCGGATCGCCAGGATATTAACTGATTTTACCGCACTACAGCAATTAACAATGGCCGGCTAATATTGACTTTTCGGAGAACTTGCAGTCGCCAACGTCTGACTAGGGAGAAAGCTGCGGAGCGCAGTCCAGCACAGCTGGCTGCATCCGTAGGAAGAGAACTCTACAATTCTTCTCGCTACCACGTCCACTTTTGACCCCCTTAGAACGGTCTTTTGCTTCCTTCTCAGAAATTAAAATTCTATTGCTAGGAAGCATAGTCCATCTATCGGCGTAATCCATTTACGCAAACTGCACTTACAGCCGCTCGCTCCATCTCTTGGATATCATGAATATGACGTATCCGGTTTTGAAAGCAATCAGCCGTTTCGCACTCTGACATGTGAATTGTTTATGGACATTAGCACTTGCCGTGTTCATGTTTCACTTATCAGAGCAAACGCATATGTAGCCACGCACTGCGTCCGTAACGATGGTAAGTAGTACCCCGATTACTAACGACTTAACCTAAACATTGCTACAATATTTCAGGAACAAATACATTATTACAAGAAGTCTTAACATAATAGTCACATACTATTTCTGGACTGACTCTGAAACTTTCATTGTTCATGGTTCATGGTAAGTACATTCTGTTTTATGCCTTTACGAAATGTAGTTACTTTATTTTCTAGGTTTAGACACCCTCTACCAGCGTTTAGCAACACTTCCCTGAACGAGACAACACTTGGAGCTTGATCAGGACCCCTAATAATGAACTCGAGCAGTTCGGATCTCTCTAGATGCATAGTTTAATGACTTGTCCAATTTATTGTAATAAAGAATTTAATAATACAGACCAGTTACTGTTCCTCAAAAAAACCTGTTACACGTTCTTAGAGGTTCCTCTGCAGATACCCCCCACGACGCGTAACCTTCCCTCTTCAGGTGGTTACACAGAATTTGGTAGGGTTCAAGTTGAGGTTTCGTGTTTGGCCCCTCTTCCATGGCTTCTCCTTCTTCGCGACTATTCTTTGTCGCGAGTAATTTGAAGCTTACCCGGGATACGTTCAGCAGCAGCTGTCAGTTTATCCCCTTGAGTAATCCCAAGAGGATTCGTCCTTTGTGATGACCACTTGTTGACCTTTTGAATCAAGCTTTTTATGGATACCACCTTCCATATAGTCTTTATTCCGGTATTTTGGAGCATCAGTCTGCGTATAATCATCGCCGGTTCCATTACTGGTTCTGGTATCTACGTCATGGCCCTTAACTGTTTGAGTGGCAAGCTCTCCTCGACGGATTTGGCCCCTTCCCGGGGTTGTCCTCTTCTCATCACCCCTGTCTGCCAAAGTTTTGTGGTTTGGTTGACGAGATATCCGGCATTCAGGGACGACTCCGGATAGTCCTCAGGCTACTTTTCTTCGCCGGTCTTCTGTCGACCGGCGGTGTGCTGACATGTATCTTCCGAGTTTATTGATCAGCGGCATAGCCACTCCCGCCATTTTCGCTTGGCAGGGCGCACTTAGGCGTCTTCAGAGCTCCAGCTTCTAAAGAGGAATAGTGCTTGTTACCCCTGCTGCCTGCTTCCCCAACTTTCTCCTTGCGCAGCCCGAGAGCTGATTTTGTAGTTCGCTCTGTGAGTGTCCCACAGTTTTTGGTTTTGATTTATTGTTAGTTGTTGAATTCATTTGCCACGACATGGGTTTAGACACGCGGGTTTGTCTATGGCCGTTACTAACCAGGGCTTTTTATATTTCTGACCTCCTCCCTATCCGTGGCCCTAGATACTCGCCCGGTCGGTTTTCCACACCCCTCCGGGAAGGCGAATATATATAATATATCTATATTGAAATCTTTAGCTATATAAAAATCACCTAATAATAATTTTGTTAATTAACAAGCTTCTTTTGGATGTTGTTACAATGCATTCATTGTGTATCCACATAACGTTAGTTATTAAAAGTAAATCCTTACTTTAATGTATACAATATATTCATAATAATTACATTAGTAAACATAATAACTACATAGTAAAAAACAAGAACTATGCATACAGATCTGTGGAGGACAAGTGGGTCAAAACCAACATAACTAAGCCCATTCACCTTTTCAATTGACTTGGATTATGTGCTACTATGTTTATCGCAATGTTCTATAATTAATTCAATCCATGTAATTGAGGTATTATGTATTTTATTTAAATTAAAAATTATTCTCCGTCGAACATTTCACGTAGAATTATATAATTATTTCCTGATGTAGCCCATATAATCGTGATAAATTAACTTCGTTTCGTGCTTACAATACTCGTCTAATTTTTGTCTGTAACTAATTATAAAGTCATATTAGTATAAATTCGAATCAAACTTATCAAGTACAAACGTACACCGCAATAGGTCCATTATAAATAAACAATCGCCATAAACCAACTTTGTTAAATTATAAGAAAATTACGCATTTCATAATTGTAATTACACACAAATTACTACTTAAATAGAAGTTACAATATCATAGTACATTCATTTCATATCGAGACTGTTTTAGTTAATGTTCTTGAAATGATACCTATACAATATAAGTTGCTGACAGGTTTTTCCGTAGTTGGATTAAATCCACGTCGGCGTGGATTATTAGCTACAATACTAGCTACTCTCACTATCCTTAATGCTACAGTATTAATAATATTAAACTTCATGGAAGTGGCAATTAATTGGGAAGGAATTGAAAGTATTGCAAATGTTTACTTTATACCACTATTAATAATTGTATGCATTCAGATCTTAAGATCGGTTTATGTTGAAATGAACAACACTATATATATATATATATATATATATATATATATATATATATATATATATATATATATATATTAGTAGTGGCGGAAATAGCCCTTTATAATTGATTTATTAATTTTTTCCGCAAAAACCGATATCTTTAACTTATTTCTTGTTAATCTGAACTGAAAAGTGTTTTGTATTAATAATTCTAATAGTTTTTAGCAAAAGCATTCATCATGATTTACAATGGCAACACAATTAGAAAAATGCTTGATATGATTGACGAATTTTGGAGGCCCGATCGATTAGGCAAGGAAATTGAAAAGGATTTGCTGCGACTTCAAAAAATTGTAACTTTCTTAGTACACTTATATTTGGTTTCGTGTATATTCGCTGTATCAATGTTTGTGATTCTACCTCTTCTTGACCGTAGTTTAATTTTTTCGGGATACGTTGTATGCAATACAGAAATTCATCTATGCTATGCGTTATTTTATTCGTGGCAGTTTTATGCTATAATCTTTGTAATGGCTCCTGCAGTGGTATTTTTTGATTGTTCGTTTATTTGCTTCGTGGGACGTGCTTACATGGCAGTTGAATTGGTTAAACGTTCTCTGCATGTGTTGCTAAAGGCACCATCAAATAGCGAAGAGAAGATGTTGGTTCATGGGAATATTATGAAAATTGTTCAACAACACGATTTAATATTGAGGTAATATATGTATTAACGAAGATCTTGGGTAATATAATAAATTTAAATCAGTTACTTTATCTATTATAATATCTGATCTAATCAATTTAAATCTCAGGGAAAATGAGTTGAACCAAAGTGACATAAATCTATAAATACTTGGCATACAAATAACTTCTATCTTTATAGCTATCAGACCCAGTGCGTTTCTGCTGGTAGAGGGATAAGCTTACAGGAGTGCAATCGCCCGGTATTTACCTTCACAGAAACCCTCAGAAAAACTTTTAATTTTGATTCGCGAAATTTTGCACGACGAGGTTTGTAACCTCTCTTCAATGCTCAGTACGAGACGAACAACGTCTCTAGCCACTAGGCTGGGGTTCCCATATGTTTCCAATAAATTAATTTATCATGTTTTGTAAAATGCTTCTTCGCATTTAGAAGTAAATTTACATTTATTCGACATACAAATTAATTCGGAGCAGATTTTCTATATGCAGTTTGTCCATTATTTGATATTTTTAACTAAAAGTTGCGATACAAATAGCAGACTACAATGTTACATAGAAATATACAATATAAAATTAATTTTTAAATAATGTTTTCTTGTCTAAAATAAATCATGAAAATGGCCTAGACATTCTATATATGTGTTCTACATATGTATTATGTCCAACGGTGAAAGACAAACTAATGGCAGTATATGGACTGCCATTTGATGGAACTGTTCTACTAGAAAATCAAATTTAACAAACAAAAAATAAAAAGTCACTCATAATTATTAGTCGAACTCTCGGGCACAAATTGGTACAATGATCTCGAGCTAACATTTGCAGCCCATTACCTCAGACCAAAACAATCCAAGATAATGACGTTGAAGAACATGAAATTTTATTCCGTGATTGTAATGTAAGACGAATTTCCTGACATGTACAATTTTCATAAAATAAAAGTCAGTCGAGTTTCTTTGTGTCCTCAGACAAAATGCAATTTATCTCAGAGTGACAAACTAAATGCCGTTTGTCCAATACATTTATCACTTTATTTGGGAAATTATCAAACTTAGATTATTTGCATGTCGGTATGATAATTACGTGATTTTCGTTTTATTTTTTAGAGAAAACACTTTCTCAATAAATTAATACACAAACTTAAAGTAACAGTTTTTCTGTATTTCTGAAAATTGTTAATAATAGACAATATGTATACAGAAAGACTGCTTCTCAAATATATAATCAATTTTAATACTACATAAGTATTCTAAAATCCAAAAACAATATTTAACTAATAAAACTAAAAAAAACTGTTGTACTCGCCCAAAATTATCCTATTTAATTTAAATTACGCATAATTTTTTTTTATATCTAAAAACTAATATTTTGTTTCAGATATATTAAAGAAATGAACAAATTCTACACAGGAATGTTACTCGTGCAATTTTGGGCATCACTAGGAACTTTAATTTTCTGCTTGTATATCATCACATCACAAGGGTATAGCAATACATAAAACTTTTCCAATTTTGGTTAATTTAATAAATTGTAGATTCCCACCGGATACAAAAATACTTTCAAAATTTGGTATTCTATATGTGGTTCTATGCGGGCAATTATTAATATATGCTTATGGCGGAACTATAATTATAGAACAAGTATTAATAATTTGTGTAAATGATGGTATGAATAATTGTAATTTATAGTATTCGTAGACAAAAAGTGTTGCAACGGAAGCGTATGGAGCGGACTGGTATTCTAAAACCGATTCGAAACTACGATTGAAGCTGCAGTTTATTATTATGAGATCACAAAAGTTTGAAAAAATTACAATTGGTAACATGGCCAACCTTGATTTGGAGTCTTATGTTACAGTATGTATGCTTTTAAAAAATATATAGAATGAGTAGAACGGTAGAAATGTAAGAAAAATTGGTCATTGGTCAATTCAAAAATAATAATCCGAAAACAAAATGCCTCTAATTACTATCATTTTCACACTATGGCTGTTTAGGGTCAATGTATTTTTTTCATCAAGAACAATTATTTATTACTTAAGGATACCCATGGGCTAATTTATAATAATCTGAAAACTATATGCCTTCTTTTTCATCAATGTATCTTATTGATTTTATAACAGAAGTTCCATCATTAAGAATCTAAAAGTATATCAAGCAGAATATATTTCTCGCAATTGTCAAAATTCTAAATATAATTATTTTGAAAGAATATATGATAATTATGTATATGTTATGCCCGTAATTAGAAAAGACAGTTTAAAAATAACGCTCCCTTAACAATTTTAAAATAAATTATGGTTATGTTGCTCCGATTAAATCCTTGACCGACCGAAATTGGCAGATACTATTTTTAACGGAAGATTAGTGCTTAACCAATGATAACAAACCATTTTTAGGCATATTTATTTCCTCTCTAAAATGACCAAAACCTTCACTTGTCAACTCGAATCTCAAATATCAAATCTCGAATACTAGACATATAACTCTCCTCCTACATTAATTACAATATATAAATACAACAATCAGTCCCCTCGACCACTTTCTCTTCCACGACAGAATTTTGCAGATTACAACGTCTTTTTCATCCTTCTTTAACCATTCATTCACCTTTCTGCAATCGCTCATCCAGTTTGCTTTGAATTCGTTGGCACCATGTGTCGCACCCCTTACTACAAAGCACACACGCGGTGTACCCTTGCCCCAAGAGAGGCTTCCGATCTGCTTCTCGCTCTTACCATCCACACTTTGTCCTCCCTGCTCCACCCTTCTCTGTGTATGTAGCTGGGGAATTTTCCCCGCACTTGCCACTTCAGATAAACACAGTTATATGAGCTCTCAGTTATTCTCAGCAGTCTGGTTGCGACTCAACATAACCATATTCTCTACCTGATGTAAACATCTCATTCCTATCAGCGTTTCCATCATGCACATCTCAGACATACCCACATCATTTTTCTATACGATCTTCACACGCTCTCTCACCTACTCCTACATCTCATCCACACCCCCCACACCAGTCTCTCTTTCCACAACTACTGCAATCTTTCTTCACTACCCCCCTACACGACTCCCACCATCCAATTGTTTTCCTATAGGAGCACCGTCCATATGTGTCGATCTTTTGAGTCCACGTAGACTCTTCAGAAATCAGCCTTGCTTCCTTTCGATGATATCCCACTCTCGAAATCCCCACACTTCCATTCCATACAATAATATTGGGTTCACACACATATTTCACATATTTTACACAATATTATTAAGGTATCATCTCACCCCTTCTTCCATTTTCTTTTGGCTATCACCAAAGTCATTCTCACTTTTGCTTGTACATAATCCAAATGCGTCCTAAACTTACCCCTGCAATCAAACGAAAACCTTATTTAGGTTAAAATAATACTCTCTCTCTCAATCATTATTGCCTTCCAAATTAACTCTTCCGCTTCCTAATCTAAACTTACTTCTAAACATCATCCATTTGGAGTTTTCCCGATTCACAACTAACCCAGCTAATCACGGTACCTTCCCATTCATACCAACATTTCTTGCCCCTCTTCCAACCACTTGTCCACAAACACTAGTCGTCCGCATATGCTAACATCCATAGCTTGGTTCTCCTACCACATCCTCTCCCGCTTGCCCGTTCGCACAAGTTAGTTGGAGGAGGTGTTAATCCTCCAACTAAGTTGTATACAGATTGAACGGGATATTTTAGAGGGCATCCATGCCTTATTCCCACATTCATTATAAATTTCTGCAACATTTCTCCACGACTCTTTGCACATTCTTCTCACCCGATCTACCGCTTCCTCTTTCGTCCATCATTTTTCCATACACTCCACTAGATTACCCCTAGGCACTGAATCATGTACTGCTTTCATATAAACAAAAACTACATATATTCTTCTATTGCACTCCAACACTTCTTCCACCATTCTCGCTAGCGTGAAAACTACACCCTCATTCCCCTTTACTTGCTAATCTTATCCGGCATCTTCTGTTCCCTTTACCTTTCTGTCTGTTTTCATCATTGCCATTATTAGCGTGTACCCCACATCCATTAGCGTAATCCCCCTATAGTATTCAGCTTTGAGACTACCCTCCACACTGACATGTTCGCATCACCATACCACTCTACCGCCACCTCGACCGCTCCGCTCCGCACCCTATTGATTTTTATCAGTTTCAATATGCTTCTGTTTTTAACTTGTATTCTCCCATCGCCTTTCCCAACTTCAACTGATCCATCGCTACTCCCAGCTCATGCTAAGAGAATTCCTCAACTTTTACCAGCTGTCACGAACTCTCTGGCAGATCGATGCTCATTTTGGTCTTTGCTGCTCTTCCTTTCAAAATCTTCCACAGCCCCATCTCTGCTCTACTTCTAAAGGCACATAGTCTGACTCCCTCGTTATCTACTCTAAAATGTACTAGCTTATCCCTTCCGATCGCTTTGAATAATATCTAGTTTATCACCAAATCGTCTCCCTGGCCGCAGAACTTCTTTTTCCCTTCCCACTCTTCCTCTGTATATGCATTTAGAACATCCCTACCTGTCTTTCTCACCCATTGCTTCCATTCTCTTTCTTCTTTCATTGATCACCTTGTTCTGAGAACAACTTGTTCACCACTCGCCAATTCCTCGTCGTCATATTCTAGTCCCTCTAATGACGTACCCCTCTGTAACCTTTACCAATACCTCCAGCACCACTCTTAGCTCCTTTAGATTATTGTTGCATTAGACTGTCTCGTCCAAATAATTCTTCTATCCATTCATACTTTCGCTACCACCAACTCCATAGTTTCCCTCAGCGACTCCATCTTCCATCCCTCTACTATCTTCTTCCCGCCCCAATTCCTTCTTTGACATTCCCAATGTTCGCTCCTTTCTTCGCCCCCGTCCCACCTGCCGGCATATTACTTCCCATTTGAACCCACCCTTCTGTCACCGAAGCCTCCAGCAAACCCACTACAGTGTCTACTTTTCCAACTCATTTACATACATTCTTCCCATATTTTTTTAGTTGAGTCCAAGAATTCGATGTGCTTCACCTCTCCTCTTCTAGATACCCCTGTCATATGCCTTACCGTCCTGGGCCCCTTTAGTCTATTTTTATCAAGCAATCACATTTGCATATCCACGACTCACCCAAAATATGTATTTTTAATATTGTTTTCAAATTTAAAAATTGTTATATTAATTTTATTATTTTTATTTAAAGATGCAACATTGCTTAATATTACCATTTCAGAAGTCTAATATTATTTATATTTTTAGGTGTTAAAAAATTCTATATCAATGTTCATGTTGTTAAGGACCATTGACATTAATAGTGAAATAGGCAACTAACGATTAGAAATTGTATTTTACTAGATTAAATTTGAGTAATTTTGTTGTACAATAACATACGTGAACATAGTTGATAATTTATATATCATCTAACTTACACATTATTATCAACTATATATTATATTTAAACCATTAATATAATCTGTATTAATTAGCTACTAGTTTTACAAAATAATAATACAAAACAATATGTAAGTTAACTGTGTTTGAATAAACAAATAAATGTAATAGAGTAGATTCAGATCTAGCTACTATATTTATTACCACTTTATTTACTGTGTAAAAACTAGTTCGCTTTAGCTCTAGGTATTGTCATGTTTCCCCGATAATATATATATATATATATATATATATATATATATATATAAATTTAAATTAAAGAAAAATATGTAACATCAAATAAAGAAGAAATCGAACCTATCCTGCCAGACTACAACTAACGAGGCTCTGGCGTCCGTATATCTGTCTGGATAAGCAGATCCCTTCAACATTACCAACAGTCTCTTTCGAGAATGGACGAGTAGCCACTGCATTGTCCGGAGAAATCGCTCACAAAGACCGAAGAACTAGAAATAGTCAACAGCAGTGGATTGAAGAAGGCAACAGGACACCACTTCATTAAAGGCCCACAAGGGATCTCTCGTTACCTTACTCATTATGGAATGCAAAACCCAAGATCCGGTAGATAGATAGCAGACTTTTTTTTATATTTGTATTTACAATCTGTATTTTGACATTCAGTAAATTTTGTAGTTCAAATCTAAAGAAAATATACAATAAGCATCCCAGTGATCTTCCAAGGACGACTCCCGTGAGGGCCACTTCTCCGCCTTGATGTGTTAATTCAGGGTGTTAACTAATTAACTAACATAACTGGTGGGGCAGCTCCAGAACATCGACTCGCTTCAGCCTGCGGATGTTGCCATTCAAGAGTCCTGTAGCTAGTCGATTTGGGTGATGTCGTAGGCGTAACAGGTATTTTTTGCTGGAGTTTTTTTACTTCTTCATTTACTGAGCAGATATAGGAATCTTCTAGTAGCCAATTCGGAGTGTATGGTAGCAGATTTTGTATCGTTCGAAGGGCTTTATTTTGGAAACGTTCAATGATTTCGAGGTTTGTGTTGCTTGCAGAACCCCAGATTTGTTTGATGTACATCCAACAGGTTATAGTATATAGTTGTAGACTAATATTTTGTTTGATATCGTTAGTTGAGATTTCAGACCTATTATCCAGTTCATTTGACGTAGCTTTTCTCCAAGTTGTAACCGTTTTTTTTCAAATGTGACTTTTCCAAGTTAGTAGTTTATCTAGGTGCATGCCGAGGTATTTGGGCGAGTTGTTGGTTGTTTATAGACACTGCAGGACACGTTACTTTTCTTAGTGTATATGTGACATGTATTGACTTAGTTTCGTTGACTTTTATTCGCTAGGAATATTTGGCCATTTTTGAATTTGGAAATATTTATGAAACAATTTTCGGGTTTGTATCTAGGGCCAATATTGTTGTATCGTCAGCATATGTTGATATCGTCATTCAGTGTTGGAAGGTCTGCCGAGTAAAGTAGATAGAAATTTGGCCCTAATAGCCTCTATTTGGTATAGGGACGTGACTTCGTGCTGAAACTTTACTTGAAATAATCAATCGCTCAGGTAAGATTTCAAGATTTTATAGATATTGTAAGGTAGATCTCTTTTTAGCTTGATTAATAATCTAGTGTGCCACACTGAAGCAAATGCCTGACTGATATTTAAGAAGGCACCCGAACTGTTGCTTGATCGCAGAGCTTGGTTAATTTTTCGGACTAGTCGGTGTATTTGTTCCACGGTTCCATGTTGCTGTCTAAATTGCTGATTCGGGATAAGCTTTTTCCGGAATGATATTTTTAGTGTATTTAATGTGTACCTCGTATGGTAATTGAGAGTCTACCGCAAAGAAGAAGAAGGTATTGCCCTATTATCACTAATGATTACAAGTAAATTCCCGCAGCAGGTTTCCCACTTCTACAACCTTCCACAACCAAAACGTATAATAGAGAATAATGTTCATTATTTATTTTCAAAGTTTCCAGTTCGACCTATATAGCAGAGAAGGGTGAAATACACATAGAGATTTTAAATATTCTCAGAGAAGGCAACTCACTCGACATAATTCTTAAGAAAGGCTTTTTTCAGCTTTCAAGTGCTTATAAAACGTACCCCAAAATTAAATAAAGATTTGAATTAAATTGAAAACACAGTTTTTAGTCTTTACATTCTTATTTTTTATTGAATCATAAAGTACATAGGTTCATAGGTTATATATGGTATAACACAGCCTCTATGGCTTTGCTGGCACATGCAGTAATTGAATTATTTCACGGCGGGCTGTATGGCATATGGCACCGTCTTGTTGATACCACATATTGGCTACATCAATATCCAATTTCGGCAGTAAGAACTGAGTTATCATGCCGCGATATCCAGTACCAGTAACAGTCACTGCTTGACCAGCCTCATTTTCTAAAAAATATGGTCCAATAATGCTCCAACCCAAAATCAGACCCAAACAGCGACACGTTGTGGATGCATTTGTTTTTCGACAATCACATGTAGATTCCCCGAACCCCAAATACGGAAAATTTCACAAATTTTCACTTGTCGATGTTCAATAACCCATTCAACGCACTCTCTTCGCTATGCATGGTAATTACGCTTCAGTTGTTGTGTTAATTGAATTTTGTAAGCATGGAGACACATATCTTAATTTTTAAATTTCTAAGTATACGCTGTAGAGAGCTTCTTGAAATTTGCAATTCTTGTCCATGACGCCAAATTGATGTTCTGGGATTTTCGCCAACACTTTCACGCACTGCGTCGATATTGACATTTGAACGGCTTGTGTTTAGATGACCAGTGTGTTTAACGTCTTCAACTGATCGAGTGTCCCTGAATTTTTCAAGTAATCTCTTCACAGTTGACGAAGTTAAAACACTATTCTGACCATATTTTGTATGAAAATTTCGAACTGTGGACGACAAACTTTCATTATTTTTGAGATATTGTTCAATAATAAAAACACGTAGTATGGTGTAACGCTTAATTTTTACTAATCCTACTACAGGTGTCAATTTTTTTTTTCAGGGTTGCCAACAATTTACTGCACACATTTTGGGACAACCTTTATAATGATGCTGAGATATCAATCGACGTCTATGCCTGTTTTGTGCACTATGAAGAAGTCGTCGACACATTAAATCATGTCTGCCCTTAAGCCGCCTTGATACTGACCGAATTTTGCCATTCTTATCCAGTTATTGCATTAACGATTTTAACCGAAACTTCTCTTCATGCCAAATTTTCTGAAGAATACTCTCCAGGGTAGAGTTTCTGACATTTGCCTCTCGCTGTTTTTGAAGTATTCTTATTGGGTTCGTTCACAAAATTCCAACCAAGGTTGTGATTCTTGGAAGTTTCTCTCGTCCTTTTTTCATGTCCAGTTCGTTTACAGTAAATACGTCCCAATCATATTTTCTGTAGGGGGTGCTTTCCTTCGATAATCTATTCCAGTTATAAGGCGCTGGAGACTCGTCTTTCACCTTGCTACATAACCTATGGTTATTCTACGTCATGCATACAGAGGGCACGCGAATAATTTGCTGACAGATCAAAATTTGATTTCTCTAACTCGCACATCATCAAGTCATGGTGAGGACTTTCCGGCAGCAACCTACAGCCCACATTGCCTTGCAGTATTATATTCACTTTTGTGATCCTTAGCTTGTATCCCGTACTCATTAACGAGATCCCCCTTTAGTTTTTCAGCCCTGAGGCTATTCCCTAGTTATGCACTGTTTTAGCCAGTATCCCATCTTCTTCTGCCGCCTTTTACATTATCAACTGACCCATCGCTAGTTCCAGCTCATTTCAAGAGAACTCCTCACGTCCTACCACCTGTCGAAAAAGCAGTTACTTTTCTTTTTCAGTCCCCGCCACGCTTCTGCTACACTTTTCCAACTCTGACAGATCTACGTTTATTCTACTCTTTCCCGTTCCTTGATTATCTCTTACAATCCCTTCTCCGACACACACTCCTTTGATCGTTTCCACGTTCTGATTCGCCTCTATTTAATTTCCTGTCGCACATCCCTCTCCAACTCACGTCTCCTATATCTCCATTCCGCCATATTCCTCCGGCACATCGCCTTTTCCTTCCTATACACATTATGAAATCAGCCATAGGGATGGCTGCACCTACTCCTATTCCATGTCCTTTAGCTTCTTCTTATATACTAACATTTCCGGATCACTGCAGTCAAATCCTAGTTGCCGGTTTCTCTTCTCATACTTTTTTGTTAGTTAATGGTTAAGAGATGATGGAACTGGTGCAAAGATTTACAAAATTTTGGAAAGTGGGTGAGGGCAGAGAGAGTCTGGTGAGAGGAGGAGTAGAAGTACATCCTGCCATTCCTTGTTAGTATTTCATGTATGTTGTCTTCCCGTGTTTTGCGTGGTCTACCTCTTATGTTCTTTCTTTGTATTCCTGTGTTCCATACTCTTTTTGGCTATCTCCCTTCTGGCATGCGAATTATGTGTCCTTACCATCCGAGTTGTTTCCTTTCTATAGTTGTCTGTATACGTTCTATCTGTAGAGTTGTTCGAATTTGCTCGTTTCGTATTCTGTCAGTTCTTGTAATACCTTATATCCTCCTTAAGTACTTGATATCTGCTGATTGTTTTCCTTTTAAGTCTCTTGTCCAATGTCCATGTTTCGCTTCCGTATATCAGTTTAGAATATATTGTTTTGAATATTACGATTTTTGTTTTCTTCGATACCTGATTATTATTAAGTATTATTTTGTTTAGCATATGTTGGCTTTTGTTTGCTGCCCATATTCTATTGTTTATTTCTGGTTCCAGACTTTTTTTATATAATATATTTGATTCCACTTCCTGTTTGGGGATCACTATAATATTTTTGTTTCATGTTTGTTCTGTTGTGTTTATTTAGTTCTTCGTTCCATATATTAATGTTCTCTAGCAGGTTTCCTTCGAATTTGGCTAGTATTACAATACCATCAGCAAAATCACACACATCATTGTGCGTCGTAGTTTATAATATCCTATGTCCATTTTCCTTGTCTTTTCCCTTATATTTTTTAATATATTATCTAGGAATATTATAAACAATAGAGGGCTTAATGCGCCACCTTGTCTTAGTCCTTGTTTGGTTGTAAACTCCTGTGATATTTGATTTCCTGTCCTTATGTAATTGTATGTCTTACACCTTGTATTGCTCTTTGTAGTTGTTTGCTTATTTGCCTATTTTGTAATATATTTCACATCGTGTTGCTCGGTAGTCGGTCTAACGCTTTTTCTAGCTCTATAAATGCTATGAAGAATTGTTTTATCAGCTTGATTTGTATAAATATATGGCGCTGCGTTAAGTGGCCCGTCCCGTCTTAGTTTACTTTCTAGTATAACCACATAAATTTTAGCAGTTTTGCATATTAGTGATATTCCCCTGTAATTATTGCAGTTCTTGTTGTCTCCTTTTTTGTATATTGGGAATATCACTGATCTCTTCCAGTCATTTGGAATTTTTCCTCTTTTCTATATAGTGTTTAGAAGCTGTTTTAACAAATTTACACCTTTCTCGCCCATATTTTTAAGTTGTTCAGCTTTTAAATTATTATGACCTGCTACTTTAACATTTCTTAATTTTATAAGAGCTTCTTTTACTTCTATCATGATCTTGTTTTATTATTGTTCCTTGTTTTTCCCTTTGTTGTGTTATTTGTACTTTCTCGTTCTTGTCTTTCTTTAGTGTTCTATAAAACAACTTCATATTTTCGTTAAAACTGTATTCTAGTGTTTTACCAAATTCTTCCCATGTCCTTTCCCTTGATTCTTGATCTGTATTTTATACTTTTCGTAGGTTTCTTCTTTCTTCGAGTTGATGTACTTTATCCACTTTTGCTTTTTCTTCTTTATTTCCTATTTTATTTCTAGTCCACCATTGCTTTTTCTTCTTTATTTCCTATTTTATTTCTAGTCCACCATCGTGTTTGCTTTCTGTTGTTTGCCTGTCTGGTTGCCTGCGCGTTTTGTAACCTCTGTGTTTGAAACTGCTCCATATTTCCTCCACATCATTAGAATTTGAAAAACAAATGAGTTCTTTAATATAATTCTGGTACTAGCTTTTGTGTTTTTTGTTTCTAATCTGAATTTCTCAGTTGCAGTTTCTTTCTTGTACTTAGTTTAGTTTTAACCTCGTTTTCGCTTGTCATTATTTTTGTTTTTTTTTTCCTTAATTGTGATGTTTGCTACCACTAGATCGCGATCACTTCCTATCTCGCTTCCTCTTTTCACACGTATATCATTAACTACCTTCCTTTGTTTGGACTTTTCATTTCTACTCTTTACTTCTCTGGTATATTTGTGTATTTCATTATGAGCAATTATTGAGTTTAGTATTACGACGTCGTTGAAGATGCAGAAGTCAATTAATGTGTTTCCGTTATTGTTTCTTTTCGGTTCTCCATGAATCCCCATTATAGGTTCTATCCCTGTATTTATATTTCCTATTCTTGCATTTATGTCTCCTGTAATGTAAGTATTTTCTCTTGCCTTCTCGTATAATATTTGTAGCTCTTCCCAAAATTTGTCTTTTTCTGTTTTACTTTTGTCTTCTGCTGGTCCATATACTATGATTAGGTTTCCCTTCCATCCATCTACCTCTTCAATGTTTACTGTCGTTAACCTTTCGCTTGCGCATTTCCATTCCGTTATTGACTGTTACTCCTGCTCTCGCTCTTTCACTTTCATCAACTCCACTATATATTTGTATGTGGTCGTTTATGGCCCTTTCTAAACCTCTCCCTTTCCTGTTTGTTTTTGTTATCGTCATTATATCTAATTGTGTATTTTCAAATTTTTCAATTAGTTCAAGTTCTTTGCCTTTCAGGCTGCGTATGTTACAGTTTCCAATTCTCATCGTTCTTTTTGTATGCGCTGTTTTAGTTATATCTATTATTTCTTTTTTGTTGAGACTGCCTATTCTTCTCTCTTTATTTTTTCCAATCATATCCTTTTCCCTTGCTAGTTTGGTTATCATATAATTCTTTTCTGTACTTTTTGTAGTTAGTTTTTTGTCTGCAATATTCTAGTTTTTCCAGTACCCTATTCCATTTTCATAGCTTTATTTCTCTCTTCCATGGCCATTTTTGTGTTTCGCTCTCTTTCCTTTTTGTCTCATCGTCGTTTATATACATTTTTCCTTGTTTGTTATTTTTAAGTTAATATTTATTCTTCATTATTTATATTTTTGACGATATCCAGTCCCTATGTTGCGACCATGTTAACTTTGGGTCTACCTATATATAGCCCTAAAAACTTTACAGACATTACATTCGGAAAATAGTAATAATAAGTAATAAAACTATATGCACACGTTTACCCTCATTTAATTGGAGCTTGTGGTAATCCAAGCCCTAACTTGTTCCATGACATTTCGAGATCTGTCTGTTACCTCCTCCAAGCTTGTACCTGTAACATATAATGTAGTGTCATCTGCGTATATTACAACATTCTCTCCGTTGGTTCGGTTTGTGATAACGTAAAGTAAAAATAGGAGCGGGCCTAATACAGAATCTTGAGGCCACCATAGTGTATAGTAAGAAAATCGGAGGAGGCACCGTTGATTGATAAACATTGCAAGGTATTTGTCAGATATGACATTAAAAGTCTGTAGCTGCTCGGGCTTCCGAGTATGAGACACAATCGAATGCTTTACTTAGATCTAAAAACGAAGCCAAAGTATAATCATTATTTTCGAAGCACTCGATTGTATTCTTTATAAAGGTGTTTCAGCTGCCGTTGTTGATTTTCCTGGTCGGAAACCATATTGGTTCTCATTTAATATATTATTCTCCTCCAAGAAAATCGATAGGAGAAAAGATATCGGGATATAATTGCTTGGTAAACTTTTATCACTAACTTTGTATAGTGGTATAAACCATGCAAATTTAAGTGCGTCTGGAAAATGCATGAGCAAATGCCAACCACACGTAAAAACCACAAAATGAACAAAGACACAAGCGACAGCGAAGAAGATATAACAAATAAGGAAATCATAAAAGAACTAAAGAAATCAATGGAATTCATGAGTGATAGATTCGACGAAATCCAAAAAGAAAATAAAGAACTAAAAAAAATATTACAAGAATATAAAAAAGTAAATGAGTAACTGACGGAAAGAATCGAATTAATAGAAAATATACTAGAAAAAAACGAAAAAGAAAAAATCAGAAACAATATATAATAATGGGAGTAGAAAAACAAAACAAAAATGAGAAAACAGAAGAAGTAGTAAAAAAATAATAAAAAACCTAAACACAAATATCGAAGCAGACGATATAGTAAATGCACACAGAAAAGAAAATAACAAGGAAAATAGCAACAATCCGATAATAGTGGAACTCAAAACAATAGAAACAAAAACAAAAATCTTAAACGCCAGAAAAACGATCGAATCCATAACAACGGCGGAGTGTGCGTTAAAAGGATAACATGGATATATATATATATATATATATATATATATATATATATATATATATATAAATGAGCAATTAACAACTCTGAAAAACATGCTCTTCTACAAAACAAGGGAAATAAAAAAAAAACTAAAATACAGATATGTATGGACCAGAGAAGGAAACATATATATTGTAATAAACAACTAATAAACCAACTTTTATAATAAATTAAAGATCACTAATACAATTTAAATAAACTAATTTATATGGAAACTGGAGCGGCGTTTGATCCGAGCACCGAAGAAGCCCGCTGCAGAATGTCGATCTCATTGATCGCCTTCCCCCTCGCTAGCCATCATACGGCATCTAGCGGCAACTCGACAAACCTCTGCACGGACTCTCCCTGACCGGCGGCGACTCCAGAGTAAATCCATTAATAACTAACTACGACACTATTTAGTACTCTGTAAACACACATTAATAAGGAACATTTCAATTCAATTTCATCATTTCAGGCACAGCCTCTGACAGGACAGATACCATTTCTTCCTTTTAATAATATATGTGTAGACCACAGCCTACCACCTCGCCCAGCCTCTAACGGGACAGAGACCAATTGTATTTGTTACGAATATATGTGGAGACCGCAGCCAACCACCTCGCTCAGCCTCTAACGGGACAGAGACCAATTTCATTTGTTACGAATATATGTGGAGACCGCAGCCAACCACCTGGCTCAGCCACTAAAGGGACAAAGACCAATTTCACTTGTTACTAATATATGTGGAGACCGCAGCCAACCACCTGGCTCAGCCACTAACGGGACAGAGACCAATTTCATTTGTTACTAATATATGTGGAGACCGCAGCCAACCACCTGGCTCAGCCACTAACGGGACAGAGACCAATTTTACCTTAATCATCCTGAGCAACATCTGCATCATCTGTTTCCAGGAACTCCAAAACCTCTTGCATATCACACGACAAAGTTCACTGCAAAGGCCATAGCCTCAGTTGTTCCTTGGCAGCTTTAGTTACAATACTCGTGCCAACTTTCTTGATTTCATATCGTCCATTATCTATACACTTTATCACTTCATACGGACCAAGAAACTCGTATTCACTCTTGCTTATGTGCATTTGTGAATCGCGATGCATCAAAACAAAATCACCAGGAGTATATTGAACATTATCTCTCCGCCTATGGTTAATGTCACCGAAAGTACATGCGGAAAGCCTCTTTGCCACTCGTTCTCTGTCGAGTTTTCGATTTCTAATAGGCGCTATATCCTTTGATAAATTTTTTAAAAGTGCCTGTATTAACGGCGTCGAACTCTCGATACCCAACAGCAGTTGTAATGGAGTAGCTTTGGTAGATTTTTGAATAGTAGTGTTAAGAACTAATTGTATCTTCCACACTCCACTCGGCCACTATGACTTAATCTGAGTTTCAATTCTTAATAGATTCCTTATCGTCCTCATGTATCGCTCCACCTGTCCATTACCCCGATGAACATCCGGTGTTACAAAATGATACTCAATCATCCATTCATCCAAATACTTTGGAAAAGTTGTATTTTTAAATGACGTGGCAGCGTCCATAATGATTCTCTTGGGAGTACCGAACAATGCCAACACTCCTTGTAATTTCTCTCGGACTTCAGCAGTTGTAACAGTCTTCATTACAATGAGGATGCAATACTTTGTAAATGAATCAACTATAACAAGAATATGTTTGTAACCCTCTGATGATATTGGAAGGGGGCCCAAACAATCCATATGTAAAGTATTAAATGGTTCTTTTGGCCTTTCCACGGGATTTATGTACCCTTGTAAGGGTCCTGTTCTGGATTTCTTTATTGCACATATTACGCAATGTTTAATGTAACATTTCACAAAATTCCTCATTCGTGGAAACCAAAAGTGCATAGTCATCGATTCAAGCGTCTTATCAGGACCAACATGACATTGCTCATCATGGAAAATTCGAAGTAAACCTAATCGGCTTTGTCTAGGCACATACCATTGCAAATTTATTGTTCCGTCAGTATTGACTTGCCTGTGATATAACATACCATCTTTCTCAAAATATTGATTTGAATCAAGACCACCATCAGCAAGTTGCTCTAACAATTTTTTAACTTCTTCGTTGCCTTGTTGTTCCATATATGCCCAATTATTATGAGAAACTCGACGGACTTTGTTGACAGGGTTCCTGCTCAAATAGTCAACATGAGGAATGCTGCTCCCCTTACGATATTTTATTTCGAAATCAAAATCTTGCATATAAACCCACCATCGAGAGATTCTAGGCAACAAGTCCTTTTTGTAGCCGTTGCTTTGACGGCGTTGCAATCCGTGATCAGTGTGAATTTTATTCCAAGCAAATATGTGCGAAAATGTTTTAAAGCTTGTACAATTGCATATGTTTCTAATTCATAAGAGTGGTACTTGGCCTCAGCTTCCGTCGTTCGCTTACTAAAATATGCTAACACCTTTGACTGACCTTCATGTTTCTGTATTAAAATAGCTCCATAGCCTAAGCTACTAGCATCTGTGTACAGTTCGATAGGTAATTCTGGATTGTAAATGGCAAGCAAAGGTCTTGAAGTTAAATGACAAATCACATACTGCCTTGCTTCTTCTTGCTCTAGGGTCCATGCAAATTCCACATTTTCTTTGGTTAGACGGGTTATGCATGCAGTTTTCCTAGCAAAATCTGGCACAAACTTTCGGAAATAGCCTGCCAAACCCATGAACTGTCGTACTTGTTTTACATTCTCTGGAATAGGCGACTCCGCCAACGCCTGAATTTTAACTTTGCCTGGTCTAATACCGTCACTTGATATTTCTCTCCCAAGGTATTCCAAAGATGACTGAAGGAAACGACATTTTCGAATGTTAAGCGAAAATCCAACGCCACTTAATGCTTCCAATACTCTCCTTAAATAAACGAGGCCTTCCTCATGGGTCGTACTGGGAATTAAAATATCATCCAAGTAGACTAAAGCAATTGTATCTTTTATAGTTCCCAGAGCCTGATTGATAGATCTTTGGAAGACTGCAGGAGCATTGGCCAAACCAAAAGGCATCCTTAGATATTCAAAATGACCATCGGGTGTCACAAATGCCGTCTTCTCTATTGATTCTTCATGAATGGGTATCTGATGAAATCCAGACGCCATATCCAGTGAAGTAAAGAAACATCCTTTTCCTAAACGATCTAATTGATCTTCTATGAGTGGCAAGGGAAATTTATCCTTAATTGTATTTCTATTAAGCTCCCTAAAATCGACGCACAATCGATGCGCACCATTTTTCTTTTTGACGAGTATAACTGGACTTGCAAATGGAGACTCACTAGGTCGAATAATTTTATTTGTCATTAAATCCTTGATAATTTCTCGAACAGCTTCTCTTTCGCTTATAGCAAGTCGGTACGGATGGCGATTCACAATAATATCTTTTTCTAATCTTATTTTCAAACTCGCATTGTTCACAGTTCCTACTTTGTTACCACTGGTAATCATACCACTAAAATCTTGAAGTACTTCTTGTAATGCATTCCGAAATTCAGATGGAACTTCAACTTCACATATTTCACTGTTCAAATTTTCAGAAACTCGATTAATTCCAGGTAATTCTCGTCGCATTACACGGGAACCTTGATGGTCTGTTATTGCCATCAGCTTGTGATCCTCAAATATGTCCCGACCAATAAATACATCGTAATCGAGACTGTCTTTCGGTACAAAAACGTACGTAATATTAGCGTTTATATCTGAAATCTTTGTGTGGCCTGTAAATTTTTTGGTTGCAGTAATCGTAACATTTGTAATGCCTTTAAGCATTATATTACAGGTCGTTACTTTATTTTCAAATAAGTCTAGGAATTTATCCGAAATTAATGACAGATCTGCTCCTGTGTCAACAAGAGCCCAAAATCGTTGTCCTTCTATAAAAATCTCGATAGCACCGGCTGGTTTACCAGCATGACAAAAATTAATGTTTTTACGTTTTTCAATAGTGGCCTTAATAAAACAGTTTGATTCATTATGACCCCGCTTGGCACAGAAAGAACAAACTGTATCCTGGATTTGAGCTGAACCTGATGACTCGTCTGCTTTAATAAACGAAGTGTCAGAGGAAAATCTTGTCCTTTTTACCCGGCAATTTGCTTTTATATGGCCCAGTTTACCACACTGATAGCATTTTTTGGGTAACGTTCCGCCCGTTTTACTTTCAAACTGTGAATGTGTTATCTTATAATTCGAAGAATTCGCATATGACTTCAAAACTACCTGTTGAGTACGTATAGGTTTCGTAAACGACGACAAAAATATTAAGAGCTCTGATATCGTTCGACAATTAATATTCATAGCAGCATTACGCACATCAAGCTCAGAAATACCATGTATTATCAATTCTACCAAGTCACTTTCAGTCCAATTTGCTCGCACATTCCTCAGCATTGCCAATTTTTCATGAACGTAAGTTTCATAAGTGTTTATACTTAAACTATTAAATTTTGCTGCCTCGTCTAGTAAGCGTCCTAAATTTCGTTTTGGTGGAAATGCTTCTGCGAATTCTTTACAAAAAGTATCCCAATCTCTCACATCGGGATTCCAACGTTCATACCATCTCTTTGAATCATTCAGTAAAAATCGACCAATTCTGGCCAGAACATGTACGTCAGACCATCCTAATTCATTCTTAATATCTTCTACGTGACTCACCCATTTGTATGATTCATTTGCTTCGGGTCTAAAATAAGGTAAATCTACCTGTTCACTATTTGGTTGTGATTTTAATGCTCTAACCAATTCGATTAACGCTGTCGAACTAGAATTTTCAGGATTTTCCTCGCTACCGGAATTCATTTTCACTCTTGTCAAGGTCGCAAGGATAGTACGCAGCACAGAACACGTAGCACGGTTTGCCGGTATGCACACAAAATGGCGTACCACGTGGCTACACGCGGTACATTAAATACGACACAACACAATCCACTAGCGGCCTGAGTATTATCCCACTTCTGATGTAATAAACAACTAATAAACCAACTTTTATAATAAATTAAAGATCACTAATACAATTTAAATAAACTAATTTATATGGAAACTGGAGCGGCGTTTGATCCGAGCACCGAAGAAGCCCGCTGCAGAATGTCGATTTCATAGATGAATACTATGGTCGATTTCATTGATCGCCTTCCCCCTCGCTAGCCATCATACGGCATCTAGCGGCAACTCGACAAACCTCTGCACGGACTCTCCCTGACCGGCGGCGACTCCAGAGTAAATCCATTAATAACTAACAATATATATATATATATATATATATATATATATATATAAGAAAAACAGACACGAGCATGAAAATTAAAATAAACACACCCTCCGACCTAAATAAACTTACATAAAAAGTAAATAAACAACAGCCACAAAATATACTAACAAACAATGTACACTATATAATTACATAATATTAGAAGCCTACAAAACAAACACCACGAGCTCGAATTAATACCAACAACACAAAATAAACCACAAATTATAGCAATAACAGAAACATGGCTAACACCAAATAATGAACATCTATATAAAATAGACAACTACCAAACGGAAGTCAACTCAAGAGAAACAAGAGGAGGGGGAATTGCATTATACATTAGAAATGACATCGAATACAAAGCACTAAGAAACAAAACAATAACCAACATACAAATACTATCAATACTAATAAAAAAAAGGAAAATAGTACAATAACCCTCTTATACAAGCCACCTAACGTAACGCTAAAAAATCTGAAACACACGCTTAAAAATTACATACTAAATAAAAGAAAACCACAAATTATCTTAGGAGATATAAACATAAACTTATTAGAAAACAGCAATACAACAAAAGAATACCAAAACATACTAACAGAATACAACTACAAAAAAATAAACCATATAAATAAACAATCATATACAAGATGCAACCCAAACGGAAACAACTCCATACTAGACCACGTCATAACCAACAACATAGACCAAATAGAGAAGATAGAAATTGAACAATCCCCTATATCTGACCACAATGCGATAATAACGAAAATAAAAGAAAAAAGAAAAATAAAACCAATTTATAAATACTTTGAAAAATCCTCAACAGATCAGGAACAAATAACAAACGAAATAAAATAAATTAATATAAACAAAATAAATAATTTTGAAGAATTCTAAATCTAAAAACCTTAAAAAAATAATAGAAAATAGCGGGAAAACAAGAAAAATACAATACATAATACAACTCATAAAGAAAAGAAACAAGCTCCAACTAAAACACATAAAGAACTCTACAAACGCAATCATTAAAGAAAATTACAAAAATTATAATAAAAAAAACATAACGAACCTCATAAAACAAAGAAAAACCGAATTCTACTCAAATAAGTTGAACACGCATATAGGAAATCCAAGAACCTTGTGGAAAATAATAAATAACCTATTAAACAAATCAAACCAAAAAGAAAACCGCATTGAAGAAATACGCAAAGAAAACGGAAAAAAACAAAAAATAGAGAAGAAATATTACACGAGATCAATTACTTCTTTGCAAATATTGGAAAAAACCTTGCAGAACAACAGATCAAAAATAGACAAATCTATCCAATAACAACAATTACAAAGCGACAAAAAGAAACAATGACATTCCAGCAAACAAATGAAGAAGAAATACACAAAATAGTAACAGAATTAAAAAACCACAAAGCACCAGGCTTCGACAAAATTACAAATAACATTATTAATCAAAACAAAAAGACCCAGGTCCAATATTAGTAAAAATCACAAACAATACAATCCAAGAAGGAATATATCCCAGCGTCATGAAAAAAAAACCAACATCATCCCAATACACAAAAAGGGAGATACAACTAACCCAGCCATCTACAGACCCATAGCACTACTATCAACACTAAATAAAATACTAGAAAAAACCCTACAAACCCAAATCACTAAACATCTAAACAAAAACAACATCATACACCACGCACAATACGCGTGCCAACAACAATCAGGAACTTACATCAGCAACAAGTGACCTGATAAGCTACATAAAGACCAAATTAGACAAAAATTACCTGGTAACAGCATTATACATCGATATGAAGAAAGCGTTCGACATGATCTCGTAGGAAATTTTAATAGACAAGCTAGAGGCTGTAGGAATAAGAGGAAAATCACTAAACCTAATGACCACATATTTAAAAGACAGACCACAAACAACAAAAATAAATAACACAGAAAGCAAACCACTTGTAGCAGAATACGGAATACCGCAAGGAGGAAATCTACCACCCACAATATACATCATATACACCAACGATCTACTAGAGCTCAAATTAAAAGGAAACGCATTCATATACGCAGATGACACCTGCATAATAAATGTAGGAAAAGACTATAAAAGCTTGCAAGAAAACATAAACTCAGACTTAAAACTTCTCCAAACCTGGTACAATAACAACCTATTAACTATCATTGAAACAAAAACAGAATTCAAGTTATTCAACAGTAAACAACAGAGAAAAGAAATAACATACACATAAATGGAACAGCACTAAAACAAATAAACGAAACCATCTACTTAGGTCTGAAAATACAAGACACCCTTAAATGGGACAACCATATAAACAAACAAGTACAAAGAAACAGCAAAACAAACACTTTTCACAGCACAAAATAATTACCTAAACCACATCTGGGGAAACACAAGCAAAAAAATTTAAATAAACTACAAATACAACAAAACAAAATACTGAAAATACTATACAAACTCGACAAGTAAAAACCAACACCAGAGAACTATATCAACAGACACAGGAACTAAACATAAAAAACATGAAAACACTAAATAAATTACTACTACTATACAAAATTCAAAACAACAAAATAAAAACGAACATAATACTAAAAACAAACAAAGAAATTCATAAACACCAAACAAGAAGAAAATCGAAACTAAGAACGAACAAATACAGAAAAACAAAATACTCACCAATACTAACAACCAAAATAATACAGCAATACAACGAACTACCCAACGAAATCAAAGCACTGGCATACGTTCCATTCAAATTGAAAATTAAAAATCTACTGCTGAATAACAAAATATAATAATAGTAAACATAGCGCAACAAATAGAGCTGTTGTTTGGTGTTTATGAATTTCTTTGTTTGTTTTTAGTATTATGTTCGTTTTTATTTTGTTGTTTTGAATTTTGTATAGTAGTAGTAATTTATTTAGTGTTTTCATGTTTTTTATGTTTAGTTCCTGTGTCTGTTGATATAGTTCTCTGGTGTTGGTTTTTACTTGTCGAGTTTATATAGTATTTTCAGTATTATACACGGACACAAAAAATACCTAACACAAACCCTCAATACCCACAGCCCGAGGAGGATTCACAACCACAAACCTCGCGTCGAGGACAGAGGGAAGAAAGTTTCTCTTTTATTTGTAGATATGCAATTTATTTTAATTTTTACAATTATATAAATATTATTATACTGTATATGTATGGGCAAAGGAAAAAAAATAATAAATAAATTTAAAAAAAATGCATTGATGTATTAGACTTGTTAGGGGGTCACTATTGCCTCTTTGGCACTTTTTAAAAAATTGTCATTAAGTCCATATTTGTTCCTAGTAGAACTTAGTTTTATTATGCGAAATTTATCTCTCACTGTCGAAGATGACACTTCCACGAAACTAAAGTATGTATTACCAATATGTTGACTCTCACACGATTCCATAATGGGATCTTCCGTAGGCGGTGGCAGTGTTTTTAATATGCTATTTTGCTTTTGCTATGCTTCTTTTAATACATTTGTGTCTTCTGTATCAATATTTAAGCCTTGCATAATTATGCTATTTCTCCTCTTTTCCTTTTCTAGCCACTCCACCGATTGGTTTAGTTTTTCGAGTTTTTGTTTATTTTCTAAATTCTCTCTTTTTATTTCTTGGTTTTCTTGCCACAGCATTTTTATTTCTTCTCTGATTTTTTGAATTTCATCTCTACATTCTTCTTGTTCTATTTTAATTTGGTTCGTGTATACTTTTATTAGTTGCACAATCAGGTCTAATTTATTGTTATTGTCTGTACTCAATTTTACGGGTGTTCTTTGTGTTCTTTTAGTTATTCCGAACAACTCTCCTGCATCAACATTAGCTCTTTGTCCGCACTTTCACTCTATTTCACAATATTGTTTCTTTCTTTCTTCACTTCACTTTCAATTTCTGTACTTTAAATTATGCTCTAGCCATGGCCTTTATATCGGAGCAAACTCACTCACTCGTGTACATAACCAAATGCAGAAATAAATGTTGATCTTTATTAATGCAGTAAAATAAACAAATCACCATTAGAAAGTTAAAGTGTGTCAAATGAGAATTAAAAATTTTTATTTTGACATTTTGAAAATTAAATTGTTTTAATTTATAACGAATTTCTAATACTTGACCACTATATGAAAATAATAATTATTGAACCTGACATATTTATTAAGTTAATGACATAAATAAAGTGCACAGAATTATTACTACTAAATTAATTAATATAAGATAAATTAATTTTACATTTGGCTGGTTACATCTACAGTCCGTAACAGTGTATAAACTGAAAGCGTATTTTTAATTACTGCAACAAAAGCCTCCAAATCCAAATTAGCCATGTTACCAACAGTAATCTTCTCAAATTTTTGCGACCTCATTATTATAAACTGAATCTTTTCTCTCAGTTTAGATTCAGTTTTTGAATACCAGTCAGTTGAATATGCTGCACTGGCCACACTTATAGTCTGAAACAGACTAATGTAAATCTGCTGAATTCAGTTTCACTGATTCAAATACACCTGTTCTATAATAATGTTTCCGCCAAGAGAATAAAAAAATATTTGCACCACTAAAAGAACAAGCAAAATCCCAAATTGTGACAATACTTTAGTATCTGGTGGAAATCTGAAATCATAGTTCAAATTGATGGTTAGAAGCATATTCTATGCCCATAATAATACCCATTTGCTGTTAGTATGTATAGGCAGAAAATTAAAGTGCCCAAGCTTGCCCAAAACTGCACTAATAAGATACCACTGTAGAATTTATTCATTTCTTTAACGCATCTAGAAAAATATATATGTTTTATAATGATAATAAATTTAGAAATAAATTATTTATTTAATAGTCTTTATGTTTAGAATGTGTATATAAAATGTGATATTAGCATTATCCGTATATCATATAAGATTTTTGTTACAATGTTTTGGCAAATGACTTCAATGACAATCAAAGATGGCCGACAATTACGACATAAGAAAATAAGAAAATAACTGGTTAGAGAGAAAAATGTAACACACAAATTAATATAACTAAATAACTCAAATTTAGCAAAAAATATTCTAGATTAACCTCTCTCAGTGGCCTAATCGCTGAGCATTTGGAAGCGACACTTTAAACCACATTGTTTCGTTAAGGATAATATATAATAATGTTTAAATTTAATGGTGATCAATAAATACCTCAAAACGAGATCATGTTGTTGGATAATTTTCATAATATTACCATCTATAATACATCTATTATCATAATCCGTAGACACTCTCACAAATAAAATCAGTGCATGCTTAACCATTTCAATCGCACTATATATCCTTCCTACTAAACAGAGAAACGACATATCGAAACTCATTACAGCCGGAATCATAATTAACATAGTCAAAAATTGCCACGCATACAATAACTCGTAGCACGGGCTATGTAACACATCACAAATTTCATATCCTGAAAATATCAACGTTCGATCCGCAAGAGGGACTATTACTAAAATCACACAACACCCTAAACTCGACCATGTGTACTGGTGTACAAACATTGTAATTAATGTGTGTACTTTTGTGACATCTTTTTCAACATTTTCTCCAAAAAATTCAACAGCCCAAAATGCGTCTATCATATCCAAAATCCGTACAAACACTTTCGCATTAACAACCATATTTGATGACTTCACTAAAATCTACATTATATTAATAAATCTAAAAACTAACTAATATAATTGATTATCCTCAACAGGCAATTGTAAAAATCTTGGAACCTTATATTTCTCACCCTTGCACTAATACCCTTAATTTTCGGCATTATACATTCCCCATTAATATTATATGTATATACGTTTGCTCTCAGCCTAATAAATTCCGTTATAATTTTCCCAGATAATTCATCCTTAAACTTGCCAATTACTTTTTTATTCACCAACGGTATATTATATACGTTATCAACTCTATAATCGGACGTATCAAACCAAGCGACGGCATCACGTTTTATAATATCGTAAATACTTTTAATATGCTCTCGGTGGCTACATCTTTCTGATTTTTTACAAATGCATATACAAAAGAGTCTGTATCCATATAGAGCAGCTGCGGTGTGAAATGATTTGAAATACTTTGCTGCACATACTTGTAATGAAAATCATACATTAGCGTTTTCGATAAATCAAATATACACATCCCCACATAAATGGGCTTGATACAATTTATACTAGTTTTCGTCAGTTCTATAGATATTAGATGTTTGTTACAAATGCGAAAACTATGGAAATTTGGCCGTGAAATGTATTTGCTGGCCGACTTCCACTTGTTAACCAATCTAATATCCCTATGTTTTCGCACGTTCTCCATTGTTTTTCCGAAAAGGCGTTATTCATAAATTTAAAATTTTGTTTATCAAATTTATTTGTAGATTTTGCACGCAAGTCTGTATTTAACAATATGTAATCTTTTAACTAGGTACTTTGGGAAAATTCTAAAATTCTATGACTTTTTTTGCAACTTCAATCCATAACGCAAACATTGTACAAGATTTTTGTAATGTATTTTATATTTTAGCTTGTAGTAAACCGTTGTAACCAATTTATCCATGCCATTTATTGTACGGTGTTCGGGGCAAAACCGAAGTTCTCTTAAGTTAGTGAACATTCAAATTCACTTCCAAAATACATGATAATATTTCATTCTCATGATATTTAAGACATTTCAACGATTCCTTCAACTAATTTTCAACACCTTTCGAATTTTCCAGCCAATTAAAATCACCATGTGGCAACTCTTGGGTCATTGCAAAAGCATACACATTATCCACATCCAAATATAATATATATGATTCAGGTTTTGAGGGGTCAAACGGTTTGTTTTTCATAAAAGAATTATTTGCAGCTGAAAAACGCGACATGCATTGAGTAAAGCCTCTACGAATTGCTTGTTCAAAAAACTAAATCATATCTATGTCATTGAGTAACTGTAACTTCACATCTGTCATTTTCAATGCTGCCTCAAAAGTAAGGCCCGGGATAATAAAAAATGAAGCAGCATTCAATCCGTAATATTGTTGTAACCTCCACCAATTGTTGTGGTGGATAACCTCGATGGTTGTTAAAACCTCTGGCGGGCAAACCAGGGTTGGAAATAAAGCAAGTAGTATAAATATGAAATATTTATTTAATTACTAAATATCTCCTCCTAGGCGTATTACAAGCCTGTACTTCTGCGCTGACTGTAACTGTCTTCGAACTCTTCTTCAACTAACTCTTTCTTTCTACTGCAATGACTGACTGCAATGACTGCAATCTGACTCTCTGCAATAACTGACCGAATGAACCGTGGCGCAACATTTTTATAAAAGAATCTCCTACCTCCATTATTTGAGTAGAAATGTTAAGTGTTTGGCCGGTCAAGGGCTCGATACTTTCTTAAGCTAATTACTAATCCTAATCGTTTTATTTACACATATTTAGAACTGTTAATTATGTTAGTAGCTACTTATTTTTAACCTTACTCCTACAATTAGTTTTGTTAATGCTTTTTGGGAGATTTCTTGCTTTCTCAAAATACTTTAATTGTTTCCGCGACTAATGTGAATTGAACTATTTGCTTTTACTTTTACTGTTTATAATGAAATAATATATGAAATATAGGAATGTTGAGAATACAACAATATTTCGTTGTTAAATCTCTAAAATTTTCAAAAACATGACTAAGCAACAGCCTTTAAGTAAATATTAGCATAATCATATAATGTTTCCACAGACTAACTAAATATATTTGCCCTGGCAAAAATCATGCCAAACACCTTGGAACTAGGGCAAAGAAAACGCATGATGCTGGCTAGGGTGGCCGAAAGCATTATGCTTTACGGAGCACCGGATGGGCATGCTAATGGAGGTCCGCAAATACTGAGATCTGTAGCGGGTGCGAGCTGAGGGTGGCAGGGGGATACCGGACGTATCTAGGAAAGCAGCCCTGGGCATCGCGTATGTCCACCGTGAGTACCCGGAAGGCTAGAGCGGTACGACGGCACAATGAGGCTATTCCTATAAATCGAACCGTGGGTATATCGAGCCAACGCCGAACTGGGGTAAACCCTTACACAAGGTGTTGACGGGACAAGGCAGTTTCAGGGCATACCTCAAACGTAGCAGCGGAAAATTGCCCCCTGTGTTAGGGTGGCCTTGGAGACGTGATTGGGAACCAGGATGACTCTAAGCAGCATGCTGGATCTAATGCTCAAGAGCTCTGGCTCATGGTCAGACATGGACGAAAAAACAGATAAAAGAGAAAGCAACAAGAGCAGCAGCATCATGCCATGCTGCCTAGCCGCGAGCTGGGTGACAAGGTACAGCATCACCAGAACTGCCAAGACAGCTGATGGCTTCTCGGAGCACGAGGGGACATGAACCCGCACACTCATTCCAAATATTATCCTGGGGGTGGAAAGATCCCACCGCGAGACCTCCCAGTAGCTACTATTCGTGCATGGGTGCGTCCAGGTATACCTAGACAGAATCGAGAAAGCCAACTCCACAGCGCAATACCTTATTCGCATGCCCTGAGCCCAGGCATGTGAGCTACTGACTGCGACGTTCGGCAGGCCAGTATCAACTGGGTCTGTGGTAGGACAGATGCTCCAGATAAGCGGTGGACTGTTTCGCAAAGGGAGTCATCGGCAAGTTCCAGGACGACTTCTGCTGAACCTGAGACGGAGGTTAGGGATCCTCATCCCGGCCGCAGAATAATGCCACAGTAATACCAGCGGGTCACACGAAAAAAGCGTTTTGCCACAATCATTGGATTCCAGATATTATCCCGGTGTGGAAAGATCCCACGGCTAGACCTCCCACCGACCTATCCAGCTACTAATCGTACAGGGATGCGTCCAGGTGTACCTAGCCAGAATAGGAAAACCCAACTCCACTGCGACTGAGCGCGGCCTTCAACTGGGTCTGTCGTAGGACAGGTGCTCGAAAGTCCAGATAAGCGAAACGCGGTGGCCCGTTTCACAGATGTCATCGTCATAGTCATCGGTAAGAAGTTCCAGGACGACTTAAACTGAACCTGAGACGGAGGTTGGGGATCCTCCTTCTGGCCGCAGAAAAATGCCACGATAATACCAGCGGTGCACAGGAAAAAAATATATGGTGGAGATTTAGCTGGGAAAATTCTAGATAGGCATCCCGAGTGTCTATCAAGATTAATACACCCCCCCCCCCCACCCTTGTGCTAAAAAGGTAGTTTAGTACGTTATCATTTGGTGATATTAAAAGATAAATAAATCAGTAGTAAACTTTATCCCAGTATCAGAACACGTAACTACAAACAAGCCACTGCAACTTGAACATAATTCAAGTGTACGCCTCGACGGCGAATAAACCAGACGAAGAGATAGAGACATTCTACGAGCATATTACAAAGATTTTAAAATCAATTAAACCACAAAACATCACAATACTGCGGCTAGTCAGCACTGTCTCTCCATGCAACCTCATGTATATGTCGATGGCAAGTAAGGCCCCCGTCCAGCTGCACATCCAGTGTAGGCTTTCTTTCGGTATCACTTCCGTCTCGCCGTTTTGTGTTCTGCTACCTCAGGGTGGTCAAGCAGCCACCTCCTCACACTCTCCAGGCTGGCGTTGACTATCGCTCTCAGGTCCTCTTCCTTTCTACCGCTGGCTGCCAGGACGACATCATCTGCGTACCCTATCAGCTTGGTCCGTCAGACAGGGCTCTCCTGAAAAGAGGGGCGGTGTATTGCGGTCTCCGCGCAGTCTGTCTCGATTTCTTGCTACCTTTACGCCAAAGTCCCACGTCGGGGCTACGTAAAGGAGCTTGGAGCGGGTTACGTTTATTAGTAGGCGACGTATGGCGTTCCCCAAGATTAGATAACCGTCACTACCGCTTCTGTTCTGCTGGCTGCCCGATTGTGCGCGTGGTTCAGGTTTGCCACCGGTAGTACGCCGAGGTACTTGGCTTCTTCAACGGGTGTCCGGTGTCCTAGAACCTCAACCACCACCTCGGCTCGCCGGCCAGACCTGCTTGTAAACAACCAGACTGCCTTACAAGTATCCACTAGGCGACAGAGCCTACAGCCTCGACAGACTTCTACTTTAATGTAGAAAAGGAAGAACACTTTGTACCGCCGGCCCCGTACGTTACTGCTTTCGCTTAGGTAGTTTCTTATCCTCCTGAGCAGGTAGCAGGGCAGGGAGTTAAATGCATTATTAATGTTGAAAAGGATGACGCAGTAGCTTTGCTTCCTGAGCCGGCAATCTCCCGTTGGAATCTATACTGCAAATTGGATAGGCTATTAGCAGCAGCCACAGATTACTCAAGGCGGTGTTAGTCCGTTGGACTAACGTCAACTTTAGGCGTCGGCATCTCCATCCTTCTCACTGCTCAGCTAGATGCCGCAGGGGCCATAACGATGACTGCGTTAGGTAGAGCTTAGCCTTTGAGCGTGTAGATAATGTATTTATGGATGCCCATTACTAAACCACCTAGTAAACACAAAAGTTAAAAGGGAGAAAAGCGAGGAGAAAGTTATAACGTTGGCAGACAAAAACTATGGTCGAGTTTAAGGAAAAAGGAAAAGAGACGAATTAATATTAGGTTGATAGGCTGAAAGAAATAGATATGAATACTAGTAATGGAGTGCGAGTGAATGGTGGTGCGAGTGAACCATTTTGGACTTATAGGGGGATCACGCAGTAAGGTTACCATTCAGCTCCAGTATCTTTGCATCCTACTTGGGGATATAGAGCAACTATTTAATACGGCGCAAGCATGGGGCTAGTCCTGGGTAGACATAAAGTTTTCACCTAGTTTACACAGATAGTATGACTTTATTAGCAACACAGGGGAGCAATATGACACCAATGATAGAGAGTGGACAGGTGAGTCTGCAAAAATCAAAAATGGTAGTGAAGCATAATGGGTGGTAAATGGAAAGCTGGGAATGGAAGGGGTGAATATAGAAGAAGTAATTGAGTTGAATTGAATGAATGCAATGAATACATCCGGCACATTTATAAAGAATTCGCTAGGAAAGGAAATGGTTTTCTAACAAAAACAGGGTGTAAGTGTGAGACAAGGAATGTTTGCGCATAACCAGAAAAGACAAATGATGATGGTTGATACAGAGTGTTCTGATTTATGGGGCTGAAATATTTGGATGGAAAGAACGTAGCGAGAAGAACTAGACGCATTACGTAGAAAATAATAGTTGAGTACTATGACTCCTAGCCAGGGAAACTTAATTGTTAATAGAGCTAGAATAGGGGAATAAAGCAAACTGCCAATGGAACACGAGAGTATAAAGGTGCAAAGATGAAGGAGGAATAAATGAGAGGATAGAATGTATTCTGTTATAAGAACGTGTGAAAGAAAAATGAATGAAAATAGATGAGAGAAATATTATGATCGCAATGGATATGTAGAAGAGGAACACTTGGATTTGATGTCAAGAGAGATCAAAAAAGGAAACGAATACAGATATCTTGGAACCATCATCTCGAAAGAAGGGACATGGAAAAAATATATAGCAAACCGTGTGTGCCAAGGAAAGAAAGCTATACGTATGCTAAATTCAGTACTGAATCTACAAATCCATCGTAGAACCGTTAATGACGTATGGCACCGAATACTGGCAAATGTCCAAGAAAGAATGGAAGAATGTAGAAACAGTAGAAATGGAATTCATAAGCATGCAGACTATCCAAAATTGACTGTGTAAGAAATAAAACCATAATGAGGAGACGCTACAATTACGATGGGTATGGTACGGTCTTTGTACAAAGCTATCTTAGGTCACCTTACTCGTTCCATAGTAAGATGGCCTAAGATAGTGTAGATAGAATACAGGCCAGCATGTATAAGAAGAAGAGGCAGACCAACAACACAGTGGATGGACGCCACTACGATAACAATAAGAGACAGAGGAAGATGAATGGAAGAAGAGAAAGATGTGGAAAAAGAAATGCAAGATGCCTCAAAAGCCACATTTTCTTGGTCATCGGCAAAATTCAGATTAATTAGAAGTTTATCGACAATCCAAATGCTACTGCAGCTTTTCTTTACAGCTGTATGTAGGATAGGCTGAAGTGTATTCGTCACAACCAACAGCCATTTCTTAAGACCTTTATGGGGTTAAATGGACGACGAGATTGGTTTTGGCCATACATATTTCCTCGCCGATATCTGCCCATTTTTCAGTTAGTTTATGAACAGATTATCTATGCAGGAGTAAAATCAGTATGATCTTCATTGACTTTATTCTTGAAGCCATTATGCAGGGTATTCTTTAATATCTATAATTAGTAATACTTAGTCCCCGATAATTATCTGGGTAATTTTTGTATAATGATGTTTTCCATTCTTCCGGCAAGATATTTTTGTATAAAGAACATTGTCCAAGGTTGGTTAGATGTTCCGAAAGTATGATAACTCTGCACTAGTTCTCTCGAAACTCCACCAGAGCCAAGTGATTGGCCGCGTAGTGCTGTCGCTGTAGGGTAAGTAGCTTATTATAGTGGGCTTCTTTCTGTGTTCGTTTTCATGTTCTTTAAAATACGCCAGACCTCTGATTATTGTAATAATCCGCATAACTTTTATATTTCGGTCTAGATACTCTTGCCATGTTTCAGTTGTTCTTTTGCTGTACTATTCCTTAATGTTCAATGTCCACCAGCATTGTCCTCTTATCCACTACATACTATTGCTTCTCTTGCATGCTGCTTTATTTTCCTGGTTTTTGTCAATATTCTTTCCTATTTCGTGGTATTTGTTTTATTTGTTCTCTATAGATAATATAGCTCTGCTACTACCATATACTAAATAGATCCACAACTTGGATCACACTTAACTCACTCATCCATTATTTTGGCTGACGATTTCTATCTGAATAAGCTTTATAACTTTTGGTTCAATTATGGTCCCTACCAGGTAAACCAATGTATATTCTTATGGTTAAAGAAGGTGTTTGTTCCCTGAAGTTGGTATTCACTGCATAGATTTATAAGTCTGTTCCCACTGTCATTTACCATCATTTCCCCTAACTTGCCTTGAGCTTAGTCTAGCATATAAATTCCCTGCAAAAATAAGTTCTTGATGTGTCTTAACTATATTCATCTGTTGATACAAGGAAGTTATCCTTTACCTTATGTTTAGAAAATTTATATATGTCTATCCAAGAAGCTAGCGGGCCTCAACCCCCAATGTGGAGTACTAAAATGTATTTGATGGATTTAGAGTTCCGATTGTGGACATTACTCAGGATTTATGAGAAGTGTCGTATCAATTTTAACACTCCCCTCTGAAAACCGTATTACCAGCACTTGACCCTCTAAAACGAATAATTACCAATTTGAAGCTGGGTGCTTCAATTTAAAAAATATAGATGCATGCATAGCTTGAGTTAGCTCCACATGGCCGGGGGGCTTCCGCGTTTGTTTCACGAACTCCCTTCATTCCTGTTTTGAGGTAATCAGCCTCTTTTTCCCTTCATTATATCTTTGTGTGTTTATACCTTTTCTACTATCTTCCTCTATTCTTTCCTCTTATGTACTGTTTCTTTCCTGCTTAGGACCGCTAGTTTTTTTAGGTCTTGTTCTACATTGTTTGTCCACCTTCTCCTTGGTCGTCCTCTCCTTCTGTTTTTCCTTGGCTTCCATTCCACCATTCTTCTTACTGTTTATTTGATGTTTGTCTTTCCTCTGTACATGTCCAAACTAATATATTCTCCGCTATTTTATTTATGTTTTCGTTATTAGCTGATCACTTATCTCAACTTTTAACATTTACGATCTCAATACAATAATCACAACTCGAACTAATTTCACTTTCCGCAAGGTTTGTGCCTATAACTTGAAACTTTTCTGCTAGTAGATGGTTCAATAAACAAACTTTGATTATTACTATAACTTATGACATAGATTTGCATGTTCTAACATTACAAATACACTCAATAAATAAAAGTTTGGTTAACACTGGATCTAAAAGATATCAGAATTATCTAATATATTTATTATATAGGCATGATAAAAATACCCATAATGCAGTTGTAATATATGGCACAGCATGCAACACGTGAACACTCCAAGGCAATTGTATGTACAAAGAAAACCTATTGTTGATACAAAAATCATACAAGACAAGCGGTAGCTGGAATCTAGTAAATATAAATGTTGGCACACATAGATATTCAAATAATAAAAAACTTAAACTAAAAGTAGTCAATCATCTTATAGTTAATCATTTCGTTGTTGTAGAAAGTATTATCAAATTATTCATTTATCTACTGCATATAACGTAGATAGTAGGCACCCCACTATATTGCTCCCCACTGACAGCTCCTTTGCATATGGCCCCATTACACTATTTAAAATACAAATAATATTACAGAAACAACTATTTAGTGTTATTAGTTTTTAATTAACTCCATTTAGAATGCATAAATACAATTAGAAATGAATACATTTATACATGAAAATTTAAAACAATAAACAACTCAAAAACTCTAATGTGGCGATGCTAAATGTCACTATTATATTATGGATTTATAGAGTTAGTTTCACTATTTTTTGTTTTCTAACAGAATTATATTATAACTGCATTCCTTACTCACAAAGCTTGCAATTAAGGCCAAGTTTGGAAATGGCAGTGTATTAATAACGTTAAAATGCAAACAAATTTTATGTACACAAATAGTATTGCTTTAAACAATCGGATTAAATTCAATTTTTGAATATGCTACTGAATTAGATACTACTCGTTGTTTACATTCTAAATTAAGTCTATTTCTGTTGATTAATAATGCCTTACTGCTATTAGATTCAGTTATCATAATAAATATTTCTTTATTTGTAACAGAATTATCCACTAATTGCATTACTTAAGTATTTTTTATTTGGGAAGAGATATTATGGGACGTGAGATGAGGGTTTTGTTTAGAGTTGTGATTATTTCTTGAGTTGATATGTAAGGGTTGTGCCAAATAAGTTTTGTTATTTAATTTATTTTTATACCCATTACCCTTTTAAATGGGGACAATTATAATAATTTCTGTCCATTAATAATTAAGTATTGAAATGTATACCAATAGTTTTGGGTTAAAAAAAATCACGATAAATTCATATTTTAGATTTCGTATTTAACCTCTAAATGGACCCAATTTTGTTTATTTCGGTTGATACAACGCTTCACTAGAAACAAGAACAAAATCGTCTAAGGGATGAAAATTATGAGATACTGCGATTGTGCTGGAAAATTTAACGCTTGAAGCTATGCAGGGGATGAACTACTTTACATAGCACTTGGATGTATGTTATGATTATACTAAGACTAATAAAGTATAGAAATGTTGCTTCCGCCTCTTCCATCCTCGTCCATGCATGACTTTACATTCCTTTCCACCTTCCACCCGCACCTTAACAAATTATCTTGCGGTCCTGTATCGTCCTAGGGTATCAGGGACAACGGCAAACGGCGGTGTACCTGTACAATCTTATATTTATAACTACTATCTATATCTTCCTGCTGTACTTGCCAGTCGCAGTCCTACCCACTCTTTCTATCATTTCTGTACTTCAACCAATGATCAGTTCTTTCATACAAACATTTAATTCCAGACATCCATTCACCGCTTAAATTCTACTAGAAAATGATCCGGATTTGGTGTTTAATAATAACGGTAATTTATCTGCTAAATTACTTACTTATTTTATTCATTATATTATTTTATTCATATTCTGTGCCACAGTTCGTCTTTGAATGTTGTGATGGTCTGTTACGGTTAAAGACATTCTTTACATTACACCAGGTATCTATTTTATTATTCTCTTTTAATAATTATTATGTTGTTTTTATGATCTTATAATCGCACTTTCACACACTGTGTACGTATTCCAGTGGCTCCTGATCTAGTTCTCTTTAGCCATTTTCATGTAGTCCCTCTTATCTCTTTACTAATCTGCACCTGTACTTTCTTAATGTCATTTATGTTCTACTTCCATAAGTTTCAAGATATGTGTAGTCTTCTTCAATTATATTCTTGCTTTAAATATTATTTGCAGATAAATTAAATAATATTATTATAGCAATGGATAGAAGTAGTTTTTGGGTGGGGGCGGTGTACTGCTGCAATACAATGAAAGGACCTGAGAGAGCCACTAGAGGAGATGGAGGGTGGATTCGATCATATACTGGTGAAAGTGATGGAGAGATGGAGGAATAGTAAGATGGATTGATATTATAAAAGTTTTGCTGTATTAACAGTTAAAAAGCTTATTTTTTATAGTTTTGATTTTTGACTCCCGTAACTTATTATATATTGTACAAACATTATCATGGGCTTGCCTGCTACTTGATGTTAAGTCTAAGTTCGTTATATGAATGTCATGTCGATGCTTGTATTGTGATTGTGATTATTATGATTCTTATTATCATTTACTAGGTTTTTTCTAATGTATGGTATACATATGGTATACAGGGTGTCCCTAAAGTATAGAATAAATTATGGAATTCGATAAAACCTTTATATATGATTTTTTTAATCTTTCGGACACATCGATTTTTAATGTATGCACAGTTTGAGCATTTACTTTAGCTTTTTATTGTTTCATTGAATATTATTTTGTGTTTTGTCTTTACTCTGACATTTGAAATGATTTTTCTGAGAATTTTCCTCATGTTGCTGATCGCAGAAAAATAATCCCTTTTAGAATCCGTAATCAAAAATAGGATTGTCATTTGAAAAAAATGTCGAGTGTATATTTGGTCTGGCAGTTTAAGTGGTAATTTTTCTAAGTGTTCGTAATAATCGCTTTATATTTGAGAATGGGGACCTATATGCTGCATATACGCAGATTTCCAATTTTTTTATTGTTATATCGATTACACAAAATTCACCCGTTCTTTCTTCACTATACCTACTTACGTTTATTCATTTTATTTGTATAACTCGATCTTGTTTCTTCGGTTTGCAGCGGTGTTTTCATTGTTGTTTAAAAAATGTGGCAATTCTGCTTTGAATTATGGACATGAGTTAAGTACAGGTATCATAATTGATTTAATAAAGAAAGAAATATTATCTAGTCATCGGAGGACCTTGAAAATGGCTAGATCTTGGCCGAAACTAATTACAATATGTAACGTTACAATAACACCTTAGTGTGGTATAAAACAATATATAAGTAGTTAAATTTATTCGTTAATATTATCTATTTCTGAATCACGGGCGGTCATGATGGATACTCCAGTCTGTGTAGACACAATCAAATGAAATCGTAAGTGAGAAATTTTATTCTTCCCTATCCACCGAAGATGTAATAAAAAGCCTAGTGAATAAAAAGACACAACTAAAACGCGTGACATATATCATTACGGTCCTGGTCTAATTACACTATTTAAATTTTGAAATTTAACTACGCAAACAAAAACCGAACTGATTATAAAGATTTAGCATATACTTTTTTAAATGACGCAATAATTGAAATTCATGGATACAATCTGCAATTGTCAAACAAATATGAATATTTACGACAATATATAAATAACAAAACAGCCTTAAAATACTGTTCAGTGACGGTAACAAATGTCGCCATTATATTATGGGATTGCAGTGCTGATTTCAATAACAATTTGGAAATGTCTGAAGATATTTTCACATTGGAGTCAAAAAGGCGTCAAGCAGAGATGTGCGTATCCTATTTTTGGAGATACATTGAGTCTTCTGTTCCAAAAACATTCGTTTACTGAAATGGTTTACGAGTTTTATAATAGGTTTCCTGGAGAAAGGTATGGGTTTGTATGGTTTAATTATTATTATTATATATTAATATTTTTTTGTATTTCGATTATTATACGATTAAATTAGACTAACTCAATTAAATGAGACTAAGATTGTCTGTATCGGTATATTAATAAGGTTTTAATACTAAAAAGGTTCAATTTGCACATACATGTTGAGTCTAAAAAATCGTAATATATTCAAATTTGATTTCTCAAACTAAATTATGTGAGCTGTACTTTCAGCTACTAAATGAGACTATCCCATTTCGGTTCATTTACAACGATTTAATACTAACAAATTTAAATTTTCAGAAATATATTGCGTTTAAATTATTTTGAGTATTCAAACATAATTATATGAAATCGCATTTATTATTTTTTACTTTCCGAATACATCACTGATGTAAAGGAAGGTATTGTTTTACCGAAAACGTGTTCACGTTTTCAAACTAAGATTGTGGAAATATGCGATAACTTTCCGGGAAAATAATTACACCAGAAGGAAGGTATTGGTGCCGTGTACCATTTACCAAAAAAAAACAATTTTCGTTACGTTTTATGCCCAAAATAGTCGAAATAAACCCGATTTTTGCGATGTCTGTGTGTGGTATGTATGTCTGTCAGTCAGTCTGTCTGTCTGTCTGTCTGTCTGTCTGCCTGTGAACAAAATTCCGGGAAAACAATACAACAGATTGCGTCCAAATTTGGCAAATATCTGTGGGAACTATCCAGGACGATCCAGTGAATTTGAGCACAATCGGTTCACTAACAGCGAAGGAATCACAATCAATACGACGCGAGGAGCATAATTAGGCGCTGTGCCGGACCATTTAACGCTCACGGTGGGAAAACGGCACAACAGATCGCCACCAAATTTGGAAATCGTGTGAGAGCCCGCGCTTCGGCAACCCTGTGAATTTGAGCAAGATCGGTTCACTAAAACAGAAGATTTCTCAATAATAGCGATTTCCTATTGCGCATATCACAAATAATGAATAATATACGCGACGTCAGCGTGACGTCAGCGAGCGTGGCGTAAATCAAGCGCGGAATTAGCGAAAATTGTCGCATCTTAAATGTAGGTATTGAAAATTTACATTAATAATTACAATTACATATTCATGTGAAAATGTGAAATATGAAAATGTGAAAATGACTAAATGTAAATATTTCAAAATAGCATTTTGGTTAAAATGTCAAAATATCAGAATGCCAAAAAGATAAAAAGTCAAACTGTCAAAACGTGAAAATGTTAAAATTTCAAAGAAAGTAAAAAAAAAACAAAAATGAAATAAAAAGTCAAAAAAAAGTATTTTATTGTTTTAAAGTAAAAAAAGTCAAATATGTCAAAAAAATTTCAAAAAAGTAAAAAATGTCAAAAAAGAATATAAAAGTCAAAAATATTAAAAAAGCAAAAAAACGTCAAAAATGTCAAAAAAAAGTCATAAAAGTTAAAATGTAAAAAAAAAATTAAAAGTCCAAAAGTTGAATATGTCGAAAATATTATACAAAATGAAATAGTACATGACCTATTTCATTTTGTATAATATTTTTTTTATTTTATTTATTCGGAAAGTCATACCAGATATTTTCATTAATAATGTATTAATGCTATAAACTTAAATAAGTTTGCATTTGCACCGGTGTGAAGTTCTCTGAAGCCTCTAACATCCCAGCGTCGCACGACGAATTGTTTCCGGGTCTGTATTGACCAATTGGGGTGACCAATAAAATTCAAATGATAATATATAAAAAATATCTGGTGTGGGCACCACACGACTTTCCGAATTACATGACCTATTTCATTTTGTATAACATTTTCGACATTTTCAACTTTGAGGCTTTTTTAATTTTTTTGATATTTTGACTTTTATGACATTTTTTGACATTATTATATGTTTTTGACATTTTCTGACTTATTTAATATTGTTGAATTTTTTTTTTACTTTTTGTACTTTTTTGACTTTTTTGTTAGTTTTGGCCTTTTTAATTTTCTTGGCTTCTTTTGTCATTTTATACTTTATTGACTTTTCGACGTTTTTTTTTTGACATTTATATTTTTTTTTTTTACTTTTTTGACTTTTTGACTTTTTTGAAATTTCTGATATATTTTTTACTTTCTTTGAAATTTTTGACACGTGAGATTTTGACATTTTGACTTTTTATCTTTTTGGCATTCTGACATTTTAGCATTTTTGACATTCTGACGTGTTAACATTTAGGCATTCTGACATTTTTACATTTTGAAATTTTGACATATTTACATTTAGGCAATTTCACATTTTCAAATGTTCACAGTTTCACATGAAAATGTAAAGTAATTATTAATGTATATTTTCAATACCTTACTACATTTAAGATGCTACAATTTTCGCTAATTCCGCGCTTGATTTACGCCACGCCCGCTGACGTCACGTATGCTATTCATTATTTGTGATATACGCCATAGGAAATCGCTATTATTGAGAAATCTTCTGTTTTAGTGAACCGAGCTTGCTCAAATTTAGACAGGGTCGCGGGATCTCACTCGATTTCCAAATTTGGTCGCGATCTGATGTGCCGTTTTCCCACCGTGAACGTTAAATGGTCCGGCACAGCGCCTAATTATGCTCCGCGCGTCGTGTTGATTGTGATTCCTTCGCTGTTAGTGAACCGATTGTCCTCAAATTTTCACTGGATCGTCCTGGATAGTGTCCGCAGATATTTGCCAAATTTGGTCGCAATCTGTTGTGTGTTTTCCCGGAATTTTGTTCACAGACGGACAGACAGACTGACTGACTGACTGACTGACTGACAGACAGACTGACTGACATACATACCACACACAGACATCGCAAAAATCGGGTTTATTTCGACTATTATGGGCATAAAACGTAACGAAAGAGGAATTTTTTTTTTGCTAAATTGTACACGGCAACAATACCTTCCTTCTGGTGTAATTTTTTTCCCGGAAAGTTATCGCATATTTCCACAATCTTAGTTTGAAAACGTGAACACGTTTTCGGTAAAACAATACCTTCCTTTACATCAGTGATGTATTCGGAAAGTAAAAAGTATTACCCTTGGTGACAAGCAAAATTATGAAAGTTGCAAAATAACTTAGTGAGCGATACTAAATATTATGCAATATCAGCAAACAAACGTAATTTTTTTATTATTGTATTATGGATATCAAGACACATGATTAAACAATTGTACAAACAAATAAAAAAATTGCACCGGTACAGTGCAAAAGAGTCTCTGTTGAGATTTTTCTATATTAGGGGTTTTTAATCGCCATCTTCTGAACCGTCAAATAATTGGAATAGGATCACATTATCGACTACGAAAATTATAACTCATTTTAAATTTAAAAAAATAAATTTATGGCCCGCAACAAAATACGTTATTGATACATATTGAGTAACGCCGCATCAATTTCTTATAGTTTGGGTAGGTAAATACTATTACTTTAAACAATAGTTTCAATTTTGTCGCACAAACGAAAAATGTTACAATTAAAATTTTCCAATTTCCTTTCGGTACCTGATACACTAATATGTTATGAATAAGGATTAGTAAGAACATGAAACAAAACATATTGCATACTTTTTTATCGCCCCAAAAAATATACTTATAATCAAAATTTTCTTCGGGAATCTGATGCACTGATATGTTCTGAACTAAGATCCAAAAAAAATATGTTGCATAATTTTTTAATCGACCAAGCCTCAAAAATCGGCATGTCCAGGTAGGAGCGGAAAAGTTAAAAATTAAAAATAAATACAAGGAATAATGTGCTCAGGTTGAGACTTTCCATTTTCCATTTTCATTTTGTTATAAACATTGTGTAATTTTTTCAAATCAATTGTATGTCGGTGGCATGTTAAAAATAATAATTTACGTAACAACATATATTATACAACAACGCATATAAAAATTATTCATAAAAATATATCTCTATATATTATGGTCGGCAAGAGATATATAAAAGGTTCCTCAAAATTTAGATTTTATTTGTCACCCCAATTGGTCAATACAGACCCGCAAACAATCCGTCGTAGCACGGTCCCGCGACGCCGCGCGGTATAGAGGCTGGCATCTTAGAGGCTAACTTCACGCCGGTTGCATTTGCTTAAATGTTTAAGTTTAAAATTCCTAAAAAAATATTTTTAATTTTGTATCTAAATTATATGATAATTAGATTTATTACTTAATGATACTAAGACTATCTATTTTGATCAATTAATAATGTTTTAATGTTAAAAAGTTTCAGTTAATAGATAGAAAATCATAATAAATTGAATTTTGAGTTTTTTAATTAATGATATGATCATTTCTTACACTTACATCATATAAGATTATCTTCTATATTTCCGTACATTAATAACGTTTTATTCTAAGAAGATAAGCTTAGTTTAGAAAATTTTAATAAATCCAATTTTGACTTATTAAACTAAATTATGAGTCAATCACATTTCCAGCTTCTAAATTAGACTATGTGTCTATTCTAATCCTTTAATAACGATTTAATATTAATATGTTTCAGTTTACACAAATATGTTGATTTTAAATTTGTAATAAATTCATATTTATTACTATACAAACTAATTTATAACGTAATTAAAAATTGAATGGTTTTGTCGTCTACTATGTGGTCAATCATATATTTCCTTTATAAGGTAATCGCATTTCCTACAGTTTTGCCTTCTAAATGACACAATGTTTATGTATGTGAGTCCCTTAAAAAATAATCAAAGCTAAAAACTACCATTATACACAAATCTATTGGATTTATATAATAGTAATACATTCAATTTTTATTTTTCAACAGAAATTATATGACAAACAATATGTAAGAATATTGAACTTCTAACTGAGACGAAGTTTGTTTACTTGGATCCGTTCAGAATAATGTTTAAAAGTTTCAGTTTGCACAAACATGTTGATTTTTCAAACTAAATTATACGACAATCGCATTTCTCATACTTTCAGCTTCTAAGTGGGCCAAAGCTTGTTCATTCTGATCCAATAATAAACGTGTCAATAAAATTCAGTTTTCTATTATATTGAGTTTTAAAAATCATAATAAATTCAATTTTGAGTTTTCAAATTAAATTATATAACAATAAAAAAAAATATTACTAAAAAGTATTAGTATTCACAAATATGTTGAGTTTAAAATTGTATGAAATCAATTTTGAGTTTTCTACTCAAATTGTATGACAATCACATTTTTTACACTTTCAGCTTCTAAATGAAAACCACAACTTTCTAAGGATAAAAGCTTCCAGTATCAATCACAAAAAAATCTGTATTCCACAACGCCCAAAAAACAATATATACACATTAAATTAAATTAAATACACACACATGCCCTTACTAACTTCCTTTCCCACGGCAACCTCTAGCGGATTTCCCATCATCATCTCTTAACCATTAACTCCCCTTTCTGGAATCCCCTTCCCATTCTGCTTTTACTATTTTTAATATTTCCCATTCGTTGCCAAGGTCATCCACATGTTCCTTCTTCTCTCTTCTGACCCGCACCTCTCTCTTAACATGCATCCTGCTCAACCATCCTCTTGCTAAGTAGCTCGGTGATTTACACCGCACTTGCCACTCAACATTATCACTTGCTTTTATCCAGTACCTCAGTTCATAGCTCTCCCCTTCGTCATGGTTTTCCCCCACTCATAGCTGAGGCATACCAACTCTTTCATACATCCTACGTCCATCTTTTTCCTTCCACTCTCTGTCCTTTTCCCACACCTGCGGGACGTGTGGATAAGAATATTTATTCGGATTTCACTACCCTCATACATGACTCCCACCACATACCTATCCGGTTCGTTAACAATAGCAGCACCGCCCTAGGCGTCGATCTTTCGAGTTCTAGCAAACTCTTGGGTTGTAATAGAAAACGAGTAATAGTGGTTGCTTTGCACCTTTTCTATTACATCCCACTCGCCACATCGATCGCCACATATCCACTCCATACAATAATATTGGTTTTACACATGCATCTCAGATTGTACACGCCATTACGACGATACCAACCCACAAACGCTCCAATTTTCTTGATGCTATCCCCCAAGCCATTCTTGCTTTTGCTTTTACACCTCCACATGCATCCTAAACCCACCTCTGCAGTTAAACCAAAATCAAAAATATTTAAAACCATTCAACTCTCAATCATTCTTCCCTTTAATTTCTAGCTCTTCCACTCTACCGATAGTTTCCCTATTCTTAACATCATCCAGTTTAGTTGTGAATATAGAAAAGTCTCTCAATCATTCGTCCCTTTGATTTCTAGCTCTTCCACTCTACCGATCCTTCCCCTATTCATAACATCATCCAGGTTAGTTGTGAATATAGAAGGACCCAGATTGACAACTAACCCTCTCTTATCAAGGTGCCACCACATTATTTCTAACATCTCTTGCATCTCTTCCAATCTCTTGGCCACAAGCACTACATCATCCACACCTTAAATTTACCTACCACAACCCCTTCTGCATGTCCTCTCCTCCTCTCCTCCTACTCACTCGCATACAAATTAGTAAGGAGAGGGCTTAGCGGGTATCTCTACCAAGCCTTACTTTCACATTCATCCTAAATTTCTCTTCCACTTGCCCACGACGCTTTATACATACTTCTCACCCATGCCACCCCTTCCACTTCTATCCCTAACCTTTGTTTGTCCACTTCACCTTCCAATCTGTTATTCACCATTGTCGTCGTAAACCCTCATTAACATGATTAACCCTATATTGCTTCACTTCTGAGGCTACTTCCTCTGTATGCACTGTTTCTTTTCTTCCCTTTTCTCCAGCATCTTGAATTTCTCTTCCATACTATTATTCCGCTCCATCGGGTTTAAATTCTCTCTTGTTAGTTTAATAAACCGTAGCAAATTCAATTTTAGGAATACTGAAATATAATATAATTTCATTTCTCACTTTTTCAGTTTCTAAATGAGATTAATTTCATGAATTTTAGATAACTAATAACGCCTTAAAGTAGAAAACTTAATTTCCATATAAATTAAAATTTTGATTTCAACTAAATTGCAATATAATTCATTTCCGACTTCGTAATTAAATTTACTAAATGAGTTTTAAGTTTATTTCAATCTATTAATATCATTACAATTTAATAAACAATTTTACAGATACTCAGGAATTTACCAGTTTTTTACACCCACACTATTATTAAGAGATCCAGAACTAATCAAACGGGTAGTAATTAGTGATTTCGAAAACTTTACCGACCATTTAACGGTAGTACCTGAATCTTGTGAGCCAATATGGACGAAGAATTTAATAAATATGAACGGTGAATTTATTGAGTTTACAACATTATAATTTAATTTATATTGTAACTACTAACTTGTAGGTCACCATTGGAAAATGATGAGGGCAACACTGACCTGTACATTTACAAGCAGCAAAATCAAACGGATGGTTCCGTTAATAGCTGATTGCTCTAAAAACGTGATAAATTATCTCGATACAAATCAAAATCAGGATATAATTGAAATTGAAATATATGATTTATTCAAGAAGTATACAAGTAATGTTATAGCTTCGTGTGCTTTTGGTTTTGAAAATGATGCTTTCAAAGATCCTATGAATGATTTTTTTGTTGCTGGCCAAGAGACGACAGATACCACTAGTTTTAAACGAAAATTGCAATACCTTTTGTATGTAGGAGCACCGAATATTGCTCAAGTAAGTAATCATTATTTTAAATAAATATGTACATATACGTATGGCCCTTGCCACCAGTAGTCCCCCGCCCCGGACAATTTTTCATTAATATTAGTTTACTTAGTATAATAACATAATATTTATATCCAATACAAACAGAGCCAGATGATAGTATAGACAAATGTTCTTCAACCTGTATGCCCCCGCGGAAACAACCCTTCATTCAGTGCACCAGATTTTATTTTAAGGGGGGTTGATGTGTCGTATTACAATATATTACATATATCGTTATAAAAACTTTATATAAGAGATACATTTGCATTTATTCAAACGTAAAAATAAATATTCCATTTAAATTATAATATTACTATAACTATAAATGGAAACCCGAGTTACTTTCGTATTGTAGCATTGATTCGCGGAACCCATAAAGCGTAAATATAACCCTAGTGTTCCGCGGAAAAAATACTGATATAGACAAATGAGAGATGTGTAGTCCCCGATTTTTTAGCGGTTCAGTCACACAACACACACAAATTGCAAAAAAAAATGTATCCCTATTTTTAATTAAACATTTGTGTGTGAGATCCAAAAAAATTGCAAGGACCCAATAAAGGTCCATCCGGTCCAGTATTGAAGTAATTCTAATTACAAGACAGCCATAAATGTAATTTAAACATTGTGTATAAATATAAATAACAACTTGAATTAAGAATATATTATACATGACGGTTATGACATAATAGGCCAAGTTTTACTTTTCGTTCAACGCGCACTTCTATATTTACTAGACGAAACTTTTATGATAATTGAAACTTGTTCAAGTTTCTTGAGAATCAAGACACCATCATTTATGAAGATGAAATGTCATACGTATTATATTAATGAAATATTTATTTGAAATCGAGAAAATATAATAAAATTATTTAAAGTTTTTAGGAGTGCGTTTGTTTAGTAAAAACATTGCAGACTACTATACAACAATAGTGACCGAAACCATAAAGTACAGAGAAGAAAACAATGTGTCCAGATCCGATTTGATTCAATTACTAATAGATCTCAAAAAAGAAAATGCTTCCGAACATGCCTTGACCGATATAGAGATGACAGCGCAAGCTGCGCTATTTATAATTGCTGGTTATGAATCAGTGACAACAACAATGAGTTTCTTAGCATATGAATTAGCTACGAATCCAGAGGAACAAACTCGCTTAAAGGATGAAATTGATGAGACGTTGCGACTGTGCAATGGAAATATAACATTTGAGGCTATGCAGGGGATGAAATACTTCGATATGGCTCTTGCAGGTATTTTACTGTAGTTACAATTTTTCATCATTTCTCATTTATTTATTACGATAAAACAGTTGACGCATCCAGAGAGTTTAAAGAAATGCTTTTGTTATTTCCTATTGTAGTTAATTTAATTACTAAACAAGCAGTTTCATTAAACTTTTTGGTTTTAAACTGTTTTACTGATTTCCTTTGGCATAACCATTTCACACACACAAAATCGCAGCATAAAATCGAATTCTAAAATATAATCCAAACCAAGAAATATACCCTTCCTCAAAATAATCCTTCTCTAGACTCACCCACACTAACCTTTTGCAGATTTTCATGCCACTCCATTCCTCTCTTAACCATTCACGTTCTACCAATCCCCCTCTCTCCCTCACATTCGTTGCATATGTGCCACCACGTGTCACTCCCTTTACCACGCAGCACATACTCGGTGTGCCCTTCCCATCTTCACTTTCCATGCATATTGTGTCCTTCCTGGTGCAGCTTCCCTAGTTATGTAGCTCGGGAATTTCCTCGTTTCACTCCACATAGCCAGGGTTGTACGAATTATCAGTCATTGTCATCTGTCTTTTTGGGAATGAATCCCGGTTCTGAGATGCTAGACTTTCCATTCCCCTCAACTTTTCCTGCAGCCGTCAGACAGATCCACTCTTTCATACATCCTTCCTCTATCATTTTTCCAGCCGCTCGCTGTTCTAGTCCTAGATCATCCACACCACCCGCGTGGCTCTTTTCCTCAACGCCTGCAATTTTGCCTCGAACTTTACTACCCTTCCACACGACATGCTTATCCGGTTCTTTGTATGCAGATGTTTCGAGTTTCATCAGAAACCAGCCTTGCTCCATTCCATTATACCCCACTCTCGCAATCCTTACTACTTCTCCCGTTTTCTCTTCCTTATCCTACAAACTACTCTCGCCTCTGCTTGCACATAATCTAAATGCTGACTAAACCCATTTCTGTACTCAACCCAAAATACTTAAAACAATTCACTCTCTCAATCATTATTTCCTTCCATTTCAACTCTTCCACTCTATCCATCCTACCCTTATTTCTAAACTACATCCATTTAGTTCCTGCATGGTCACTACTAACCTCCTCTTATTAAGGTACCATCATATTATTTTCAACATCTCTTGGCGTCTCGTTCACGCTCTTCGCCACCAACACTAGATCATCCGCATTTACTAACACCATACCTTGGTTCTACTTATCACAACGAATCGAAAGAGAAATTGAAAAAGTGAAGAAAAAGGCATGCAAGAGACGAGAAAAGAAGAAAGAGCAGAAAAGAGAAAATACCACAAATCTATGATTAGAAACATAACACAAGATATAAGAAACGCAACCTCGGTGGGGCAGACGCGAGGAGTAAACTCATAATATAAAAAAAAGACGACATACACAAAATACCGGTAAACAAGTAAATGGGATAGAGGACAATAACAGGAAGATAACTAAGAACAGCCCAGAATAATATAAAAGAATAAAGAGAGCGCAGAAAACCGAAAATAAGCAAGCAGAGAATACAGAAGAGGATATGGAACAAGTAAAAATGCAATCTAGCATCTGACGTTGAATGTGGGGTAAAAAGTAAGAGAAGAACAAAAGAAAAACAGAAAAGAAATAGAAGATATAACGAAGGAAAATACTAAATGGAAAGAAGCGGTTAAAAAGCATGCGAAGGGGCTGTTATTTAGCGACAGAAATGAGAAAAAATGGAACGTGAAAATAAGTGCGGTAGGTAATAATAGGCAAGAGCAACCATATACATATATGACGTAGTAGTCGAAGAGAAATAGAGAACATTAAAAATCACTATAATAGAAGTAGCAAAAATAGCTGTAGAACGACAAAGATAACAACAAACAAAAACTAAGAATACATATATATATAAAAAAATAAAGAAGTATTTTTTAAGTTACTAAGATAACTACAAGCAATTTCTTGCATGGAAGATCCTTCTACCAGATAACTGCAATACAGCATAAACATTATTTTATATTAATGAAAACAATACCTTCCTTATACATCAGTGCTGTATTCGGAAAGTAATAAATTAAAGCTCATCAGACATGTAATGACTTGTGATTATACTGGCGTTATTGATTTTTTTGCCTAGATTTTGGCTTTATGTGGTTTTGGTCCAATTATTTTTACTTTCCGAATACATCACTGATGTAAAGGAAGGTATTGTTTTACCGAAAACGTGTTCACGTTTTCAAACTAAGATTGTGGAAATATGCGATAACTTTCCGGGAAAAAAATTACACCAGAAGGAAGGTATTGTTGCCGTCTACAAGTAAAAAAATTCAATTTTCGTTACGTTTTATGCCCAAAATAGTCGAAATAAACCCGATTTTGGCGATGTCTGTGAGTGGTATGTATGTCTGTCTGTCTTTCAGTCTGTCTGTCTGTGAACAAAATTCCGGGAAAACGACACAACAGATTGCGACCAAATTTCGCAAATATCTGCGGACACTATCCAGGACGATCCAGTGAAAATTTAACAGCGAAGGAATCACAATCAACACGACGCGCGGAGCATAATTAGGCGCTGTGTCGGACCATTTAACGCTCACGGTGGGAAAACGGCACAACAGATCGCGACCAAATTTGGAAATCGGGTGAGAGCCCGCGCTTCGGCCACCCTTTGAAAATTTGAGCAAGATCGGTTCACTAACATAGAAGATTTCTCAATAATAGCGATTTCCTATTGCGCATATCACAAATAATGAAGAATATACGTGACGTCAGCGTGACGTCAGCGGGCGTGGCGTAAATCGAGCGCGCAATTCACGAAAATTGTCTCATCTTAAATATAGTTAGGTATCGAAAATATACATTACTAATTACATTACATTTTCATGTGAAACTGTAAACATTTGAAAATGTGAAATATGAAAATGGGAAAATGCCTAAATATAAATATGTCAAAATTTCAAAATGTAAAAATGTCAATATGTTTAAATGTCAGAATGTCAAAAAGATAAAAAGTCAAAATGTCAAAACGTGAAAATGTTAAAATCTCACGTGTCAAATATTCAAAAAAAGGAAAAAAAAAGTCAAAAAGTCAACAAAGTAAAAAATGTCAAAAGAAGCCAAAAATATTTAGAAAACCAAAACAACTAACAATAAAGTCAAAAGTACAAAAAAGTAAAAAAAAGTCAACAATATTAAATATGTCAGAAAATGTCAAAAACGTCAAAAAAAAGTTTTTAAATTTAAAAAAAAAGTACAAAAATGTCATAAAAGTCAAAATATCAAAAAATTTCAGTAGCCCAAAAGTTGAAAATTTCGAAAATGTTATACAAAATGAAATAGGTCATGTAATTCGGAAAGTCGTGTGGTGCCCACACCAGATATTTTAATAGTAAGTTTAATAAGTCATGTGTCATACATGTATATTTAAAAAGTTGCTCACTATGTTTCACTATATCACGAACCATTGTTTGAAAGTGGTCCTTTTTCTCGAGTCCTATCATAGAACGTACCTACATTTAATTATTATTATTATATCACATCACTGTATTGAATGTTGAAACTAACCTTAAAAAACCGCATACGTTTCTATTTAACACACCGAACAAAACACATAATGGGGTGAGGGGGAGGGGGAATGACCAAGACTAATCTTCGAGACAACCGAACGAAATATCGACGATACCCCACCATTCCCTCAGGTTACGAACGATATTTTTCCTTAAATTATCAATTGTAATTAGCCCATGGCTTCTGGAAATGTGACCTAGATATTGGAGTTTTTGCTTCTATATAGTAGAGAGGATCTCTTTATTCATGCTCCGAAGCACAATATTACTCAATTTGTCAACTCTATCATAGAAAAGGCCACGACAATGCTAATATAAAAGGAAAATAAAAACCCTGAAATAAGACAACTACAAATTCTTTCGCACGGTATTTGAAAGCGAAGGAAAATGGACGATAAACTGAGCAAGACAGGGAGATTGTTTAACATAATGAAAAATAATTTCTTCGAACAAAAAGATATATCAAAACATATACACAGAAATAGTGAGGAAAGTAATAAGACCAGCACTAACATACAGCTGGAAAACATATATTCTCTGTGATTGTTCACAATCACAGAGAATATATGTTATGAAAATGAGATTGCTTAGGACAAAACAAAGAAAGACAGAATAAGCAAGGCAAATTACGGAGGGATACATTTAATGGTTTGAACATAATATATAAAAATGATATAACTCAACATACCTATCTCTTCAGCCGTTCCTGAAGAGATAGGTATGTTGTATCAATCTTCTCGGGAACTGGGAAGACAATTACCTCCAATGAAAAAATGAAACTATGCGCCCAAGTGGCGTTTACCTGAACTAGACTTGTGATACTATTCAAACAAAAAGGGCATACAATTTTATAACATGGGTGCAACAACACAAAAAACAGATTTTTTCAGTTGTGTTGTGTTTCTTCCGAACAAGCGATATGTGTATAATGAATGATGACAGATATACGAAATCAATATACTATACCAATTGGAAAACGTAAGAAAGGGAGTCCGAGGAAAGGAATTACCGACAATATTAGAAAACAGACAAAAAAGAAAGCAATAGAACTAAATCAGATGACACAGGATAGTAAGACACGGAAAGAAACAAAATAAAATAATGTACACATTGTGCATAATGTATACTATTACGGCCTTATACTGAATAAGGTATAGAGGCATCAATAAATAAATCGAATATATCGGTCATCGATCCAAATTGCTAAGAAAGTTTTCAAATCGGTTATATGGAAAATTACAGTTTATATAATCAACCGATATTGAATACCGATTAGTGATTAGCAACTATTGGGAATCGTTGCAGTACCTCATGTATTAATTATTAAGTTTGTTATCATTTTTTGTTTTAGAATGTCTACGAAAGTGGCCTGCAATTGTTGTAACAGACAGAGTCGTATGTAAACCATACACAATCACACCAGAGAATCCACATGAAAAGGCCATTCATTTAAAAACAGGCGATGTGGTTTGGATACCCATTTGTGCGATACAGAGAGACCCAAAATACTTTCCGGAACCGAATAAATTCATTCCTGACCGCTTTAGTGCTGAAAATAAACGTAAAATACAACAGTGCACTTATATGCCTTTTGGAAACGGACCCAGACAGTGTATAGGGTCAAGATTTGCGCAAATAGAGATTAAAACGTTGTTCGTTCATGTTTTATCCAAATATGATATTGTGGTTGTTGATAAAACTGTTACACCGGCGAAACTATCCCCAACGTTTTCCTTATCGCTAGATGGTGGATTTTGGTTGGGATTGAAACCTAGAACAATGTAATTACTTTAATATTTATTATTGTATCATCATGTTTACTGTTTATAGCAAATAAATATATTTTTTACCAACCATGTTCATCCTTTCGCGCTCACCATGAAAAACCAGATGGATCCCAAAGGTAGCTCGTTGGCAATAACCACGAAAAGACTTAAAGAGAAGTTGGCTGAAACTGTAAGCAACCCGAAACAAGTATGGTCCATTTTTATATTATTGCGTCTTATGGGAGATATGTGATTTTATTTATTTTTTAATAAATACGCACGAATTAAGCTTTTTTGTAAAGCATCAGGTTGGCGGATCTAAACTGATCATAAAGGCACCTTACACGGTCAATAATACTGTCAATCCTAGTACTGTCAATATTTGCTTCAATCCTCCTTTTATATTTATCAAGTATTTATTATACTATGCCTTACACGATGAGTAATACTGGCAACATGTTAGAATAAGGAACATTTTAAACATATTATCGTACAGTAAGTAATACTGTCATTATTCTAAAATATTGACAGTAATATTGATCGTGTAAGGTGCCTTATAGAGTATATTATTTGTCAATCTGTGAGGTATATTTTGGAGTAAATACGTTAGGTGTTAAAAATTTATTATACGTGATTAATTTATAATAATCTGTGTACCTTCCTGAATTATTTATTAGTATAACTTTTATCTGAATTTTAACAAACAAATATGCTTTAAATCGACACTGGTAAAGTGTTAATTCTGTTTTATTATAAATTTGTTCATTATAATAAAATACTCTAAATAATTAATGACTATTTTACTAGAAATATTATGAACATTGCATGATGTTATTTTAGTTGGAGAATCGTAGTAAGTAAACATGTAGTTTTCCTAAACATATTTCCTCCAAAAACTAATGAAGACTAAGTTACGTCAACAACAAAAACAAAAAATACATAATAGCTGAACGTGTTGACATGTACTGAATAATTACCATTGGATCAAATAATTTGTAACAATTTACATATTTGAATTACTGTGTATTAATTACTGATCAATTATAAACCCGTTGGCACGGATAATTAAAATTGCACGGACTTTCTCAGAAAATGTTGTAGCTTTATACACGTAGTTTTATGGACATTTCAAGCATTAGACCATAGTATCTGAAGTTGCATACTCGTGCGTGTCTTCCCTCCGGGAATATATGTCGAAAGCGCTTACACTCAAGTCAGGCGGCGGTGCCCGAGCGTAATATCTCACACTTGCGATACTAGAGAACCAGTCCTGAAACGGTCAAATAATGTTCTGCCAAGTGCTGGCCCCTATGGTCGACTAGGGGATACATTATAATCGTATTTTTGAGGCAAAAATACAGTTTGACTTGCCAGCACGATTAAAATTTATTAATTGAATAGTTTGTACAGTCCAAGGACGTGGTCAACTTGTTGCTTGTGCCCAAACATTGTTTTGTTATGATAATTATCGCGGAGTATCTACCATACTCCGCGAACGTATTTTTATAATTATCAGGGATAAGTTTACAGAATTGAAATAAATTTATTATAATACTCCCGACTTTCTAGTGAATGGTTTATTACCTTTGATGTTTTTTTTCGAGAATACCCGAATACCGTCTTGTTTTATGGACGTCTAATGATAAATAATCCATATTGGGCTATTTATGGCCTAACTGGATTATATCCAGTACATCTTCTCCAAAAGAATGCCTATTTTATATCAGCTAATTCACAAATGTAAAATTTGTATGGTTTAGACGAAAGGCTCATTTACGATATAAAAATTAACACCACAGGCTCCAAGACAACTAATGAGTTACGCCCATTTTTAATTAAAAAAACACGAATACATAAACTTAACAAATCAAGCATTTAAATTAAATAAATCAGCATATGAAGGAAGACAACAGTCAGTCAGATGCAATTTTAATATCATATTAAAAGAACATCTGTGAGCAGTTCGCCTAAACCACCTAAACCATACGAATTCCACAATTGTGAAATATCTGATAAAAATAGGCATTCTTTTGGAGAAGATGTACTAGAGATAATCCAATTAGGCCATAAAACGCCCGAACAATAAAATAACGGATTACAACTTTTAGCCATATAACGTCCAACTATAGATTTCGGGAATTTGGTGAATCTAGAATTTACCATCTCGTGATTGGTCCGCGCTTGTAGAATTCGGAACTCCCGGGGTCTTCCTCGTCCCACAAAACGAAAACCACGTCTTAGTTTTTCACGCGCCGTTACATCGAATTGTTGCTCTGTTTTCGATTAATTTTACAATATTAGACATGGGACGAGTTAAATTAACGAATGTGCCTAAAAACAATAAGGCCGCAAAAGCGCAAAGAAAAGTACACGCGAAGAGAATCGTAACATCCATTTTAGGTAGTATCATTGATAATATGGATGTAGAAAGTGAAATTACATCTACTACTGTAGAATGTAATAATTCATCTGCAAATATGGGACAAGCAAGAACATCTGGAAATGGTGCATATATAGCACATGATAATAGTTGCAGTGGAAGTGATGATGAATATGAAAGGTATGTAAAATAAGCTCTACTTAATATTATAAGTATTTCTGAGAGTATCTTATACAATTTTATATATTTTGTAGCATCGAGAACCATCAATTATGTATAGAGAAGGAGGGAGAACTGCCTAGTGCTAGTGGTTTTAGAATAGTTGATATAGGATATTTATTAAGTAAGAGTGTATGTTTACAAAGTGAACATAACAGAAAATGCACTGGAGGAAAACTATTTTATGCACGCGAAAAACGTAATGGTTTGTGTAGTACCTTTTATTACAAATGTAATATTTGTGAGGAAGAAGTCTTCTTTAGTAATACGAAGAACGACGAAATAAATACTTCTGCCGTTTGGGGAACACTTTCAGCTGGAAGTACGTTTGCACATTTTGAAGAATTTTTGAGTGTTCTTGACATTCCCGCAATGCCAAGAAAAATGTTTTTCAAAATTCAACGACATTTGGGAACGGTCAGTTAGATGGTTTTATTTATTTGATATGATAGAAAGTAATAATGATGTATGCAGGTATGGAAGAACTCGTTGTGGGAAACAATGGAGTCTGCAGGAAAGGAAGAAGCAAATTTAGCCCTCACAAGAGGAGATATTGATGCTGATGGCATTCCATTCATCACTGTATATTTAGATGGCTGCTGGTCGAAGCGTAGTTACGGGCATAACTACAATGCATCATCTGGCTTGGTAAGTAAACTGCCCTTTAGCTGTACATACATTATAATTTTTCACAATATTTGTTATTATATTTATAGGCTGTAATTATTGGCAAGGTTACCCGCAAACTTTTATTTATTGGGGTTAGGAATAAATACTGTTCTATCTGTGCAAGGGCGGAGAGTACAAATAGTGAAGTCAGTAAGCACGTGTGCTTTAAAAATTTTGACAAAGCATCATCGGCTATGGAAGCGGATATTGTTGTGATTGTTGTGGAAGGGTTCTGTAGAAGCATAGAAATGCATAATCTTCGTTATAAAAAATTCATTGCTGACGGAGATTCTACAGTATTTTCCAAAATTAGAGAAGTTGTACCCTACGGTATGGAGGTATCAATGCTTTAATGAACATATATTATAATCGTATCATATTTTTAAGGTTGAGAAAGTTGAGTGCACTAACCATCTCATGAAAAATTATAGTAAGCAATTGTATAAACTTAAAAGTAATACCAAAGGTGTGTCTTTGGAAATCAGGAAATTATTATCAAAGGCAAGAATAGATCACCTGATACGGGCCGCAAAAAAGGCTATATCTATTAATGCACATGGTGATGTAGTGACATTAAAGTCAGATGTCCGAAATTCAATCAATCACGTCTTTGGAAATCATTTGCAATGCAGGCCTTCTTTATGCAAGAGTGTAGGAACATCAGACACTACACTTTTTCCATTATTGCAAAGTACAGGCGCGCACCACTATCTGTATTCAGCAGTAAATCAAATTATTACAAAAGCTGCACTTGTAATTGATAACGAAACCAACAACATAGCCGAACTTTTTATGAGCCTAGTTGCACGTTTTAATATGGGAAAACGATTAAACCTGATTCAACATGATAGTTTTCAAACAAGAGCGTATTTATCTGGATTGAGTTTCAATGAAGGAATTAACTGGCACCAAGTTGCTTGGAAACGGAAATTTCATAGTACCGTTGGTAAATACATGTCCTCTTTTATAAATAGAAGAACAAAATTAGCAAATGATAGGCGGAATATATTACGCACTAGAAAGCGTTCTAAACAGATTATAGATGGTACTCAAAATACTCTAGGTTATGCTCCAAATATCTCCGAAATAATTTTGGATGAAACATCTTTAAAGGAGGAAGTGGACACTCTTATCGCTAGATTACAGGTTCGTAATTTAATTTAAAATAAAGGTGCCTGGTTTCATAACCATTGTTTATAGGTACCCAAGGAACAACAGAAAGAAATTCAAACACAAACAGTTGGGCAGTTTAATAACCTCAATTTTTTAAGAGAACGCCAATGTAGGCTGACTGCTTCCAATTTTGGAAACGTTGTTAAGCGAAGACAAGCACTGCCATGTGACTCACTAGTTAAAAAAGTTTTGAATCATAAGGTATTCGAAACAGCTGCCACTAGATACGGGAAACTGTATGAGAACGTGGCTATTGAAACATTTGTTTCAATATATGGTAAACCCGTTCATCAAAGTGGTTTGTTTGTTGATGTACACAATGGATTTTTGGGTGCTTCTCCAGATGGTAAAAGTGAATAAAGTGCTTATTTTTCCATCATTACATCTTATCTTTATTCCAGGAATAATAAGTGAAGAGGAGATAATTGAAGTGAAATGTCTTCATAAAGTGGCTACCCTGGGATTAAACCTAAGAACAGCAGTTGATAGGAAACTAGTCCCTTGTTTAGAATTGAAAAGGGACGGGACTATAGCATTAAAACAAAATCATAATTACTACTATCAAGTGAGTAGCATCTGAACATTACAAACAATTGATATACAAGAAGATTCTGAAATTATGTCCCTCCCGTTAACCGACTTTTTCTTTTGTTTATTTTTTCTCGTTTTTATGTTATGTCATTGATTAGTTCAGAATCACCCTGTATTACTTATAACAACATAATAAGGAATTGATATTTATTTTAGATACAAGGCCAATTAGCCATATCGGGAAGAAATATATGTTATTTCATTGTATACAGTGGGGATAAAAATGATTTATTTGTGGAGACGATTTTAAAAAATTTACAATTTTATGATGAAATGAAACCAAAATTAATTCAATTTTATAAGGATTGTGTTGGGCCGGAAGTCATATTGCAGAGAAGATCCAAAGGTCTAAAATGCAAAGACCCAAAGTAACGAATCATGGCTAAAAGTTTATGATTATTAATTATTTTATTTATTTATTTATTATTGTTTATTTTATTTATTTATTAATTATTATTTATTTTATTTATTTATTAATTATTATTTATTTTATTTATTTATTAATTAATATTAATACATCCTGGTATAAGGAAAAGAAATAATGGAATGCTGGCAGGAACAGCAACAACAACTTCAGAACATTGATAACCATAACGAAATAATACAAGTCCAGCCGAATGGGACAATAAACAATAGGCAAGATGATGTTAATCATATAAAGATAGAAGAGGTTACCGAGGCAATAAAATTTCTGGAAAGAGATGAAGCGGCCGGACATGATAAGATTGCTCCAGACATACTGCAACCCCATGGCATACAGGGTATCGATGTGTTCACAAATATTTTTAACAAAGCATGGGGCAATTAGTGTCTGAGGACAGGAGGACAGGAATATAATACCAATATTAAAACGGAGGCACAAGACTTTGTGAAAATTACCGAGGTATCACACTAGTAAGCACTGTTTCCTAAGCATACGAGAAAATATTGGAGAAAAGGCTAAGGAGCAAAGTGGAAGAACAGCTTATATATATATATATATATATATATATTTATATATATATATATATATATTTAATAATAATTAACTAAATACCATACATACATGTATGTATATATTAAATGTAAATAAATATATTTCTTTTGTCAATTAAAAAGTTTTTAATTTCTCATCATTTTCAATTTAAAAGTTTCAGCTTTCCCAAGTATTTCATGAGTCGTGTCGCGACTTGACTATTGTATTGACATTTATTTAATGCAGTTTTGAAAAATTAAAATCACTTGAACTACCACTTTTTATTCTTTATTTTATTATGGTATCTGAATTTTCATCAACCATTAACTTTTTTACTTTGTATACATAAAGTATTGTTTTCGTCCCAAAAACCTATTCAGTTGGAATCATATTTATAAATGAAGCGGAGAAGGTAATTCCTCTTGCATTTTGCTCTAAAATGACAATTTCCCTATTTGCAACCGGATCCGGGAACACACGGTATGTTGCATGGGCAAAGTCACCACCTGGTTTTAAATAATAATAATGATATTTCATATTCTAATTTCCAATTTTAATATTTCTGAGCATATATTTCTGGTAATTTACAATAAGACAGAGAGGATATTATAAAAAGCATATTTATTTTCCGAACAACGCTTCTGCACTGGGTGTTCTAACTGCGTACACAAATCACTATGGAAACTGCATATATTATCAATAAAAAATTTAATAAACATGGATGAAAACTATTCGAATATGGATTAATAATTATATAAATATTAAATAAATGTGTTGTAAAACATACAGTAATTTCTCACAAAACGCGGTCCTAGAATTGTATACCTGGCTACAGGTATAATTTTACGTCGCGTAATGCAAACTAAAGTTTGGACAGTGCTATAAATAGCTCAACCAGCTTCTACACGACCGCGGCAATGAGAGAATCATAGATAAGTACTGGAGAGAATATTGCTATAGCGCCATCTTTTTAAAAATATCCGAAGATATTAGGGGTCATTATCTGATATAACATTATAGAAACCTGCATTTATATGCGAACAGCTCCTTTCTGACTTTTTGCGAACATGAACCTTATTGACATTTGTAAAAAAATCCATTGTATTTTGCTTTTTTTTATTAAATAAGTACATTCGTCACATAAGGATTATAAAATATAAAAGTAGACATACAGCGCTAGGGCATGCTAACAATTATATCATAGAAAATACTTTATTGTTATATTAAATTATATACGGCAATAACCAATTATAATTTGCTATAGAGTCGTACTTTGTGGAGTCGATTTCTCCTAATTATTTAATTAAATTGCTACAAAAGTTTATGAATATCCTAGAACAAAGTGTTTTTATTAACTTGCCACATTTGCAACTCATTCTTAGTCATACTTTTCGAGAAAAGTAAAAAATAATGGCACAATAAACTCCATAAGAAAAGCATATGCGAAATCGCCCCCTTAAATAAATATAGCGTAGAGTGCATGAAATATGCGATAATTTTCGAACAAAATCATTTTTTTAAAATTGTAATTATAACTTTTATTAAATTATTATTGTCCACGTATGGTTAGTAATTATTCAATTAAAATTACAATTATAATAAAATGTTGAACTTTTGATCCATTTGAAAAACAAAAGTATATGTAATGTTAAAGTAACTTTAACGCTCTTCAACTATGTCTTTAATTTTCCTGAGAAACGGTCGTGACTAGAAGCAAATGTTTGACAAAAAGTAAGGCAACATTTTTTTTTGATAATTATCGATTTTCGTATATAACCTATATCTCGAAAAAAAATCGACGAATATGTATAGAAACAATTTTATAGTATATTCAATTAACTTTCATTTTTATTTAGAGCATATTTTTCTCAAGTCCACGGTTTCTGAGATATAATCGAAAAACCCAAATATTGTATCTTCTCCTCCTCCCCCAACCACCTTATGGTGATCACCCAGGGGCTCTCGCATATTGCATACATTTTACAACCCTCTTTTCAGAACTTCAGACTGGGCTTCTACGTATATCTTACTCTTTGTGAAAAACAGGGTATGACGCTAGGCAACTTGTAATACTTCATTGTATATTTAATATATATATATTATGTAAACCATTTATATTTATACTACTCATAACGTAGCGTTTACATTTCAACTAAATTATTAATATGTGTTTATTTTATTGTTGCCTATCATTATTAGTTGTTTTAATTAATACTAATATGCCTATGCCTATTGCTGTTATTTATGTCTATCCAGATAATAGATTACTTGATAAATATAAAAGGAGGAGAAAATATTGACAGTACTAGTATTGACAGTATTATTGACCGTGTAAGGTGCCTTTATATGATGATTAAAAAACTGTAATTGTAATTCGTGGCGACCATATTTTGTTGTTACGGATTGATTACCATAATACGTAGGCATACACTGTGGAAGAACAAAAAAAACAGCTAAAGAATTTTAAAAAGTGGTCTTCTATTTTACGTACGCCCGGTGCTTCTCACTTTCCCTGTAGTTCGCTACAAGGAATACCCACTAAAACCTGAACACCTTGCGGTCCTTGCAACGAGTTACCAGCCAGGACCTGATTTCGCATTCACCTTCGGGCTGGGGCCTCTAGACCTGTTCTCGTCTATAGTATTTTCCCGAAAAAATAGAAATAAAGAAGAAATGAGTTATTCGACTTTTGGTAATACATTTCCCCAGAATGTCATAAAACCTGGGCGTGTATATAAGTAAATAGATAAATACTTACAAGTGGTAGATAAATAAAAAAAAATTACTAAATTATTGGATTGCTGTCCCCTATGACATTCAACGGGAGTCTGCAGGGGGACCCGTGCCAATGCAATAGTGGGGAGGCCATGGTTAACTTACGATTAAATGTGCCACATGTTAAAAACGGAGGTCCAAGAAAAAGGAGGAACCCATGCTAAAAACTGAGGAGTGTCGGACAAGAGGGACTATCAACCTCCTACCCGACAGCTTGCATTTGCGGGCCTATGGCCTGCCCGCTTTTCTCGGGTCCGTTCCACCATGAGGTGCACATGTAGGTGTGTACCTAGCTCCATACCTCTGGGATCCTAATCATCATCTCAATCATGTTAGCCGGGGTTAATACAGACCCTGCCTGACCCTCCATCTCCGCACGTTCTGAGGCCCAACAAGGGTTGTAAAAATGGCGTATTTGTTTGAGTCTGTGGGGCCTCGCATAGGTCAGTCTTCTTTGACTGCTCCAGGCACATCCGTTTCAGGTATGCCCTGAAGCAGCTATGCCCGAGAGCACTTGTGTTAGTGTCTAGTCCATTTCGCCATGTCTCGTATCGATCCATGGTGCTAGCTATAGGATGAGTCTACGGGTTCAGTTGGCTTTGTCCACCAGTACATACCACTTTGCCCACCACCTTGCCACTGTCCTGACTCCTGCAATCCCCACACTCAGACCCTCCTTGTATCTCTCAATGCGCTCCTGGGCTGGCAGCTGCATCAGGAGGATACCTGCGATGACCAGAATGGCTTCCCTGGACACCGACCCTTTTTACCACCCTGGGTGCACTTTTCTTCTGCACCATCGCCAGCATTTGCCGGGTGCTTTGGTACTCCAACCCATGCCCCCGGATGAGAGCTCCATACATCATTAGGCTCCGAGATCCGGGCTAGCATCCTATTTTATACTGGTCCAGGCCTTTCGTGATCAGCATGATCGCAGACAGCGCTGTTGTACACCTAGCGCCCGCCGCCTTCATATGTTTCCTGAAGGTCAAGCCTTGGGACATGACAACGCCCAGGTCTTTGTCCTCCTTTCTCTGGATCACTTCGGACTCTCCGATGGTACACCGAACCTCCGCATGTTTTTCGGCCTATTAGGAGCACGCCTCCATCATCTCTTCCGCTACTTCTAGTGAGTTTTTGGCTAGTCACTATCGCACAGGGTATCATTGATCATTGCCCAAAGCTCCTCTTCGCTACGCCCGGTCGCTACGTGGGCTACATCGTCCGCGTACCCTACCAGTTTTAAGTCCTCAGTGGAGGGTGTCTGTAGGATATCATCGTACATTAAATTCCACAGGGTCGGTCCCAGAGCCAAGCCCTGCGGAAGTCGGCATCCTAACCTCATGCACCTCTCTCCGTCCTCGCTCTCCACAATCAGCTTTCGGTTTTCTAGGAAGTTGCTCATGGCATTCACCAGCAGGCCCATAACCATGCACCTTTCCAGGGTCCTCCCCCAGTGCGGGCCCCGGTGTTCTTCTGCAGGTCCTCCGGTTGCAGCCACCAGTTCTTCCTCCGTAAAATAGGATCACTTTCATCTGCAAATACGATGATGACACCTACCAGCTAAGATGACAATATAATGAAGGTGCCATGACAAGATAACACCTTTACTGACAAGAAATGGTTCACGGTTTACTGTTTTGTGGTTTACTGCTTATAATATTAATAGCTATAATATAAAAACGTAGACAAAGTTTTGAAGGCGGACGACTTGTCATTTAAGACAAGTCATGACATGCACGACAAATATTTTTATTACTATCAGTTGTGTTCATTTTTTTAGGTTTTACTTATCTATGGTTAAAGGAAAAAATCAACGCCGATTGTTATCTTAGAAGTTGCAACTGCATGGTTAGTAGAAGAAGAATTTGGGCACACAATCACACGGGCAACGGAGTTGGCGAAAAAATAGATTCATCATTCGCCGTCGGACGAAGGGATTTTAACCTAGTATATAATAATATATTAGAAATTTAACTGTTAGTTTTAAAAAATAGATGACAAAACGAAATGGAACAAAATAGACGAAGAAATTAGTAAATAAGAAAGGCTGGTAACCTTATCATAAAGCTGCCACGATATACCAAAAGAAGCTATACAAACTAATAATAATAATAATATTTTTGGAAAAATTTCAAATATTATTTCATAATTAGTTAAAGTTAGTTAGTACTGATGTACATAAATTCAACTATTGATTAAATAATATATCAATTATCGCTTTAACGCAGTTTGGTAATCATTTGCAGGTCATATATAATTTTTATCAAAACATATAATATTAAAAACTTATCGGTTCTATAAATAAATTTCTCGTCACGCCGCATGCAACTGATGAGCACGCATTAAACACTGTTTGCTCATCATCTCACAGATTAATATAGTATATAAATACATTATTTATGAGCTACTATCACCTCACGAATATTAACAATATCATTGTAACGCTACGAGTATTGTTGTAAGTCGAATTATTAATCCAAACTTATTTTGTAAGGTCAAGGTTATATAACCCATGTGATAGTAAATGTTTACAAATTGTCCTCGCAACATTTTGACTTTCAGTTTAATTTATTGCGAGTAAGCAGTATGTTGTTGCTACTTTTAATAGCGTTGGCATCGGGGTTGTTTTTGTTGAACTTCCTTAGATCGTACTACTACTGGGATAAACGGGGGGTGCCTAATGTTAAAGGATGGCCTATTGTGGGCAAACAACTCGATATTATATTGGGCCGTTTATCGCCGATAGAATGGATAAAAACGTCTTATTACGAATTTCCTCATAACAGGTAACATTAGTTTTAACATAAGCGTTTTAAATTATATTCGCTAAATGATTACAATTATTATAAAGGTTCTACTTTGCTTATTACTACCTAAGTGCCGGTACAAATAAATGTATATGGTCAACTCTATCATACGTATCATAATAATTAAAATAGAATATATTTGTAAGAAATGTATTTTTAAAGAAATGAAATACACTTGCGTTCTAAGAAATCGGCCAACTGTTAATATTTGACTATAATTTTTATATCGCAACTTCTTCAGATCAAAAATATATATATATATACTGCTTGAACGACATTTTAATATTCTTTAATATAAGTTAAAATTTATTACAATTTGTGGCTCTTTGAGTGAACAATGAAATTAACGCATGAAACTAATTAATTTTTTTCATTACTAAAACAAATATGGTTATTAAATTAAACATTATTCTTAATAATGGGTATGGCCCCTTCCTGGCCTAATAATATCCGTCATAAGTATCGACCTAATAAAAGGTTTCTTGTGGATGTTATGCCATTCTTCTATTACTGGACTAACAAGGTCTGGGATTGAGTTTGGAGCATGAATTCTAGCACGAATTCTTCGTTTTAGCTCATCCCATATATGCTCAATTATATCCCCATTGGTTTAATATCCAATTTAGATGATCCCGTGCTTTTGCAGATCTTTTTGGGAGTATAATTACGTTCCTGCAGTCTTCGTCCGTACTTTAACTTTAACCACATTAAGGTGACGATTTCGTAATGTTGTTGACACAATAATGCGGTCATCCTGAGCCGTTGTAAATCGCTTTCTGCCTGTTCCAGCAGTTGTCTGTGAACGAATCTAGTCTCCTCATAATCCATGCGTGTGTAACCAGTTGTCGGGCAACAGCTCGCTGGCGCTGTGTGAAGTTGCCACCCCTAAGTTTGAATAAGCTGGCTACGTCCATTTTCGATTAAAGCAATAACCTGGGCGCTTTCTTCCCGTGTAATATGCATTAAACTGACAGACTTGAAATCTAATCAAATTGTGAAAAACAAATATGTATCATTTTTATTGCAAAAGCAATAACTTCAATCTTTCACAAGTTTGTTATTCTGGTTATAAACAACAAATAATTACATTGCATTTGTTCACCGGTTGCTACGCTCAAAAACGATAAGCCCTCTTGATAAAATTGAACTCATATTCAAGCCTATTAACTTGTCGTTCAATCGGCATTTTTTATCTGAGGAATAGTTCCTAAAAATATATAGTTAAAGTTAATCGTTTACCGTGGGATACAGGATACAGAGTATTTTATATTTAAAATTTTCCATTGCTTTTATAGGTTTTCCGTGATTGTTATGCAAATCTGTATACATTACTAATTTCTAATTCTAATGTACATATTCAACGTTTGTTAAAAATAAAGGTTTCTTAAATGCAAAATAGGCAATTTACAATTTTCACAACTGATGTTATCTTCCAAAACGTTTAATTTTCTTACGCCTCTTCTCACCATGTCCGCTAAAGGAACTAACTAGTAACTTAGTTGCTTCATTATATTAATCATTGGTAAGCACCATTCCTTGGTTAAAAATAGCATCTGTCGATTTCGGCCGGCTAAGGATTTAACCAGTGACATAATTTAAAGGTCCGTTTTGCATGTAAGCATGCTTTATTTTTAAGCGATGTTTATGAATATGATAATTAAATAATTACTTTTCTAACTATTCTCGATATTTTGCACACACACAAATACACTATCATAATCGAATATTCAGTGTGATCTAATTTAGAGGGAACACTCAGTAACTTCTTTATTTCACGTTTAACGAAAAACCGTTTAAATATTTTTTAATTCAGTATCGCGTACACTATTTTCCTTATTTCCCTATTTATTTATATTTGTATATATATTTTTTAAAATGGACGGAGGTGTCATTTCAGTCAGATATAAAAAATTATCATTTCTAAAAAAATACACTCCTCTGATCTCCATTTACCAGAGAAAAAGCCTTTAGGCTTATAGATGTAAATATAGAAGTTTTTTTTTAAGGAAATAATAAATAAGAATTTTATATTTATTATAAACCAATCAAGACACAATTAAGGGAATTAATACCCGTATGGAAAACTTAGTTTGAAGCTGACAACAGACGACGGACAGACATTTTTCAGAGATAGTCTTAAAATTATCAAGGGACATAATGAAGAGGATTTGCGCAAAAATAAGATTTTTTTCCGCACGATTACAATACTTTATCTTCGTATGATAAGTAAAACATACCTGTTGAAATGTTAGTAGTCCTATATATGATTAAAATTATTTATGAAATTATGATAATAACACAAAAACACATTTAAATTATATTGTTTAATAAATTTAATAAACATCAAAAATACAAAATAATACAACCATTTACATTTTTAGTATCCCAAACAGATCAATCTCAAAAACTAAATAATTAGTGCGAAAACGCAATTGCAGTAGCAAAAAAAGTAAAATCCTTAAGTCTAGCAGCCCTGGTCTGTATATTGTTGGGCATTAGTTTATAAAAACAGAATGATATTTTTCTTTGCATGCGCCCATGGGTAAACAACAAAGTTTTATTTATTTATTTCTCAGATTATCAATTATTGTATACTTCATCTTCTAATACGATATTGACAAGGTACAGACTCTCAAAACATATGTGTTTTCATTCACGATTATTAAAAAACCCACTTAAATAGATTGAATCATATAAAATTGCGTAAAACGTGAAATTCAGAGTCACTCGAAATAGTGAATGGGCACTTCTTGATTGCAGTTGAAACCAGCGCCCAACACAATTTACGGAAATAGTACAACTAACCCTCGAAGAGGGAAGTTAAACGCCATCTGGCGGCACCACATCAATTAGCAATGCACACCCATATGGTAATAACCGTCAACATGCTCATGTCTAGGATCACCGGGTAGTGCCCTCCAGAGAATAATATTCCAACAGAGTGCTTGAGATATCAGCACAAGGCCAATCGTATAAAACATATATAAGTGTGAACCCACCTCTTAGCAATCTACATATCTAGATTTCGATCTTATTAGATCTCGTCAGTGTAGCTCAGCTAGTGAGGATGAATTCACGTGGCGTTTAACTTCCCTCTTCGAGGGTAAGTTGTACTATTTTTGAATATAACCACTCGAGATATTGTGTGAATTCATCCTCACTAGCTGAGCTACACTGACGAGATCTAATAAGATCGAAATCTAGATATGTAGATTTCTAAGAGGTGGGTTCAAACTTATATACAATTTACGGAGTTGTTAAAACAATGAAAACCATCAGATTTAAAAAATACAACCATTATTTTACATAACCCTTACATAAGAAAAAATTAAAAATATCACCCTCATCCCTTGTACTATACCAACTCTTCCCTTGCCCATTTCCTCTCCCACCCAGTTTTTTTTCCTTTTTACACCCTTTCCATTATCTGTTAACCATTCACTCACCTTTCCGCAATTTCACACCCTCATATTCGTTGGTTACATGCAACCACGTGTTACTCTCTATACTACAAAGTACGTTGGTAGTAAATCAATGTCCCATCCATACTTTCCTTCCTCGCTCTTCTCAACCGCATCTCGCTCGTGCGATACATACTCAATCCTCCCTGTTCCACCCTCCTTTAGTTATGTAGCTACGGGGGAATTCCCCCTCACCTGCCACTCCGCATAACTAGGGTTGAGCACCCACCTACCTTTCTTGCCACTCAAGATATATTATGGTCTTCTTAACTTCAGTTCCTAGACTTTAAATTCATGTCAGCGATTCTTCCACCCACACTCCAGGCATACCCACTCAATCATTCATCCTTCCTCTGTCTTTTCTCCATCCACTATCTGCCATACATCTCATCTACACCTATCGCACCAGTCTCTCTTCCCCCAATCTTTACTATAACTTCATTACTGTCCCACATGACACTTATTCTACCAATTAGTTTCCTGCATGAGCATCGTTATGGGCTTCGATCCCTTGAATCATAACAGATTCTTCACAAATCAGCCCTGCTCACTTTCAATTATATCCCCCTCTCGCAACGAACACAGTTCCACTTCATACAACATTATTTCTTCACACAGGTATCCCAGATCTTATACGCTATTACTAGGTAACCATACTGCTCTCTTATTTTTTTTTCTCCACTCCCCTAGCCATTTTCCCATTTGATTGCACTCACTTTAAATGCTTAAAACCTTAAAACAATTAACTATGGAAGGGAAGAACGATTGAGTATTCCCTTCCATTTAACCTCTTCCGCTCTAGCCATCCTGGTCACCATCCATTTGTTTTTTGCACATTCGCTACTAATCCCCTCTCTTAATGAAGGCACCTTCCCATTTTTACAACAGCTCTTGCATCTCTTCCACTCTCTTGATCATAAGTATCACCCGCATATGCTAACATCCATACCTTGGTTATTCCTACCACAACCCCTCCCGCTTGTCCTCTATAAATCCTACTCTGACTCACTTGTGTATAGATTATTCAGGAGAGGACTTAGAGGATCCCTAGCTTACTTACATTCATTCTAAATTTACCCGAAACTTCTCCATTCACTCACGCTTTTGCCCAAGACTCATTCTCACTCATTCCACCCCTAGATACTAAGTCACATGTTGCTTTCCGATCCATAAATACCGCATGCTTTATCCCTTTGAACTCCAGTACTTTCTCAACCAGTCTCGCTAGCATGAAAATCTGCTTCCTCGTGCTTCTTCACTATTTAAACCCACCCTGACATTTCGGCAACAAGTCTCTTCTGTCCACTGCATCTTTCAGTCTGCGTTTCGCCAGTGTCGACGCTAATTTGTACCCTCATTATTTGTATACTATTATTTTTATTAACGTGATTCCCCTAAAGTTTTTCAGCACCACGGCTCTGGAACAATCACACCCACCCACACCTATTACGACACCTCCACCCCTCCGTTCTAAATCTCTCTTTGCCTGGTTGGCCCTCTTCAACTCATCAAACCAGCTAACCCTCTGGCTGGCATACTTCTTTCTCACCAACGCAGCCCATCACCCTCTCCAACTTCTGTATCGAGTGCACCTAACACATTCAGATAACATATTCAGATCACTCCATCCCAACACCTGATGCACCTATTGTTCTTCATGTTTCCTCCTCTTCAGCACATGGTTCGACGCCACCCTTTAAAAGGTACTAGCTCATCCCTTCCGATCACTTTGACTAATACGTAGTCTAACACAGCCGTGCATCCATTCAGTACATACCAGCCCACCTTTCTCACCCATAGCATTCACTCTCTTCCTTCTTGATTGACAAACTTGACCTGAGATCGTCTTTCTATCCACTCTTCGTTCTTTCCGATTCCCCCATCCAAGGCGCCCACCATCATATTCCATATTGCTTCTCACTTGCCCCAGCTCAGCTTCTGTCACTCAAGTCTTCAGCATTATGTCTTTCTTGTCTATCCAGATCTTTTCCCCATATGTCTCATTTTCTCAGTCAAGCTATGTTCTAGAATCTCACTCTGAAGTCGCTGTGGTCCTCCTCCCCTATTCTAGCTACCCCTGTCTCCGGCCTCACCGCCCTCGAACCCTTCAGTGCTCTTTTATCAGGCAGTATCCCTGCCATATCCTCCCTTTATTTTTCGGTATCCCACCCTTGCTTCTGCCTCTCTTCTTCTGGCATTTCTGTTAGTTTCCTCTATATCTCTCACCATTATGGTCAACTCGTCATCCATATATATGTTACTGTCTCTCAAGTTTATCTTTGCTTGCACTCTCCTCTTTTCTTTCCAGCTCGCCAATTCCAGCAGGACTCTATCGCCGTAATTGCCCAGTTCAGCTGCCCTTCTTACCTCTTTAGGTTCAGCCTCTCCATCATTGGCATCACGCTTCTCCTCCAATCCCAGGCACCATAATATTATTCTTTCTACTGTTTACCCTCATCTCTATTTTCTATTATTTTATTTTCTACTACCTGCACCCACCGGTGCCACTTTCTACGTTGGTTCTTCCCTCTTCACCCTCAACGTTACTAGCTGGTCCAACTTGTTCATCGCCTCCTTTCCCTCCCTCTTTCATTCTCTCTGCAACTTCGTCCACCCATTAAACATCAGTATCCACTCCTTTCTTTATGTCCTCATCTTCTGGCTCTTTTTTTGATTCTTCTCTTTCCCATCTTAATATTTACACCCAGCTCTACTTGTCGTCTCTGGGTATCTTTACCTCCCATTCCATTCTTATACGACCTCCCATTTTCTTTTTTTTTGTTTGATCTGGCGTCCGTGCGTACTTTCCCGCTCGCGGCTTGAACGGATCGCGCTCCTCTTACACGCCGCCGCTATCCATGCCCACGCATACACATATGACATTATTCGATGGGTTAATACACAACTACATAATTATTACAGTTTTTCGTCCCTCTTCGTTTTTCACACTTTGATATCTTAAATCTAGCAACCAACAGAAAAAGAATCACTAAATGACTCGCACTACATATTACGTTATTTTCTCTGAGAATCCTTAACCACACATATGCGCTTGTATTCACTATCTCATTAACATTCCAACTTCCAATGAATTCAGGTTTAATTCGTAGAAAATAATGGAACATAAGTATTGTATAGTTCAAGTCGCTTGTAATAGTAAACGGGCATAGTTTGATTGGTCTTGAAACACCCGCACACATTTATAAAAATTATGATATAATGATTAAATACTTTTTTTAGTAGGCGAAACAATGCAATACTTCCGTATCTATATTAAAACCCATTCGAAAAGAGGTATGGAAGACGGGTCAACCGCGTCACTAACTACAAAATTTTCCGTAATTTTCTATGATTCAATCAATTAAATGTATTTATAGAATTTTTACTTAATCATACGAAGTACAAAACAAAACTATAATTTTTACGCAAATACTATTTATTAGGTCATCTGATCATTTTAATTTCATCTGTCCCTCGTCCGCCGCCTGTGATAAATGTTTCAGCCTCGAAAAAAAAAACTACTGAATATTTTCAAACCAAATTGCGTGTCGTCTGGGGAAAGTCCATGTTTATCTACGGCGATTTTTCGATTTAATAAAAATTAACTACATTTACGAAAGTTTGAACAAAATTCTGATTTATTATGTCTAGTATTTATTTTAGAAAAGAAAAATATTGTTTCTCTAACAGAAATGACACCCGATACAGGTAAAGTGTGTTTTTGTTGAAAATATCGCGAATACTTATAACAATAAATAATAGAGAATTTTAAATTTTAAATTTTTATTTATTGTATTTTATTTTATGATTCTATTTTAAAACACATTGTGATACATATGATAAAGGATAAATAAAACGATTTTTTACTTTGTTTTTTATCACACTTCAGTTACACTTTGCAACTAGTTTCGGCTAAGCTCTAGCCATTTTAGAGCTCCGATGACTGAAAAAATTGTAACCGATCGCTCTTTATATAAGGAAAACAAACAATTACACAGAAACATCTTGACTAAAATATATATATATATATATATGAAAGGGGGCTGGGTGGGTTTTCTAAAAAATGTGGGATTCCCTGACCGTCCCAACGTAACGAACGTGGTCTGCGAAGTAATAAAACCTATTTTATTGCGACGCATCATCATATGATAACGATTTTTTTTTCTCCTGGTTTACCAATAAAAAAAATAATTATTTATTAGTCAGGGATGTTCGTTCTTCAAAATTAATTGCCACATAGTAAATGTCTACAGCAATACAGCAACATTCAGTATTTTCTTAGCATAAACTTGATTGCATAAATATTATCTTTCAGATACAGCGGCAGTACGCAATTCAATCGGCCAGTACTGATAATCCGCGATCCCGAAATAATCAAGCAAATTACCGTGCGGTATTTTGATCATTTCGTCAACCGATTTGATTTAATCACCGCTGATATGGACTCGCTTATGGGAAAAAGCTTGCTGTTTCTGCGTGATCACGAATGGCGTACCATGCGTTGCACTTTAAGCCCTGCCTTCACCAGCAGCAAAATAAAATCCATGTTTCATTTAATGGCCGAGTGTATTGATGATTTAAACAGATATTTTCTGTTAAAAGGCTCAAATACAATTGCTATTGATATGAAAGATGTAGTGACACGGCTGTCGAATGATGTAATAGCGACTTGCGCGTTTGGGGTGAAGTGTAACTCGTTGAAGGATAAGAAGAATGAGTTTTATACGATGGGGAAGGAGATCATTAATTTTGGTGGTGTGAGAATTATCAAGGTTTTCATTTACAGTACTTGTAGATTCTTGTTTAAGGTAAGAATATGATGTGATGTGATCATGCAATCAGAGCCGTTTTAAGGGTTGGGTCACGTCTTATGGCGCGAATTTTGAATTTGTATAGGGACATTCAACAAGAGGTGTAATTTTATATCAATTAAATCGTTGGTGGAATATTGGCGTAGAATTTATATTTAACATAGCCCCAAATGGAAATGTCTAATGGTGTTAAATCACATGATTTCGTCGGAAAATTGTAGTCTGCATTTCGAGGGATCACACGTCGGTGCGAACCATTCGAGATAGCTAGAAACGATAAACGAAAGCATATATAGTGAAAAGTGATTTTATTTAATAAGAACAGATAATAAACAGAAAATCATTGAATTTTTAAATTGTTTATAAATATTTCACTATTTTCTTTTTGTTATCTCGCAAAAATGTCTCTTTCCGTAACAATTGTACGTATTTAGTAGTTTTTTCAGTAATCAGTGCCCTACTTTTACCCTGTGAACGTGCCATCCCAGGCCTGGTGTGACATCCTTTAAGACGGCACTGCGTGCAATAGTTCAGCAATGGGCTTTAAAAAATATTATCACATTTCCTCCATCAATTTATAATGAAACCATTGATTTCATTCCAAAAAAAATTTGCATCGATATTATTATTATTATTATTATTTAGTTAAACCAACTACAGTTATCATAAAGGGTTTTGCCAGAGTGCATATATATATATATATATATATATATATATATATATATATATATAAAAAATACAGATTAAAATGTAGACATAGGTATAATAAAGTGTTAAAGGTTCTCCAGACTTACACACTTTTACCCCACTCAAGTTTGCACAGTAACAGATGGCATGAACTAGCCTTAGCTTTTGTAGATCTAACTTTGCAAATTGTTAGTACTTTTTAAATTTGCTTTTACACTAAACCTGCATCAGCTAATATTAAGAAGAACTAACGTATATTGTATTTCTATTTATTACACGCAATAAGACATAAGACATATTACAACGGCAAATGTAAACACATCAATTATACTTATATAGAAATACATTCGGTGTATTAATTTTTAAATTATAAAGGTCGACTCGTTATTACCAACGTTTTGTAACAGTTTGTAACATAGTAGCACTTTGAACTATATCAGACCAAAGGTTTCGTTAGGAAATAGAAATTGTGTTAAAGTAATTTATATTTATTTTAGTTTATAGAACTTCCAATTTTCCCAAGGAAAGTAAACCTATTCTTCAGAAACGTGGTTAAAAAAACAATAGCGCATCGTGAAAAAAATAGTATCGTCAGGCCAGATTTAATTCATTTACTGATGGAAGCTAGGCGCGGAAAACTGAAATTTGAAGGGAATGAAAGCGCTGGTTTTGCAAGTGTTGATGAACATACTGATATTGGAAAGGATGTAAAGACTAATATAAGTGATGATGATATGACTGCACAATCCTTATTGTTTTTCTTCGCTGGTCTAGAACCTGTATCCACTACAATTTGTTTTATGGCGCATGAATTGGCTATGAATCCTCGTATACAGGAACGGCTAAGCGATGAAATCGATCAGGCTTATCAGCAATGTAGCGGAAAGTTTACTTATGAAGCGATTTTGAAGATGAAATATATGGATATGGTTGTATCTGGTAAGATTTTAATATTTAAGCTGTTACAATTTGAATTTTAATTATTTAAAGCACAACAATACGTACTAGAAACTTTAGTGGCGGTTTAAAAAAATAATTAGAGCAATATTATTCTGGAATATTTTGTAACGGTATTCTATAAAGAATAAAAACATTCAATAGAAAATTAATCGAAGTGAACTACTCGAAATATAAAAATTTCAGCGTAATAATTTGCAATTCAAAGATTGATAGCGGTTTAAAAATAATCCATTGAGACTATATTATTCTACAATTTTCTTAAATGTATTCCAGATATATTATAAATATTATATTTAAAATCTATCGAAACATCTAACAACTCGAGCTATAAATAAGTCTGGTACAACTCGAATTATAATGATTTAATCGTATATTGAAATATTAATAGCGGTTTAAAAAATTGCCAAACCATCCGATAATGCAATATTATTCTGAAAATTATTGTTTTCTAGATATATTTTAACATTTCTTATAAAATTTGTTGAAATAAGTCAAGTATTAGTTGAGTTACAATGATTTAAATCCAATAATTCGTATATTCAAATATCGGTAGTGGTTTAAACAAATTACCAAACATTTAATTAGAGCACTAATATTGGGAAATATTCTTAAATATATCTAGGTATACATTCTAAATAAAATGTATCGAAATAAATCTATTATAACTCGAATTACAATGATTAAAATGAAATAATTAATATAATCAAATATTGGTAGCAGTTTAAATAATTACCCACTAATTCAATTATGTATAATTATTCTAAAAACATTGAAATATATTCTAGATATATTATAAACAATCGGTATATAAAACAACTTTTATTTGGAATAGTCATTGCACACCAAAACAACAACAAAAGTAAAGAAATTGAATTAGAAAAACACATCTCCTCCCACTATTGCCTCTCTACCCTCACTCACTTCCTTTCCCACCCCTACCTTTTGCAGATTTCCACGCCTTTCCCATCCTTTCTTAAACACTTACTCACTTTTCTACAATCACCCACCTACTCAGCGTTCACTCCCTCACATTCGTTGCCTAAGTGGCATCACGGGTCATTCCCCTTTTTACACAGCACATACATGGTGCATTCTTGCCCCATTCACAATATCCTTCCTCCCTCTTTCTATCTGTAGCTCTTCCTATACATACGTTGTCCTGTCTGCTCCATCCTGCCCTGGTTATGTAGTTAAGGGGGTTTCCTCGCATTTGCCATACCACATAACCAGAGTTGCATGAGCTCTCACCCATTCTCACCTGTTTTTCTTGCCACTCAATCTCTTTCTTTGTCTCCTTGACCACAGTTCATAGACTTCTCATTCTTCTGAGCTTTTCATCCACCCACACCTCAGACATAGCGAAACTTTCATAAATCCTCTATTCTTTCTTCGTTCACTCCCTCTCTCGTGCTCCTATATTTCATCCACACATCCTGCACCAGTATCGCTTTCAATCCAATTTCTACAATCTTTTCTAAAACTTCATTACCCTTCCACGCAACTTCCAATACACATCTGATTCGTTTCATGCAGGAGCACCGATATAGTCGTCTATCTTTCGTGTCCTAGCAGACTCTTCCAAATTCAGCTTTGCTCCCTTTCGATTATACCCGCCTATTTGAATTTCCACACTTCCAGTACACACAACAATATTGGCTTGAAACGCGCAACCCAGATCGGATTACTGTGTTATCATCGCACCACCTCTTCCATTTTCCCTTGGATATCCCCCTCGCCTTTGGATGTACCAAGTCTAAATGCTTCGTAATCCCATATTACACTCTAAGTCATTATTTTCTTCCATTTCAACTCTTCCGCATCTCCCCTCCCGATTGCCCTCACCTTAACACCTCTTCCAACTCACTTGTGTACAGATTGAACCGGAGAGGGCTCAGATAACATCTCAGCCTTACTCCCGCTTTTACCCACGATTCTAAGTTTGTACATTCCAACACTTCCTCGTACATCCCTAAACTTTCCATACACTACAAGCTTACCCTTAGGAACTGAGTCATATGCTGCTTCCAGATCCTCAAATGCTGCATTCATTCTCCCGTTGCACTTCAACACTCTCGCTAGCATGAAAATTTGCTCCTTCGTCCCTTTCTAAATCCACACTGACTTTCTGGCAGTTACCCTCTACTACTACTTCCCTTTCCAGTATGTTTTCACCATTGTGTAGCTAATACCACCATCGGTCGCTAATACCCTGCACTCCTTATGAAACCAGTTGGCTGCCGTTCTACTTCCCCAGCTATGCAGCCACCATCACTGCTGTATCGAGCGCACCTCCTCCTACTTCATGCCCTTTTACTTTTTCTCATATATTCCGGTTCAATCATATTCCAACCCGTGTTGCCCCTTCCTCCCCTCATTCGTCAGGTTCTTTCCTCTCACCACTACTTCCACCGGCACAAGTCTAGTAGAACTATAAAGATTATAAAGATTTAAACGCAAGAATTCATATATCGTAAAAAATACTTTTATTAGGCATAGCGAACACAATAGTACGTACATATCCCATTTACCATACCAAATACCCCCAAAATAAAAACACAAAACAAAATACAGATCATAATATAATATACACTCGCTTATAAAATAGTGTGTATTCCTCCACACTAGATGCCCTCTGCTCTCGTCAATTTCCTCTCCCACGTGGGTCTCTTGCAGATTTGCACGTCTTTCCCGTTATCTCCTAGCTGCAATCTCCGGCCCACTACGGCACTCTGCTTTCACACCCATACATTGATTGCTACGATGCCACCACATATCACTCCCCTTACTACACAGCACACATGCCGAGAACCCCACCCCTATCTACACTAGTCTACCTCTCTCCTCTAACCCGCACCTCGCTCTTACCATACACACTTTGTCTTCCCTGTTCCAATCTCCCATGGCTAAGTAGCTCGCAATTTCCTCCGAGCTTGCCACTATACAAAACCAGGGTTGTATGAGCTTACAGACATTCTCACCTGCCTTTCTTGGCACTCAATATCCTATCTCTGTTGCCACAGTACCTAGACTACTCCTTTCTATCAGTTTGTCCGCAACACACACCTGACACATACCCACCCTTTCACACATCCTTTCTCTATCCTCCCTCCATCCAAAAATCCAAACTCCTAAACCTTAGCCATACCTCCCGCTAGTCTTTCCTCGCCCAACTCATCTAATCTTTCTTCAAAACTCCACAATCTTCACACACGACTCCCATCACATGCTCATCCGGTTGGCATCCTGTAACAGCACCGTCCTCAGTGTTGACCTTTCGAGACCAGGTAGACTCTTCAAGAACAAACCTTTATCCCTTTTCATTGCATCCCACTCTCGCAATCGCCATACTTCCACTCCATATAACAATATAGTCTTTATACACGTATCCCAGATCTTGCACGCCATTCCGAGGTTACCGCCCCTAAATGCTTTCTTGCTTTCGCCTGCATATACTCCACATGCGTCCTAAACCTGCCTCCGCATTCAAACCAAAAGCCTAATTATTTAAAGCCATTCACTCTCTCAATCATTATTCCTTTCATTTCAGTTCCTTCAATCCACTCCTCCTACCTCTATTCCTAAACATCATCCATTTGGTCTTTTCCACAGTCACCAATAGACCCCTCATATCATGGTATCTTGGTACCCGCACTACGTCATCCGCATAGAGAGAGAGGGCTTAGCAGGGACCCTTGCCTTACTCCCCCATTCACCCTATATTTCTGTGAAACTTCTCCATTTACTCTTGCCATTGCCCACTACTCTATATACATCCTTCTCACTCACTCCACCCCTTCCTCTACCATATCCACCCTCGCCCTAGGCACTAACAAACGTTGTTTTCAAATCCACAAACACCGCATACGTTCTCCCTTTGCATTCCAGCGCTTCCTCCACTATTCTCGATTGCATGTAAATCAGTTCCCTCGTCCCTCTTCCCTTTCTGAACCCACCCAAGCATTTCGGCAGCAGAACTTTTGTTTCCATTTCACTATCAAAGCTGTTATTCACCATTGTCACTATAACCTTATATCCCGCACTCACAGTGATCTATATAGTTCTTCACGACCGAGGCCACTCCCTCTTTATGAATCGGGACCATACATATATTGTAATACTTCTCCATTTACCGGCGAGAAGTTTTTTATATTATAAATATTCTGTATAGGTCGACATAATCCTAGTACAACTCGAGTTATAATGATTTATTGAGTGCTATAACTGTAGTACTACTAATAGAAACTTCTAATTTGGATTTGTTTTTCATAAGATAATTATAGCAAGTTTTGTGTATTTGTGTGTGTTTAGAAACGTTACGTAAATGGCCACCAGTACCAGTGTTAAACCGGATGTGTACCAAAGAGACTACAATACATGCAACACGAGAAGGCGAAGATGATTTAATAATAGAAAAAGGAATGGTAATGATTACTCCAATCGTCGGTATACACTCTGATGAAAAGTATTATGCAGATCCTGAACATTTTGACCCTGAACGATTTAATGAAGAAAATCGTGCCAATATTAAGCAGTATACATACTTGCCATTTGGAATAGGGCCTAGAAATTGCATAGGTATTCTTTATTTTAAATATTTTTTATAGCTTTGCTGTACACATTTGACAACAATCTCCATAAATTATCCAAACGTTTATGCTTCTATACTAATGCCGATCTTTTGCTGAGAAATATAGTAGTAATTATAGGGCTGTAGCCTGGTTAGAAGGAACAAATAAACATAAAATAAATGGATACTTCTGTAAACAATCCTAATAATACTCGAAATAGATGGAGGGTTATATTGATCATTATGATAAGAGCTTTACTGTCCTAATATAGTTAGATTGAACTTGAAGTATTCAGATTCATGTCCGATTTCATCAAGGTTCCGTAAATCTAGGCATTTCTTAGGATGTTAGTATGGTTCCCACCGGCGCATTATTTTACATTATCGAATATATGATGTGATGTGAACAAGCATACTAATTTACTATGAAACGCCAAAATTAATTTGCGGAATTTGGACACGGGCATAACAAACACGTATTAATAGATATGAACAACATAGATGTCAAGGATGACCTGTAATTTTGTAATGTTATAGTTAACATTTTGCTTTGTTTATGTTCTTAACAAATATCCCAAATATATTTCAAGCTAACTATAAAATATAGTGAAAGCATTCTTGCCGTTTACGTCTATCTAAATGAACAGTCACCAGATATATCAATGTTTATTTCCCAAATTTTCACTCTCCTGGAGTCCCACCAACCCATGTGTCCCAGGCTATCTTGGCCGTCGCGCCACTGGACACTGAAGCACAGAAGCAGCTTTTATAATGATCAATATATCCTTTGGTTTATTTCGAGCACCATCATGATGCTTTACACGAGTAAACATTTGTATATTTCGTACCTTCTTATGAGACTACAGGGCCAAATGAGGCTTAAACTCTACTAAATTTAATAGTTGTCTTAGTAATTTCTACTTTTTTATATTTCAGGTTCCAGATTCGCTTTACTGGAAATAAAAATGTTCTTCGCGACATTGCTCACTAACTTTGAAATATGCGCTATTGAAAAAACACCGTCGCCCATTAAATTAAAAAAGAGGAATATAACTTTAGCGCCTGAGGGAGGTTTTTGGGTTGGGTTTAAACCGAGAGTTAGAAATGTGACACCTTATTACTAGTTAAATGTAGTTATAATAATTTATATATGAGTTAATATAGTATAAATTACGTTGTTTCAAATAATTTACTCCTTTCAAGGCAGACATTTGTGTGAATTGGACCTGTTGGACATGTCTTGATGTTAAATGTTGCACATTTTGAGAAATAATTTTAATAACATTTAAACATAATTAATGCTGAAATAAAATAATAAAGCGATTATTTTATCCGTGGTAATACCAACAGCATTTTGATATGTATTTTTTATTTTATTTCAGCATAAACCCACCTGACTTGAATTATTTTGGCATTTAGATGACCAACGTGATCGAAACTGTCAAGTTAACTTTGTTTGTTTCGCGAAAGCTTTTGTTTTTTTCTTCACTCGTCAGGTTTAGTATTGTTACAAGAGACGTAAATGTATGGTATGAATTTTTTTCTGCAGTATTTATGTCAATAAAAGATTTTACTATTATACAAGGTGATTCATAACAGCTTAATCTTTTCTGCGAGACGTCACATTCATCTTCTTATTCAGCCATTTTCCATTCATTTCTGGACATAAGCCTCTTCCAAATTCTAGGTATTTATGTCTTCAACCCTGAAACTTGTTGTTGCCCGTTGTTGGGCCTTTCTAGACTCCTCTTGGTGTGTCTTGCTCTCCATGTTGTCTTGCTGTCCATAGTTGACCGTCTGTCCAGTCTATCGGTCTAATAACATCTATTAGATCGAGTCACCTCATTTCTCACTCTGGCTAGTAATACCCAGCTTTGCTCTCTCTATCGACCTCTATGTGGTCCTTAGCCCATTGGCAGGTAGATTTGGTCATTGTATCAAGGTCGTACGTCATTGCTGGTCGAATGTATATTTCGTACACCTTTCTTTGTCGCTTTATTGGGATACGTTATCCCTATTCTTCTATTCACCTTTGATATTTGGTTTCGCTTTGCCAGCTTGATGTTGTAGCCTAGGTATACGTACTTATTGACATTCTCAATAGAATAACAGTCAATCGGGATCATCACTTCGCTGACGCTCAAAAGTTTGGTCTTCAATTGAATTATTGTCCGATATGTTTAAATGCATCGTCCACGAAATGGAGACCCATATATGGGCATATGTATATGTATGCCTTTGAGTTCACACGCTACCGTTTCATTTATCTTCTAGTGCCAGGCTAAAGGTATGATAGGATCTCCCGGGAATAGATAGAATCTCCTGGACGAACTTTCGTTGGATTCGATTTTTGGTTTTCTTTAGAGGTATTCGTCTATTTTGGCATGGATATATGTGTTGTAATAAATATATTCTAGGATCCTTGAGCACATCTAGAGTCTATTCTGGCTCGGTTCGTCGCTGTTAGAAATGACCATATTTCCATTGTATTCCGTGGTTTTCTATATGAACAGGCGTACAGTCTAAATGTGGTATGTTGTGCTGTAGCCTTTCCTAAACACTTCTTGCTCGAGGGGCTGATATGATTCGAATTTATTGTTAAGGAGGTTTGTTATTATTCTTTTAAATAGTTATACAGCTGCAATAGCTCTGTGGTATCACCCCATTCAAAATAATAATAAATTGTAACGTCCGAATGTCTTCTGATCCAATATTTGGAGTCCTTTCCCTGGTAATTGGGTCATCCGAATTTGTTATGGAGCATTTTACAACAAGAGAACGTGTTTTAGTTGTTATGGAAATCAATCATCGATTCTAGCTACGTTGAGGAAATGACGTGCCTTCCAAGCCCACAATTTATCGTTAAATTAATGAATTTGAGGAGCGGGGCACTGTGGTCGATGGGCCCAACGCTGCTCGAAAAAAACCGTGCGTACGATCGAAAACATCGTTGCTTGTGGGGATAATGTGGATGAAACTCCATCCACGTCAATTAGGCATCGTGCTCAAGAACTCGACTTGACAACTTCTTTGTGGAGAATCTTGCACAAAGACCTTAAAATGTTTACGTATAAGGTTCAATTAACACAGCAGCTGCTTCCACAAGACCATACACGGCGATGAAACTACGGAAATAAGATGGTAACTTTGACACATGATAACCCCGACTTTTGGACGAAATTGATAATGAGCGATGAAGCCCATTTGGATGGATACGTCAATAAACAAAACCGTCGTATCTGGCCATTTAAACGATGGATGGTGTGCGCTATCGTGATGTCTTAAGGCACTTTTTGCAACCAACAATTCCTCAGCTCAATTTGCTAAACATGCGGTTTCAACAGGATGGAGCTCCCTGCCACACCGCCAGCGAGACAATGGCTTTGCTTCCTGACTTGTTTCCAGATCAAGTTATCTCCAAATGATATTGATATTGGTTGGCCCCCTCAGTCACCAGATTTGACAGCCCCAGATTTCTTTCTATGGGGATTTATTAAGTCCAGAGTTTACGCAAGCAAACCACAAACATTAGAGCAATTGAAAGAAAACATTCGCACATTATAATCCACGGAAACTACACCACAGACATTTAGGAACCCACGGAACTGTCAAGGGGTACAGATCACATTGACACATAAGTCCGGGCAAAGTAAGAAACATAGTGGAGCTAGAAATAATGACTGATGGCATCACAGATATAATAATTTCAGCATTTAAGTCAAGCTGTCCAAAAACAATAAGAGTGAACTGCAGAATTGCTCCATGGTAGAATAACATGCTCTCAGACAAGAAAGCTGTTCAACCAGGATAAAAGAACTGGAGACTGGGGAACTTATAAAGAAACCCTGATAGAATACAATATCAAAATAAGTAAATCTGAAAGAGCAACCTGGAGGGAGTACTACCAGGGGATTCAGAGAACGCCGGACTGTGCAAAACTTCAGAAGACTCTCTATGCGGAAAAAGTACAGAACTTACACAGAAACCGAAGCGGAAGCGCTGAAGCTCTTACTACAAAACATTTGTTGGATTCTGAAGTTATTAGTACCGAACACGAGAATCTAGCTGTCGACAACTCATTCGACCGGGGATAACAACAATAGCTGGATACTAGCAATTCTTTGCTAGTCTGTCAAACAAAACTTACAGTGGCAATCAACATATTCTCGCCATTCAAAGCTGCTGGGGAAGACAAAATCTTCCCAGCAGTACTCTAAAATGGAATAGAGGAGTCAAAATCAGTACTGTGCGCCATTATGCGGGAGAGTATGGCCCTGGTGTACATACTGAATAAGTGGGCAAAGCTTAGGTTGGTATTTATATCAAAACCATGATGGGAAACATACCAATTGGCAAAATCGTAGTCTTTCGCCAGTTGATATGTTTTTCTTAATATTTTTTTTTCAATTATAGTTTTTATTCTTATTTTTTATATCTCCTGTAGAGGCCCATCAGTCTGACCTCGTTCCTACTGAAAATAATTGAAAAACTGATAAAGATGATAGACACATCAGGGACGGAGCAATGTTACACTGCACAGACACCAATATGCTGCTCATCAATCAGGAAAGTCGTGTGAAAGCGCAGTGAAGGAAATAACCACACGAGCAGATTATGCAATCAACAGCTCTTGCAGTCTTCTTGGATATAGAGGGCGCCATTAACAATAACTCGTTCAAATCTATTACAAGAGCCACACAAGCTAGAGGTATATAGCTAACCATGGTCGACTGGACCGGCTAATGCTAAGTGGACGAAGCATAAAAACATCGTTAAGTGGAATAACCATGGTATCGGTCGGCAGGGGTTGCCCACAAGGCGGCGTAATATCACCTCTTCTGTGGTGCCTAGTTATAGACGATCTTTTAGAGCAACGAGACCAGAAAGGATGCTATGTACAAGGCTACCCCGACGACAATTTTCGCGGTCGGTAAATTGACGGCATCAAAACTTCTGCAAGGTGCACTCAAATACGTGGAAAGGTGGGGTGTAGGGGCTCCTCTCTCACGGTTAGTCCCGAAAAAGCATGTTAAAAATCTAGGTGTAACTCTAGACTCAAAACTGAGCTTCAAGCCACATATAACAAAAATTAAGAACAAAGCAGTGAAAGCGTGCTGGGAATGCCGCCAACAATGGTGTATTGGCTCTACAATCGAGTTTAGGCCCCATTATGACTTACGCACGAACAAGCTGGTGGCAAAAAGCCTCAGACGGAGTAAGTAGGAAAATACTAGACAAAGCGCAAAGAATGACCTGCCTAGGAATAACAGGGACGCTAGCAACAACCCCCACCGCCGCAATAGAGTTTATATTAGTCCTGTCTCCACATTATATTAAAGTGGAGATAGATGTCAAGATGGCAATCTACAGAACTAACGTCATAGGTAAGTCATACGATAGACCCACAGACCACACCCAATAACTCCACATGACTAAACCTTACAAGGTAACAATACTTGACAGGGCAGAGTGGAAAAAATGCTATATGCAAATACATAAAGGATTAATCTGGTTTACCGATGGATATAAAACCAACAAAGGGATAGGAGTAGGAGTGTATAAGAAGGGCTCGGCCGGTGGCACAAGTCTCCAACTGGGCGAGCATACTACATACCGTGTTCCAACCAGAAATAATCGCAATTCAATGCTTCAATAGTAAGAAACTATAGAATGACGCAAATCAATATTATCACATAGGCAGACAGTTCTGAGACTTCAGCGTGAATAACTCTAGAGTTGTTATAGAATGCATTGAAGACCTGGTGATAGACGATGCCCGACCAAAGCAACACTTGTGTGTGCACCGAGACATAAGGAAATCAAAGACAACGAAAAAACGGATAAATTCGCAAAAGAAGGAAGTGAATTAAAATTCATTGGCCTCGATCCTACCTGCGAGTAACATATAAGACTGCAAGAAACACTTGAAAAGGGTTCATTAAGGCTCCCAGTTGAGGGGCGACGTAAGAAATCCTAAAGTTAAATATGATCCAATTAAAAAATGTCATAGGACTTCTAACCGAAGACACTGCACATTAAACACCTGCACGCTAAGGGCATAGACAAATCACCAGCATGCAGAGGCTGTGGAGAAGAAGAAGAGACTCTACTACATGTAATCACTAATTGCGAAGCATTCAACGCATGCAGGAAAAAGCTCTTTGGTTCATCGCAAATAAACCTAAAAAGCCCCAAGCCCGTCGTTTTATGAGACTTCTGGACTGCATTAAAGATAGAGCTCATGAATGAGGATAAGTAATGTGGAAGCACAATTGATCAGCCGCGGCCGCAGTGCAGTGTTACAGCAAAACCAAACCCCAGTAAAAAATCACCTTTTAATTTCTGCCCGATTTTTGCGATAAAATCTCCAGATATTAATTTGTACTGTGAGTTTTTGGCTCGTATAGCAGTGGTTATGTCTTAGTAAAGTTATTCGATTTCTTCATCTTCTGCTCTTCTCTTATCTTTTGAACAGTTTTAGTATTATGTATGTTACTCTTGTTCGATATTGATTAGTATTTATTAACAAGGCCTTGTTCATCATAAGTTACACCTCAATTATGATATGTGTTATCTGCTTTGCTCTGACACAGGATAAGGTCCAATTTTAATGTTGTGGATTTTATTTATCTTTTATATTATTTATATAACTATCTCGTCCTCTCTTTCCAGTTAGCTCAGGTGTTCTGAGCTAGCTGTTGATAAGTCGCCAGGTACGGTAGAGTATTTGTTACTCCGTACCCGGCTGCTCCAAGGCTTCGATTTGTACCTTACTGAATTCGAGCCCAGTAGGGCCACTAGATTTTAGTGGCCCTTGCCAACATTTTTAATTCACCATATGACATAATTATGTTCATAGTAAAGATCAATATATCTTATAACGTTTCTTAATATTTGCACAGATATTGGGTGTACCCTGTTTAAAATAACGCGTCCGAAATAAAACATTATTTCATATTTACAGCTTAAATTCAAAACTGTAAATGATATTTCTATTGTCTCCTTCAGTTATGAATCACTGTATTTTTCATTATTTTAATCTATTGAAAATGAAGCATCAGCAAATAGTGTCCCATGTGTTTATCCCATTCTAATCTAACTCTACTAATTATTAGTATTTATTTAATTTAAATATAATAATTATCATTTTTATCGCAATTTTTGTTTACAGTCAATTAACAGATAAGTGCGCATTCGTTATCTTTCATTGCCTGCGCTGCAGGTCGATTATTAGACATTTCCGTTCAACCGAGACAAATAGTGCTGTGGTGTTCATTTGGTTTAATGGATGCATATTGGTTATGTTTATATATTCTCAATAGAATGATATAAATAACATTATATTTAGACTAACTATTACTGTCATAATATGGCAGCCGTTATAATTATTTATTTGTTATTGTGCTTATCTGGATGTTCAATCGGATTGTTGTATCCACGAGAGTCTGAGACAAGAGAAGTTAAATCATTGGATGGTTTATGGAACTTTGTAGCCGATAGAAATTCCAGTCGTCAGGGATACCAAGAGTTATGGTATGAGAAAGATATAAGCAAGGTATTACATTTATAAAATTTTACATTTATTTATTAAAATATAAACACAGTATAAAATAATGATAATAATATAACTTGCTACTTGTTCTAAATATTAAATGATTTGACTGCACAATATATACTTTGTTACTAATTCGCTTACAATGAAAACATTTAATTCATGAATTAAATTTAATTCGAACCACATCTCGCTGTTGGAATGCGCACTTAGTCTTCCCTGCTCCACCTGCCCCAGGTAGTTCGGGGGTTCCCCTGCACTTCAACTCGTCCACTCTACCTATCCTACCCTTATTTCCAAACATCCACCACTTGGTTTTTCCACATTAAGTACTAACCCCCTTATTATATAAGATACCTTCCCATAATTTTCAACATCTCTTGCAGCTCATCCAATATCTTGACCGCAACCACTACGGCCCTGTCCGTTTGGCTACTACTAGTGACTAGTAGTGACACATGCTGACGTCACCCTATACTATTAGTATGAGCGTTACGTCATCATGTGTAACTACTAGTCACTAGTAGTAGCCAAGCGGGCAGGGCCTCTATCATCCGCATATGCTAACATCTATACCTTGGTTCTTCTGAACATAATCCTTCCTGTTTGTCCACTCCTTAACACCGTATCCAACTCACTTATTTACAGAATGGCTTAGAGAGCATTACTGCATTAATAATAATAAGACTAAGATATAATAATATATACAAATGTAAAAAAAATCATGTTTCCTGCAAGCAGATGGACCATAGCATCCTCGGTGAAGGGCTCATCCGTCCGCTTGGTTTAGAAAACTGCTTCTATGGTCCGTTGTACTGGATGGTTGGTTAGATGGTCAATTGTTGCGTCCTTTCACTTTGTATGTGTTCTTTGCACTCACTTTTAAATTTTTTACTCCCGCTTTCATTCTAAATTTCTCCGAAACTTCTCCATTCTCTCTTACTTTGGTACAGGACTTTGTAACATTCATTTCACCTCTCTACCATCTTTGACTTTAGACTTAGAAACCACCCACCTCCCCATGTAGCACTGTATCAATTGCTCCCTTTCCACAACTGACAAACTCTTGTATGCTTCAGCCTTTAACCAGTCTACTCCCGTCATCTTTTCCAATTTCAACTGATTCAGCTTCTAGCCCATTTCAAGGAAATTCCTCGCGTCCTACCACCTGTTTCGAGCACCCCAGTCTCTCTTCAGTCACCGCAATCTTTATGCATCTCCTCTTCCTGATTTATGATCATTTCGCCCTTAGCTTCCTTTCCACCTTCTGAAACTCCTTTATCCTTTCGCACATATCCTCAAAATCCCGTTTCACCTGATTGGCCCTCTCCAACTCTCGTCTCCCTGGAGATATCTGCCATGTCCTTCTGCCATATCTTCCTACCCTCTTCTTCCACCTTAATATCGCTTCCGCCGGCACATTGTCTGACCCCCGTCCGCTCGTTTTCTGGCCCGTACTAGCTCTTCCCTTCCTATTGCTTCGACTAAGTTATAATTGGTATCACCAATTCGTTTCCCTGGTCAAACGTCATACGTCTTCTTCCCTTCCTTGTACCCCTATGTATATCCTTTGAGAACATCTCACCCCGTCTTCTTCTTCAGCCTCTTCCCTTTCCGATTCCTTCTTCCAACTCTCACATTCCAGTCCCCTCCCCCAGTGTCATCTAGTGTTCCGTGGCTGGTTTTCTGTGCTCCTAAGAATTTGTTTGTTTCTTTTATATGTCGTTTATTTATTTTTACTTCGATAAGCTTCCTGGTCATATATCCGATATCGTCTTGCTCTTGTACCATTACATTTAGGTCGTCTGCAAAGGATAGTACATAGATGACGTTATCGTTTAGAGATATAACCATGTTTTTGCTTCTCCGCTATTTTAATGTCTGTCCTATGTTTATGTTTACTCTATCATGGATAGGCTACACCACTATTTAAGATCCTTACCTACCTTCCTACCTTCCTTACCTACCATCTTGATTTTAGCTATTCAGTTGGATTTGTTCAGGTCCGGATGTCTCTCTATTTTTTAATTATTTATTTACAGGCTTGTTTTTGCATTTTTCCACAGAATTTCAGTTTAGTTATGTATAATATTTATATAAAGAATTTTTTTTATAATCATCTACAGACGTTTCCCTGTAGATTTTATTTCATCCCTCTTTCTTCACCTTGCGTAGTTTGGAAGTTTCTCCATCTCAGGCTGCTGGTATTGAGGGAGTTGAAGTCCGCTATAATTATTCTGCTTGGCAGTTCTACCTATATGTTTTTCGTCCTCTGGATTCTGCTGATAGTTTATTCCATCATCTGTTAATAACTGTTTGAAGTATTCATCTTATTTTACTAGTTTTATAAAGAATACTAGATCCTTTCTTTTCTCTTGCCTCGTGGATTTTAATGCTTTCCAGTATTCGCTACTCTTTTCTCCCAATATGCGTGTTTTTGTGTTGCACTTTTATTTCTGACATTTGTCTGATTCTTCGTATCCACTAGTTTATCTTCACTAGATTACTGGACAAGTATGCTTTATATTTTTCTATCTTGTCTCTTATATGTTTTACTATTTTTTAATCCCATCAATATGGATTCCGCGTGGTTTTTACTTTAATGCTTTAGCTGCTTCATGTATGTAAGATTTTATATGTTGTTCGTTCTTCTTAGGTTGTATAATCCGTAGTTTTTGTTTAATCTTCTTTTGTGGAGATTTTGGGTACTCTGATTATCTAAGTTAAACCGTTCCTCTGTTATTTTATCTCCTCCTTCCGTATTTATGTTCTCCTCTTTTTCGTACTCAAAAACATTATATTTGTTGTTAACAAGTAGTGGTCGCTGCCGTATTTTCAACCTGCATACACTCTCACGTCGTTTATCGCCGCGTTTATTTTCTGTAGAGTTATTGTGTAGACTATTATAGATTCATCATTGTCCGAGTGTACGTGGGTGGTATTTTAGTCTAAGGATTTTGCATAGTTATGTTATGTCGGATATTTGAATCTATTATTGGTTTGCTTGGCAAATTCCTTGATAAACCACCAGTTACATTAGACCTCATAAATAACTTTATTCTTTTAGCTGGAAACTTCCATGTTAATGCCAGTTCCATCCAGTTACAATGACATTACAGTCGATGCAGACTTGCGAGATCATGTTGGCGTAGTTTGGTATGATCGTAGCTTCTTCGTGCCGAATTCTTGGAATGATAAAAGAGTGTGGCTTCGATTTGGATCTGTGGTTTATACAGCAAATGTGGTAAATATTTAAAATCCTCAAATATTGAGATCATAAGAGTTATAAATGAAAACACAAAAATATATTAAGTTTTAAATTAAAGTGCGTATTAATTAATGATACATTGACACATATGAATACTTAAGTATTGTTTAATGTTAAGTGGGTGAATGGAAAAGCTGCAATGCAACATAAAATTGGACATCTTCCATTTCAAGCAGAGATTTCGGATTTGGTTGCTTTTGGACAAGCAAACAAAGTGACAGTAGCATGCAACAATGTTTTAACGCCAGTTTCTATACCACAAGGGAATGTAACACAGTTACCAACGTAAGTACTATACTAATTTCCTATCCGCAGTAGTTATGATTATTTAAAGGGTGTCTCAAAAAGAGTGCACGATTTAATTTTAAAATATTTTTTCGAGAGACCGGCCGGTACGTTAACGCACAGCCATAATCGACCCAGTTTCATCAAATTTATTGATCACTCTTCGAATTGTTGACACATTAGGTGCACTTCAACGTACCTCAATTAAGCATACTTTGTGAGCAGTCTCAGTCTAACTTTCCCCATTTATGTAATAGGTTTGATAACGCGTTGTTCATTTTGGTGGCGCTCTATTTTTAATAATCGGAACAATCGTAGATGCCAGCTGTCAACTTTCTGAGCTGCCACTTGTGCAGAAAAAAAAGTGGCACAAAATGTGTATCGTGCACTCTTCTTGGAATACTTTTTATTTATAGTAACTTATTAAAATACTTGAGAGCACTACTAGAATGCTTGAAACCTTTTTTGATAATTACTTTCGAAAAGTAATCAAGTAATCAGAACGACGCCTTTAAAATAAAAAGACTTACAATTACTATGTGCTTCGAATTATTTAATCCTGCACTGTAATTCAACTTTGATTTCTAGCGATGATGGACTAAAATGGGCGCAAACATATACATTCGATTTTTTCAATTACGCTGGAATTCATCGCCCTGTTCTTTTGTACACTACTCCAAAGGTTTATATAGATGATATCACAATTACAACTGATGTATATGGCACAAATGGTACCTTTTAACCCTTTGTATTAATAAACAACGTGTATTGCTAATACATAACTTATAGGTTTTATTTCATATACTATTATAATCAATACGGACGAAGACGCGCCTATACTGGGCGTTAAATTGTTTGATGCTGTTGGGAATTTTATTATTTCAAATTCATCCCAAAATGGAACGTTGAAAGTGCCAAATGCTAAACTCTGGTGGCCATATTTAATGGATCTTACTCCAGGCTACCTATATACATTAGAGGTAAAGTGTTTTTAATTATTCATGCTAATAGTAATAAATATCTACTGGGGACTGCGGTAGGATTGTATTAAGCATGAATTGCATTGTATTAGATTCGTGAATAAACTTGAACATGTTTATAGTTTCAATTATTCATGTGCTATGTTCAGTTCGTACTATGATCAATCATCTACTGCGCATGTTTTCAATAAAAGTGGTGATTAGTGACAGTACGAGCAGAACATAGTACATGAATAATTGAAACCAGACACATGTTCGAGTTTCATGACAAATCTGGTATAATGTAATTCACGCTTAAGAGCATACTCTAACTCCAAGTCAATAGATAATCCGTGATTTTAACGTTACTTGTAACAATGTTGACACATAGAGCGACGTTGCCGCCATTTGTAAACAGATGTATATAATTAACAAAGTTAACAACAATTTCTTCTATTTGAAGTTCTGATCTTATCAGAGATTGAAAATCGGACCTTATCAATTGCTTGTCTAGTTTTGCAGTACAATCATACCACTCAAGTTGCGAGGTTTGTTTAACAACTTCTTGTTCTTCTTATCGAAAGCCGCTCGACTGGTGATGACGATATTTCATTCCTAGGTCCGCTGTTCTTAGAATACCGATATCCAACTATCTCTCCATCTCTTTGGTGGTCCTTTGAGAGTGTTGCCGCCAACGTAGGGCAACTAAGGTTGCATATAGTTGGAAGTGATTTTCACCCCACGTCATCTCCGCCGTCGCTATCTCAAGTGGGTGCTTGACTGCTGCGTACCCAATCAGTACGAACTTTGTTCCGGCGGGCTTTTCCGTCGGATTGTTGATCGAAGATGGTAATTCGGAAACGAATATTACCACCAGATACAACCGTGTGCCACAGTTGAAAATTGTAACACACTCAAATTGATTTTATGTGCTGCAGGCATAAATTGCAACACACTTATAGTTTCACATGATATAAGACACGGAAGTTTCATGTAGCACAATTGCTAACCACTTTATTAGAAGGTTTAAAAAGAACTTGTCTATTTTACAATAAAATTCACTTAAATACTATCTTAAAATTAGTAATAGAGAGGGCTTAGCAAATCACGGCATAGGGGTGACACGGAAACATGGCACTTAAGTCTTTAAGGAGGTGGCTAAATACGCGGTGTTGCCACGATGTGATAGGATTACATCCCTCGACGCGTTCCTCTAAATCTGGGTACCATCTGTCGTCGCAGAAAGGGGCTGAAAACGCAACGGGTCAATTTATGGCTAGGAAATCCTCTTGACATAAATGTCGATGGTACCCAAATATAAAAAACAATAAACACAAGAAAAAATACGTCGAACGGAGTGATCTGTTTCACATCTGGCGCCCACTCGAGTTCCTAAAACTGAGGAAACCGAAATATGCCGGTCTTAATGTATGATATTGCTAAGCCCCAATAAACAAGCGCAAAACGGCGCGAACAAACATCAAACACATATTTCACATTTATATTACAATAAAATACACATTCAAATATACAAAGAAAATAGCTAAAAGTGTCCATTATTAACACCTAAAACCGAGAGGTATCTCTTTGAGTGCGTTTTACCATCTCTTACTGCCTTTACCAGTCGGACATCTTCCAGTCTCGTTATGTGCTCTTGCAATCCAACAATGCGTAACCAGATATGCGAAATGTCTTTATATCCACGACTCTCAATCGTCTCTTTGTCTTTGTGGTGTTAGCTTTCTTTCCGCAGCATATGTAAGGTATGGGTCTGACACATGCTTTATATATTCTGGTTTTACTCTAGATTGATATTTGTTTATTCTTACATAATGGCCTGCACAGTGCACCTAAGATGCTTGCCCCCTTGTTGGGCCGGCTTCACGACGCTGAGTTTCAGATATCCATACGAGTTGATTTGTATTCCAAAATAATCGAAAGCCCATACTTGTTGGATGATATCGTCCTGCACTACTACTTTCTTACTACCTAGTTGGATATTTTGCGAATTTGCTTTTAGTTGTGTTGGTCAGATTTTCATATTGCCTCTGTCGCATGCTGATTTGAATGTTTTAGCAGCTATTGAAGTCCATCTTCTGAGTCTTCAATGATGATAGCATCGTCAGCGTAGCAAAGGATTTTTAGAACAGTCCTTTCTAAATTGTATTCGTGGGTTGCTCTGTACAGGCTTTCGATTATTTTGTCTACTAGTAGGTTGAATAGTTGTGTGCCGAGGCTGTCGCCCTGTCGTATTCCTGCCTCTATTTTGATCTCTGTTTCTTCGCCATTCGCAGTTATTAGTTTTGTCTTATTGTGTTTAGTTGTCTTCTCGTCTGTATTGCATTCGGATATATATATATATATATATATATATATATATATATATATATATATATTACTCATATAGCGTCTGTGGTCCAAGCATTTATTTCCTTAAAGCTTCTTGTTCCTCTCGCATTGTTACCTTTTTGCAGATATTGTCCGCCAGGAGTGTGAATATTTTCATTGAGCTGTCAAGCAGGAAGATGCATTGGTAGTTATTTGGCTCGTCTAGTCTACCTTCCTTATGTAATGCGAAGCTTATGCTCTGCTTCCATTCTTGTGGTACTTGTGTGGTAGAAAGGATCTTATCGATAAGCTTGGCAAGTTGTTCCACTGCCTGTATTTTAAAAGTTTGTTTCTGATGTTGTTTGGGCCCGGTGCTCTTCCCTTTTCTACTTCGTCAGTGCTGCATCTACATCCTCTATCTTGATATGGTTTAGTATTTGGGTGCCATTTGACATATGACTTAATACATTGTCTTCTGAGTACAGATGTATTAGAAATTGTCCTAGTTCTTACGAGTCAATGGTGCTAATCTGCACAGTTGCATAAACCTCCTTTTTAAGACCTATTAGAACCTTTTTTGAGTACCGAATATATCATACTCCATCTCTCATCCCAATTTTCTCTTTTGATGTCGCGAATGCGATTGGTTGTTCTGTTTCTTATCACTATACACTTTTTTTTTTAACCGTAGATGGGTTATTTTCTATTCCTAGGACTTTCACTTCGTTTGTGAAGTATGGTTTTGGGTTTTATTCAAATGTCGATGTTATTTATGGATCTTGTTCCCAAAGCTTCTCCTGTCGCACTGTTTATATGTAGTTTCAGTATTTTCTATGCATTATTGGTTGTATCAGTTTGTGTGATTGGGTTCATCTGTATATTATTAGTCGGCGTCGAAAAGCCCTTTTATACTTTCGATTCTGAGTGATTCAAAGTTGATATTTTCTACCTTGTCGCAGTTTTCATTTATTCCTTCTTGTGACAGCTTTACCAATATTTTTTAAATTATGGTCTGATCCAATATTAGAAGATGATTATGTTCGTTTGTCCATGACTTGTTGAAGCTTCACGTTTTTGTTTGTAATGATATATCTATCACAGATGCATGTTGGAATTTATGTTCAAAACATGTGTTACATATTTTCATTTTATTGTCAAGTAGTGTTTCGCCTCTAATGTTGTGTCTTGGTTCATTTATTCTGTTCTTGGCTCTTGGAATGATAGAGTTTCCATCCCTGGTGTTTAGGTCGCCTAAGATGATTTTCATCGCCTTGTTTGATGTGACATTTATCACTTCTTTTAGTTCTCCATAAATGAGTGTATCTTCTTGATCGGGTTTGCTTGCATAGGGTACCGATATTAGCTGAAGATTTTGTGTTAGGTTTGGTCCTCACTGGGATGTCGAAGATTATATCACTGTGGTGTAATAGTTTTTATTATATGTGCTAGCTTGTTGGAATTGAAGATTTCCTGCCTGGTGCAGCGCTTTCACATCTGATTTTCCTGAAAAATGTGTACGTAGTTGGGCTACTGAGTAGAGAACTTCCCTAGCTTCTTTGTTACAGAGACGGCACACAGCTTGTGTTATTGTATTGCAGCTCTGATTGTATTTCTTGGTCTTTGCTATTAAGTGACCTTGCGTTCTAGCAACCAATTCTCAGATGATTTTGTTATTATTTCCGTCTTGTTCTTGGTGCTCTTATCTTGTTTCTTGTAGTTTGTCAACATGTATCTATCCTGTTCCCAGACACGTCATTTCATCATATGAATAGGATTGCCGTCTATAAAATCTCTAACCGAGGACTACTATACTATACTATACTATACTATACTATACTATACTATACTATACTATACTATACTATACTATACTATACTATACTATACTATACTATACTATACTATACTATACTATACTATACTATACTATACTATACTATACTATACTATACTATACTATACTATACTATACTATACTATACTATTCTATACTATACTATACTATACTATACTATACTATACTATACTATACTATACTATACTATACTATACTATACTATACTATACTATACTATACTATACTATACTATACTATACTATACTATACTATACTATACTATACTATACTATACTATACTATACTATACTATACTATACTATACTATACTATACTATACTATACTATACTATACTATACTATACTATACTATACTATACTATACTATACTATACTATACTATACTATACTATACTATACTATACTATACTATACTATAGGTGCAATTAATGCACAAACACATAAATTATAGTATTTAATAAAGCAACAATAATCTACTAAAAAGTAAAAAATACGTTAATTAATATTTGTCTATGCCAACTAAAATCAATCGCATTTATCTTTGGAACGTTAAATACTATATACGTTGAAATAAATATAAATCCGGACAACTTCTAAAAACCCACCCGGTCGCCTGTAAAACTAGGGACAAATCCGGGGAAATCCGGACGGATGGATACCCTACCTATGGGCCTTTGACTTACACGAGGCAGGTGGCCAGCCTGACATCAAAACCCTGCCCTTTTATCCGGACTGGGACCGGCAAAGGACAATCCGTAGTATACTCGTCTCTCTTTGAAGAGTCTTGGGTAATAATGTCAAAAAAATATTATTATCTTATTTATGATTACGGCCTATAGTTCATTCGTCTTTATATAGCCCATTGCATTTAATTTAATTAAATAAATTATAAACCAAAATTGATAAAACGATCGGGGTTAGGTTTTAATAGGTCTAATTGGTTTTAGATTCATCTTGGAGAGAATAATCTCACAGATATATATCGGCTTCCAGTAGGCATACGGAAACTGCAATGGGACAACTCCACTTTCACAATCAACAATAAACCAATATATTTACACGGCTTTGGTCGTCATGAAGACTCGGACATTAGAGGCCGTGGTTTAGATCTACCAACAGTTTTGCGAGACTACAATTTAATCAAATGGATCGGTGGGAACGCATACAGAACATCTCACTATCCGTATGCTGAAGAAATAATGGATATGGCAGATAACTTAGGAATCATGATCATTGATGAATGCCCTGGTGTTAATATAGAGTATGTTATATACTAGGTTGTAAAAGGTGTTTTAAATTGAACTCAATATTTTTTTCATTTACTCGAACATTGCATTGTTTTACTTTCCGAGGCAATGCTGTATAAGGCAGGTAATAAAAAATTAAATTACTAATTTTAATATGAAGTATAGATATTCCGATTGTATAGAATACAACATCCAATGCCTTGACTTAGCTGGTACACTGGTTATTGTTTCAAATATTTGCACATAAATACACAAAAGAACCGGAGTCCGAAAGCATAATTCACATGTTCATGAGAAAGCAAAATGGATTTTGGGCTGGTGGAGTTGGTGAGTCAATACCTTTTCCAGGACGAAGCCGACAATAGCTGTATTCACACTTGTTTTATAAAAATGGCTTTGTGTTGATATCTCAAATAGTCTGTTGGAATATTATTCCAATAGGGCGCGTCCCCGGGTGGCGGATAGGGGAATGCCCGATAGATATGCCGGGTAGGAGGTAGATATGCCTCCCGCGGACCAACAGATCTGGTAATGGGGAGCAGTATTACTAGTACCGTGCAGAAGACTACTAAAAAAAGTTTTTTTTTAAGGCTCTTGTTTCGGAAAGCTATTGGCACAGCTGAAAGCCAGCATAATCGGCTATAGTACTGCGGTGCGGAAAGCAAGGAGAAACTACCGCACAATAACTCTCAAGACAAACAATCATGACAAGAAAACAAATAGAGCTGACCCCTAGTCCGTGGCAGACCTTAAATGGTCAAGGGGTGCGAAGAATACCCACCATGAATAAGGATAGGACCGACTCGAAAGTGGAAACTAACGGAGAAATTCCTATAATAATCGGTACATGGAATGCACGAAGTATGTACATGTTCGGAATAATTCATAATACTAACAAAGAGATGAGAAGACTAGGTATCAACGTTCTGGAAATTAGTGAGATGAGTTGGCCTGGTGCGGGAAAAACCTGTATAGACGACTCTACGGTATATTTCTCTTGCAACGATCTGACAGACCACTCAAATGGTGTTGGAATAATAATAGACCAAACGCAAACAAATCAGTCTTGAACTATGTACCACACTCGGACAGAGCAATGCTACTACAACTAAAAGGAAACCCCAAAAACATTAATATCATACAAGTCTATGCACCAACAGCTAACAAACCGGAGTCAGAAATATCCGATTTCTATGCGCAATTAAAAGAACTAAAAGCATATACGAAGAAAAACGAAATTACCATAATTATGGGAGATTTTAATGCGAAAGTGGGCAAAGGAAGAGTCGCTGATGTTGTTGGTAACCATGGTCGGGGCGATAGAAATGACAGAGGTGACTTGCTGGTGCCATTTCGCCTAGAAGAAAACCTTATGATTAGTAACACTTGGTTCCAATTACCTAATAGACGACTCCACACTTGGACACCTCCACAACATCAGCCACACCACATAGTACGAAATCAAATACACTAGTCGACAAGAGATATCGCAATGGTGTACATAGAGTGAGAACGTATCCGGGAACGGACATTGGGTCAGATCATAACCCCGTAATAGCTCAAGTAAGAATCCGCCTTAAAATGATAAAGCGTAAAATCATTAGAAGACTAAACATGGAGGCACTCAAAGATCCAAGCCTGCAAGAGAAATTAACGATGAAGCTCAACACTGAACTAAAAAAGACCCGTTCGTCAGAAGAGTAAACGGTTGAGGCAGTATGGGATCAACTTACGGGAATATTTAAAAATATTCAAAAAACATTGAAAGCACCAAAGGCTAATAAACGAAAGCAGTGGATGAAAGAAGAAATCATTAATTTAATGGATGAACGAACAAAATACAAAATGTGGATCAGGAGAAATGTAATGAATTGAACTCAAACATAAGAAGAAACATTAGAAAAGCTGAAGAAAAATGGATGGAAGAAAGATGCCAAGAACTTGAAGAGCTACAAGACAAACACGATCTGTTCAACCTCCACAAAAAGGTGAAAGAAATAGCTAGAAATATAAGAAGCCATCTACCATCCAGAATAGTAAATGAGGACAATCAACTTTTGACAAATAAAGAAGAACTGAAACAAGAGTGGACAAAGTATATCAAAAATTTGTTCGATGGCGAAACTAATTTACCACATCCAAATCAAGGTGGAGACACTGGCCCATACATCATGAAATCAGAAGTTATTAAAGCTATAAAATCCACCAAATCAGGTAAAGCGCAGGACCGGACGACATGTACATAGAAATCCTAAAACTTATACAAGAGGAAAATACCGACATTCTTGTAAACTTCTTCAACAAATTATATGAATCCGCAAACATATCGCAAGACTGGCTAAAATCAGTATTCATTGCCCTACCAAAGAAATCAAACGCTAATAAGTGCGATCAATTCCGACTGATAAGCTTGATGAGCCAAGTATTAAAAGTATTCCTAAAAATCCTACATAATAGAATACGTAAGAAATGCGAAGAACACCAAGCAAGGAACAGTTCGGTTTTAGAGATGGACTGGGAACAAGAGAAGTGTTGTTTTGGCTGTCAGTTCTCATGCAAAAATGTAGATACCAAAGGAAGAACGTGTACATCTGTTTTATTGGTTATGTAAAGGCATTTGATCGTTTAAAACCCGACGTCCTAATTAATATTCTGATCACCAAAGGCCTCCACCAAAAAGATCTCCTTCATAAAAAAATTTGTACGAACACCAGACTGCTGCAGTAAGACTCGAGGACGATACGACCTGTGATATTCCTATTAAACGTGGAGTACGTCAGGGCTATGTACTATCACCATTGCTCTGTTCAATATCTACTCTGAGCAAATATTCCTGAAAGCCTTAGAAAGCTCTACAGATGGAATCAAGATCAATGGTGAATTATTGAACAACATCAGGTACGCGGACGAGACGGCTATAATTGCAGACAGCGCAGCTGGCCTACAACGTTTGATGGACCAAATAATAGCAGAAGGTGATGCGCTTGGACTAGAATTAAATACGGCCAAAACGAAAACAATGGTTATCAGTAGAACACCAGATATCCAAGCTAATTTGCAAGTATACAATAAGCAAATAGAGCAGGGCGCTAAATTTAAATACTTGGGCAGCTGGATCACTGAAGATCTGGATCCAGATCTGGAAGTAAGACCACGCATCGAAATAGCCAGAACAACGTTCCTTAAGATGAGAAAAGTATTTTGCGAGAGAAGCCTAAACCTGAAACTAAGATACCGGTTCGTTAAGTGCTACATTCACTTGGTATTGTTGTATGATGTTGAGGCTTGGACGTTGAAGATCAATACTATGAACAGAATAGAAGCGTTTGAGATGTTGATCTTTCGAAGAATGGAGAGAATATCTTGGGTGGAACATATCACGAATAATGAGGTTCTTAGACGCATGGGCAGAGACAGAGAACTATTGGCTACTGTGAAGAAACGTAAGACAGCGTACCTAGGACATATCTTCAGAAGTATAAAGCCTTCTCAAATTAATAATGGAGGGCAAGATAGAGGGTCGCCGTGGTCCAGGACGAAGGAAATGCTCCTGGTTAAAGAACATAAGGAACTGGACTGGTCTGGACTCCCACTCATTGTTCAGAGCGTCACAAGACCGTGCGGAATTTGCCATGATTGTTGCCAACCTTCAGTAATGGAGAAGGAACCTAAAGAAGAAGAAGAGGGAGCTACGATATGATCCGTGTTGACGGTTATTATCAAATAAGTGTGCATTGTTAATTGATGTGCTGTCGGCAGATAGCGTTAATCTTGAAAGTTATATCATTACTGCAGTGGTGATTTGCATTGGACGGTATGGATTTAGAGATGTGATTTAGAAGAATTGGCCACTGAGATCATACGATCTGGCACATTACGACTTCTTTCTTGGAATTTTGTGATGTCCGTTGGGTTTGTGGTTGGTTGGTTTGCATATACCAACCAACCACAAATCCTGAGCTGAAGGAAGAAATTCGAAGTGACATTGGCAAAATTCAAGGGCAAATATGCGACAATTTTATCAAGAAATTCTGTGAAAGAAAGACCAGAGCCGTGTCGGCCATTTGTTGGATGTTCTGTTTCACATACTATCGGTATAAGTATAGTTCATATTAAAATTAAATATTTGCAATTATCGAGTAAATGATGTTTTATTGAAAAAATAAATATAGCGATCATTTTGAAACACCAGGCATTAAAGGTTGGTAATAGAATAAAATGTTTTTAGAAATTTTTCTGAACAACTTCAAAAACACCATAAACAGTCTTTAAGCTCGTTAATTAGTAGAGACAAAAATAGACCCAGTGTAATTGCGTGGTCTATAGCTAATGAACCCAGGTCACAATTGAATGGTACTGAGGAATATTTTGGGTAAATTGTTTGCAGAAAATATACTACTACTGCTAATATTGAATGTAACTAATACATTTTCAGTCCTGTAGCAAAGTACGTAAAATATTTGGATCCGTCTCGACCAATTACCGCATCCTTAAATCGACAGTTTAATGAAGATAAACTGGTAACGTATATATTTAATATGTGGATTGGAGAAGCGTGAATTTAGTATGTTTCAGGCTCAATTTTTGGATATTGTTAGTTTCAATCGTTATAACTCCTGGTACAGAAACGAGGGTAGATTAGATATGATAATCAATAATGTTATAGATGAAGCAACAGCATGGAGAAACAAAACAAATAAACCCATACTCATGTCGGAATACGGTGCAGATACAATGGAAGGATTACATATAGTAAGTAAATATTGTGTGTTCATATGTCCGATTACATATAGTAAGTAAATATTGTGTGTTCATATGTCCGATTTAGTTATAAATTGGCCGTGCTAATTTAAGTTTCCAGCCTGCTTACTTACGGCAGATACGACTATGAAGAATGCGGATCTATAACATAATTTTATTGATGCTAATTTTTGATCGGAAACATATAACAAGAAAATAAATGGGAATATTATTATCTCAATTTTGAGCTACAATTTACTTTGCTACTAATTGGTTGTTTCTTACATGCACATAATTATTATTAACACCAACATAAAAAGTACTATTTAAATCAAAAGCCGAAATTTAATTCACGGAATAAGTATATCTAATGGCCATTAGGATCTACAATCGAATTTATTTGAAACCTTATAACATTGACTAATTACCTTCTAGATGTACAGCATTAAATTGACCGCGCTAATACAATTTTTCACGTGAAAATTTCAGTCTAAGCGGAAAGAGTGACATTATTTTATGACTAGCTCTAGACACATTTTTATGTTGTTCGTTCCAGTATCCTGATTATATTTGGTCCGAGGAGTATCAGGTCACTGTAATGTCCAAACACTTTCAAGCATTTGATAAGCTGAGAAAAGAAGGATGGTTTATAGGAGAATTTATATGGAATTTTGCAGATTTTAAGACAGACCAAAGTAAGTTCAAATGGTATCAATACTACCTGTGTGAATTTAACCTCTAAGATCCCAGCCTCTAAACCGCGCCCACGGCGGATTGTTTGCGGGTCTCTACTGACCAATTGGAATGACCAATTAAACCCAAATTTTGAGGATTCTTTTGTTCATGTCTTGCGGGCCATAATATATAGTTATTATTTTTATTAATAATTGTTATAGACGTTGCTCTATAATATATGTTGTAATGTAAATTATTATTTTTGATCATGAATCCGTCATAGAATTGATTTGAAAAAATTACACAACGTTTATAACAAAATCACAATAGAAAATGGAAAGTCTCTCTCTTGGCATATTTTTTCTTCTATTTATTTTTTATTTTTAACTTTTACGCTCCTACCTCGATTTTAGTTGCTGGGTCGATAAAAAAATTATGCAACATATTTTGTTTAATTTTTGTTACTGATCCTAGTGCAGAACATATCAGTCCACTAGATGCAGGAACGAAATTGAAAAATTTTGATTATTACTATTTTTTTTTTGTCGATAAAAAAAAGTATGCATTATGTTTTGTTTCATATTCTTACTGATCCGTATTCATAACATTTCAGTGTATCAGGTACCGAAAGGAAATTGGAAAATTTTAATTGTAACATTATTGGTTTGTGCGACAAAATTGAAAGTATTGTTTAAAGTAATACCCAAACTATAAAAAATTGATGCGCCGTTTTTTTAACTCAAATAATAACGTATTTTTTTACGGGCCATTAAGATTTTAAAATATTATTTAAAATAAGCTATAATTTTCGTAGTCGATAATGAAGATACTATTCCAATTAATTGCCGGTCCAGAAGATGGCGATTAAAAACATAAACCCTAATATAGGAATATTTCAATAGATGGCAGCAGACTCTTTTGCACTGTGCCAACGTGAAATAAAAATTCACAAATAAATAGTTCCTTTGTTATTTCTTGATTCAATAATATTACATTGTTGTGTCTACATTTATCCATAAGTTAAGACATTTTTTAATTATCGACCCAGCCTCTAAAGACATATCGGGATAGGAGCATACATGTTAAAAATAAAAAATAAATAGAAGGAAAAATATGTCAAGATAGAGACTTTCGATTTTCTATTATTATTTTTTACATTGTGTAATTTTTTCAAATCATTTGATGACAGATCCATGGTAAAAAATAATAATAATGAAATATGTTCGACTTGGTCGCCGAAAAAAATACTTAAAATCAAAATTTTCCAATTTCCTTCGGGCATCTGGTGCACTGATATGTTCTGCACTAGGATCAGTAATAAATTAAACAAAATATCTTGCATAATTTTTGTCGACCCAGCCTCTAAAATCAGCATATCACCATAGGAGCGTGAAAGTTAAAAATAAAAAATAAATAGAAGGAAAAATATGCCAAGATAGAGACTTTTCCATTTTCTTTTGTCATTTTGTTATAAACATTGTGTAATTTATTCAAATCAATTGTATGACGGATCCATGGTAAAAAATAATAATAATGAAATTTGTTAGACTTGGTCGCCGAAGAAAAATTACAAAAATAGAAAATTTTCTAAATTCCAATCGGTGCAGAATACACAAGATGCCTATACTTTACACAAAAGAACCGGATTTCGAAAGCATAATTCACATGTTGTTCATAAGAAAGTAAAGTGGATTTTGGGCTGGTGGAGTTGGTCAATAGTCAATACCTTTTCCAGGACGAAGCCGACAATAGGTGTATTCACACTTGTTTTATAAGATTTACAATTTCGTAAACTTGCCGTAAATTAATGCGGTCTTTTTATAGATTTGGTCATTTTCAAAATCAAGCATGTTCTCTGTATTGAGAACTAAACATGACGAAAGAAGGGATCGAAGACCAGATTCGGTCCCTTCTTCCAACTTATGGTTTTTGTGAGCTCAGTTCTGCTCATGGCAGAGTTGAGCTTTGCTTCAATCATTTACCTCAGCCCCCCCCCCCCCTAAACAACTGTTTACCGCGAAAATTCAAATTTTGATTTTTTTGGCACTTGTTCCCTTCTTCAAACTACCAATTCAATTGGGAAGCACAAAAGAAACAATAATCGAATCAAGCAAAGCAACCCTGAAAAGAAAAACACCAATGGATGACTCCCGAGGTGATATAACTAATGAACAAACGCTACAGCTTCAAGAACACCAAGAAGGAATACAAGAAAATAGAAAACCAGATCCGTATAGATATAAGAAAAGCACAAGATGAATGATACAGACCCAGATACAAGGACATAGTATATACATGAGTTATAACTAAAACATGACATATTCGATATACACAAACAAGTCAAGGAACTCACAGGAACACAAAATCGAAGACACCCAGATGTTCTGATGGACGAAAATGGTAGGATACTCATAGATACCAAGGTAAACTGTTGATGTGTTAGAAATACATCGAAGAAAACTAAAAAAACTATTCGTAGTAGAAAGGCCCTACAAAAACGTCAAGAGAACACTTAACAGAAAACAAACAAGAGAACAATGGGTCAGATATAACTATAGAGGAAGTAATACACGCCATAATAAATCTAAAAAATGGAAGATCGCCCGGCCCTGACGGACTACCAGCTGAAGTACTCAAGTTAATCGAAGAATACCTCTACATCTTAGTAGATCTAGTTAATATCATATATTCGGCAGGAATAATGCCAGACGAATGGTTGGCATCAACCTTTGTAACACTCCCCAAAAAGACGAATGCAGACCAAGTACAATAAGCCTTATGAATCATATTTTAAAGAAATTCCTAAAGGTCATACAACACAGAATACACGCTAAACTAGAATAACTAGTAACTAGAGAGGCACTTTTTTCTCTAAACATCCTGATGCAGAGAAGCCTAGACGTGAATCAAGACCTGTACTTATGCTACATTGTCAATAACAAAGCATTTGACAAAGTATGACACGACCGCCTTATTCAACTACTTGAAGAAAAGATACTCGACACCAGAGATATCAGAATCATTGCTAGCCTGTACTATAATCAAAATGCAATCGTCCAAATAGACATCACATCGAAAGAGAACGGTCAGACAAGGTTGCGTACTATCAGCAACGCTCTTCAACATATATCCATAAGAAATTATAAAGAAAACACTTGAAGACGAAACAATAAGATTAAAGTAAATGGCATACCCATCAATAATATAAGATACGCCGACGATAAGGCTATAATTGCAACCAACTTACAAGACCTTCTGAAAATAATCAATAAATTAACAGAGTCCAGCGAAGAATTGGGACTATCATCGAATACTAAGAATACTAAATTTATGGTAATGAGAAAAACACCATAAAACAACCTCAACATCTATGTCCACAATGCAGCCATAGAAAAATTGACAAAACACAACTACGTACGCACAACAATAATAACGACAGTTTAACGGAAATAAGGATTAGATAAGCAAAAGCCAGAACAACTTCCATGATACTTAAAAAGGCACAATGCGGAGCAGATCTGGAATTAAAAACAAGACTGACAAAATGCTACGTTACAACGTACTTCTATACGGAGCTGAAACATGGACACTAAAGTAAGCATACATTGATACGCTATAGGCTTTCGAGTTATGGACGTGTAGAAGAATATTACGAATATTACCAATACAGAAGTAGTTAGAAGAATGAAAAACGAAAAAGAAATCCTAAATAACATCAAAACACGAAAACTACAATACCTAGGACTCATTACAAGAGGAGAAAAATACCAACTATTGCAAATAATAATACAGGGAAAGATACAGGATGAAAGAAGTGTTGGAAGATGTCGACACCGATGGTTAAAAAACCTGCAGGAAAGGTTCAGTAGTAACATAAACAAGCTATTCCTAAAGCTGTCAAAAGTCATAGCGGTGATGATCGCCGCTCCGAAGGTTGGCGATCATCACCGGTAAAGGCCCTCAAAGAAGAAGAATCGGAGAAAGAGTTGTTGAAGAGTTTGAAACGAAGGAAAACGAAAGGTAAAATTAAAATAGACCTGGCAGAGTGAGAGATGGCGTCAACGTAAGAGGTCAACACTGTTGGTAGGACGTGGGGAGTTCTCTTGGAACGATCAATTTACATTGGGAAAGGCGAGAGACAATACGGGATAAAGGCTGAAAAATATAACAGATTTTAAGTAGAGGAAAGGGAGAAACTGCCACATTGCATTAATAGGGTGTGAAATGAAGAGGAGGTGGCACCAAAAGAGTGACGCGGTATGATAGCGACAGTTAATAATGATTGATTGGGTAACTTTATGGGGATCACGATAATGAGTATAAGCTAACGATGACCATGGTAAAAACAAACTCACAGGTAAAGTGGCCGGAAGATGGTTAATGCCGGAATGTCAGGGTTGGTTTAGAAGGGGACGAGAAAGTATAATTTCGCGCTAGCGAGAATGGTGGAGTTATCCTGGAGTACAAAGGGAGAATGTATGCGGTATTTGTTGATCTGAAATCGGCTTATGATACAGTTCCCAGGGGCAAGCTAGTACAGTGTATGGAAAGGTTAAGGATGGAAGAAGAAGCGGTGGAATGGGCGAGGAATCGTCAGCAAAACCGAGATTGAATGTAGAAATTTCGGAGAAATTTAGAATGAATATGGGAGTAAGACGTAAGAATTAACGATTCCCTCTCATCTCATCATTAATCTTTACACAAGTGAGTCGGAGAAGGTGTTAAGGACAGCGTTAGCGGGAGGGGTTGTAGTAGGAAAGACCAAAGTGAATGTTATACGCATTCAATTTGGTCGGATGACGCAGGCCAATCGAGTGGATGTGATGCAATAAATGTATAAATGTACCTGCAAAGAGGAGGATTGTTGGAAATGTGTAAAATCAAATGGATCATCTTTAAAAGGAAAGGAGTAATGATTGAAAGAGTGAATTGTTTTGAGTATTTAAGCTTTTGGCTTGACTACTGAGGTGGCTTTATGAAGCATTTGAATTGAGAGCAACCAAAGAAGACAAAATTGTGACACGAAGCGATGGGATGGTAATCCAGGAAGAGCATTGAGATTTTCAATGCGTGCATGAGTCCTATATTGTTGTACGGAGTAGAAGTGTGGGGTATGGAATTGCAGCGGGCGGCGAGTGGAGAGTTATGGGCCATTCACAATAAGCGTGGTAGTGGCAAGGTAGTGGTAAGCAATATTTTGCATGGCTATAAAAATTCAGACGTTCAGAATTGGGCAGTAATGCTATGCGACAATTATGGTAGAGATAATTACCCATGTTCTGCCATAGTTTTACTGCGCTGCTGTAAACGCCCGCAGTTTTATAGATGCTTGCAATTTCGCTTACCGCTACGCTACCCCTACCGCGCTTATTGCGAATGGCCCGTTAGACGTCCCAGGACACGTTGATTAATCCGCTCTGAGTTGGGCTGGAAAGAAGGCGTTTTAAGGCCAGGGAAGCGGTTCGGTCATAGACTATGTACTAGTCAAAGCGATCGCAAAGGATGAGTTAATGCATTTCAGAGTAGAAAAAGAGGGAGGGGTCAGATCTTAAATGCGTGTATGAAGCCTATATTGTTGTACGGAGTGGAAGTGTAGTGTATACAAGAGTGAGATCTAATATGTAGAAAGGGAGCAAGGCTAGTTTCTGAAGATTCTGCTGCGACTGAAAAGATCGACGCCAAAACCGGTTTTACTATAGGAAACTATACGGATGAGCATGTGGGGGGAGCCGTATGGTAGGGTAGTGAAGTTCAGAGGAAAGACTGCAAAGGTTGCGGGAAGAGAGGCTGTTGCTGGAGGTGTGGAGTAGCGAATGGCGAAAGGATAGAGGAAGGATATATGAAAAAGTATATCAGAGGTATGGATATATGATAGGCTGAGAGGATTCGAAAGTATACTAATAGAACGGCGATCGGAAAGGCAGAAGAGAATATACGAAAGCTTGTACAAGTAGCAAGCGAGGTACATAACCAAGTAAAGGTGGAGCAAGGAAGCTAAAGTATGCATGGCACGAGTTGTATGCGGATTGAAAGAGGGAGGAATGTATGGATGAGGCAAGGATACACCGCGTGTGTATTATTAGTAAGGGGAGTGCCGCGTGGTGGCACCTGGGCAAAAAATGCGAAGGAGTAAAAGGAATGTGGATGGGGGATTGTGGAAAGTTGAGTACATGGTTAACAGAGGATGGGCAAGGCATAACAATCTGCAGAAGACTAACATGGTCTTGAGCAAGTGGGTGAAGTAGAAGTGGAGAGGGAATATTGTAATATATTAAGTGTGGAGGGAGGATTTTTCTTTAAATGTTCTCCTTACATAAGTTTGCTGACGATTCTATTATACACACTCATCTTGTGCAAGCCGAATCAGTGCGACCATTTCTTTAATGTAGAACCACTGACGACGATTCCGCATTCATGAAATCATTTACCTCCCAAGACGTTTACCTTCGATTTTTCCTTCTATGATAACTGAATGAGATTAACGTTTCTGAAAATACACGCCGAAATACACCGCTTTCCTTCACTTTACAATTGTCAGTATTTAGCATGTTTTCTCGATTCTTCGTAGGACCTCCTCATTAGTGACTCGGTCGACCCTTAGCATTCGTCGGAATATCCACATTTCAAACGCTTTGAGACGGTTCATTGAGGTTACAGGTTCAGGTTCATGGTCCAGCCTTCCACGCCGTATAGCATTAGTGACTGTACGTGGCACTTAGCGATTCGCCATCGTGTTTGAGAGTAAAGACTGCGATTGCATATAAGGTTTTTTATGTCCAGAAAAACTCCTCTTGTAAACTTGATTTTGATTTTGATTTCGATGTCGGGGTCCCATTTTGAGTCAGCAGCCAAGATATATAAACTTTGGGCATTTGTTCAATATGTCCATCGTCTAGACTGAAAAGGACATTCAGTATGATATGTTTGTTGATTATCATCATTTTAGTCTTTTGTATCTTGAGCCCATATTGTTTGGTTACCTCGTTTATTCGACCCACCAGGAATTGGAGATTTTCTGTATTGTCAGCAATTACCACCGGTATTGTCTGCGTAACGGATGTTGTAGAGGCACTGTTCGTTAATCATAATTCGTTTCTCCACTTGCTCTAGGACCGTTTGCAATATTTCTTCTGAGAATAACTTAAAAAGAGTTGACGATAGGATGCATCCTTGTCTCACTCCCTACATTTTACGAATGAATTCCTTCCGTTACGTGGTCGCCGACTTTAATCTCTGCTGTTTGATTCCAATACAGCTTCTTGATGACGTTTATATCTTTGATGTCAAGACCTATACGCTTAAGTTGTTTTTTGGGTATCGTACTTTACATTGTCGAACGCGTTTTCATAATCGATAAAGCAGCAATATACATTTTTCTGTTGCTCGAGACACTTCTATATGAGCATTTCGATAGATGTGTCTCTCGTGCCTAGTCCATTCTTAAATCCGAACTGTGTCTCCTTAATGTATCCTTCTTCTTTTCGCCATAAACGAGATTTTTAGAAATATTTTGAGTACATAGCTTATAAGGCTGATCTGACTACAGGCTGACCAGCGTTTTTCGTTAGATTTTTTGGCAGGTTAATGAAAGTAGATTTCAGCCAATCTGCAGGGATATTACCAGTGTTATAGATGTGTTAAACAGCGTCAAGAGTCGTTCTTGTCTATGTCAATCAGTTGTAAAAGTTCCGCATTCAGTTCGTCTGGTCCTGCTGCCTTGTCCGGTTTTGCTCGAGCTTTTCTCAGGTGCTCTTTTATTTATTTTTTTATTATATGGTTAGATTACCATTAAAAGTATTAAAAACTCAATATAATTACAGAATGCCAATAAAGCAATATAGACGTGATCCTTCCAATAAAGATATGGATACAGGTATGATTCGTGGCTATTCGCGATTCAAATATTTTCGTGCAACTAGTGATTGTGCTTATCGTATAAAAATCACGGGATCTTGGTAATTTCTAGAAATATGAGTGATTGTTTATTACCTTTGGTATATAAACAACAAAACAGTAGATAATGGTTATATTGATTTTTAACCAGTTTATGTCGAATTATTAATTAAATATTATTATTATATATTTTAGAAATAACTAGAGTCGGGGGCAACAAGAAAGGCATTTTCACACGAAACAGACAACCAAAAGCAGCAGCCCATCACCTTCGTAAGAGATACTATCAGCTAGCAGAAGAATTGTACAACGCGACGATACCAAGTGATTTGTATATGTATACATCAAACTCGCCGGTTGTGAAAGATGAATTGTAAAGACATTGTTGAATTAAAATAATAAAAATGGTATATATTAGTTATCTCATAAAATGTTATACATATAATTAAAAATATACGCTTTTTGGTTTTATTGACATAATCATGTCAATATAATCAATACATTACGATAAGATCGCAATTACTGATTGCACTTGATGTGCCTATAAAAATATTCTGGAGTGCCGGGAAGTCAGCAAACAAAACTCTCCATGTAACACCATTTGAGTGCATACATCTACCTCAATATCTTGTATACAGTACACAGCGTTCTAACCTATTAGCCCGGTTATATAAAAAGGGGGCTCGTGAACAACAACGCTCACAGTAGCACCGTGGAGTCCGCTGCGGTTGAACGAACATTGGGTGGTCCAATGGTGTGAACCCCAAGAATTCAAACGGCTATTTTCATTCTGCGAGCTGTGTTTTAGACGCAACACGTTACAAGTAAGTTGTTATTATTGTTATTATTATTAAACGAATAAGCTGTAAAAGCATAAATTATCTTGATTTCTTTACTACTATTAAAATAGTTTACAAATATTGTATTCTAATATTTTTCTTGCTACACAAAACATAGACATTATGATGTCAAAATACAATATATGTGTTTATATCAAAATCACTACGATAATCTAATAACATATTTATTATAATAATAATTAATTCCATATCAAAATCGTTCTAATGTTCGTTTTAAAATAATCTGTTGTTATATTGTTTGTTTTTGGATGACTTCTATTGTTGACTATAGCGTTCTTTTATTGTTCAGAAGCTGTTCTAAGCCAGCTAAGACCATGCTTGAAGAGCTCCCGAACGATAAACGAAAGCGGCTTAAACACTATACAGTAATAATTCTTGCATGAAAACCGTGTATTTTGTATATTACTATCGAATATTTGTTAAAGTTTCATTAATACTAATTTAATTGATAACTTAATAACAACTAACAATAACACATGTTGTTTTTGTATTTTGAAAATTATTTCAAGATTTTTAATTACTAAACACTGCTGATAATGACTACTACCAGGTAGGATGCATGCATGCATTCAATCTTCTCCTTATTCACTACAGAACTCATTTAAAACACCCCAGCGGTATTACACCCGTCAATTAACAAGTTTTCCAAATTTGCGCTGGATCAGTGCACACTAATATCTTCAAATGGCTCGATAGGAAAAATAGGAATTTAAGTCTGACAATGGTACAAGCCATAAGTGAGGTCCATCTTGGACAATACAGCAAAAGTCATATGTTGCGTTTAAAAACTTACGAGCTACTATAGTAAATATGCTGCTTTCGTTTATCGTTCGGAAGCTATTCCGGGCTATTCTAAACCAGCGAATACTAGGTCAGAACAGCTCCCGAAGGATAAACGAAAGCGGCTTAAATCTGCAACATCGTGCACATGGCTGACGCGTGAGGGTGGCAGGACATTATAGGGCACCATTTCAATGTAATAGTAATTTTTTTATGCAACACAGAAAAATTAAAGTACTTTGTTTTCCCTGGTCTAAAATATTTTATGATACATACAACGGCATTCTGTAAAAAAAAACTAAGGAGGCGCCAAAATACAAGTTTCACAAAGGATCATCTCAACCACACCGCGACCCGGATAGTGTAACTCTACAAACTTCGATAGAGAGGAAATGACAAGTCACAATGAAAATGAAAATAATTTTCATCTCCCTGTATTCTCTCAATAAAGCGTAATTCCCAAAATCAAACCACATCAAATAAAAATCTTTTAAACTACGTGTTTAGTAAACACCATATAATAATATTAGTTTATGTAGTAGTAGTAGTTGCTGTATTTGTTAAAATTCTATATAGCCATCTACCTACGGGTCCTTCTGCCATGTTTTATTGTATGTGTATCTAAGAGTTTTCGAAAGTGTCGTTAATTGTGTTCCAATGACAAATGGTACAGGCTACCCGGGTCGGGATTTGAAGCCGGATTGCCCGTACGTTAAGCGGGGGTGATAACCACTACATCGGCGTGTCTATTGATGTATTTACGGTAAAATATTACATTTAAATCACGGCGTAAATAAACCTTTATTATACACTCCATTACAAACCAAACTAAATCATAATTGTACTTAATTAATAAATTTATTAATAAATAATAATTACACAAATTAGATAATGACCTAGAGCTATGATAGTAATATAAAAGGAGGGTACATTCATAATTCTTGGTCAATTTCCAATTCGTGATTTTGACGTAACTTTTAACAACCTGGCCATATGTAAACAGAGAAACATAAAGTGAAATATCTAGTGTGGGCACCACTTGCCGAATTAATACATAATGAATTTTAATTTTTTAATTTTTCATAAAATATATTTTGATAAAATTCGTGCGCTATCAAATTTTGGAATTATGAAAACATAAAATGTTCGTGTAAATGATTAATTACCAAATTATCCACAAATAAACAAATTTATTTCCGTTCCAAAGAAATTCAAATAAATGTAATTAAATTGCCATTGGCAAAAAAGCAGAACTCAATTAATAAAAAAAGATTTTAATGGTTCTTTGCATAATATATAAAATGTTTGTATAAATCAACCCCAAGAATATATACCCGCCAATAACATTTTAAAATCACAAATATCTCAGTATTTTGTTAATTTTAATTTATTGCAAATATGATTTTAATATCTTAAATAAGAAACCAACTAATTTAAGAGTTGCACAAATTAATCCTAACGCTGTAAACCGCCAATTAAATTTGCATCTCACACTGTCTATTATTGATTTTTCGAAAAAATAATTTTAAGAAACTAGTATAGAATATAGAATTATAGATGCATTATGAATCCATAACAATTTTAAACACATCGACTGTTAAAAAGTTACAAAGTTATACGCAAAACAAAATTTCAGATGCAAATAACTTTACAAGTCAGATTTTTCTCACATTCACCATACAGCCGTTTGCCGTAATTTTGTTCACAGACATCTATTTATCCAGAAACACATACACATACACACACATTTTCCAAAAATAATCTATTTCGACTATATTAGTCATAAGAAACATAAGAAGAGTCAAAATTAGCAATTCGTTTTTTTCGGTAAGTAAAATCTAAAAACTTACATACATTATTATTAGGTAAAAATTAATCATAATGTATGTAATATCTATAAATGGTACTCGACTTTGCAAATGAAAGCCTTATGCTAGGTTTAGACTGGCGAGATATCTCGCACCAGACACTGCTGTCGCGTATGTAAACACCACAGCAAGTCTGGGCTTGCTATAGACTTTCTGAACTTTTTCCAGACAGCATCACTTGCTAATCTAAACACCTGAAACTGTTTCGATATTTTTGGCGAGTTAATACTACGATTAACATGACGCCTACCGAAAAAAAGAAATAGTCGAACGACGTAAAAATGTTGATTGTATAATACTCTTCAAATTCTATACGAATATCTGTGTCTTGTTTCTGAATCTGTGGGCCAATTATAATTAAAAGTTGATCAAGATCTGATGCAGACCTTTGAATGAATTTCGAAACTGTTCTGGATCTTCCATTTATAATTCATTCTATAAATTTGTGTAGTATCTCTTCTTAAAATCCATTCCTTAACCATGCACTATCTATTTTTCTTTTCTTTTGTATTATTATGATAATTAACAAGAATTATCATAGCTGCAGACTTCTAATATGTCTTGTTGGTGCCATGTTCCTTATAAAAGTGACGCGAACCAGTGCAGCTCAAGTATATAATTAGGTGTAACCACGTCTACGAGTAATCGTAGAGTAATCGCGAATGTTGAAAAATCAGTTAATCGCACGATAAAAAGTTGCGCCAATTTTTCATCAAAATGCAAAGACTCTCGCGAGAGTTTAGATGCAAGTAACTTGCCAGTCTAAACGTAGCATTAGACTATGAATTGCTTTAATAGTAATTTATTTCAGTTAAAAATTAGAGACTATAAAAGTTACCCTTATTAAAATTGTAATAATGCTAATAAATAATAGGTATGTCTTTATATACCATAAATAAATACAATACAAATAATGCTATACTGATTTTAAATGGAAATATCGATTAAATATAAGTAGAACAATAAATTAATATTAATTAAAAAAACATGTGTGTTTACGCGGAAATATTTTGAGTTTCTAATGCTTAATTTATATACAAACGGACTCTTAAATGTAACATATTTTGAACTAGACATTTTTGTATCACTTGTTTATTGCTACTCTGCAAACATATTCGGCAAACCTCTACCCATTTCACGCTAATTCAGCGACAGAAGAAATAAACAAGTGATAAAAGTACAAAGCAAACTCATTTTATTTATTAGTTATAAATCACTACAGAAGAAAAGACGCAAGAATTATTTTAAAATAGCCAAATGGTACAAAGATCTCCACAACGAAGGGAAAAAAAAGAAAACTAGCAGCAGTTGAAGATTACGATGCAAGAAAATCGGTAAATACACAAGTGGTTAAGAAAGAAATAGAAGAAAGAAAGGAAATGATTAAAGAGTGAATGATAGAGATTTAAAAAGAAATTAAGAAGAATAGTGAGGAATTTAAATTAGAGCGAAAAGATAATTAAAGAGTAAAGAAGAGAAGTGGGAAGAAGAAAGAGGGCACTTAAATGAAAAGATAGACAATTTGGAGAACACAATAGAAAGCACGGAGAAGGAAAATAAAAAGTATAACATTATAATATAGGGACTTCGTATAGCAGGCAGTGATGTAGCAGCTGGGATCGAGGAATTCTTAGCCAACGAGTTAAAAGTGGAAGCCAAAATATGTATAGCGTTAAAAATAAATAAGGGCACAAAAGAGGAAATGATTATGGCAGAAACGGAGTCATGGATTACAAACAGGATATCATGAAAATCAAAAAAATACTAGAAGGCAGAAAAATATTCGTGGACAACGATTTGACAAATAATGAAAGAGAAATACAAAAACAAATACGAAGCATAGCAAGCAATGAAACAAATTGTGTGAGAGTGGGACATCAGAAATTCAGTATAAAATATGAAGCATTGAAATGGGATAGGAAAGAGAAGGGACCGAGAGCACCGCAAGTATTGAAAGTAAGAAACTACTACAAAACTGGGATAGCGTTCGAAGTCGAAAGCATATAATTACGGAACCAATCATGTTGTGTGGTAGGGGGGGGGGGGGGTTATTATATTGGAATGTGAGGTCTGGAGAAGCAAATGGTGGGAGGTTACATGAAGAAGAAGAGTGCGTGGATCATGGACCCAAAGATAAATTGATAAACACCGAAGGAAGAAGATGGTTGGAATAGATATAACAGCAAAGGATTAGAAAGGCGAAAACACTAAAGGAGGCATTGGTAATTCAGTTATATATTATATAGCGTTGGAAGATGAATGAAGGTCGTTAATAGAACGTTTTGAAGTCGGAGACGACTCAGTATCGGTCCATTTTCCAATCTCTGCGATCCTAAGTGGAGGGGCTGAAGAAAATGCTGAGGCATCAAAACATGGACCAAATGGATTTTGGCCTGGTAAACTCTTTTGAAGAAATGATAGAAACTTTAAAGATCGTGCTGACAGTTATAAAAGAAAGTTTGCATAACAGGAGAATGGAATGGATGGACTAGAAATATATCAATTACATTAAGCTGTGCAGGGAGGCCGTCTGGGAGTGGCTACGCGGTGAAGCACGCAGAAGTTATATTCAGAGAAGTAACAATCAGTTTAAAGAGTGTTGCAGCAGGAAGAAGGATGCTTGGAAAGCCCAAGAAGTGCCAACAAATAGAAACATTTAAAATGAGAACCAACTCTGGAGCATGCTGATGAGTAAAACAGAAGGGATTAAATGCCGAGTGAGCAAAGTAAGCATGGTATAATTTGTGGAACACTTTTGGAGAAGGGGTAGAAATCGTGGCTATGAGGAGCAGACGCAGATATGGAATGGCGGTACATTTCAGTCCAGAGGAAATTGAAGAGGTACTAAACCGACTTAATCGTGGAAAAGTGGCAGGTGTGGATAGTATAAAGAACGAGTCGTTGGCATTGTTGAATAGCAGTGGCAAATATCTGATTCATCAACAGAATATGGAGAGGGGAAGATCCCGGAAAGCTAGAAGGAAGGGCTAATTATGCCGGTCATTAAGAATGGAAGCGGTAACAATAAACAAAATTATAGGTAAATCACACTGATGGACAACATCTATAAAATGTGTACTACGTTGATAGCGAGAAGGCTCGAGGGTGAGGTGGAACGTAGGCAGCTTATCCCCGAGGTGCAATTTGGTTTCCGTAGGGACAGGTCAACAGTGGATCATATCCTTACTATTTAGCTGATGGTAGAATAGTAATTAGAGTCGAACGGAGGGAAATAGTTTGCCATCTACGTTCACGTTAAGGTGGCGTAGGACTCAATAGAATAAAAATGAATTAGGGAACGTGTGGCTGATCTGTATTCGGAGCCGTACTGTCAGATGAATGTTGTTGGGGGAGCAACATCGCAGGACAGGTATTGGGATTTGACAGGGGTATTCGTTGATTCCATTATTATTCTATTTATTGCTGGGTAAGCTGGAGGTTAAGTGTTAAGAATGGGACAAGCGGGGGTGTGGTAATAGACAGGGAAAAAGTTAGGACCTTAGGGATGAAAATGGGAAATTTAAAGAGCACATACGGTATGTCACGCTTAAAGCCCAAGTGGCAGTGGAGCGAATGAGAGTAGCTGTAACATTCTTAGCAGAAAAGTAATAACTAGATTTTAAATTGAATCATAATTTATTACGAATATTTAAAGTTGTAAATCCAAATATGTCAGATACTGTTTGACTAATTTCACTATAACTCGTCTTACAAATGTCCGAATGTCATAAAAATACTACATTTTATTTAAATCAGTTGTAAATCCAAATTTGCCAGATTCTGTTTGACTAATTGCATTATAACTCATTGTGTTGAAATAGCTGTAGCGTTCTTAGAAGAACAAGTAATAATTTGGTTTTAAACAGAATTACATTTTTTACAATTTTTTTAATCCAATTATGATAGAAGCTCTCTGACTAATGTCAATAAATCGTGTTACAAATGTAAAAAAATACTACATTTTATTTAAACCAGCTGTATATTTATTAGTAAAAAAGTAATAATTTGATTTTAAACTGAATTATATTTTTACAAATTTTCAAATTTGTAAATCGGAATATTGCAGATGCTGTTTGACTAATTTCACTATAACTCACGTTAAAATGTCCGAATATCATAAAAACACCACGATGCATTTAAAATAGCTGTAAAGTATTAACAACTTTACTACTCACAATTATCATAAACTACTCATATCTGTTACTTTGTACATATATTCGGCAAAGCTCTATCAATTTTCAAGCTAATCCGATGACTAAAGAAATAAAAAGTCATAAAAACAAAGCAAACTCGGTTTATTTATTATTTATAATGAATAATCACGAAGTAAAACTTCGTAATAATCCAATATTAGTGAATTTGATATGATTTGATTTTGAATGATACCCTAAATACTACTCATAAACAATTATCATAAACAATTATCATAAACTACTCATATCACGTTACGTTTTATTGTTTTACGGATGTACTACCATTTCACACAACTCGCAACGCGTGTGCAACTAACTGTGTAGTGCAAGTGTATTGCACCAGCAGTAAAGCTCGAAACTTTGAAATGGTCCAGTGGCTCACCACTTCATTGTTTCGCCGGGCTGTAAAAGTGTAAATTCGCGCACTGCTACATAACTGTTACGCAGCGGGGCTCCGCATTGTTGTGGATTTCATGAAATTATTATTGAAAGTGCAGTACAGAACTATTGCTGTGCGACTAAAGACGAATCGTAACAGAACACGCGACTGAGCCGAGGGTAATAAATGTGGGTGAGTTGAAACGAATTTGTTTTGGCGGTGATATTATAATCGATAGTCAACCCGTAAGTTGAAATTAATCACACTTATGAGTTAGTATAAATATTATATTAATACTGGTTATTGAGTGTTTTTTGAAACGTTTCTGGCGTTTTAACGAGTTTTTAATATGGTAGGCCATATAAGGGAATTATGTTTGATTTGTTGCAAATTGTATATTTTTATTAGATGGTAAAAGTAATTTAGACATACCATTCAGGAATATTTATATAGTAATAATAATTGTATTTTATACGACTTAATTATAGTTATTTCCGAATGCGGAAACAGATTATTATTCAGTTGTTATTATTTGCATGGTAGTTTTTCAACACTATTGCCCTAATGTAGCGAAGCATTCACAAAAATAATAAATAAAATATATAAAATCTGACATGGTCAGTACACTACTTTATAATACGCATCATAAAAATTAAAACAGAATTTATTTTTCGGAAATAATTTAAAATTTTTTATTTTCAAGAATTTTTATATTCTTTATACGCACGCGACTGATATGCAAATCTGTAAATTCTAAATTAAATTGTTCTCAATATTTTTATCGAAAAAAAAACTTTTTAATCGGATTTATATTTTTGAAATGTTGCCTTTACACATTTTTCCTCCACGTTTTCGGAAACACGAATGTGTATTTTCTAACCAAATTTCGAATGTGGTTATTATCTCACGTAACTCCGTCTGATTCATTTCGGTGAATGTATATGTTTAACTACTGAAACTAATTACAAAGTTTACGAATTTTTGTACACAAACATGTAATTCTCATTTATAATTTCATCGTTCTACCAGTTCTACCATCTGTAAAATGTCCGTCCGCCGTCCGAGGTCTGTCTGTGATTTTGACAAAAAATATATTACAAAGTTTACGAACTTTTGAACACATACTTGTAATTCTCATTTATTATTTCATCGTTTTACCTTTTGAAAAATGTCTGCCTGTTCGTCGTCCGGCGTCTGCCTGTGCATTTTTTTGTTTTTGCAAAAAAATAGAATTTTCTCGCACTTGCAGTTCTTTATCCATACTTCCAGAGCCGGTCTACGTATCCCCCCGCCTATATGCTATCAACTTTGGCCGCCCTATTATGTTATTAAATTTATTAATTAATTTGTCATTATACCAATAAATGTTTTTCTTAATGCCTGAAAACTGAAACATTTCGATCTCGATTATTAGTCGATATCTCAACAAAAACTATACTACTAACCTACTAATCTTTTATTATTATCTTAAAACAGATTAATTATGTTATACAAAACTGTATCATAAATATCATTTGCTCGGAGATAAGTAGTATAAATAAGAGTAACAGTAATAATAATAATAGAGTAAAAAGTAGTTATCACTGAAAATCTTCTAATATCAGGATTGTTCCGTGTTCTGGTATTTATATATATATTTGCCACCCTTAAGTGGGTATGGTGCCTGCGCATAAGATCGAAGAGAGACGAAGAGTTTTACACCGTAAGCGACTTCCTCGCTGCATAATAAAGTGTTTCATGTAAAACCAGCGTCTTCTGCAAACAAATCTATGCTCCAGAATTAGAGAAGCTGTAATACAGTACAATGGTCTTTCTTTAAAGTACAAATTACAGTAATGATATAATTATTTTTATTATTATCTGAAAATAGATTACCCCACCCTACCCAAAGATATATTACATTACTTATATCTCTTATGAAACAATAGCTTACTAACGCATACGCAAAATGATGGATTTGACCGAAATTTCAGATCGATCGCGAAGACGTTTCCCTAAAAATGAATCCCTTATAAAACCATTATATTATATATATATATATATATATATATATATATATATATATATATACATATACTGTCTTCAATAAAAATAATAATAATTTTAAATGTAACGCAGCACACATAGGTTGTTGACCGATTTTAATACAATTATGAAAACGTAGCTATTTTGATGAAAAAAACTAATGATTAAAATTTAAATAAAATCTGTTTTTGTATTTTTTCATTTCTTTGTTGTCACGTAGTATCAATTACTTATATTAAACACGCTATTGATGTCTAATAACTGTCAATTTTTCTATTAGTGTGTCCACTAGTGCTTTGCGAAAATGTAAGAATGCCAACAAATCGCCAACGTGCAAATTATCGGCCACTAAATGATTTTGAACGTGGCCGTATTACTGGTATGAGAGAGGCCAGACTTTCGTTTAGATATATTGCTGGTCATGTAAATCGTGATGTTGCAATAGTGTTAAGATGTTGGTCCAGATGGTCCGATAAAGAGGGTGACTAAAGGTCCTAAAGAACGCCGTTTAAGACTTTTGGTCATAAGAAAAAGATTTTCAACAACTCGGTCAATTGAAATAGACTAATGGAAGGTGCAGGATGCATAATGTCATCTGTTTTTCTTCTTCTTGTTGTGCCTCGGTGGACGTTGGCGATCATTCTGATCCATCTAATGTTATCGATCGCGGTTCGAAATAGGTCAATCGATGTTAGACCTGTCCATTGTCTTAGGTTGTCCATGATCTTCCAGATCCTCTTTTTCCATGCATAATATTCTGTAGTACTGCATACGTATTATTGCACATTATATGGCCAAAGTAAGATAGTTTCGTTTGTTTGACAGCTCTTAAAATATCTGTTTGTTTTTGCAAGCGTTGAAGTATTGTTATGTTGGTTATATGGTAGATACAGGAAACTCTGAGCAGGTGTCGATATCACTAAATTTCAAACGCTTACGCGTTTACATGCGGCTTCGGTCGGCGTCCAGGCCTCTACCCCGTACAACCGTACGGAAAAGACATCTAAGAATTCGAGTGCGAAGATGCAGACTTATATTCATATTACAAAGCACTTTCCTCATTCGGTCGAAGGTGGTTCTGGCTTTCTCAATGTGGATTTTGATCACTTGTATCTTGTCCCACACTTCACTCTTCGCATAGATTTGTACCCAGGTAATTGGTATTTGTAACCCTTTATAATTGGGAACCGTTTACGTCAAATTGGTGATTGCTATTATTGATGTTATGGTCCTTGCTCACTGTCATGACTTTAGTTTTGGATATGTTTAGCCGCATATTGTAAATTTCGCAAACTCTGGCCATCTTCTGTATGAGTCTCTGAAGTTCTTCTGCAGTATCCGGAAGCAAGACAGTATTGCCCGCATATCTCAAGAAGTTTAAACTAATTCCTCAATTTCCATCTTCCAGTGCCTCTCTGAAAAGTCTCACAGTACGCGTTAAAAGTTTGCGGAGGGAACACAAATCCCTGTCGGACTCCCTGGCAAATAACTCCACTCTCAATACGTATAGAGGCCCGTTCGAGATTATGGGGATGTCTCTATCGTCCAAGCCTGACAGATGAAGAGTCACAGGAAGCCAATCGTGATTCACTCTATCAATGGCCTTTTCTAAACCTATAAAGCAGCAGGATACGCCAGAGCCCTCTGAATCTGAACGTTAACGCCAGAAACGAAGCATCTCTAGTGCCGAGACCGTTTCGGAAACCAAATTTCGTTTTCTTCGCTTTTTGGATATACACGCTGATGGATACTTGAAAAAGTGGCTCATTAGGCTTATTGATCTGTATTGCTCACACTTATTTGCAGTCGCTTTCTTCGGATTTGAAATAAATGTTGATAATAGCCATTCCTTTGGAAGCTCGCCAGTGGCGTAGATGTCATTGAATAGGTCAACTACCGCATATGTTTGTTATTCTTCTACATGCTTCAGGACGTCGTCTAGTCCAGGTAATCTGTTAATCTTAAGCTTTCAGATTGATGATCTAGTTGTACAGGGTAGGAGATTTTCTCGATGTTCTTCTCTAAACAATGTTTGCATGTACTCTGCATGTTAGGTTTCTTTAGCCGTTTTAATGTTTCGTTTAACTACGGTATGTAGTTGTTTCTATAGCTCTTCGTCTTTATTTCTATATTTCCTACGTTAATTCCATGTTGTTCGAGATATGATATGCCATCTATTTATTGTTACTCCTTTCGGGTCTCAATCAATATGCATTTCAGAGCCTTCTATTTTTCTTCAATGTAGTTGCTAATTAAATCCCTCTTAACCTCTACTGTTTTGTAGTAGATATGTTTTCTTACTTCAGTTTTTACATTTTCCTCTTTGAGTTTTTGTATTTGTATTCTTGTTGGCGGTTTTGTTATTTTGGTATCTTTTTTAGTAGCTGTTTCTGCAAGTAGCAGATTATGATTAGAGGGAATATCGGCTCAGGAATAGGTTTGTTGGTTGTAGCACTGCATTTCAAAATCGGTTATTGTCTAAGATAAAATCAATTTGATTTCTAACGTAGGTTGTCAACTGGAGGCTTCCACGTATATAATCGCTGAGGCGAAGAAAGTGTTCATAATAGCATAATTGGTCTCTTTTCAGAATCGTGCCAGGGCTTCCCCTCTTTCATTGCGAACTCCCGTAATTTCAGAATTCATCTTGGTGACTGTAATGCCAAGATTGGGAAAGGCATCCCAATCTTGGCATTACAGTCACCAATTATCAAGATTGATTCCTCTTTTCGTGTAATCTTTAAGGCGCTTTTGTGTTCATATAGAATTGCTCGAGATCCTCATAACTGCTCGTTGTGGTTGGTACATGGATAGGTGTACTATATATTTTTTACAAAATGATTTATTATTATTTATTTTTTATACATATACATATACTAAAAGAAACTTAAAATAAAAATAAAACATTTTAAATTTCTCCCTTCGTTCGGTGACCATTTCTTAGATGATTGTGGTCCCTGGTGCTGAAAGTTCTCAGATTCTCGTTCATCTTTCTTCATTATGTCATTGATGTTGTTTTACAAGTAATAGCTCTTTCATTTTTCCTTTGATGAAAAAACTTAATTGTTTGTTTCTTTGTCTTCGTCATTATACATGTTTATGCTTTCATTTAATATGTTGAACGTTTTTTTTTTGTTCATAGTTCTTAGGCTTTCTATTCGTCTTATGTTGTATTTATAATAATCTTTATTTTGCTGGAATTTTAGGTTTATTATTAATTATTTTCCTTTAATCATGAATATTAGTATCAGATTTAATATAATGATTCTATTTGATTCGTAGGAGTTCTTGTAGCTTATATTTACAGCGACGAAAGTAGTCCACCCGTTCTTTCGTCGCTGTAAATTTATATAGTTCATGCAATATTTTAAAGATTTTTGTTTGTTGTCTGTTGTAATATTTCTATATTTTTCTTTGATGTATTACTCCATATATTTATCATGTTAGATATTATAGACGTGTATAGGGCATTGTATATTGCGTCGTTACTATCTCGGGGAATGATTTTTTTAAATTTTATACAGCTCCGTTTATGTTTGAGTTATACTTTACGATATTTTTATGTGATTATTCCAGCTTAAGTGTTTATGTTTAGTTCAAGGTGTTTTACGTTGTTAACTTCTTTTTTAAAATTAGATTTTGTTTTTATGTTGATGTCTATTTTTTTCTTTTGTCTGGCACTGATTATCATATACTCTGTTTTTGCTTCTTCATTTACCGTTAGCACGTTATTTAAGTAGTATGCTTTCAAGCTGCTCATATCAGTTCTGACATTTTGTTCCAGTTCACTACTTGATTTTTCTGTCTATAGTACACATGTATCGTCTGGATATACAAATAGTTTTCCAGAATCTCGAATATATCATTAGTGTATTTTCATGGAGGTAGTAGAGTTTCTCCTTGCGGAAATCCATACTCTGGTGTTTCTGTTCTATAACTATCGTTTTTTTTTTGTCTGTTTTACCGAACTTAGGTATGATTTTAGCATCGTAAAAGGTGCCTGCAATTTCTATTTGTTTGAATTTCTCTAGTAGCACTTCTCGAGAGACTGTATCGAAGACCTTCTTTATTCCAATAAATAGTGTGACAGCATATTTTCCTTTTTGTATTTCCTTTTCGATGTAGTGTATTACGCCTATAATTGTTGCTATTGTACTACACTTTTGTTGGAATGCATACTCCCTAGGATTTATTATCTGCGCAACCGTTTGTCATGTCCTATCAATGTATTTATTTCATACCACATATTTCTACTGTTAGATTTTTTGTTGTCGATTTTTTTTATAGTATATATAATATATATATAATTCTTCTTTTCTTTCTTTAATCTTTATTTCAGTTTCTACTTTACCTTTCTTATATTTACATTTTATAATTTCATTATTTGGGTTTAATTTATATCTTTTTAATAGCCTATTTCTTTCTTTAATTTGTTTTATAATATATGTGTTTATCCTAGTGTTTTTTCTCTTCTTTTTATAGTTGTTTGACTATTATCTTTTATAATTTCTGATTGTTATTAACTTTTCGAAGGTTTTCATTGTTTATATGTTGATTTTGACTTTATTTCTTTTTCTATTCCTTTGTGATTTGTTGAGTTTTGTACATGGGCTATATATTCTTTCTGCCTCTCTCCATTAGCTTATTATTGCTGCATGATAGGAATATGCTGTGATATTGGTTTTTTTATATTCATAATTTGTTCTTTGAGACAAATTATTACCTGATCTATGATAGATCCTTTATTCCTATTCAATCTTGTAATTTTCTTTTTATTTCGAATATTATATCCGTATTCGCTTAGTAGATTTTGATAAGTTTCTGCTGTGTTTTTTTTTTCTATTTCTTATGTTTACGTTAAAGTCTCCTAAGATGATATATGTTTTCTCTATTGGGAGTATGTGGGGTTTTAAAATGACTAGTATTGCACCCTCTTTAATGTGAGGTGATTGTATATTAGGCTTATATATGTTTTAGCCTGTATAAGTTATAGTGTTATTAGGCGTACTTTAGTTATAGTAGTACATTGAATTTTGTATTATTTTTAATGGATATTACAATACCTCCGCCATTTGTTTCTCTTGAATTGTATATAGTCTGGTAATTCCTGAGTTTGTATTGGTTTTCTTCATTCGGGTGGTGCCATGTTTCGGTTAATGCACCAATTTTAGGGTTGTTGTGTTGTTTTGGTAGGGCTTCTATTTCATGGAACTTATTTCTTATGCTACAGACATTTTGGAGGTATATTGTGTAATCCATAGAATTTATAATAATTATATTTGTTTCATTTCTGGGTTTGTTGGTTGCTTATTTAAATCTTAATAAGTCACCTTCATTTCTTATTATAATTTTTTTACTGGTGTCGTTTTTCTTCAGATATATCCCTTATACTAGAACAGTGTTTGTTTTATCTGTGAGTTGTTCATTTATGTATATGTAATCCATTTCCCTTTCAAATCGCATTCATCGGTTTTTATTGTTTTGATTTTTTTCGGATAGGAAGTATTTCTGTTTTGTAGGTTTCGTTTTTTAAGATAACAACTATAGGTGAATTGTCTTCGATTTCCGGTAGCAGTTTTCTATATAATTAATATTAATATAGTAATAAAATAGTATGTCAAATATTGTGTCACATTCTTTAATGGCGTTTTCTATATTTCCTTCCTGGAACCATTGCCAACTCATATGAGAGCGAAGCTGTCATTGATGCAGTTGGCAATGCTGGAATATACTTTGGACATTCCATGTTCCGGTTTTTCATTGATGCTTCGCGTTGAGGACCTCGGCTGCGTCCCTCTCCCCACTTAAGAGGTACTGAGAGCCATTGTTCTTTGTTTTATTGTCATAATGATATGCTGGGGATAGATATACCTTGGTAGTTTACCATTGCTTTCCAATGTTTTGATTCAGCAGTCTCTGACACGGGGAAAACGCTGTTTATGTGGATGCCCATTCTGGATTCATCTGTCTTTTTAAGGTCCAACCGCCTATTCTGAGATAGACGCTGTACCTTTGCGCTTCTAGGAAGACAGACGCCACGTTGCACAGTTTTGGTTCGTCCCGGGTATTTCATTTCTCAGGTACCACCCATGTCTGGGAAGCATTCCCCTATCCACCACCTGGGGAGGCACCCAATACTGGCATACCCTACACCGTTCATCTGTTTATTACCGGATAAAATCTTATGGACTACATTCTTTTCGTCCATTTTTGTATCTTCCTCTTAGTCCACATCGCCGTATCCGCAGGTTAGAATGAAGCAAGAAAAGAGCAAATTGGTTTCAAGAATCGCATGAAATTATGTTTTGTGCCGAGTCTCGATTTTGTTTGTGGGCCCATGACGGTCGTAGGAACGTATACGCGGAGAACGAATAATTCAACATTTGTTGTAGAACGCCATACAACAATTGATGCTATGGGGTGCAATATGTTATGGTGGCAAACCCTTGGGTTTAATGAAAATTTTAACGCAACCATTTATATTATTGGAGCCTGATGCACTTCCATTTTGTCAGGGATTCAAATGAAAATCCCATGTTCCGACAAAATAACGCACGCCCTCATACGGCAAGGGCGACAACACAAGGTAAACAACAATGCAACACTTGTAGCATCTTCAGCTGCTGATTCAGGAAGCTTAGAATGATATACCGCAGGAAAAATTTCATCACTTTATTGACATTAAGGCCACGCCGTTTAAATGAGTGCATAGCATATCGTAGCGGAGCAACTCATTATTGAAAAAACTTTTTTCACTTTTGTTCTTTTGTCTTCAAATATTAATCATTTGCTTGTTTCATGACCATATACGTTTTGTGATAATTGTATTAAAATTGATCAACAATTTCCAGCGGGGAGCGAATTTTCGCGAATCACCTTTCACAGTTTTTCAGCGGATTCTATGAAGTTAAGGTAAATACCGGGTGATTAAACTCTTCTGAGCTTCTCCCTTGACCGGCGGAAAAGCCTCACGGCTTATCAGCCCTATAAAGATAGAAGTTTTTTTATTATAACAAATTTAATAAACATTATTATAAACTGCAGTCGTTTAAGGCTTTTACTTTTTCAATTATGACTATAAAATTTCTGAAATTAGTATCTTAGTTTTCAGTTAAAAAAAAGTATGAACATATTATTGTTATTATTTGAAAATCAACGTAGCAAAGAAAACATATTACATTATATATTTTATATCTCTTATGAAACAGGAACTTTTATAGCTTACTGAAAATTCCTGAAAACGTGAATTTGACCGAAATTTCAATTGATTAGCGACTTAAAATTTTATATTTGTTTTATATCTATACATATGAATGTAATACGAGAATAGGAATACGATCAACATTCTTTCAGATAGTTTTAAGATTAGTTTTATTCCTGAGAAATCTTCTAAAATCATGATCATCGTTCGTTCGATATCCTTGAAAATCTAGGTACATGACACAGGTAAACTTAATACAATTATTGCAATATCTATTAGTGGATTAATTACAATTAATCACGGGCTAAGGTTAACGCTTCTTATAAAACCTAGACAAGACTACTACTAATGCGTCTGTTACACCACATTTTAAAAGCTGCCAACTATAATATCTAGTTATTTTAAAGTGCTTGACTCCATCCCATAGAGTAAAATAGAGTACTCGTATCATCTTACAATTCTGGTACTCAATTTAAGTTTGATGTGTCGATTACACACAGCACGCATTATGAGAAATATACTTTCTGGTTTTTATTTCAGCGATTACTGGTAACCCAGACACCAAGATATTTGTATTTTGTTCAATTACCTTGTTGTCTATGTATAACTCTGGATTTTGTGTTAGTAATTTAGTTATTACCATGTTTAGGTCTTCAATGTAAGATGTAGCATTGTAGACTAACATCCTTATATTTTTAACTGTTCTCTGTAGATCAATTAGAATTTCTATTATAATAGCAGTATCATCTACGTATGTCAAATTATTGATTGATTGTAAATGGTCTACAACTCCAGCTTGTTGTTCGTTTAGCGCTTCCTTGAAAATCGCTTCGGAGTACAGATTAAATGACATCTTCTTTTCTCAGCCAGGGATAGTCCACTGCTGGACATATACCTTCCTCATTTGGTTCCATACGTCCACATTTATTGCCCTTTGTTGCCATTCTTTACCTCATCCAGCCACCATTTTAGGCGCCTACCGAAGTTTCTTTTAGTGGTTCTTGACCGCCAATGAAATGTTTGATTACTCCATCTAGCTGGGTCTTGTCTTGCAACATGCCCTATCCAACTCCACTTGAGGTTCGCAATGCGCCATGCAACAAAATTACAGACACAGTCCGTCTGTAATTTTGTTGCATCGATTAATGTTATGGTTCCTTATCCGGTCCCTCAAGATTTTCCCTATCATGACTCGTTCTATTGCCCTTTGTGTCACTCTTAGTTTATCAGCACTTGGAGCATTCAGTTGCTGTTTAGAGGCCATAAGTTAGGTCAGGTAGCACACAATAGTCATACACTTTGCTCTTTAGTGATTGAGGCACTTCCACATCTTTCAGTACATCCCTAACTTCCGAAATGCTGCCCAACTTAATCTGATTCGCCTTGACATTTCTCCTGTTTGGTTAGTTGTAAGTAAGATAAAGTAATGTAATAAGGTAGCCAGATATAGATATTGATCGACAAATTTGTTTGTCTAGGATTTTTAATTGCTGTTTGGCCTGACTCAATATGTTGATCTTTGTGAGGTTCATCTTATTTATAAATGTTTTTATTCGATTTTCTTTCATATTGTTCACAAAACTACCACGTATACATAATATTTTATATATTCCATGGCTGTCAATTTTATTTTTTTTAATTTATACCTCTTTTTCTGACCGCCTAGGTGGTGTAACCCCTTAAGAAGAAAAAATATTACTTTAATATTAGACCTATATAATTTCTACTTGATATGCATGGAGTGGTACAAACAAAAATAGCAATATAGCCAAGACTCAGACAAACCACTTACACCTTATCTGCAGTACATTAAAAATAATCTATTAGATACACAGTGGTTTTTTACAATGTATGTCACCGGCATTTAAAAATACATTATGCAAGCAGTTTTTATCTTTCCAATTATAGTGATTTTCATATCTTATCAATTTTAATCGCAAGGAAATTAACAAAAACCGTTATGTAATTTTTTTAGGTTTTCTGTCACAATTAACTAACGTAAAGAGTTTTAGTTTGATAAATAGCAGCTGCAGTAACACTTTGTATAAATAAACGAGTTTAGGTCAAATTTGTTGTTATGACTAATCAACACTTGCGGGGACTATATTTTCTGTAAACAAAGTTGTACGCGGATAAAGATTATTTGTTGTAAAGTTCTATTATAATATGCATCGAGAATTTCGCTGTAATAATAATTTTATAACAGATGATAGAATAAATCGGACGCTATAGAAATTATTGTCCTGTTACATTTTTGTAATCTTTATCAGACCTGTGTAAATACTTACTGTATAAAACAACAATAAATCTAATTTAATCTAGTTTTACAATAAATATATTGCCACCCACGATTGCAAAAGCGGGATCCCGGACTATTTTGATTTTTTTTAAATACCTACATTTCGGTACTGTCAATATTATTCAACTTCTGGATCAAAATAAATCTATTTTATATGAATTTAATATCGAATCCTAAATGAAATAACGGAGAAACAAAATTCAACCCGCGTGCATATTTCTGGTGTATTCAATCCGTGTCTTATTTTTGGCAGACCTGCAGTATAATCAATTGCAAAGGTAATGAAAGTACAATGGATAATAATTACTTTTACGTATGAATAATCGTAATTAAAAAGCCATTATATTTATTAGTAATAACAATAAGCAGTAGAAAATTGCACATTTGTAATCGTACATGATCTATTTTAAACTACATTCATAACACATTAATTAATTGGGCTTGTTCTTATTAAGCAGTGATAATAGATTTAAGGACTACTTCAATTTGCTCGAAAAAACACGTCGACATTGATTTATTTGATAAATGTAATGCACTACAATTAAGAAGTAACATTATATTAAAAAAATAGTTATGGTTATAAATATAAAATAATTCTTACGGACGACTTCGGAAATAGCAAGTCCCAACATATACTAACACACAGCAGAACGATGCGCAGGTCGATAGCCAGTTACAAAATTGTAGTAGTTAGAGGCGCCGTTCGTCGCGTACTAAGCATTGGGGAGCGTGAATTCAAACTCTTGGAATTGTTTTTGTTTGAATTGACATTTTTAATTAAAAATCAAAGCTAGTAGTGTATAATCTGTTTCTAAAATAAGATAATGACCAAATAAATATTGAACATATTTATTAATCACAAAAACAACTGCCAACGCTTCCTTTTAAATTTGATAATAATTTGACTGAATTGAAGAAAATGTGTTTGAAGCGAAGGCTACAGCATACTCCGATTTATCATCAGAAACACATACTGTTGCCTCTATACCACTTTACTTTCAACTACTAATAATTTTACCTTTTCTTCTGGACAACATTGCTAGAACCTAATACTTCTTTATTTTTACTATTACACTACTTTCACAATGTTTGTCCTCATGAAATATAATCTTTTTCATTAACAATTTTTACAATGGAGATCAAATAGATGATCAATGTTCATAACTCACTAAATCGAGAAATGCTGTAATTCTGCAATATTGGTTCATGTCTCATGATCCCTGTGTAATCCGTCTCTATCAATGACATTTGTTTATTAAATATTTGATACTACTTTTAGTAATTAACATTCACTACTAAATTTCTAAACTGTGTTCTTCCCTATTTCTACCCGACACTAACACGTCATTGAGATAAATTTATACCACTCTTGTAAATGGACGCTCCATAATTGTTTGGAATTTAGGAGGGAGTCATTGATAGACCAAACGGTAAACGCATATATTTAAATTGACCTTTATATGTAGATATTGTTGTTATTTCTTGGGATGCATCATCAGGTAAATAAAGTTATCAGAATATTACTGCACATTGTAATTTTTACAAATAATTTTTGAATCTATTACCCCGTAAATGGATAAAATTAATTTTTAATTGGGAATTAACGGTGATGCTAGTCTGTACATAACCGGACAGAACCTTCTTTTTAAATATTGGAACTATAAATTAACTGAATATAAAATTACCGCATTGCACAATCCTTTAATTAACAGTTCCTTTAATTTTCAATGCAAACAGTATTTGTCTAGCTTGCAAACAAGTTCACATTTCATCTACTTTAAGATTCAAACGTATGGCCAGTATGGCTGCTGTTGAACGATGCATCGTGATCTTTAAACACTTTTTGAACTCTGAATATACATTTGTCATTCATCACATGTTTGTCTCACTCCTTTTATATCCTATTGATCAAATAGCATTCTTTTCAGGATCTCGACTAGTTTTGTCATGTCGAACTTTGTCAAAAGCCTTTTCGTAATCTAAAAAGCAAATGCATACTGGTCGTGGCAGTATATACATTATATTTTGAAAATATACCATAAAGAAATCCCTTTATTAACTTTTGCTAAAAATAATTAACTAATTTAAAAGGGAGAATAAACATTTTAATCCTGAAAAAAAAAATAATTAAACTGGAAGAAATCTCTTCCAAGCTAAATATATTAACTTATAACGAAATCGTGGTAAAGTACCCCGAACCCAAATTCCAAAAAAATCGGACCAGCAGCTGGGTCGCGGTTAGTGCTTTTTTTGTTCTTCTCTAAAACCACACTGTCTCCCCAACAACGGCTTCGCACTTTTCAAAAAGTCTTTGGTGTTGTACTTCTAGAAAGATTTTTAGTGTGTGGTTTATCATGGTAATTGCCTGTATTCACAGCCCAATAAGAATTCCAGGGGTGTCAACTTTGATCTCAGTTAACCAGCCGTATTTATGCCCGTGTCATAGATTTTGTTGAATATTTTCTGTAGTTTTAATATGCTTTCGACATCTAGGAGCTTGATTATATCGACGGTATCGTGCGGTGCAACTGCGCTGTACTTTTTGATTCATTTGATGGATTTTAGATCACTTATTCTTTCGTGAATACCGGAATACATGCCACGGGCCCAGAATTCTCTGTGATATGCGGACCTATCTATTGTCTTCATATTAATATTTTATTCATGTTTCTAATATTATGATGTAGTATTTGGTTTCGTCTTCCCTGGCAGTCTTCGGGAGATTTCGAAGTATATAGTCTCCTCGGTGGTAGATCATGTGTTGATATGTTGCATGTTCTCTTCCTGTCAGAATTAGATACGGAACCAACAATGTTTTCATGTTTACGGTTTCCTATTTTTGAGTTAAAGTCGCCCATTAATGTTGACTTCGTGCTTCTATCTATAACAGGATATCGACCGGTCGATTTTGGTCGGTCGCTCGCTATGTATAGTATACGATAGATATGACAATTGACATGTCATATCTATCGTATACTATACATAGCGAGCGACCGACCAAAATCGACCGGTCGATGTCCTGTTATAGATAGACGCGCAATCGTATCACTAAATAATACGTAAATAGATTCCTACACAAGTATAACTATGTTTTATATCTTACAGTTTTATATATTTTCGACTGATATGATAATAGTACATTGCAAAACAAGTGTTACAATGGCCATCACTATAAAACAAGTGATCACAACTCGCTCTAAGCCTGCGCGTGCCCTGCTTCGGCAGTTGTTGTCCACGCTCAAGGACTGTATACAAAAGGATAACGTAATTTCAGCCGATTAAGATGGTGATGACAATAATTTTTCATCATAAAACTGTAAAATGGCTAGGATATTTGGCGATATATTTAAAAATCATTGCGATCGGGCCAGATCGGGCTTTGATTTTGGATATTATTTATATCAAATAATCACTGACTGGAAATATTTTCCAATGGACAAAGCACTGTAGAAATTTCAGTGCGCCGACATCATGATAGGTTCGACCAACGACCAACTTATAACTTCAATTGACGCTCACAGGTCAGCTCTAGGCAACTGGGAAAACAACCGACAAAACCATAGCTTAAAGCAGCAACAGGATGCACAGGATTATAAACCGTATTCAAGAACACCCGGTGGCAAGAACACGTCACAGAAAGCCGAATGCTGCCACTCACCAGTTAGAATACTTCTATGAAAGATATATAAGTGTGAATCCACCTCTTATCAATATACATATATAGATTTCGATCTTATTAAATCTCAGCAGTGTAGCTCAGCTCTAGTAAGGATGAATTCACACAATATCTAGAGTGGTTATATACAAAAATAGTACTAACCCCCTAGGAGGAAAGTTAAACGCCATCTGGCGACACCACATCAATTAACAATACCCATATGGTAATAACCGTCAACATGCTCAGATCATCAGGATCACCGGGTAGTGCCCTCTATGGAATAATTTTCCAACAGAGTGCTTGAGATATCAGCACAAAGCCAATTTTGTAAAACATATATGCCGCCAGATGGCGTTTAACTTTCCTCCTAGGGGGTTAGTTGTACTATTTTTGTATATAACCACTCGAGATATTGTGTGAATTCTCAATGTGAGATTTTTACCGTTGCAACATGGACACGCACTTTGTGATATTGACACTTACCCCGATACCAACCATGAAAGTAGTGCACCCAATTTCCTGGGTACGGACACTTACATTGCCTCCCTATCCCACGCTGAACTCTTAGCGTTAGCAGAGGAACTGCTTCAAAAGAGAGCTGCCCTTAAAAACCGCCCAGCGGCGACTTCCCCCAGCGGCTCGACGACCCCGCTACCTCAAAGAGCTTCGCAAGACCAATGGAGCGAAGCCAAAACCACAAAGAAGAAGAGGAAACTCTCTAGTCCTCCTGAAGAAGTTCCACGGCGCGATGTCGAAATATCAAACCGCTACGACAGTCTCCCAATAGAGTATGACACTGTAACCATGCATGACGAAAGCGAACTCGATGACATCTCCGCACCTGCCCCGTCCCAGCCCGACCAACAGTCACCAAAAATCGAAACAGGAGCAACAACACCAAATACCCAACGAAAAACTCCAGAACGACCTCCGCTCCGACAACCGAGCAAAAACCACCTCCGGTCGTCTTAAATCCACATCTCTAACCAGCTTGCAGCAATCCGAATCAACTGGCAGCAGGCAGTCTCCACGAGACCTGGCATAAGCATTCACACATCCACAACCGATGACTATAGGAAACTTGTCAAGTATTTCTTAGACAACACATATCCCGTCACACCTTCTGCCTAAAAAGCGATAAGCCCCTACAAGTCGTAATGAGAGGCATAGACACTCCGAAGAAATCACCGAGGACCTCAAAGGGCAAGGTTACCCTGCTTTTCACGTATCCAGGATATACGGAAAAAACTGAGTGATACCGCTGGCAGTAATAAAAATCGACAGAGATTATAAATCGATTTACAACCTGGAACTTTGCTGCAATCTATCGATAACAATGGAGTCAAGAAGACTTAAACAAACCGACAACCAGTGCCACAGCTGTCAAGTTTTTAGACACACGAAAGCGTACTGCAACGCTGAATTCAAATGCCTCAAGTGCGGCAACAACCATTCAACCCACACGTGCACAAAACCTAGCACCACTCCGGCAACCTGCGCTAACTGCAGAGGAAGCCATCCAGCCAGATACAAGGGTTGTCCTAACAACCCCCGAAACTCCCAGTAACAAACGAACACCGCTCATGGGACAATGCAGTAGGAAGCAGCAGCATACCTACGAACCAACCACAAAACTTCAACAAAAGCAAAGAAAACACGAACACCCCCAAAAATAACACTTCAAACGAAAGACCAACGGATGAATTAGCAACCCTCATAGGCGACCTAAGCATTCAATTCTTGACGAAGAAACCTTCCATGGAAGAAAAAATAAACTTTCTCAATACAACCGACAAATAAATACAACGCTAAATGAACACAAGGAAAAGACAAGAAAAATGCATCACACACAGCAATGCAACCATCACCAACACCACCGCCAACCGTACCAACGAATCCGGAAATTACCGATGGAGGAACAACCCAACAACACAAAGAGGGCTCAAAAAGCCAATAATCAAAAAGAATTCAAACCACAACAATACAAGATATGAGTAAATAGACCTATCCGTCTGATATAAATAAAAGCCAGATAACAGGAGAGTGTGAATTCATCCTCACTAGCTGAACTACAGTGATGAGATCTAATAAGATCGAAATCTAAATATGTAGATTTCTAAGAGGTGCATTTCCACTTATATATGTTTTACAAAATTGGCTTTGTGCTGATATCTCAAACACAAGTTGGAATATTATTCCATAGAGGGCACTACCCGTGATCCTGATGGCATAAGCATGTTGACGGTTATTACCATATGGGTGTGCATTGCTAATTGATGTGGTGCCGCCAGATGGCTTTTAACTTTTTCCTCCTAGGGGATTAGTTGTACTAATTCTATGAAAAGTTGAGGGAGATAAATGGATCAACTAATAAAAAAAGAGTACCGATCAACACAGCGGAAGGAAGAAGGCTCACAGACAAGAAATCGATTCTGGATCGGTGGTTTGAACACCACAACGCGCTTCTAAATACTGATACTACACCACGCATTAAGTATATCAACGCTCTACCTGTGAGAAAAACAATGGGCGCGTTTGACAACGAGTCCACAATACATAGATGAGGTAAAGCATGTCGTATCCTAACGCCAGGCAAGGCGGAATACCATCGAAAATATTTAAGAAAGGTGGCAACTACCTCGACGAGAAACTGCTTAACTTATACGTGAAGTGTGGACAACGAAGACTGTAACAAATGATTTAAAAATAACTACCATATGTACTCTCTACATGGACAAACGAAACGCTGCTGACTGCAACTCGTACAGAGGAATTTCACGTTTGGAAAGATTCTTGCGCCTCTATCGCCTCCATCCGAGGAATTCCTTCCAGAAAATCAATACGGATTTAGGGCTAATCGCGGTACTGCCGATGCGATTTTTATTATGTGCCAGCTGCAAGAAAAACGAATGGAGCAGTATCAACATCTGTACATGTGCTTCGTAGATTTAGAGAAGCGTTTGTCCGAGTACCTCGCGACGCACTCTAGATCGTACTAAAGAAACTATATAAGAGTGTAGGTATTACTACTGCGCAGGAACATCATACAAAAACCACATAACGGTATGAGAATCTTGATGAGTTCAAGTAGATGGGGACTTATCAGAAGAATTCAACATCACTGCGGTCTTAAATAGGGTTGTGTGCTGGCCCCAACGCTATTTGCTCTCTACTTTTCAATGGGCCTACTTAAAGCCTTTCAAGATATGTTCGACGAACTACATATAAAATATCGGTATCAACGAGGACTGCGTAATCTCCAGTGACCAGTGACGTTTTCTTAGTAAGAAATTCAATATAAGCTCTACAAGAGTCAATTACAAGACTTGAGGACTGCTGCACAAAGTTTAGTCTGAAGACTGCCAGAAGACTGAAGTTATGTAACAGGCAAGCACACCAAGAGCTAATTTACCTGTGAACTTCTATATTGACAATAAGTAGCTAGAGGAACTCGATAGCTTCAAACACCTTTGCAGCAAAATTTTATTGAATAAGATGTAGGTAGAGATTACGCATGCTTGCGCAGCTTTTGGCATACTGCACAAAAAAAATGTATGACTCGCGAGGTCACTATACAGACAAAAATAAAAGTTTATCAAGCATTAGTAATACTTACACTTTTATATGGCTCCGGAACCTGGTGTATAGACGTCATATCGCCGATCTTGATCAATTCAAAATAAGGTCCTTAAAATCAATCATGCATATTTGGTGGAACGATTACACTGGAAACAAAGTCCTACGAAAAGCTGGAGTATGCGAAGTTGAGCCGCTGCTTGTGAAGGCTCAACTTCGATGGACTGGTCATGTACTCAGAATGGGTGACCAACGACTCCCCACATAGGTCATGTAATTCGAACTTCTTTATAGTGATCGGATGGGAACATCTTTATGGTGAGGACAATTCTCGAGGTACACGAACTCTACAAACAAGAACCCAGATAATTGTAAAATGTTTCTCAGCACATTATTACGTAAGACCACCCTTTGGAGGCAAGTCAAAGTGGATTGGGGGCCTTTTAAACGTCGTCTCGAGGACCTTGATGCTATAAGAGAAACAGCAACAAGCAACGGTTACTATATATTTATACAATGAGGACGGATACATGCCTGGAGTGCGCCAGAACCTTCATAAATAAGCTAAACAGTCACCAGCATGCACATAGCAGAATTCAGGAAATTACTAGAGTAACAAGACAATGATTCCTGTAGCCGCTTCAGTTAGGTAGAGACATCATGTTAACATGATTATTACCATTAAACAATACTAGTGGTGGAAATTTATAATAGCACTCATCACTATCATCATCACCCTGCCTATTTGTGTCCACTTCTGAACATAAGCCTCCAGTATTTGATTCTATTTGTGCTATTCTTATGGTACACCTATCCAATTTTTCTGGAGTTATGATATCATCGGCCCATCTAATTGACGAGCGTCGCCTACTACGGTATGCATCTTGACGTGGTCTCCATTCTACGATCTTTCGTGTCTATCTTCCATCAGTGAGTCTAGCTATATGGCCTGCCCAGTTGCATTTTAGAGTTTCTATGCGTTCTACCGCATCTATTACGCCAGACATGTGCCGCAGTTGTTCATTTGGTATCCTGTCTCTGATAAAAAAGCATCCATCTCTTCATCCCTCTCAGAGCCATGCGTATTTTGTTTACAGATTGTTTCGTGAGGGTAAGAGTTTGCTCCGTATGTAAAAAAAGATCTTTATTTGGCATATCAGCCCAACCCTTCCCTTTACAAATTCCAGCCACAAAAAAAACAATACTTTCACAGAAATAACTAAAAAAAATAAAAAAAGAATACAATGCTCCGTATGTAAGTACAGGTAATACGCATCGGTTGAAGACCGTCCTCATTAAGCATATTGGGATATTTGATTTCAAAATATATCTTAGTTTACCGAATGCCGCCCATGTTCTAGTCTTCAGTCTAGAATAGGCCTACGTTTTAACTCGCCAGTATGGTTATCTCGTCCGATGCGGATCTTGTGGCATAGATATTTATACGTGCTAGCTTGCCTTATGAGGCTCCCGCACATTAATATTTCTTCGCACACTACGAGGTTTGCCAGATATTAGGTCTTATTGATATTTATATTTAGCCCTACGAAGTTTTCGATGCATTTGTAGTCTATCTAACATTTTATTTGTTCGGCCTGCAATTTATATGATATCATCAGCGAATCTTAGATGGTTTAACTTTTCGCGATTTATATTTATACCTATTTCATCAAAGTCTATTCTCTTAAACATATACTCCAAGAGGTTTGTAAAAAGTTTTGGGGATAGTACATCACTCTGCCGTACTCGTCCTGCGAAAATCTTGCGTATTATCGTGGATTTTAACACGCACTGCGGCCTATTTGCATATGTATTCAATAATAGCTGTATATCTGTGATCGATCCGGCATTCTGTAAGAGACATTTTACTTTGCCTTATGGTACCAAAAGCTGTTTCATAGTCGACGATTCCATATCTCGCTCGGAAGCCAGCTTGTTCACATGGTTGGTGAAGATCCATTTTGTTGATGACTAAGAGGGTCATCAACAAAATGGACCTTTACTTTGAATATCCTCATGAACAATTTCTACATGTGTAATAAGAAGTTTATAGGTCTATAGGTTTATAATTGTACAATATTGCCTTTTAATAGAGAATTATTATAGTTGCTTGATCCCACTGAGAAGGGGTTGTGCTGCTTATTAGACAAGCCTTAAAGAGTTCACAAATAGCTTTATGTAGGGTGATACCGCCTTTTTTTATTGTTATCGATTTCGATTCCGTCTTCACCTGCGGGTTTGTTGTTCTTTATTCCTTGCAGCGCCGTTTGTAGTTCGGCAAGTGGTGTAATTTGTGGAAGGTTCTCCGGCCCTTGGTTATTGGCAGGGTTGCTGTAGGCTGCAGAGCTCGACATAGAATGCCTAAACGGTGTTTAATATTTCGATTGTGCTGGTAGATACTTTCGCGTTTGTATTATCTAGCTTAATGATAAATTTTCACGTTCTGATAGGTTCTTCCCAAGTGACGTCATGTCCTTGTGTTCTTCTCTCGCCTTTACCATGATTTCGTACATTTCTACGTGGTGATTTTAAGATTTCTTTGTTTAGTTGTCTCAACTGGTCTCTGCGTAGTGAATATTTGTTTCTCTTCTAGTCTTTATCAGTGAGTACGTATTTACGTGCAGAATTTAGCTGTATTAGCATTTGATTTTTGCTGTTTTGATGGCTTCAATGATGGAGGTATTTACAGCAGCAATATTTACATTGAGATCGCCGTCGTTCATTATATGAGACAATTTGGCATCTAACTGTTTTTGGTATAGTGTCACATAGGTTAATGGTAGCCAGTTGGTTGTAATTTTCTTGATAATCTCAGATCTCTAATTGGATTTAGCTCAACAAGCGTACAGACCAATCGATGATCACTTCAATATTTTTCCTGTTTAATACTATAAAGTCGATCTCGTTCTTAGTGTTTCAATCAGGATTTCTCCACGTCAATTTCCGTTGGGGTTTCTTTTGAAAACGGGTATTCATAGCGTATAGGTTGTTTTGCACTAGGAAGTCCAAAAGCATTTGACCTCTTGCATCTCTTGTTCCATGATAGCCCATGATAGTCTCAACATTTTACCAACATTTTTTTGGTCGCTGTGCAGAAGAATCGAAAATTGTACTGCGATAGGGCTCTCCATAACTGAGGGCCACACATTTATTGTAGTCATCATCGTCATCATTTACAGGGGGTTTAGCCAATGACAGCACTAATGTTAAATGTGCCTTAATACAATCCTTTCAAAGGAGTTATTGTTTCTATAACAATTTAGGATGAAATAAATATTATAACTAGCAGTATAAATTAATTATAAATATTAAAATATCTTTTAATTTACACTAAATATGTAACAACGACAAAATATACGTTATACTACCACGTTATAACTATGAATAATGTAATACTGGCATTTATACCGGGATCCCAATTTTGCTAGATTTAAATACCTAAATACCAGTATCGAAATTGATCCGGTATTGCAATCCCTACCCCCGACGATCTGCCCGTTTCGCGAGTACAACGATTTTATTAAAATCTAGTTGCCTATAATTCCTCGCTATTTAAGTCAATTCTTTTTATTGTTAACTATGTATGCATTTTTTAAATAAACATTTATATTGCGATTGCGTATGTTAGTTAATATTTAGTTGTGTTACTGATAAAATGAAATGAGTCAAATTACAAACATATAATCATTATACAAGTGTGGTAAATAAATGGGTGTCGGTGCTATTAGCGTTGGCGAACAGTAAGGACATAAAACTGATAAAAGATAACACTAATATAACAAACGACATTAATACTTTCCCATTATCTAAAAAAACCACACTCACGATATATATCAATTACAATAAAATCACTTGCTCCCCCACGTTTATTATTTAGTATATTTCGAGCTGACAAAATATTGACCTGCGTGTTTACGGCTCAAACTGTAATTTAGTTCTCCACCAAAATTACAAATACAATAGGAATTCATGTAATTTTATATTATAATCGATAGCATTCTAAATTCAATTAAGGTGATATATGAGCCCCTCGTGTCTTTCATGAAGTAGGATTTGCCGGCTCCATGCCAATCGCGATCCCATCGTAACTACAACAATAACGCATTTGTTGTGATTCGTGTGTGTTGAGTTGAGTGTGCGCCCTAGTCAACAAACTATAGTAGAAATGCGTGACCGTGCGCTGGCTGGTGATGGTCTATAAAATTTATTCGGATTGCAATGAGAAGGATGAGAGCGTTTTTCACACGTAGTAGGATCATATGTCTTGCAGGTCTGTTACTGTTAGTTTATTTTATGTTTCTATTTCATTTGTTTGCTTTTTTACATTTGTTTTGGAAATATTGCCAATATAAAATTGGTCGGTTGCAAATAAAATACTTATATTATGAATAATCAGCACTTTTAACGCTATTAGCCTCTCTCACATTTATTATTTCTGAATACATTAGGATACATTTTGATTAAGTTTTATCTTGATTTGGATTTTGGTTTAGCATTTTTTTCCATTTCATAGCTTACATACCTCTGTCAACATGTGGGAATGTTGCTTTAGACGTCAGTTGTCATATTTTCTTTAGATAAAGTTGTTCGAGTGCATGACAATTATTAGTATTTTTTATAGTATAGTGATTAAAGACTGTTTCTCGTAAAGTTCTTTATAATGATCACTGAGAAATTTCGATTTAATGATAAAATGACATTTGATATATAATATTTTATATATATATATATATATATATATATATATATATATATATATATATATATATATATATATATATATATTTCATTATAAATATGTTTCCACCTATATCACGGCTCTATTCTGTCATTTCAGAACGTTATGAATTATTCAGTACCTTCAGAACGTTCTGAAATTACAAAAAGATCTAGGTTTTATAAAATTTGATTAATTTTTATAGAAATTAGTATAGAGGCTTCTATTTCATTTGAGCTGATCGGAAGAAAGTAGCATTTCTCTATTTCATGTAAGGTACACCTCACAGTGACAAAAAACCCTGGTTTGCTATGAAGCGGTGCCATAAAGGCGGCCAAATCCATATATGTAAACAATCTAGAATTGTATTAGGGATAATGTATGTAATATAGAGCAATGGTAAAAACAACTTTAATACGTTGTTAAATAGACGAATTGGCTCTGTTGCAGATACTGGGAATTATATATGAGTGTCATTAAAAAATTCTATGTATTGTCAATCATGAACCGTGATACAGCCGAACGTATTTAGTCTGTGATGGTTATTGCCATTAAACAAAATACATACTATCTCGCCAACTACGAGTCAATATATAAATCGTGATTCTGTGTAACTTTTCATGATTTTTAGTATATATCTGTGTAATCACGTTCTTTAGTTAATTCATCTTTGCTTCAATTTATCTTAAGTTTAATATCATTGCTAAATCAAAATACAAATCAATATAGGACTCAATAAAAATGTATTCTAATATATTTTGAATTTGAAAGAGAGACAGAGAGAGCGGCTAAACATGGGTTTGTGATAACATACAATAATAAATAAGGAGTTAATTTCAGAGGATTATATTCCATAATATTGTTTATTGTTACAAAATAAGTACTAAGTACTAAATTCTGAGTGAATATCATTATTTTTGAGTATATATATATAATCCAAAATATTTTATTATTTCTATTGATTCGTTATATTTAATTTATTATTTAATTTTTTATTTTTTATTTGATCAGTCCGTATAAACCCACCTTGATAGCGTCTAAATAAAGTTTTGATTAATTATATGCAAATATAACTGCATATTTATTTAGGTGTACCCACTATAATTACCCCTATTAATCAGATAGAAAATATATGTGGCTAATTTGTATATAATCAATTTATTTGAATTACTATTTAGTAAAGCTGTTACACGTGGTTTGCAGTAACTGCTACAAATACGGATTATAATTAGTTCAGCCGAGTGTTGAACTATTTCCACGTGAGCTAATATACATGCACATTTAGTAGCGTAAACAATTTAAATGGTAAAAAGCGAGCGAACCTAAATAATTCACGGGCTTTGGCCAGCAAATCGTACTCGCTTCAGTTCCCCTGTAATGAGAGATGTAACGATACAAGAACAAATGTATGAACGATTGGGATCAACAGCCGTTGTTATATGTGGTAATGTTTTATATATTATAATATTGATTTGCGGTTGCACATGGAGTAACACAAATGGCGTGATTATATTTAACTATTTATAGGGTGTACATATATTCTATTGAAAGTTGTATATGTATAGAAAACCTTTATTAGCATTAAAACGTATTGCTAAGCGAACAACATACCAACAAATACAAATTATTTAACTAAAAGTTTAACTAAAGAATCATAAACATTACAAAATGATCTAAACTAATCAATAAATCAATAAAAAGTTACGCTGCATTTTTCTCCTCCTTTAATTTAGCCGTTTGCAGATCTCAAGGCTTCTGGCGTCTTCGCCCAGCCATTCTTCTACATTCATTGCATTTTTCTTCTTTTCCATCTCTATCCTATGAACCAGAGGTGGTCAAAACATCGACCGCGATCGACCAGCCGACCGCTATTCCTAGTCGCCCGCGCGTCTGATATGTAGAAATATTAAATATTGTTTTATTAATAAACTAATTTGTTTGTGAGAAGATATTTTTATTTTCTCTCATTAAAATAACTTTATAATGAATATGTATTAGTATTATCTATGTTTATTTTCAATGTTCACTTATCTTTGGCTTTAAATTACTACTTTTCTTATGATCACTTAATACATACGATGTTGCTAGACCGCCGCCTTTAATTTAAAGAAACAGGTCGCCCAAAGAGATAGACCATTCATTCCGCATTAATTCTACCAATATATCCTCTCCTCTCTAAATATTGCTTACCGCTACCTTACCACTACCGCGCTTATTGTGAATGGCCCATTAGCGTTATCGTAAATTAGGTCCGGCATGTTTTCGTTTTCTCACATTTTTAGGAACGCGCCAGATGTGAAATATATTACTCCGTTGGAGCAATTCGACGTACTTTTCTATATCTGTATTGCTTGTGTATTTGTGTAACATCGACGTTTAAGTGAACTGGATTCCCAAGCCATAAATCGACCCGTCGCGTTTCCAGCCCGGTTTGCGACCATATCTAGTGCGGATTGCTCTTATCACATCGTGGCAACATGGCTTATCTAGCCACCCCCTCAAAGACTTAAGTGCCGTATTTTCGTGCTGCCCTTATGGCGTGATTCACTTAGCCCTCTCTATTGCTAGTTTTGAGAATAATGAACAAGAGACAATAAAGAAAAAACAAATGCATTTTCCGATCACTTCGCAAATATATTCAAGCCCAGCGACATCAATAATAATTCTAAGCTATAACACACATGGAATGGCTCTATTCCATCACTAGCAATTTTTACCCCTAAAGAAATCATAATCTGAAATAGCAACCTCAATAGGAATAGGTCCCAGGCAATTACCGGATGACAGCAGAAATACCAGCTACCAACATATGCCTAATGCATGGAAAGTTACGGATGTTATTATTATCCAAAAATTAGGTAAGCCTGTAAATCCTAACAGCCAATATCGCTATTAGCCATCACCTCGAAATTATTTGAATAATATTTACTAAAAACACTGAAGCCATAACCGAAAGAGATAAAATAACCCCGAACTATTATCAATTTGGAAATCACCGTTGCTAAACAATAGAAAGAATGGAAGCCCTAAGACAAAACAGCATCGAACAACTCGGAAACATACAATAGAGACACTTGTCAGGATCTGCTAACAGCAATTCAGAAAATGACAAGAAATAGAGAGAGAGAGAGATAGAGAGAGAGGCAGAGTGTAGAAAGGTAAAATAGTTTCAAATTCTAGAAGAACTAAGAATAATAAAAATCACACAAGAAGAGGAGAATTGCAGTAATACAAACAAAAAACTCACTAATTGACCACATTCTAACTGACAACAATACACGAGATAAAGTAGAACACATGATAGTCGGCTCGCAACTCACCTCAGATGAAGCAGAAGAACGTCCGTAGAAAAAAGCAACTGAAAAATATAGCAAAAAGCTAGAACAGACATCGCTATCAGAGTATAACTCTTTGCAGAACTTGAAGGAAATTATGAAGCAGGAAATGACCAAAAAAGTAACAGTTTTTCTCATGGTTCGACGTTCAACATATGAAGTTAAAAACACTAGGTAAATGATACGATACTGTCTCCGGTATCGTTCTCTCGCAGTCTGCCCGTTTATCTCTCGATAAACAGGCAGACTGCGAGGGAACCTGAGAAACAAGGTAGAAAATGAATTCAAGATTGTAACTAATATATAGAAAGAGGGGAAAATATGGGCATACATCAAAGATATGATGATACAAGAGAATAGAGAAGTGTCCATGATAGCGGATGAATTAAGAATGTACTTTGAAAATATTTTGAGAAGGCCACAGCGGAAGCACTCACACAGAGAGTGTGCAATATTATAGTGGGAATGATGAGTTGGACCGAACACTCAATAACCTTATAATATAATTCATCAGTTGGCTTAGACTGTCTAAAAACGAGGCGTGGAAATTCATAGGGGAAGAATTAAGTACTAAACCCTTGGAGCAAGATTTGGATCGGAAACAGGAACATCACCAGTGAATAGAGAGATGAATGCATCTTACTAATCCACAGCTGCAATATCTGCTATGCTAGTGTATGACCGGCCAGATAGAAAGTTGTTGGTTGAGAGATTGGCTAGAATGGGGATGAATGAACCAACAGTAGACAAAAGGAGAGACGTATTTAATGACACTTGGTGTAAGGTTACTAATGGGGTAAACATGTCCCAACGAATTGAATTATGTTGTAAGTCAGGGATGCCCAATCAGTTCGCTACTATTCAATTGTTCGAAGCGGATATGGCAAAAGTATTAGGCGGAAGAAAGGTGGATGCTGCATATACAAATGATGTGCTATATGGAGAATAAAATAAATCTTAACAAATCCCAAGTCCTTATTCCCTATCACAAGATAACCTCAAACAGACGCATAATAAATAGTACACAATATATGTGTCGATTGAACGACTTTTTTCTCAATCATTCGTTCCTTCCATTTCAGCTCTTCCACTCTACTTCTCCTACCCTTATTCCTAAACATGTTGCGCTAAAAAGGTATTGTGCTCCGGGCGCGAGTTAAGCTCGCTACGTCACTGCCCACACAGCAGCTAGCCATCTATAAGATGATATGTCGGTCCTTGCTGGATTGTGATATTATCAATAAAGACTTTTATTAGGCATAGCCATCACAAACATTCTATTATACATATCCCTTCTACAAAATCCCCCTAAAAACAATAAAATAAAATATACAAATAAACACTAGATCTCCTCTGCCCTCATCAACTGCATCTCCCACGTCCGCCTCTTGCTGATTTTCACGTCTTTCCCATCCTCTTCTAATCATTCGTCCACCTTTCAGCAATCTCCAACCTACTTTGCTTTCACACCCTCACATTCATCGCTAGGGTACCACCAAGTATACGGGGTACTACCTCTTGCCATACAGACTTTGACCTCCCTACTCCACTCTACCCCCGGCTCAGGAGTTTCTACCGCGCTTGCCACTCTACATAGCTAGGGGTGCATGAACTCTCAGACGCTCTCTCCTTCTTGCCTCTCATTCTCTCCCTCACCTCAGTTCCTAGCGTGCCAATTTCTCTCCGCTTTTCGTCAACCCACACCTCAGACATACGCACCCTTTCATACACCCTACCTCTATCCTTTCTCCATCCACTCTCCATCCACTCTCCGTCCTACTCCTACACCTCCCGCATTAGTCTTTCCTCACCCAACTCCTGCAATCTTTCTTCAAACTTCACAACACAAACACATGACTCCCACAACAGACTCATTCGGTTCGACTGCTGTAACAGCACCGCCCTCAGCGTTGACCATTCGAGAACTAGCAGACTCTTCAGGAACCACCCCTGTTCCCTATTCATTTCGTCTCACTCGTTCCGTCCTCAACCTTCTACTCTATACAACCATACTGGCTTTTCCATTTCAGCTCTTCCACTCTACCCCTCCTACCCCTATTCCTAAACATCATCCATTTAATTTCCTCCATATGCACCACTAGCCCTCTCCTATCAAGCAAGGTACCTTCCCATTCTTTCCAGCATCTCTTGCACTGTGGCGGGCGGCTTCATCGGGTAGCTCGCAGGGTGCGTAATGTCACAAATAAAACTAAAATATAATTTATTCAGAACAAATAATCTCAATAAAATAAAACGAATTCCAATAATGATAAAGACAACAAACTCCAACAATTAAAATAAATAATACAGTATCCAATAATAATAATAATAATAAACGGTATCCTAGAGCGGCTGGTTATGGACGGTGGGCAGCCTGGTCAGGGAGGCGGTAGTGAACCAGCCAGTGTGCCGGGGCACTGCTGATTCTGGACGATGGAGACGTGAACGAACTAACGTGTGTGCCGGGGCACGGTTAGTGAGATGGGAGCGACAAAATTAGTGTGTCGAGGCACCATTAAGTCCTCCCGCCTATCCTCTCCTCAGCACCACCTCCAAGTCGCACATGTAGCCATTCACTCTTGCTTCGCCCATGACTCTTTATGCATCTCACCAAATCCACTCTTTCCACTTCCATACGCAACCTATCCATGCACCCCACAAGTTTCCTTTTAGAACTGAGCCATAAATCCACAAACACCGCATACACACTACTTTGCATTCCAGCGCTTCTTCCACCATTCTCGCAAGCGTGAAAATCTGCTCCATCGTCCCTTTCCGAACCCACCCTCGCATTCCGACAGTAGCCCTTACTTTCCACTTCATTGTCGTCATAACCTTATTTCCTGCACTCATGACAGTGATAGTTCTTTACGTCCGAGGCCGCTCTTCCTTGTACAGGGACCACAACCCCCACACGCCACTCTTCCGGCCCGTCTAGTACCGCCCATTAGTTCTATCCATTTCTATCTTCCTTAATACCAATCCAGTAGCCATCCTCAATTCTCCTACTATCTTCCTCACTCCCAATACGATTTGTCCTTTGGCTTTGCACATCCTCGCTTCTTTTTTCGCATACTGCGTCACCCAGTCCCATCCTGCCCGCATACAGCTTCCCATCTGCCCCACTCCTCATCTGTCGCCCATGTCCCCAGTAACTATGTCCTTTGAGACCACCTTTCCGTTTTTTCTCACACTTCCCCCAGCATTTTTTCGTTAGACCCACAAAGTTCCAAAAACCACCTCTGCAGTTGCCCTGCAGAGGGGATGACCTCTTCCAACCACCCCATAGTCCTGCCTCGCCATCCTCACTCCTTTCAATCCTTTTCAGCCAGACAGTCCCCCTGCCAGACCCATTTATATAAAGGAAAATGTAACTTTTAATGAAAATAAAGATTGTTTCTTTCTCTCTACATTTCAAACATGATTTATTCCATGAAGATTGTGACTAGACAAAAATATTTCAATTATTACTTTTAATTTAGAGAAATTAGTTTTTAGCGGACCCATTAATTTTTCGGAAGAACGTACAATATATTCGTGTTTTTAGTTACATTTATGCAGTATTTGACATTTAATTATTGTTATATAGTTATGAATAACCCGGTATATTGATTAGTAAAATATTGTATTTATACTACCACAGATTACTAATCTAATAGCCTGTGTTACTTACAATGGTATATCGATCAGCTTTAAGCTTGTAAATGAACATCGACCGATTTACAAAACGATCCCTAATATAACCATAAAATAGCCAATTACAACTAACCGTATTTTTATGTTCTTACTGTAATTGCAACTGATTGTTTCTCATGACAATTAAGGAAACAGTTACGGCTAATTTATGCCGAACAACTTATCGACTATAAATAAATACCGAACGAATTATTAATAAACAATTGCATCCGTGTCAAATTGAGCAAAATTATACGTACATTTATATTTAATTCCAACTAGTAACGGTTTGCTAGTAGCATTTGTATGTGTGACTTGAACTTACTTAAAGATTACGACTATACAGAGTGATTTTAAAAGTGTGTCGTTTTTACTGAATATTTATTAAGGATGACAATAACCGATTACAAATGGGTGGTTGTTGACTACCAACCAAAAAAATGGCTGACATCTGTTTATAAACGGTAGCATAGCTCAGCCATTTTAAATCATAGACGGCAAAAATTTTAAAACAGTTTGCGCAAAAATATATGTGTTTCCGCATGATTACAATATTTCTTATGACAAAGTAAAATATCTGGTGTGGGCACCACACGACTTTCCGAATTACATGACCTATTTAATTTTGTATAACATTTTCGACATATTCAAATTTTGAGCTTTTTAGTTGTTTTTGACATTTTGACTTTGATGACATTTTTGACATTTTTAATTTTTTTTGGATTTTTTGATATTTTTTACTTTTATTTACTTTTTTGACATTTTGACTTTGATGACATTTTTTGACATTTTTGACATTTTTGATATTTTTTATTTTTTTGACTTTTTTTAACATTTGACTTTTTTGGCATTTTCACGTTTTGTCATTTTGACTTTTTATGTTTTTGACATTCTGACATTTTAACATATTGATATTCTGACATTTTAACATATTGACATTCTGATATTTTAACATTTTGGCATTCTGACATTTTTACATTTTGAAATTTTGACATATTTACATTTAGGCATTTTCACATTTTCAAATGTTCACAGCTTCACATGAAAATGTAATGTATTATTAATGTATATTTTCGATACCATACTACATTTAAGATGCGACAATTTTCGCTAATTCCGCGCTAGAGTTACGCCACGCCCGCTGACGTCACGCTGACGTCACGTATATTATTAATTATTTGTGATATGAGCAATAGGAAATCGCAATTATTGATAAATCTTCTGTTTTAGTGAACCGATCTTGCTCTAATTTTCACAGGGTCGCCGAAGCGCGGACTCTCACCCGATTTCCAAATTTGGTCGCGATCTGTCGTGCCGTTTTCCCACCGTGAGCGTTAAATGGTGCGGCACAGCGCCTAATTATGCTCCGAGTGTCGTGTTGATTGTGATTCCTTCGCTGTTAGTGAACCGATTGTGCTCAAATTTTCGCTGGATCGTCCTGAATAGTGTCCGCAGATATTTGCCAAATTTGGTCGCAATCTGTTGTGTCGTTTTCCCGGAATTTTGTTCACAGACAGACAGACGACAGACAGACAGACATACATACCACACACAGACATCGCAAAAATCGGGTTTATTTCGACTATTATGGGCATAAAACCTAACGAAAATTGAATTTTTTTTTGCTAAATTGTACACGGCAACAATACCTTCCTTCTGGTGTAATTTTTTTCCCGGAAAGTTATCGCATATTTCCACAATCTTAGTTTGAAAACGTGAACACGTTTTCGGTAAAACAATACCTTCCTTTACATCAGTGATGTATTCGGAAAGTAATAAAAAAAGCAATATAATAATTTTAAATTACCCATATATATCCTAATAAACATGAAAACATGTTTTGAAGCCTACCGAATTGTGACTCACCTGCTGTCGTGACAAATATGTTTATTACTAAAAGTTTTGTGCGTCAAATGCACAGGGGGAACATACCGGCAGCTTGTAGGCAATGACCTCGAAACCCTAGACGCAAGGGGAAGTCGGCTGAGACTATATGCAACCCACAAAATTATGGACACTATTACATTGCGCCATATAAGAGATATATGGATTTTATTTATTTTTAAATAAATACACACGAATTGAGTATTTTCTTGTCAAGCATCAGGTTGTGAGGTTTAAACTGGACTAGAGCGGTTATAATTAATTCATTTTTGAGATGTATTTTACGTCTAATTTAATATAGAAATTTTGCAGTTAAACCATAATCTCTTTTGTACAGAAAATTACACTAGAATTTGAAATATAAACAAAAAAGTGTATTACTTTTGTGTATACCAAAGAACCCTTTACATGTTAATTAAATTAATTATACTAGAAACCTTAATAAAAAAATAAAGGGAAACTGTTTAAAATACATCAAGTTTCTTGTTCAAAATAAAATGTTTTCTTTTCCATTATTTTTAACAAATTCATGCTATATACATTACTAAGTAAGGATACACAATAAATACAATTTACCTAACGAATTTTAATTTTAAAAAACATTACAGGTACAGTGTTATTTCTGACAGAGATTATAATTTTGATTATTATAATAAAATATCTAAATAATGAATTCGAATATTGTGGAAAAAAATTCATAAAAATTGCATGTTTTGATAATTTAATATAGAAATTTTTTAGTTAAACCGTAATCTCTTTTCTACAGAAAATATACACTAGAATTTGAAATATATACACATAAAAGTGTATTACTTTTGTATATACCAAAGAACCCTTTACATGTTAATTAAATTAATTATACTAGAAACCTTAATAAAAAATAAAGGGAATATTTTGTTTAAAATACATCAACAAGTTTCTTGTTCGAAATAAAAAGTTTTGTTTCCATTATTTATAACAAATTAATGCTATATACATTACTAAGTTATGATAACAATAAATACACTTTAGCTAACTAATTTTAATTTAAAAAAAAATACAGGTACAGTGTTATTTCAGACAGAGATTATAATTTTTATCATTATAATAAAATATCTAAATAATGAATTCGAATATTGTAGGGAAAAAATCATAAAAACTTCATGAAGTTTTGTTTCAAATCCGGTAAACGGAGTTGTTTAACATAAACATTCGTTTGTAGGTTTCCACCAAACATTATTCAAGACTAAGTTAGATCAGATAACTAACAGGCCACATGCTAATTTTGGTTGTAAACTATATGGTCATTTTTTAAGCCAAAACGTACATTAGATGTAATCAAAAGATACAGACATGTGCTTAATAATTTCCATTTGATCAAATATCTAGTAATAAACTACCCATTTAAAGTACTGTACATTCATTAATGATAAATTATGGATATAAAATTAAAATTGAACTAATATTCTCGAAAAAAGCAGAAAGATTACACACGTAGTCTTATGGACATTTTAAACAGAGTCCATTGTTCCTGAAGTTGCATATAACGTTTGCATTTCCCCTCTGGGACTACATGCGAAAGCGCTTATGCTCCCTCTGTCTTACTCTGTGGTCAAATGTGGACAAAAACAACGCGATAGTAGAAAGTTGCGTCTTTTATCTTAGAAGTTGCAACTGCAAAGTTAGAAAAAAAATATAGGACGCACAATATTACGTTCGGTAATATTTTGAGCAGGGCCGTAACTAGGCATGGGCAACAGGGGCACGTGCCCAGGGCCCACCGGAAGATTGCCCAGAAAGGCCAGAAAATTCGCATTATATGAAAACAAAACTGGGGGCACGCCTCCCCCAAATAAGAAAAATACTAGTAAATTTAAAAATTATTATAAGAAATCAGTGGAAACATACCTAGCTAAAATTTGTTTATCTCTACTGGTTAAAACTATTATTTTGGGCAAATAAGTAACTTTATTCAATTCATAAAATTTAGTGTAGGGGTGGGGGGGCAGTGATGAGGTCTTGCCCAGGACCCCAAAAAGGCTAGTTACGGCCCTGATTTTGAGAGGAAAAGTATACAAATAGTCACACGGGCTTAGAGGAGTTGGCGAGATAGTTGATTCATCATATGCCGTCGGACGACGGGAATACCACCTAGTGTATTTATAATACGAGATGTTATAGTGACTGTTGAGAAGTATGTGAATACATTTATCAAATTGCCAACAAAATAAACATAAATAAAAGATACATAAACAACCAAAACAAAAGCAATAACATTTTGTATTATTTGATTATCAAAAGACCATGAAAATAATAATAACGTGGTGTATTCGGGCGTGGATACATATGTTTTTTATTGTCAAACTAAGTAAGTAATAATCATAATTAGTGTCAAATACAGGTTGTACTATAAAAAAACTAATCACAATTAATCATGCGTGTATCTGTTTAATTAATATCGACCAATTTACTATTTGTGTTTGAACAACCTTTGTGTTTATGTTTGCACGGCGCATTGAAAGTTATTATGAGTAACATATTAATGGTCATTTCTACCGCACGCTTACATCATTTAATAAAAGTTCATGTAGTTACAATCATCTCGCAAAATAAATACTTTAGTTTCCCAGCAAGGTGAGTTAATCCCGTATTCTCAGTAATAAAAGAAAACTTTGTTATTTATAAGTTATGACCATTTCTAAAAGAGATTTGATTAAACATTTAAATGCCAAAGTGTTAAGTTGAATCGAATAGCATCTATTTTAATTTAAAAAGATATATTAATTTGATTTAATTTAATTTTCATTCACAATTAACGCGAGAGTTGTGTAGAAGTAGCACGAAACGTTGTGCGTGTATGACAATATAGACATTTTGTCAATTTTGGTATATTCAACAAATTTCATATAAATTTTAAAAAAAACTGTTCATTTGTGTTTATCTGAATTTGATTTGTTTTCCTTTGAATATGGTTGTTATATATATTTTCGTAACAATATGAAATGAAAAACTTCTATTTTTATAGCTCAGTCCGAGAACTTTTCCACTGGTAAAGGGAGAAACTAGTATTTACATTAACTTTATTGTATATAATACATAATTCAAAAGAATGGTATTGAAATTAATATAAAATCAACCAAAAAACACACCGATGTAGTATAGTGGCACCCCCCTTAATGAAAGGGCGCGATACCATTTGTCGTTGGGATACAATTAACAACATTTTAGAAAACTCGGGGATGATTTTCTGAAGTAGCAAGTCCTAACACTCACATACACATACAATAACAACACGACAGATGAACCCGCAAAGGTCGATAGCCAGTTACAAATTGTAACAAAAAGTAATAACTACTACTCAATCATTTAAATGTTTTTAATTTAGATGCCATGTTTGGTCATTATACAAAAATGTATCACAAAAAATATTCATAATATTGTTTCTAAAATGTTGGTAGATAAAAATATCAATAATTCATTAAATGTCGTGAATGGTAAATATGTTTGGGGCCATCTCTGCAAAATAGTGTTTGCCACAGCGCCACTACTATCACGATCATTAATGCCCACTAATTGTGGCATATCTCTTTCTACATCGTTTTTATTAACGACGTGGAAATTCTTCTCGCGTAATTTACGGCCGACCACTTAGTAATGACTGTCGTTGTTGTTGCAGTTATGTCTTTCATAGCATACGGGGCGGCTGCGTTGCTGATGACTCTTCTGCGGAGCGAGTATGTTGTCGCCACTGCGGGAATATTGTATCCGAAAGCATCGGAAACTAGAGAGACAATTTCTTTAGATGGTTTATGGAATTTCGTTGCGTCCACGCACAGTAATAAATTAACGGGATTCAACGAGCACTGGTACAAGACTGATCTAGATAAAGTAAGTGGTAATCGTTTATCATATCTATTTTGAATTTTAAATAAACTATCTTTTCAGCTTGAATCCGTTCAATCGATATTAATGCCGGTGCCATCTAGTTATAATGATATCACAGAAGATGCCAATATTAGGGATCTCGTTGGTTTGGTGTGGTATGATAGAAAGTTCTTCGTGCCGAAGTCTTGGGGGAGTTCACGAATATGGTTACGATTTTCATCTGTGCATTACGCTTCACAAGTGGTAAGAAAAAAAATGTATAATTTATATACGTACATATAAACATTTAAATTGACATTCACTATGAGATCATAAATGCAAAAGTTGATCATTCTAATAATTCAAAATAAGACTACTAATTCAAAAATAAGAATGGTAGACTAATAAAATCTGAAATTAACTACTGCGGTGGTTTTATAAACATATTTTACAAACACGATTTTGATTCTTCTTTTTAAATATTTTAATGTAATCAACTAGCCCTAGGTAAATAAATTTAAGATAAAAACGCTGGTGCTGCTGTAGGGATCGATGAAACTATATTTGTCCTGATGCTGGCATGTTCGACTAAGGCTCGGTTTTATAAAGTCATCCAAGTCCTTACCCATAAAGGGTGCCAAGTTCATAGTGATCATCGCGAAGATCTCTAAGAAGACTGTGAGAGGCTTAATCTCCGTGGTATAATGAAGATAACTGTCGAGTTAATTTCCAGTCCGTGATTCAAACGTTATTGTTGAAAACTTTGACACAAAATGTGACGTTGCTATATATAAACGGAGGTATATGTGGCTATGAAATGGAAAGAAGCAACAATTTATGCATCAACAACATACTCACGGGCTATAGTTAACTCGCCTTTATATAGCCGAGCTTAAATCATATATCATTAATAATAATAAATACATATTTGTATTATTATAAAGTTGAAAAAATTGTAAAATGTCAACAAAAATCCATAAATGTTTCAATATATAGTCCGTTGCGTCAAAATTGGGGACGTCCCGGAGGTGGCCTGATCCTGACACTAGTGTCATTTGATTGCAAATATGGTCTAGGCGAGAAAATATCAAGCTTGTTTCAAATGTAACTGAAATTTTATGTCTTGTTGCATTGTTGTCATTTAATTCCAATGGAAAATCTATATAATATTGTAATCAAAACTGTTTCTTTGCGGCGAAGAAAAATAAAATTAATATTTTCAAATCAAATAAGATTTTAGTCTATTGGATAGAAAATTTCCAACGAAATAAAAGATCTTAATAAAATTTTGGTCTACAACAATAGACACACAAGTTTCATGATATGTGATAAAAGTGATAAATATCGGTAAAAATACTAAAACTGCCCTCCGTTAAATAGATACCAATGTAATTTTTAAATATGGTCGAGTTGGCGGGAAAAATATCGAGATTGTTCCAAATTGAGCTGAAATAGCTATAGGACAAATTTATGAAATTTCAAAATTTTATATTATGGATATTTTAATTCGAAAGAAAAGTTTACAAAAATATAAAATATATACATCATTACGGCGGCACACCTGAAGAAGTGAAGAAAATTAAAACAATGTGTTTCCAATAAAAAAACTTGATCTAAATAAAAAATAAACCTAATCAAATATTACTCTACAACAAACCAGTTACAATATCAATAATAAGAATGATAAATATCGGTAGATATAATACACAGAAGGGTCGCCATCAAAATTGGGGCTGTCACTGCTTTATTTGATTACATTGGTAATATATTGATAGTCTATATGTCGGGAAAATCATTTCATGGTAGAAAGCTGTGTTTGGTGGCATGTTGCAAGTATTTTAATTCCACCGCAAAGTATGTAAAACGATATTATTATAAAAAGTGAACCATTAAGACGGCGCTGCCGCAGATGTTATTTGACATATTTTTTTATACCAAGTTAAACTTCAGCTTATTATATTGATAACTTTGAACAAAACTAAACCAAAATAAGTAAAGGACCAATTAAAAAAACTAATTAAGCTTAAAATTGTAATAAACCAAACTAAGCATAATAAATTGGCCAGTAATTCTGGATGTGCAACGTATACCAGGCTGACGAATTTAAAGACATAGAGAAGGAAATAGAAATCTTTTTACTGCAGTGAAACGAGTGTGGCCCAAAATATATATCGTTTTTATACGCGCTCTCGGGTTGATATGGATGGCGGTGAGTGGTTAGAGGAGAGGAGGAAGTCCTCTCCTCAGGAAGGGCCAGGAGGGTTTTTGAATGGAGTGAACCGGAAATATTAGTATTGAGAAAAAGCTATACATGGACAGCGGTAAAGAAGATGTAGAGCGCGATCCGTTCAATCAGCGGGCAGGAATGTGTGCGCGAACGTCAGATTAAAGAAAAAAAGAAAATAGGAGAGGCTAGTACCGGAGCAAGTGAAAGAGGAGAGTAAAAAAGAATGTGAGGGTGGCAGAGGGTAGAGAAACTGGAAGAGAGGCAGAGTTGGAAGGAGATATTAAGATCAGAAAGATGCAGAGCGACTGGAAGAGGGAGACGAAGGGGCTTATGGATATGTTACACCAGCTATTCAATGGGAGGGAAGAGCGAAGAGCCAAGTGAGATTTGCACTGGAGATACTAGAAATGAAAGGAGGGCAGGAATAATATAGGGTGTGTATAAATTGGCGAAACAACTTCAGGTAGCGATGTTTGTCATCAAATTCGGATTCGAAAATCTAAATACAAAAATATTGTAGCATCCATCCTGGTTCTTCACGGAGTCTCCAAAGTCTGCTAATATGCGTTTTATTTCATTGTCATTGTCATAAGAATAAAAAAGAATGGTAAAATTATGTTTACGTAGACATTGTTTTTCAACTCCAAAAACCTGTTTTAATTACCTCATATTTAAATACATACATACATGTGTTGACTTCAGTTGACAGGTGTATAGACAGCTCCGATATATTACCGAAATATAGCGGCGTATCGAGTTGAAATATACACGACAGGTGAAAACAGCGACAAGAAATAGTGATACACAAGGAAAGTTAAAAAGTCGAGAGAAAGAGCGGTAAGTGAAAGTAAATAAAATAGAGGGTAGAGGTTATTTGCACGAGGGGTCGACCCGTAAATAACCTCTGGCGCCGATAAAGGTGAGGAGTATATTGGGCGGCATATAGCGACGACAACAAAGGCAAGAATAGCAAATAAAAATAGCGCCAGGGCCAATGAATAAAAATAAAAGAGGTAGAGAAACGGATAGCGAGGACAAAGACATACAAAATCAGAAAGAAACCGTTAGAAAAAACAAAAAAATACTGAGATCACCAGCATCACAAAGAAGATTAGAAGAAACAGAAAAAAATTGCAACGGTGAAACGAACATTGACAAAGATAAAATGGAAGAACTAAAACAAATGATTATAGAACTAATGAGGAAGATGGAAGAAAACATGTCAGAAATAAAACAGGAAATAAAAGAGATGAAGACCGAAATGAACAATAAGGAAGAAACATGGAAAGAAGAAAAGAGAACATTGGAAGTCAGAATAGAAAAACTAGAAAATAAAGCAGAAATTGAAGAGAAGAGAAAAAGAAAAAATAACATAGCAATAAGAGGTCTAGACAAGATAGATAACATAGAAGAGGTAAGATCACTCATCAAAGAGAAACTGGAAGTGGAGACAGGGGTTAACAAAATACAAAAAATAAACACAGGCCCAGAACGAAATATAATAATAGTGGAAATCCCAAGCTGGGAAGAAAAACAAAAAATAATGAAAGCAAAATATAAACTGAGAAATACAACGATATATATAGACGATGATCTAACGGAAGAGGAGAGAAAAATACAAAGAGAGATAAGAAACATAGCAAAATTGGAAAAAGAAAAAGGAAAACACGTAAAAATAGGATATAGAAAGATAATAGTAGACAATGAAATATACATATGGGATAAAAATGAGAAAGGAGTCGTAGCCAAAGATAATGGGGTGAAAGTAACCAATACAAAAAACTACTAGCAAAAGAGAAAACGGACGGAAGCAAAAATACAAAGAATACTGCGAGGAAAGGGACAACGAACAAAGGAAAGAAGGACAAACACATAATAAATGGAAACAAAGAAAAGAGTACAGTAAAAAAAAGAATGATATGGAAAATTGGGACTTGGAATATCAGGAGTATAAATGGAAAGGAAAAAGAGCTGGAAGAAGAATTTGAGAAAACTGTACTAGACTTCTTAGTGGTAACAGAAACAAAAAAGAAGGGGAAGGAAGAGTACAAAATGGACAAGGAACACATATTCATATATAGCGGTGTAGATAACAATCGGAGAGCCGCAGAAGGGGTAGGATGTATAGTGCATAAAAAACTGAAATCGAATATATATAAATGGGATGCAATTACGGAGAGGATTTTGTCTATCGAAGTTAGAGATCAAAGAAACGGCTACCATAAAACTATCATAGCAGTGTATGGACCAAACGAAGATGATACTGCATGCAACAAAGAAACATTCTGGGAGCAACTCAACGAAACAACAGAAAAAGCCAAAGGAGAAGTGTACGTGACGGGAGATTTCAACAGCAGAATTGGCAACGAAGTAAAAGATAATGACGCGATGAGAGGTAGATATGGAGAAGGCGTACTCAACGAAAATGGTAAGAAAATGCTAGATTATTGTAGAATGAATAATCTAGTAATAACGAATACACTATTCAAACACAAGGACATACACAAATACACCAGGGAAGTGATAAGCAGGAACGAAAAATCTATAATAGACTATGTACTAGCAGAACAAGAGAAAAGGAGCAAAATAATAGACACAAGAGTAAAGAGAAGTTACGAAATTGGAAGTGATCACTATCTAGTAGAGACGAAAATAAAGGAAGACTACCAAGATAGCGATAAAAAAAAAGCAGAGACCAAATATAGCAATAAACTACAACAAGATAACAACATACAAACTAAGGGAAAATTTTTCTCTATCCATTAAACTAAACCCCCTCTGCCCTCGCCAATTTCCTTTCCCACGTCAGCCTCCTGCAGATTTTCACGCCTTTACCATCCTCTCCTAACCATTCGTTCAGCTTTCTGCACTCTCCAACCCACTCTTCGTTCACTCCCTCACATTCTTTGCTAAGGTGCCACCACGTGTCACTCCTCCTTCGCACACGCGGTGTACCCCAGCCCCATCCACACTTTTCTTCCTCGCTCTTCTGAACCACACCTCGCTCTTGCCATGCATACCTCTCTGCTCCACTCTCCCCTGGCTAAGTACCTCGGGAGTTTCCCCTGCACTTGCCACTCTACGTAGCCAGGGTTGTATGAGCTTTCAGCCATTCTCACTTGCCTTTCTTGCCACTCAATATCCCTCAATCTCTCCGTTATCTCAGTTCCTAGGCTACCCCTTTCTCTCAGCTTCTCCTCTACCCACATCTCAGACATACCCACTCTTTCATACATCCTTTCTCTATCCTTCCTCCATCTACTCTCTGTTCTACTCTTACACCTCATCCATACCTCCCGTACCAGTCTTTCCTCGCCCAAATCCTGCAATTTCCTCAAACTTCACAACCCTCACACACGACTCCCACCACATACTCATACGATTTGTCTCCTGCAACAGCACTGCCCTCGGTGTCGACATTTCTAGCCCTAGCAGATTCTTCAGAAACCAACCTTGCTCCCTTTCTATTACCTCCCATTCACGCAATCCCCACACTTCCACTCCATACAACAATATAGGTTTTACACACGCATCCCATATCTTGCACGCCATTACTAGGTTACCACCCCACAAACTCCCCCATTTTCTGCACGCAATCCCCCAAGACATTCTTGCTTTCGCCTGCATACACTCCACATGCATCCTAAGCCCTCCTGCACAGTCAAACCAAAAGCCCAAATATTTAAAGCCATTCACTCTCTCAATCAGCCTTTCCTTCCATTTTAGCCCTTCGTCCTTACCCCTCCTGCCCCTATTCCTAAACAACATCCATTTGGTCTTTTCCACATTCACCACTAGCCCCCTCTTATCCAGGTATCTACCCATTCTATCCAACATCTCTTGCATCTCTTCCACTCTCTTGGCCACCAGCACCACGTCATCTGCATACGCCAACATCCACACTTTGGATCTACCCACCACGACCCCTCCTGCCTGTCCTCTCCTTAGCACCTCTTCCAACTCGCTCGTGTACAGATTAAACAGGAGGGGGTTCAGCGGGCACCCCTGCCGTACTCCCACATTCATCCTAAATTTCTCAGATATTTCTCCATTCACTCCTGCTTTCGCCCATGACTCTTTATACACCCTTCTCACCCACTCCACTCCTTCCTCTTTCATACCCAATCTATCCATACATTCCACCAGTTTCCCCCTAGGAACTGAGTCATACGCAGCTTTTAAATCCACAAACACCGCATACACTCTCCCTTTGCATTCCAGCGCTTCCTCCACTATTCTCGCCAGCGTGAAAATCTGCTCCCTCGTCCCTCTTCCCCTTCTGAACCCACCCTGGCATTCCGGCAGCAGCCATTCTATCCATTCTATTTTTCACCATAGTCATCATCAATTTATAACCGGCACTCATAATAGTGATTCCCCTATAGTTTTTTACGTCCGAGGCCTCTCCTCCTTTGTGCACCGGGACCACCACCCCCACACGCCACTTTTCCGGCACTTCCTCCTCTCCACTCCACACCTTGTTAATACTCTGCCGCACCTTCTCCCTTCCTTCCTGCGGTAACGTTTTGAAAACCTCTGCCTTCAGCCCATCTTCCCCCGCTGCCTATATTAGTATTAATAACGTTATACTGGGTGTTTCAGCAGGAATGTCCAACATTTTAGATGGTGCTAATGTAGACCATTTTAAATTATAAAGTTCATATAAACATGTGTCCAATTACCAAACGCAATTGGACGCAATTGATTGCACTTTCGTCGAACGACTTCATAGGTACATTTCAATATGGTGGAATTTTTGAAAATCTACTTTGACTTAATTCGTCGTGTATTTCATATCATTTAAATAATATTAAGTGCAATCAATTAACCAATTTATCACCTTATGTTAGTAACATTCAACAGCTGTATCTCTATAATCTTTAATAATTGGACACATGTTTATATGAACTTTTTATTTAAAATGGTCTATATTACCACCTCCTAATATGTTGATCATTCCTTCTGATACACCCAGAATAACGTTTATATTCATTCAATAAATCAGTTTGAGTTGAAAAAAATTCTCCAAAACATATGAGAAGGAGGCTAAAAAACTAAAGTTAGATGTTATAAATAAATAAAATATAAATATAGTACCGGTTTACTTTACGACGTTATTAATATTAGAATATAAATGAATAATACCTAAAAATAAAGCAAAAGGAATGACAACAACATATTTTGTAATTATAGTAAAAATATTGATATATGCCGAATTTTACACGAATTATTCGAAAAAAAATAATGCGAACATTATGTAAATGCAAACATTAAAACATTAAACATATATCATAAATAAATTTAGAGTTATCTTATTCAATTCTATTCACTTTTTAATACAAAATATTTAATTAAATGTATACTTATATAGTATCGTTTTAGGTAGTGTGAGTAAATTTTATATGAATAGGAGGCGGTAGGGGTTATAGTTTAGGAAACTCTGATCTAGAGGATGAGTAAATAATTAATAATTTCTACATATGAAGCTAAAATATAGTCATTTGTAATAATTTTACTTTTTAGTACGATTTTAAAACGCTACTTTTAAGAAATAAATTATATTATTGATGATCATATTCATAAAACAAATTCAAATATTATATTATGAGGAAGTGAACTATGAAGATTATTGCAATTAACATATAACAATTTGTAGATAATATTATAGGAGAAATATACTTATAACCGAAATGATCATCAACTCATTTTTAACTCATAGTTCTCGAATCACAATTTAGATTTTTTTTGTTATTACTAGATATGCAGCTATCGCTGCAAACAGCTCCTAGTCAATTTTTAAATCTGTGGGCAAAATATGGGGGGAAATTGTATTCGTGCTTTCTCACAAATTGTTATTCTTCGTAAAAGTAGTGTACACGTAAAATATAGTGCTGGTGCAGTGGTATATTATTAAAGTTTACGCCTCTTACGTAGATTATTTATATTCATATAAATCTATACTGAAAATGTATTGGAAAATATTCATTATTTTCTGGTGCAGTCATATTACTTCTGAACGTGCAAATGAACAAAATCTAAACAAAGGTGAATCGGTCGAAATGCTCACGTATTGGCTACTAAGTTCCCGTGACCTTAAATCTTAAAATTCGTAATTTCTCACAAATTGTTATTCTTCGTAAAAGTGGTGTACACGTAAAATATAGTGCTGGTGCAGTGGTATATTATTAAATTTTACGCCTCTTTACGTAGATTATTTATATTCATATAAATCTATACTGAAAATGTATTGGAAGATATTCATTATTTTCATTCCCTGCTTGATCACCGGAACTAAATCCACTTGACTACATTATTATGGGGTTGGTTAGAAAGTAGAGTTTATTCTTGGAGGACATTTTGCAATGTAGAGGATTTGGAAAACCTAATTAGAGATGCTGTATAGTATATTACATAACAAGCGCGGAAATTGAGACTTTTCAACGAGTGCATGAAATACAGTTTCCAACATGTACACTAATTTTCCTGCGACCTTAAAGCCACCATGTGAAAGTGCCATTTTTGTGGTTGACGTTTTGATTGTTATTAGTATTTAAAGTATAATCCAAATAATTGTTAAAAAAATTAAGATTTGTTAATTTGTTTTATTGTTTATTAGTTTTTAATGAAGCACATATTTTTATGAAGAATAACATTATCTAAGATATCACGAATGAAAAAATCCTCAAACACAGATTGTATCACGATCTGTTTTATCCTATTTCATTTACAATTTTTTGCTGTCTGATACTTTTTATTACAACATTGCATTTATGATATCTGTTCAATTATATTATATGATAGTTTCTTTACATAATGTTATTGTGTCATTGTCTTATAATAGTGGATCAATGGTGAATTGGCAATGGTGCACGAAATGGGTCATTTGCCGTTCGCCAGGGAGGTGACAAAGTTTATAAAATTGGGGGCGGAAAACCGGGTCACAGTTGCATGCGACAACACCCTGCTGCCCGACACGGTCCCCCAGGGTAGCGTGCAACAAGTCACATCGTGAGTAGTCACCCCAGTCGGCGCGCCCTTTAAGCTCAATTATTATTTTATTTACAGCGATCGCGGAAAAAAGTATGTCCAATCGTACACGTTTGATTTCTTCAACTATGCCGGCATTCATCGACCCGTCACACTTTACACCACACCGTATACTTATATTGATGATATTACTATTGTTACGGACGTTGAAGGCGATGAAGATACAGGTATTTTAACCATTCGATTTAATTAAGTTGTTTAGTTTAATTGTTTTATATGTACAGGTGTTGTCAATTATAAGATTGCACATAAAACGTTGGAGAATAATCATACTGTAGTAAATGTCTCCTTATATGACAAAGTTGGTAATTTGGTTGGTACTGATGATGGTCTGGGAAGTAACGAGGGTACTATTTATGTAGAAAGTGCTAAATTATGGTGGCCATATCTGATGCATCCAGAACCAGGATATATGTACAGTTTAGAGGTAAGAAATTATTACTTTTACAAAACAAATAGTAGTAGTTACTGAATTTGTTGCAAGTTGTAATTGGTTATAGACCTTCGGGTCCTTCTGCCGTAAATAAAATATAAAAGGGTACGATTTTCTGTCTATCAAGTGTTAGGACTTGAGTTGATCGACAGAAAATCGTGCCCGTATTTTCTAAAGTATATAATTATATTCAGAATAATGGTACCCAAAAAGTATTAATTTAATTGTTGGCCTTTGTTACCATTTGTATTCCTAAACGCGAGCTTCGCAGTATCTAAGAGTAATTCAAATATTTTAGATTCTTTATACACGCAGTGAAATGGCATGTTTGAAGTTTAAAATATTCCAATAGTTTCTATCGCTGTACTTTCATTAATTTCTTCTTATTCTACCTTCTCCTTGCAGAGGTTGTCGATCATCATGTATATTTTGGTTGTATTCACATCTACTCTACATAATTGAATGGATGTGCAGATAAACCATTTGCGAAAGTTGTTGAGCCATGGCAATCTCCTCCCCACGATCCTTCTCTTGCCCATTACCTTTCCTTGGGTTATTAGTTGTAACAACTGATATCGAAAAACCCGTCAAGATGAGGACTAGATATTATAGATTTCTTGCTTTATTCGTGACCGCCATTTCTCTTTCATAGTGCATTCTTCTGATACGTCTTCCTTTGTAATCTTGTTCTTCCAAGATATTCTCATAACTCTGCGGTACAATCATACCTTTTTGCTGTGGGGTGGGGGTTACGCACATCCGGCGCTTCCCGCCGAGATTGTAGGGCCCTATAATCCGAGCCCCACTACAAGGAATATACACTAAACCCTAAACCATTGCTCTATCCCCAGCCCGGAATTGAGTTCTCATTTAAGCCTTCAAGCTGGGGTGGTTCCAGATAAATCTAATTGGCATCTACGATAGATTAGCAGTTTTATAAATTATATAAATAAATAGGTAATTTATGAACTACACGTTAAAATAATCCAATAAATTAACTCTTAAAATAAATAAATAATTTAACAGAACCATTAAAAGGAAATAAAACCTGTTAAGTCTAATCTATTAGTAGGTCTGTTTTGGCAGACAGGACTAACCTTTGGGCTCCTACCTGTGCACCTGCCAGTGCCGTACCTGTGGTCGTTGACGTTTTTCGTGGGACCGTTCTACCATTACAGCCCGCACATATGCGTTCACGAGGTTCCAGGCCTCAAGGCTCTCTGTCATCACGCCAATGATGCTCTCCGGGGTTAGGCTGTCACCTAATTGCTCTTCCATGGCCGCTCCCTGAGCGGTCCAGCGTGAGCAGGCAAAGATGATATGTTCTGCCGTATCTGAGGGGAGGCGCATAAAGGGCATTCCTGTTTCAAGTACGCCTTGAAGCAGCCGTGCCCCGTTAAGATTTGAATTACCTTGTACCCTATCTCTCCGTGCTTCCGGTTTACCCATTGTGCAATCTGGAGGATCAGTGGTTTAGTCCTGGTAGCCTTTCCCTTCACACTGCTCCATTTATCCTGTCACCTCGCCTCTGTCCTGCTTCTGACAGCACTCGTACTCATCGGAGGGATACCGGCGATGACCAGGGTCGCTTCCCGGTACCCCCTCGCTACCCTGAGTACGCTTTTCCGCTATAGTCTGGGTAGGTTGTCGAACATGCTTTGGTACATTAATCGATGGTCCCATATTGCAGCGCAGTATAACATAACATTTTCTGTGACCCGTGCCAGCATCTTCCTCTTCTGCTGCCCGGGTCCTTTTGAGTTCGCAATAATTGTTGCGAGGAGATTAGAGCATTTAGCTGCCCTCGCCCCTGCCGTCTCCACCTACTTCCGGCAGATCAAGCCCTGGTCTACGATGATCCCCAGGCACTTCACCTCCCTCTTCGAAAAAACCTCCGTGTCTCCGATAGTGGAGCGGATCTGTCCACACTTCTTTTTCCCGATGAGGAGACCGCCTCGGCCTTCTCTTCCTCCACCTGAAGAAAGAAAGTTCTGAGCCAGCCAGCGTTTCAGCCCCTTCAGGCTTTCATTCACATGTATTCTTGGTTCCGCCTCGCTGCTTCCCGTCGCGACCAGAGCCACGTCATCAACATACCGCATCAATTTGGCTCCCTCTGGATGGGGTAACCGGAGGACGTTCCACAAGGTCAGCCCTAGCACAGACCCCTGTGGAACGCCACACCTCAGTTTGAGGCATCTAGTACTTCCGTCGCACATGCTCTGAACAATTATTCTGCGGTTCTTCAGATATCGTGTAACCAATTGGAACACATATTTCGAAAATTCCATTGCTGTACATCTCTCAAGAGTCCGTGCACAGTTGGCAGTATTAAAGGCATTGCGTACATCGATTGTAACCAATGCGCAAAGTAGCCTCCTTCTCCCCCACCCGTTCCTGGCCTCGTTGGCAGTGTCCATCACTACTTCCAGCTCTTGAATTGTAGATCTACCTGGCGTAAATTCATACTGCTATTCGGCAAAACCTTCTGGTGCCTCAGTGATGGCAGCTATTCTCTCTAACATTAAGTACTCCATTAGATTCCCCATCGTGTCCAACATGTATAGTGGCCTGTACCCTAACTATCAAGGGGTTTCCCTGGGTTGGGGATAAGGACAACTTTGGCCTTCTTCCAGATTTCTGGTCATTCATGGCCCTCAGGATGTCCCCGGGGAACCGTTCCAATTTGATGGCTTCTGGCTTCTGGGTAAGGCAGTCTAGCCTTTAGACGCCTGCGAGCAATTCTATAATCGTTGCCCCAGATGTCATCCTTTATAGTTTTAAGATGCTCTTCCCACCAGCTCCTCTTGGTGTTCTTGATAGTGGACACAGGCAGCCTTTGGCCTCCAAGGCCCGACGAGCCACAAGACAGCCCCACCTTAGTTCCGCGATATCCTCGGACCACCAGTAAAGACCACTTTTGGGCCCCCCAGCGCCTTACCGCCTCATGGCTGCCGCGCATGCAGTTCACATTCTCGCTGCTAGCCCCTCGATCTCCCCGAGCTCCACCCAGGCCCACCGATCAAACACTTCTAGGAACTTGTCCTTGTCCAGAGTTTTCACATTACAGCGGGTCGTCATGCCTCTATCTTCCCGCACCCTTCCCTAGTTTACATATGTGTCTTTTCTGGGTGTGGATGCTTCTGTTCCGTATAGTAGGATGGAAAAAACATAACACCGTAACATTCGTATTTTGATGTTGTTATTGAGGTTTCTAATAAAATAATTGTTTCATTTTGATTAAAGTAGTTCGGGCGATCTATATCCTACTATAGATTTCTATTGAGTTGTCGTCCGATTCAATAAATCATACGCCTTGGTGTATTTTCGTACTCTTTCAATGATGGTGTTTTCTACTATTAGTACTGTATCGTTTGAGTTTTTGTTAACATTACCTTGGTTTTATTTAAGTTTAGATTTAGCCCGCCTTGCTGGCTTATACGATTTACTTTCTCTGCCATGTTTAGGAGGTCTGTTAGACTTCCTGCCAAGAATAGAGGGTCGCTATTCTATAAGCAACATCGATATTCCAATACTCGTATCAAACGCGTGAGAACCACTACTTTACCTGTACCGCCGAGTCGGCCGCCTACTCGGGGAAAACCGCCTGGTGTGTTTTCAGCCTAATACTGACGTAAAATGTCACAAGTTTTCCAAAGTGACGTTTAGATTGTGAGATAGGTTATAATCCTTCCTTCATGATTGCATGAATAGCAGGTGACAAAATGCACCCTTACTGCACCTCTATCCTAATCGCCATTTTTAATTCTATAGGTTGTTGTAAATACAAGTGTTCTCAAAAGCAGCCTTCTCGTAATTGATGAGGCAGGTAAATATATCCTTATTTACAGCCAGGCAGCCTTATGTAATGACTTTGAAACTAAATAAGACTTCTCTCGTTCCAACCGCGTTTCTGAAGCCTAATTGTGTTTCGCTTACATCGTTTTCTAATTTAGCATATATTCTTGACTGAAACACTCAAAGAAGCGGTTAAGTTTATGGAATGAATCACTGATCGTAAAATTTTAGTCTCTTAAGAATCATTATAAAGGTTGACGTTATCCATTGGGATGGTATATTTCCTGTACTATATATTATGTTCAATAGTTTTTCAGTACTTCGATGTTGTCGTCATTGATCAGTTTTAGTAGTTTGCGACATGTATTTTGTCAGTGCCACTGGCCCGTCCTGTTTTAATTTCCTTTCGTGCGGTTTTTAATTCGACTCTAGTAATTTTTGAGCCGCTCTCAATATTTTCCGATATGTACTCACCTTTTCCGTTCGTAGTTCGCGACAGGTATTCGGCCAGCTAGTTTCGTTCCTTCCTAAGATCCTTATCTATAATCTATGAATTTCTAAGGTGACGTAAATTTTCCCCGTTTGGTTGAGACTTCGAACATTCCAAGTTGCTTTTTTTAGATGTTTTCCAAGGATTATTAACCTAGTCGGGTCGTATGAGTACTCTTGGGGCCTGAGGATCCTTTTTACGATGTTTCCCTACCTATTATTTACTTCTAATATGTTCTTAAATTCTTCATCGTCCTTGTCGCAAAGATTCACAGGGTAACGACCGACTGAGGCCATGTCTTGTATTTTCCTCCCTTGCTATCTCTTAGTATCCGATGTACCATAATCAGTAGTGTTATAAGTCTGGTTTTTGAAATTCATGATGATGCATCTAGGGATGCTCTAGAGAGCCCTTAATACAGTGGCTCCGGTTGCCTTCTGTATTCCGATGCCGTTAACCATTTCTGGTTTTCAGCCTTTTTAGGTGATTTCTCGCTCAGTCTGATCGTCTTTCTTTAAAGCTGTTGGCCGACTAAGGGAGATCGCTTAACCAGCGCTCATTCGGTCGCCAGAGCTTTAGTTAACTAGCAGGATCTACCACGTGCAGGCGAAGTTGAGTTATAGTTTTAGTTTCTATTTTATCAATCCCTTGCATCTTTTATTAATTAACTTGGATATAATTTGCAAAATATTGTAAAACGGTTCTTGATATATCTAGCACTTACAAATACTATAACTACTACTACTATTCGAGCACATTCATCGTACAGAGCACGCCGCTTAATGTGATTACATCGTGACCTGAGATTTTTGGTAACAATAACCGATTAATAATAAAATGCGAAAAAAACATTTCTTTGTTATAAACATGTCAAAATTTTATTAAAAAAAGAGTCATTTTTGGTTCAGTCTTCAGCATTTTTTTGCTCACCATAAGTTTGTTTGAACACAATATTTACGAGTTTTTTCCAACGATGAAACCAACCCACTGTAGCAACAAAATTGCCCAGATGTTCTGTTTTCTGCCGCTCAAAGGACCATCCACAGGTGCATCATGTTTACGGACATTAGTAAACCATAGTTTCAAGGGAGAATACACTTGATCATCCTTCCCAGTACGTTTTCTGTTACTGTTTAAATTACCATTTTTCTTTGCAGTATATTCTATTCAACGCGTTTTTTTTTAAATTTTACACCAAACTGGTATATACAGCGAATAGGCAATAGGTGGGGAGGACGTTCGTCATCACTCGTTACAATCACGAAAATAGTAAAAATGTGTTTGCGGACAGTCACGAGCACAAACACTTGTAAACAATACAAGTAAATTTGATAACATTAACTGAAGAAATGATTACTATAAACGTTTATTTTTTTCTATATAGTCATATACATCCTGTAAACAATACCCGAATGATAACATTATCCGTGATTCCAATAAGCGGCGTGCACTGTATATAGAATTCTTTAAACAACTAAATACAATTTGAGTTTATTTTATTGGTAATTATTATTTAAATGTTTGTTTTTACCAACAAGGTACAATTGCTAGACGAAAACGGCGAATTACTGGATATATACCGTCACCCCGTTGGCATTCGTAAAATAACTTGGAACAACAAACAGCTCCTAATGAACGGAAAACCGCTCTATTTGCATGGATTTGGAAGACATGAAGATTCTGATGTGCGTGGTAAAGGTTTAGATCTGGCAATCGTAATGAAAGACTATAATCTTATCAAATGGATTGGTGGAAATTGTTATAGAACCTCACACTACCCGTACGCTGACGAAATTATGGATTTAGCAGATCAAATGGGTATTATGATCATTGATGAGTGCCCCAGTGTTGACACTGAGTAAGTTTTTTTCTGTTATAACTACAATAACAATGCGAATGTTTTTATTTTGTTTTAACGATAAACACATGTTATAAACTATTGATACGGTACAAAAATGTTATCCTTTTAAAAAAATATTAATTAAATTTGGGACAAGCTGTAATTCAGATTGCGACCGATCACTGTTTCAAAAAATGTGTGCGTGTAAAAGGTTTGTTAAAAATAAAGCCCCGTTAAATGAAAGCTAGAATGTTACATTTTAAGGTTGCGTTCCAAAACATTTACTTTTCTTGCTCCCGTTCTTACCATGTCTATTTAAAGTACTAATCGCCGGTTATTAGCAGCATTTTTTTCAACATAGGTTAGCACTAATCTTCGGTAAATAATGTTATCTACCGATTTCGTCCGGTTTGCGATTTAATCTGTGACATAATCATAAAATCAGTTCAGTCAAAATTTAAAAGTCCATTTTGCATATAAGGGAGCTTTATTTTTAACAGACGTTTATGAATACAAGCATAAAACTAAGCTCTCCAAAAGTTTTAACCTATAAATTGAAACTGTGTCTTTGTTTTAATTCATAGAAGTCATGCAGAAATAAAAGAAAAGGTTTAATAACAGCAACAAAATAATTTTAAAGCTAACACTGAGGAAAAGCATAGTACAAGTCCTTTTAAAATAGTGTTTAGGTGTATTAGGAGTATAGTGTATAAATGTATAATTAGGAGTTACATCAGTGTTATGAGTTTTAATTTAATTTGTGAGCAGCAGTTTACACCAAATAGTCTCCACACATTAATTAAATCAAAACCGTTTGCATAAATACACACCACAAAAATACCAGACCGTCATCATATAAATCAGGGATGGCCGATCGCGAAGCCAATTTTGGTCGATCGCTCGCGATGTCTTATCCGAATAGCATACATACTTAATAAATATAGCACTAATGATAACCAATCGATCGCGAAACAGATTTAAGATATAAAGTAGATCTTATGTACACAAAAGTTGGCTACCCCTGATATAAATTATGCAAATTGGGGCTTACCTAATATCTAAACTAACAGGGCACACCATGACATTTAAAGCACGCACAATTAAATATCCAAATAACTATTTAAACAGCACTTCAGTCCTATTAAAATTTCGGTACTCTGTCTTTTTTCGCGCGCAATATGACTGCGGTTTTTTTATCTAGTATGCTCGGCACGTAAACACATAAAAAGTTACATGCGATTATAATTTAGTCCGGTGACTTAACTCGACCCCTCTTTTATTTAAACTTAATATTTTATTTGTACGGAATTATTTTTGTTATTACTTTCCGAATAGGAAAGTGTGGTATTCGCGAAAAAATAGAATCGATAATTTTGAATTTTGATTCCACGTTTCATGATTTTTTTAGTCTAAATGACCCTTTTGGGAAAATGTCTTTGTGTGTGTGTCTGTAAAAAAAAGCTGACACGGGCTGGCGAGAATTTAAGCATAATCTGATGGCTAAAACTGAGTTTTCTCGTCGTTTTCTTTCCGTATGACTTTGTAACCGTCCATTTGTACGAAAATTTTATCGATTAAGCGTAGGTATATAATTCAATTTAGAATTATAGTTGCGAAAAAGCAAAAATTACATTCGCAAGTTGTGTTGTAAAGAAAAGGATTAGGCATTAACCGCGCCCCCCGAATTGGCCGCATGTCAAATGTAGAAATTATTAATTAATAAATTAATGAATTCGGAAAGTCGTATGGTGCTTAAAATGCCATGCATATAATATTACTTGATTTGTTAATATTGTCTAATGTCCCTTGATGACAACTGTTTGGTCCATTAATTATTATTTCTGCAGAAATATGAGAATATTAATTTATTGTTATTCTAGTTATTCAGTTATTATTAATTATTATAATAAATCAAATATCCGATAAGATTCGCGATAGGAGTGCATTTTTAGGCATTATAAATTGTATACCTCTCTCTCTCAATATTAATAATACTATATACAATGGTTATGAAAATCATTACACATACTTTTTAGGTTGGCCGCTTTTTCATCGTAAGCATGATGATCTTGCTTATATCTTAATATACGAGGTCGTTTCAATTAGGGAAAAGTTATGGATTTTGTACTGATCAATAATCTGAAAGGAAAGATGATGTCTTTATTAGCATTTACGATGTTGAAAAAATACAATAAATTATAATTGTTTTTCGTTTAATTGAAAAGCAAGATATCTTCTTCTTCATATGGCTAAGGTTGGCAATCCATGTGGCTAATATTGTCATCGATACTGCCACTCTATTGGGGTGCATCCCAGCCAGTTTTGCCGTCTTCCGATGGATCTCTTTCCTTATTCCTTCTATGATTTCGTATCGTTCTCCCCACATGACGTGCCCCAAGAACGGGACCTTTCTCTCTTTAACTGTGAGCAGGATTCGGGGTCCTTTCTAATGCGTTGGAGTACTTTGATGTTGTGCCCATGACATTCGCAGTATACGTGTATAGGTACATTTCGAAAGCTTTGATTAATTTCTGCACGGAAATGGGTCTGGTCCAGCTTACCGCAACCGTATAACAGCTTCGGGAACATCTCTAGCATCTAGCATCTCAGCATTCTAGTCCTTAGGCATAAGTTTAACTCGGAACTGAGAAATAGCCTCTTCATGTCTACGAAGGTGTTTGATTTCTTTTTTAATATTACATCGTTGGCTTACTGTGGTACCAAAGTACTTATATGAAGTCAGTTGTTCGACGATGCTTTCGTTAATTCTTAGAGTGGTACTCCTTGTTGGTGTCAGTGTCAGTGCATAAAGAAGGAGTAGCCTGAAAGGTGAAAACTATAGGGGATCACGTTATTGATAGCGGAGTAGAAGTTTAAGATAATGGTGAAAAGCAGACTGGAAGGTGAAGTGGACAGAAAAAGGTAGCTGCCGGAAAGTTAGGGTGGGTTTAGAAAGTGGAAGACTGTCGAGGGAGCCGATTTTCACGTTAACCAGAATGGTGGAGGAAGTGCTGGAGTGTAAAGGTATCCTTGATGTTCATGTGTAAGCCAAATATCTCGCTGAGTTGTAGTATGCTGTCTATCATCTGTAGCTCGGCAAGACCATTTGCTATAACCACGGTGTCATCGGCATATCTTAAGTAGGCAATTGTCTTCCCATTCACCTTGATATAGCTAGTTGTGTCTCTCTGAATATCATTTCTAAGTAAATGTTATATAAGAGCGATGATAAGACGCAGCATTGGCGGATCCCCTTCTCGATCTTTATTGCTTCTGGTGTTGTTTCATTTATTCTGACTTTAGCCGTCCGATACCAAGAGAGATTGACGATGATATTCAGATCCCTTCTGTCGAAGCCAGTGGCCATTAGATTTCAATTCTTTTTTCGTGTATAACGCAGTCAAATGCGCTCCCGTTTAGCCCACCAGGCATACCATGCTTAGATTACGCATAAATACCCACGCTACAGGCAAAACACTCTCTCATGCTTCTTCGTCTGCCTAGCCTAGTATAGTAACTCGACTATGGTGATGCCTGTGTAATTGTAGTTCTAAGCTATGATAAGAATACATTTTGCGGTCAGGTATCTATTATATAAATAAGTACCGATACCTGAAGCTCTTAGAGTCATCTGTCGTATGATAAGTATGATACCATTACTGTAATTTTTTAAAGAGATATTAGAAGGTTTATGTCGGTCGGTTCTCAATCTGACATTACTTGTAGTCCAGCGTAGATTTTATCCGGGCCAGTAGCCTTCTTTTGTGATGTGTGTGGTGATGCTGGTAAGGGTGTCTTCTCTTGTAGTACTTTTACTTCCACGCACTTCTTCGTTATTCAGTGTTTTAGCTGCAATACTGCTAGCTGCAGACCCTTTAGGGTTCCGTTCACTGACGCCGTATTATTCTATAATGTCGCCTTCAGCACCGGAACCTATCTTGGCGTTAAAATCTCCCAATATTGATTATCTTTCTCATGTTCTTGTAGCTCTTATAAGTTCTTCTATGTTGTATAATTCCTCTACTTCTTTGTCAGGTTTGTCGCGTCTTAGTAGCATGACTCAATCCTTTAGAGGCTGACGTCACAAGCACTGCCACTTCCAACCGCCCACTATCTGCTCTACCTGAGTCGTAGATACGTCCTTGTTGCGTTTGAATAGTTACCCGATCCATGCCATCTGGCCATAACGATTCCCAGGATGTTTACATTTAGTCTCTTCATTTCCACTTCGACGTTTGTGAGTTTTCTATGTGTCCATATTCTTCTTAGTTCAATGTAGCTATGCGGCCTACTTTGTTGTATACTCTCATATTTTCTTTGTTTTTAATTCCGTTGTTTGCGGTGGATGAGGGCATTATTCGCACCCTCTCCTCACTTAATAGGTGCCCCGAATTGAGGGCCATATTCATATTTTGTTCTGAGCACCACTGTGCAAAAACATGTGTACGCTCTTTGCTATGCCACTTTGAAGTCATTCTTCTCATGCCATTGCTTGATAATGTTGGAACTGCATATCATTATCTTTCAGAATATCTGGCTATCATTTCTTAGTTTCTAACCAAGACTTCATTAGAACAGTTTTTGTACAATCCAAATCTACTACCAAACTTTCAATGCTATCGAAGATGGCGGAGAAATAATCATCTCCTGTGTTCTTATGGACGCCATATTGAATTTATATATTTTTTAATTTAGATTATTTCCGATTACGATGATATATTACAAATGATGAGTAATATTAAATTATGTCAAACATTTTAAATTATTCATTTACGGGCAGAGTGCGTTTGTTTCCAAAATAGTACGTTTTTGAAACAAACAATAGGCAAGGGTTAATTTTACCCCACGCTTACTGCCGAAAAACGGGCACCCTGTATATATTATCTGTATCCCCATTTTCCTTCTGGTTTCAGAGGTTTAGTTTAATTACCTACTATCGTCTTGATCATGATTAAGTAGTATTAGTATTTGTACATTCTTAAGATATCCTATTAATATTTTATAGAACATTTGTAGGTCATTTTATGTTGTTCTTTGCACAAATATAATAATATTAATTTATTATTAATAATTGTACTGCATAATCCCTATAGTATACTAACTAATTTAATGTTGTAGCCATTACTCCGATTCACTATTAAAAAAGCACAAACAATCTCTAACTGAATTAATACAACGAGACAAAAACCGTCCAAGTGTAATTGCGTGGTCGATCGCTAATGAACCGAGAACGAAATCAGCCGCAGCAGGAGTACACTTTGGGTAGTATGAAACCCATTTACAACCATTGCAAATAACCATTTATGTATCAATGTTTTTAGAGAGGTAGCAAACCACACGCGCACTCTAGATCCAACAAGACCGATTACATTAGCTGTTGCCGTAGGTGTAAACGATGATAAATCAGTAAGTAATATTAGATTTACAAAAAACGTTGCTTATTAATTACTGCTTGGACTAACAAAAAAGTACTACGTTTTTGAAAACGAGCAAAATAGTTTAAATTTATAATAAATATTGATTAAAAATGAGCACAAGATTTAATTTCTTAATAAAACACATTAACCGGAAAATTGCTAATATTTTTATTCTAATATAGAGCTTGCATATAACGAATATGTTTGGTATCAAACATCCAACAAATTACTCTGTCACACTCCGCTAGCCGAAAAATGTTGCATGAGTGATATCTTAGCCATAATGTCACGCAATGGCGACCAGAATCGCCGAGGTAATGCTATCTAACGCCGTGCGACTTCTTCCTGTGCAGTTTTGTGAATACCTAAGTCTATTCCAGATCTACAAACATTTTCCTGCGAACATTTAAATTGTTTAAAATATTGAAAAAATATACCCATGTTTTTTCTGTTTTTCGTCGAGGATGTTTTTTATACGCTGACGAACAAGTTTGGACACGTTTAGAGCAAATGTTTGCATTTGTCTCCACATAGTAACGGTGGCGTACACATTTATAGCATATTCATTGCATGCGACATATGGTTGTATTTAATCTGGAGTCAACTGCAACCTAGATGAGATGTATACTAAATCTTTGTCAAACTAAAGGCTTCCTTGCACAAGAAACACATTTGTTTACAAGCCAGTGTATGCTGAATCAAGGACTATATATAACAAGGACGTCACATCACAAATGTTTTCCTTCGCCAGATTGGTCACCGATTACTGATTTAAATTTGATGCTAATTCCGCACCCGATCGAACTGCCCAATATATAACCCCGTTCTTGCCCGATCGCAAAGATTTTTAAATTTACCAACAAATATCCCTGCCAGATCACTGATTAATGACGGCAAATGTTTTCATTCGCCGCATTGGCTGACGGAACATTCTTGTATACAGTCCTTGGGTCTGGTCTACATCTATGACAACCAATCAACTACAATTGCTAAGTTGAAAGAAATTACAGCGCAATTTTACAAAAATACAATCAGTAACTTATCTAAAGAAAGAAAGTGTCAGCAGAGTTTTACTTCAGACATAATCGCTATATGTATACTTCATACTAAATTAAAATATTTATAAATTTCGAATAAATTATGTGATTATTCATTTACAACCCTTTATTATAATTAATAAAAAAATCATAGTACTTATTTATTAGTTCAAGCAGTAGTTAATTACAAAATTGTATATCATATCTAAATACATTTCATAATGATTTAAGATAGAAAAATATTTATTAATTAGCATTTACATAAGTCATAAAGTAAAATTTAATAATTAAAACTTTTAAAATGAAAAAGTATTTGGTAAATTTAGTAAATAAACTAGAGCGGAAGAGTAAGAAATTGTAAGTTTATTCTTATATTTATAGGGAGAGCATTTAGATTTTATAAGCTTCAACCGATACAACGCATGGTACAGTAATGCAGGACAATTAGACATGATAATTAATAACGTCGTTTCGGAAGCAAAAGCGTGGCACGACAAATACGACAAGCCGGTTTTGGTTTCGGAGTACGGTGCGGACACAATGCCCGGTCTACACTTCGTAAGTTTTTCATTAGTAAATTTAATAACTTTCAAGTTTATTCGAAAATATTTTCACAGCAACCAGAGTACATATGGTCGGAAGAATACCAGGCGACGCTGTTCTCAAAACATTTCGAAGCGTTTGATAAACTTCGGCGAGAGGGATGGTTTGTTGGCGAGTTCGTTTGGAATTTTGCCGATTTTAAAACTGCTCAAAGTAAGTTTATTCATTTATATAGCCAGCACATAATGTTTTTCAAGAAATTAATTTTAGTCACCCCATTAGATAAAACTATATTAGAAACTTATAGCAGATCACTAATTGTTCAATAGATATAAATTTAAAATAATATATATATATATATATATATATATATATATATATATATATATATATATATATAACCCACCTCTTAGCAATCTACATATCTAGATTTCGATCTTATTAGATCTCGTCAGTGTAGCTCAGCTAGTGAGGATGAATCCACACAATATCTCGAGTGGTTATATACAAAAATAGTAAAACTAACCCTCGAAGAGGGAAGTTAAACGCCATCTGGTGGAACCACATCAGATGGCATTTAACTTCCCTCTTCGAGGGTTAGTTGTACTATTTTTTAAATAAAAAATAATTAAATAAATTTAATAAAACAAATAATATGTATAGATTTCACAGTAGCCAATATTTAATTAAAATTGGCTCAAAAATAAAAAACTTTTTTGTAAATTTTAAAAACTTGAGGAATGTAAATTTGGCCTATACAGCATGAATTTTTCAATTTTTCATGTATTTATTAAATGTAGATTGTTTTGGTTACTCTTATTAATTTGTTGTTATATAAATATGCAATCCATTAAAAAAATGTGTATCAATTTTTCATTTGTTAGGCCTGCGTGTCTAAAATAATTATTGTTTGTTTGTTGTAGCTTATACTAGAGTTGGAGGTAATTGTAAGGGTATATTTACAAGATCCCGACAACCGAAATCCGCGGCCCATGTTGTAAGGAAACGGTACTTACATTTATCGAATCAATTATACAACGCTAGCCTGCCAGACGACTTATACCACTACATAGCACCTAATGTACATGACGAGTTTTAATTTATTTATAAGTTAATTTATTTGTTTACTCTGTGTAATTATTTTAAAAATATATAATATGTAAGTTATTCAAATTTGAATAAATATAAATATTGTAATTTCATTGTTGATTTTATTATATTATAATCATTTTCAATTATTCTTCTTCTTTCAGTGTCGTTCGTACGCTTCCAGAGTATAGACGGTCATGCCTTCTATTCTTCATCTTACGATGTACATTTGCCCTTCCCTGGCTTAGATCGAAGATATCTCTCGCATTCCTGGCTATGCACCAGTTTCTTATACCTCTTAGCCATAAATATTGCTTGCGACCGGGACCTCTTTTTCCTTCTATTCGTCGTCTGTACTGTGTGCAATTACGGCCGTATCATCGGCATATTTTTTTTATAATTACTTATTGGTACTTCGTTGATTTTTATCCCTTTTTGTTTGATCTTGCATTGACATCTGGAAAACTCTTTCTACATGTACATTAAATAATACAGGTGATAAAATGCAATCCGGTCGTACACCCTTTATTATTTCAAGTTCTTCGGTAGATTTTATGTTCTTAATACGTAGTTTTGCTGATTGTTTCCAGTAAAGATTTTGTATTATTCTTAGGACTTTTGTATCCAGCCAGATTTCTTTTAGTATTTCTAACTGGTGATGTGAAATGATGAAAGAAACACCGCTGTCACCAAATTTGATGTGTGTACAGCCCGCTGCCACCACTTCAGGATTGAGGAAAACTCGTACAAGTTTAAAAATGTTTAATGTATAAAGATTAACAACTATTTAAAGTGAGAGCTAGCTGGTGTAGCCCGACGATGTTAGCTGCTTCTGATGTCTGACTCTCCGAATGTATGTTGTAGGAAGAATGATTATGTCGATCTGCGAGTACAGTGTCCTATTATATCGGTCCTATCCAAGGGCGATAATGTGTTCTCGTGAAAGTCTTCTAATGGGGTTGTTACCGAAATGCCCGTCCTCTAATGGGGTTGTAAATATGCGCTGGCTCCTTCGTGGGTGCATCATTAGCTTAAGTCGGCCTGTTGTTACTTAACGACGTCAACCAATTATAGGGATAATCGGACGCCAATTAAGGATGTACACAACACTGATGCCATTTAAGTTTTTGAGTTGTTGATCCCTAGCATGACTTCTAACTCTAGAATAGGTGGCCCCGTGTGGTTATGAGATTTTAGGTTTGGTGTTGCGGGTCGTTCGTCCTGGTACAGGTGTTTAATATGATCCTCCCAATTTCCTCGGAGCTCTTCAGTGTCTGTTATCGGTTTGTTGTTTTTTATTATGGAGCTGATATATCTGTTCTTGAAATTTCCTGTGATTTGTTTAAACTTTTTATGAAAGTAAACGAGTCGCGAGCTCTGTGTAATCTTTCTACTTCTTGGCATTGGTCTTCGAGACATTACACTGTTCACATATTTCGAACGTTCCTATGCATTATATTGTACTTGTCTATGTTATTTAACTTGTTAAAACTGTTCCATTCTCTAGAATTTCATATGCCATACAAGGTTTTAGTTGCATCTTGTTTGTTGACATCACACACATAAAGTACTGAGCTGCTTTGTTTACATTTCTTTCTATCCTTCTTCAATACTCGTCATTATATTGATCTTCAATTGGGGCATTAGTTGTAAAGCTTTCCTTTCGCTCTTTTATTAATTCCTCTTTTTTGTAGATTGCCTCAGAACATTGGTTTTATTTTCGGTTGATGTTTTATCAGATTTCGCTTAAAAATTAAATTTGATATTAGAGGATTATGACCTCAGCCTATGTCTGTCCCAAGCTACGCTGCAAATCTTGCTAAATTGTTTTGAAATATGTTTTTATTAAGAGGTAATTTATTTGGTTTCTAACAATACGTTCCCGACTGTCTTGAGGGGTCTTCTAGTCGTTGTGGGAGTAGTTTATAGCAAGTGTTCTTTATAGGTAGATTTTCTTCTTTACAAAATTGGATCAAGCTTTCTTCTCGCTCATTTCCATCTCCCAATCAAACGATCCTCTAACATCTATTGGTTGCCCTTGCCCTACCATAGATTAAGAACGGGTGGTCTTCCAGAATCTACACCACTGCGCCCTCTGTAGAGCTTTAGTGATTCCCGGAGTGTATTACAGGACTTCTATGAGCTCTGTCCTGGCTAGCAGACTACAAAGCCTTAATGTCGGTTCCTTCATATATTCGGATGTTTGTGGGTTTCCGGTCCCAAGTTCGTTAGACCGCACTGTACATTGTTAAACCTGCAGTGACATGTTAGGAGGCCTACTACCATTCTGACGGTTTTCCTGTCTTGGGTTAGTACGTCCTTTGTGAATTTGGGGCTTCTGCCTATTATGAATACTTTTGCATGTCTCTGGATGGTTTATCCATCAGTCCTGAGACTATTGCCATCCATTTCTCTATAGATGTCTTTGTGATTGTTTTACAATTACATTACAATAGGGCTAGGGGCCTATTAAGGGTTGTTATGCTCCGTCTCTACAACAAGATAAGAACATACAAACTAATGGAAAAAGAAATAGCAAAAATCTATAAAGAGAAAATAGAGGCGAAATTAGAAAAGGACAACTATACACACGAAGTAGAGGAAATGTAGAATAAATTAAAGAAAAATATTCTGGAGACAGCACAAGAGACATGTGAGAGAACACAAACAAGAAGCAGCAGACAGCCTGGTGGTCGCAGCACATAAGAGAGAAAATAAAGGAAAAGAAAAAAAGGAAATGAAAAAAGCACGGCAAAGATATCTAAATGACAAAAATAGTAACTACGTAACTACGAAGGATACAGTTTGAAAAGGAAAATAGTACAAGATGAGGTCAGAATAGAAAAGAACAAGAAATGGGAAAAGTTCGGGGAGACAATGAAAAAAAACGTAAAGGAAAGCCAAAAAATTATACTATAAAACACTAAACAGAAAAGAAAAAGGACAAGAAGTGACATATATGCAAGACAATCAAGGATATTACTGAAGGACAACGGAAAAAATACTGGAAAGGTGGAAAGAATATTATCGGAAGCAGACATAAAGAGTATCAATGAAAAAGAACTAGGTACTAGAAATAATAAGGGAACTGAAAATAGGGAAAGCACCAGGACAAGACCAGATTACAGCAGAAATTATTGAGCACATGGGACTTGAAGGTAACGAAATCTTACTGAAATTGATAAAGAAATTATGGAGGACGAATAAAATACCTAAAGATTGGCAAATATCCTTAATCGTACCGATCCACCATAAGCATAGGTATTTGAATACATACATATGTTTCATATAAATAAGATGGTAATTTCGGAAAATTATGCTCCCTCTCATTGTTGTCACCAATCCACAGCCTGGTGTGAAGGAGTTCTTTTGTTCTTGTTTTTGTTGTTGTTGTTAGCGGCTTTTTCCTGTTGCTATCACTTTTTCTCCTTGTATAGTGGTGATGTAAGTCTCTTCTTTGATTTAGATGAATGCTAGTTTTCATTAATTTATTTTTGATTTGCATGACCAGTAAGATGTTTCTTTATTTAATTTTATTTTCTTATGGTTAGTTCATTTTCTTCTTTGTGTATTTGTAGTGTACTGCGTTTTGGTGTGTTAAGTATTGTTTTTAAGGCTTTATTTTGTTGTATTTGAAGTCTTTTTATGTTTCTTTTCGTTCCATTTCCCCATACATTTATTAGGCAGTGGTTCCTTACTGCATACAGTGCATTGTGAACCATTTTCTAATGTTCTGTTGGTAATATGTGTTTTAGTCTATATAGCGCAGCCAATATTTTGTTGTTCTTTTTTCCATCTCTTCTATATGTCGATTCCATTTTAGATTGTTTTGGATGTATATTCCTAGGTGTTTTATGGTCTCTACCGCTTTTAGTTTTTATCTATTATATATATATATATATATATATATATATATATATATATTTGTATCTCTGGTTGTGGGTTTACTTTCTTTGAGATCATGTAGTACGTTTTTTCTTCGTTTATGGTGTTTACCATTGTGTGATTTTGTTTATATCCATCTGTATCTCTGCTTGCATTTTATTTTTGTCTTTTCCACTATGAATGAGACATGTGTCGTCTGCATATATGAATATATTTCCATTAAGTTTGAGTTATATCATTTATATATAAAATATAATGTAATGATGCTAATACTCCTCCTTGAGGTACTCCATAGTCTGCTTCTTTTTCGCCACTTTCCACTTCTTGTACCTTAGTAATTTGTTTTGATATTAGTGAGATTGGTCGATAGTTATTTACGTTAGTTTTGTCGCCTTTTTTGAAAATCGGTTTAATTATTATCATTTTTAGAGAGGCTGGGTATTCACCGTCTTCGAAAATTCTGTTGGTCAGTTCTCTTATTATTGGTGTCAGTTCTTCTAATTTTTGTACTTGTTCGTTATTTGGTCTTTTCCAGGTGCTGAGTTTGGGTTTAGTGATTTTATTATTTCTGTTATTTCGTTGTTCTTTATTTTTTTAAAGTGTAAAGTTTCAGTCACTATGCAGTGTGTTTGCTCTCTTTCTTCTTCTTTCGTTCAATTGGGATTCCGCTAACTGAGACCCTATCATTGCAAAGTGAGTGTTAAATTCCTCTGCTATAGTATTGATGTTTGTTAGTAAACCATCTTTCTTCTGTATCGTTTTTATTTTCTGCTGTGTTTTGCTGTTCTTATGTAGTAATGTTTTATTGATTTCGTTCCATGTCTTTTTTGGATTATTTGACACTACGTTTATTCTACTTTTGTAGTAATCTTATTTCCTTGCTGTTATTTTGTTGTTTTTTTTCTGTCTATAATAGTCTCTTTTTTATCAGTATTTGTGGGTTTCTTTTTGTATTCTTTGTATAGCCGGTTTCTTTCTTTAATCATGTTTATTGTTTCGCTGTTAATCCATTCATTGTCTTCGGGATGTCTGAATTTTATTATTTTCGTGTTCTTTTAATTATTTTTTGTAGGTTCTCTATGAGATAGTCGAAATTTGTATAATGTGTGACCTTGCTTTCTTCGGTGAACTGTATTTTAATATATTCATACATGACTTTGGTAACATATTTATTTTTAATTTTTTTAATTTCCAAATCAAAAGATGTTCTTATTGCCCTATGGTCCGAATAGGAGGAATCTATTAGTTTCATCTTGATATTGGTTTTATCTTGATTTGTAATTATATGGTCTATGATGCTTGACTTGTTATTTTCTTTGTATCTTGTATAGCATTTCTTGTTTATTTTATTTATGATCTTGTAGCCTGTGCTTTTAATTAATGTCTTATAAAATGTTATTCTTGCTTCGTTTTTTAGTAGATTTAGGCTCATATCGCTTACTATTATGTGTTTTTTTTTGTTTTTAGTACTTTCTACTAGGTTTATTAAGTTATTTTTCATTGTTTTTTTGATTATATGTTTGAATTTCAGATCATTTCTTATATATAGTGCAATGCCACCTCATTGTCTGTTTCTGGTGTGATGTAAGGACTTATAGTTCTTTATTTCATAATATTGAGTTTCATATTCAATTATTCATGTTTCACTTAAGACAGTTATGTGTGTTTCTTCCAAGTGGGGTATAATTTCCAGTTCTTCTTTCTTGTTCCGTAGACTTCTGATGTTGTGATTTATTAGTGTTGTTTTCTTTTTTTTTTTATTCTTTCTAATTGCTCAATAGAGTTTATTACTTTTGCTGCGTCAGTCTCAGATTTTCGTATAAGGATTTTACCATTGGTAAACCATACATACTTCACTTTTTCTTCTGTTTTTACTTTTCGCGTTTCATAGTTTTGTGAAATTGAATGGTTTTGGCGTCTACTACGTGGTAATTCATTTTCAATAAAGGAGATGAATAAAACTACTATGTTTTTTACCGCTTATTTAATTGTTTAAAACAACTACTTTCGCCTAAGCTCTAGGCATTGTCAAGTTTTACCCGATGACTGAAGGTACAAATCAACGTGCGCGCTTATATAAGTTTACAAACAAATCAATAAACAGTATATACTTGAACAGCAATAAAAAATAATAATTAAAAAAAACATAAAAGAAAAAATATATAGACATGTAAGACCAAAGAAGGAGGAAAACCCAACCCTCGGGGATTACCCTGTAAACACTAATGGTTACAAACTAATTCCCGCAGCGGATTTTCAAACTTTTAAGGTTTAAAAGACTATATAAAAACTGAAATACCAATATATAAAAGAACAAAATATGCTACTAAAAAAAAACAATATATACAAAATTAAATAAAAAGTTGGTACATAAAAAGGATAAGAGAATATAAATATATAAATACTGAATTACAGATACATGAAGTAGGATAAAATTTAAATTAAAATAGTGTATGATACCTGATAGTAATAATTTATAGCTGATTACAATTCTATACTAACGGGATACATTTAAATAGTGGTGTATATACTAGGTCAAGCTGGTCATTAAGAATCTCCAAATTGTTTCGCTGACGTAATTTATAAATTTCCAGTGATTCTAATAGTGTTAATTTTCTCCCTTTCTCTGCGATGTGCAAGATCTGAAGAGAATCAAAATTTGGAAACGGGTGGTCGGTATTTAAACAATGGTTCGCGAAAGTTGAGGAAGTGTTGCCGAGTCTAAATGAGGAATAATGTTCGTTATATCGTTTTTCAAAGTTACGACCAGTTTGACCCACATATACCCCAGTACACTCGGAACATTACAATTGATAAACTCCTGATTTTGAAGAAGATGGCTGGTGGTCTTTAGAGTTGAACAGTATAGTAGATAATTTTGAGGGGGCTCGGAAGGCTACTTTACGATTGTTTGATGCGAGAATATTTCCTATTTTTAAATTGGTGAATTGATATAGGACACAACCGGTCTTATCGGGAGGTTTTCTTTATGAGTTTTGATTAACCCATATAATCGGAGTGCACGTGGATTCATAGTGGTAAGTCTCCAAAGATCCGATTTATCGAATATCGATGAAGGGTGTTTGAGAAAGTCTCTTACGTTCTTTTGAAATTCGAATGTGGGGTCATTGATTTCGGTAAGGTCTTCCGAGGTGTTGGTGTTGTTCTAAGTCATTTAATCGATTTTTCATCATTGCATTCTATTTTTTAGTATATTGTTCTCTTTCTTTATTTCTTTTAATGTATTACAGAGTTCTTTATTTTCTTTTTTGATTTCATTTAGGGTTTCTGACATGAAGTTAATTCTGTTTTTAGCACTTACATACCTCTTATTATTTGTTTTAGGTCGTCTTCGTCAGTTTCTTTTTCGGAATCAGATCTTTCGTTTTTTTTTACTTCTAGTTTTTCCCATTTTCTTTATTTTCGTGTATTGATTATATTTTATAATAAGTGTTTTTTTACTGAACACTGCAGGGACATTCTCTTCACATATGTATGGGACTTTAATTTAGGATAATATTATTAAGCTTGATTAAATTTATTTTCGCGCACTTTGGAAATTCCCTCGTTGAAATCAAATTCGTTCGCATAAAGTAAAAATAGTTTATCTTTTACGAAACTTGTTTCGTTTGGTTTTGCTTCACGTCGCCATACACGTACCCTGCGGGCCGCTCTGAACTTTAGTACGCCACCCACACACTCCTTAGCGTTTTCTTCCCTCTTTCTTCACACGTTTGTATTCCAACTCCAGCAATCAGAGGTGTATGAATCACTAAATTACTCGCACTAAGTCCTACTTTATTTCACTACGTATTGCTTAGAAACACGTGTATATTTTCACCGCCACTCAACATTAACAACTAACAAGACAATATTAGCAAAAATAGAGCAGACGCTAGAGAATCGCAATGTGGGTTAGAAAAGGAAGATCCACACAGGACAACATTTTCACGATAAAACAAATCACAGAAACAATAATTGCAAATAATAAAAACACATACCTGGAAAAAGCATTCGACACGATACCAAGAAATAAATTATGGAAAATCCTTGAATAAAGAGGTGTAGAAAGACAATCGAATTAATACAAAACATATATAACAACAACACCCATGCAATAATACACAAGGGACAACCATCAAGAACATTTAAGACAACTACCGGACTAAATCAAGGAGGCCGGCTCAATCCTACATTATTTATCATATACATGGATGAAATAATGAAGAGTATGAAACCAGAAATCAAAAAAGCAAATATAGGTTACAAAAACATGCAACTGGTAAAAATATCGGAAGGAGCATTCACTGATGATGTGATAGCAGAAAATGCAATAAAGCAATATACTGATAAACAAAAAAGAGATCAGCAGAAGGACAAAAATAAATATATACAAAAGCATATATAGACCTATACTGACATATGGGAGCGAGACGTGGAACCTCACGAAGAGGGATAAAACTAGAATACAGGCATTGGAAATGAAATATCTCAGAGGAGTAAGCAAGTTACGAGATTAGACAGAATAAGAAATTATGACATCAGAGAAGAACTGGGAATTGAAGCTATAGAAAAGTATATAGAAAAGAAACAACTAAACTAGTAGGAATATTTAATTAGGACGAACAAAAAGAATCGAACAAAACAGGTATGAGAAGCAAGAACTGGAAATAAAAGAAGAAGAGGTAGACCAAGAAAATAGTGGGACAACAGAATAGAGGAAATAATAATATTCAAGAAAGGAAAGAAAGACAGTTAAACAAGCAAGAGAACTGGCGAAGAACAGAAAGGAGTGGAAAGAATTTACAAATGTATAAACAACAACAATAATTGTAAAGTATAATGTTAAGTAATGTAAATGCAATAGCCTACACCGAAAGGTAAAAGGTATATATATATATATATATATATATATATATATATATATATATATGCCCCTTCTCGGGAAAGTTCGTCTGCACTGATATTTCCTCGGATCCTCCCTGGCACCCACACTAGTTGGATATGAGGAGGTTAGTTTAGTTTGGCATGGGGAATAGCGAGGAGAAAATGAAAAAAATTGTGACGAAAATTTAGGAATTGCTTGTAAGATTTGGAATGCGAGCGTGGTTCGGGGTGCGAGGGAGTAGGATCTAGTGGAAAGGGAGCAGGCATGGTTTTTGAAGAATCTGCTCGGGCTTTATAAATCCTCTTGGAAGAGACACCGAATGGTGCGAGAGGGTGATAAAGTTCGATGAAAGGCTGTAGGGGTCGGAGGAAGAAAGACTAATGCGGGTGGTGTGGATGAGAGATTAAAGTAGGGCAAAGGGCGTGTGGAGAAAGGATAGAGGAAGGATGTATGAAAAGTGGGTATATCTGAGTGGATGAGAAGCTATCAGGTGGAGGAAGCGTGCGACGGAGGTTTATCTGCAGAATACTGTCGTGAGAGCGGACACTGGTGAAGGTGAAGGTATAGTATGTTATGTAGATTGTATATATTTGGGTTTTGGTTTATTGTATTTGTTTATATCAAATAATGGTGTTTTTTTTTTCTAGAAAATACGAAAGCGCAACCAAACTGAAAGTCACTGAGATTTTCAATTTGGTTTCAGACAAGGGCTACGTACAAGAATAGCAAGTTCTTTAAAATTGTCAGATCGAAAGAAAAGTGGTATATTACATAGATCAGAAAACGTTCTATGCAATTTATTATAATAATAATAATATTATAAGCTCTCTCAAGATATATTCCCACACTCACGTCGTACATCCTGGCCAGCTAACGGAAAATGGAGAAAACCAGCTGTCTTCTATTCAAAATGGCAAGTGTATAAACATAATCTATGATATAATAGATTATATTATTATTATTTCTTTATCTCACTAATTTTCAAGGATATGACTTCTTGGAGAGAATAATCATCTATAGTAGAGGAGTGCTTTCCCACAATTATTTTATCTTACTATTGTATAATAAATATATATTCATGATGTTGTATGTATACCTGTTTTTTACTATTGACTAATACCGTTAATTGAAGTATTGTATTGTATAGGATAGTGTTAATGTTATAATATATTGCCTTTTCTTTTATTATTGACCAAAATATAAATAATAGATTTAAAGTAAGCAGCATGTAAACATTTATTGAATATTGCGATGTATTTTTTTTTAATGACATTTTATAGAAATAAAATTTTGTAAATAATATACCTGAATTTCCTTTTTTGTTAAATTCTTTTCAAAAATACTTAATTAAAAAGTACTTCATGTTTTAATTATTGTTTAATAATTTATTCATTTGTTTCTATTGAGCCAGGGTTCATGTCTGAACTATATTTTGGCAGTCCTGCTATTAGAGGGCGCTGCCGGTTTTAATAATAAATACGATCAGTTTCTCATCTATCCTGTCTATGCTAACATCAATTGTTCGTGTGTGTTCGTTTAACAGTTCGTGGCCATTGACCAACGTGTTTCACATATTTTCTACAAGTGTGGATTTGTTTTGATTGTGGTTTCTCGAGGATTTCTAATATAATAAGAGCAATATGAAAATTTGTTCGATATGTAACGTCGAAGCTGGCAAATACAAGTGCCCAATCTGTTTAATATATTAGTAAGTACAGTGATATGCTTGCAAATTAATTGCTAGGTATATAACCTAAAACACTCATTTGTTTTTCATATGAATTATACAAGCCTGATTTGATCTTGTTTTAAATGTTATACCATTAATTCTCATTATTTTGTTTCTTATTAAAAATGTTACATTCATTACTTAAATTTACAGTTAAATTGAAATGTTATTGAACCTTGAACTTGATTAATAACTGTAGTTTTTTTTTTATAGTTGATCCTCTTGTACAGTCATTTCACTAATAATATATTAAATGCATTGTGATCTAGTAAAATAAAACATTGTCACATAAATATTTAATAAAATATTATAAGCAACACAATGCAACTTATTTTAGCATGAGGTTTAGTTAAATAGTCAATTAATGGTTGTTTTGCTATTTTTAATCTTGTAGATTGAAAGAAGTATTTGTAGTTTATAGGATGTAACAATATAAAGGCAGTGTCTTAAACACTTGCACACACCACCTATATTTAAATTCTGATATACATCTAAAAAAAAGTTTCACATTGTTTCCTTAATGTCAAATAATTGTTTTATCCTTGAAAATAAACAACACTAGCAGAAGTGTTGTGTGAATGAGCAAACTTGACTTAAAAATTATCTCACCACTCTTAAGGTTGGCGTTTTCAAACATATTTCATAGTCTAGGTGGGAATGTCCAAAAATCATTTTTAATCTGATAAAAACAACTATATGGTGTAAATTGTATGCAACGTTTGCGAATATGACCCTTATCGACATTTAATTGTATTCTAATCTTTCCAGCATTAAAAATGAAGGAGATATTTATTTGCACAGCAATTTTTCAAATATTACAATACTTATGGATGTATAAGTCCTGGTTATCTTGAATTTTCGATATATGATTATTTAATATATATGGGAGTGATTAAACTACTAGATTGCTACCTTCTATACAGTCAAATCTTTAACATGCTATAACTACAAATTTTGGTCATCAATTCTTGCAAACTAAGATTCAATACCAAGGATGAAGTGTTTTTATTAACTTGCATAAATTGTATGCCATTCCATGGCGTAGTTTTGCCTAAAAGCTGGAAACAATTACACAATTTTCGCCATAAGGAAAGTATAGGCTAAATCCCAGCCTTAACTAACAAATTTAAACTATGATCATTTATAATATCCCTAGAAACAATTTATGGTAAATGATACACTAAAACAATAGTTAAGTAAAGTGACTTACAGCACCACATAGGAACTAGAATTTTATAGAATATTGTTTGTCTATATTTTATTTTGTTATAGCTGTTTTAAGTGAACAATTATTAAATTGGTATGTGTAACTTATTAACATTTGTGTAGTTATTTTGAATGATTAGTTTAGTTCAGTTTGCTTACATTATAAAATAATTTGGTAATTCCATCCTTTACTTATCAATATTTAAATAGAAAATAGATAAGTTGGAGTTGGTGACAGAGACAGAGTGAGTGCAAGAGGTGACAGTAAGAGAGCAAGTGAAGAGGGCGACAGAGGGAACATATTGTTCCATGTTTAACTAATTGTAATTTGTTTTTTTTTAGTTGTTCTGTGGCCTGCTGCAATAAACATAGAGCAACAAAATGTGCTGTTGTGGAAAAAATAGTTGACAAAGTACCAAAAGTGGCATTTCCCACACCAGACACTGTTGCACCTGATAAGTTGGAGATGCTAAAGGGTAGTGAGGAACTTAAAACAATTCTTACAAATCCACACCTACGAGATCTACTGAAGGATGTTGATAGTTCAGATAAACCTGAGGAAATCATGAGGAAGGCAATGTTGGAGCCCATATTTGTTGAGTTTGCAGATGCATGCTTGAAAGTTATAGAGCCACCAGAGACATGAATTACTTGAAACAGTATTGTATATATTAAATTTCTAATTATATTGTATGATTGCAGCAGAAATATTGTGTGCTTTATTTACCTTACACAGAATGATAGCTTCGATAACATGTGAAGAAACTTTTTAATTTCTCTAGAATATATTTGGTGTGGACATCACAAGACTTTCCTAAATAATAAATTAATTAATAGTAAGAGTTATTTGTATTTGTTACAATTTGTAACAGGCTATCAACCTTCAGGTCCTTCTGTGGTTTGTTAGTGTAAGTGTATGTGACTTGCTACTTCAGAAAATCATCCACGAGTTTTCAAGTGTCGTTAATATTCTCGCAACGACAAATGGTACCGACTACCCGGGCAGCCCAGTAGTTAAACGGCAGTATATCGTCGTGTATTAATTAATATTGAATCAAAGTTTACGATATTTCTAAAATTAAAATTTTGACTTTATTGGACTTTATTTTAACCTGAATTAATCGATTAATTAATATTAAATACAAATTTAAGATATTTCCTAAAGTGTCATCTAGTTTTAAACTATTTATAAAATATCCATCTTACTACAATTAACATGGGGCCATTTTCGCAGGCGAATTACAGAGCGATTTACGAATGATACGGCTATCGAGAATGACATGATTATTCTTATTTTTTGAAAAAACTATTTTAATAAAAGTTGCTCAGAATAAAAGTATACACCTACCATGATTCGTTCATATGGACGGTTGGAAAGTTATACGCAAATGAAATTTTCAGATTCAAAAGACGTCATTTGTATGTTGCTCAAATTGTTTATATCCACTATATTAGTCAAGAAACATAAAAAAAAGTTAAAATTAGCAATTCGAATTTTTTCGCGATAGCAATATCTAGGTATATATCTTTATATAAACTTTTAGATTTAACCGACTGAGGTTTACGGCCGCCCCCTGTTTCGGCCGCCGACGTGAAGTGGGAGGATCTGCAATCGGTACAACAGTTGGTGGTGGTGGCTGTGTTGGTGAAGAATAGAGTGTCAGCAGGAGGGATGGCTGGTTTGATGAAGAGTGTATGAGGAGGAAGGCAATATGGCCGAAAGAGATGGCCGAGAGGGCCAACCAGGAGAAGAGGGATTTCGTGTAAATACTTGAGGAGATACAGATGGTGGGAGAGCGGCTAAATGAGTGTGTATCGGAGTAGGAGTTATGGGAGATTTTGAAGGGTGGGGAAGGGTAAAATGAATGTAGATCTGGCAAAGAGATGGCGGGGACGGAACAACTGTGAAGTTCGAGACGGGTGATATGACGTGAATTCTCTTAAAATGAGTTGAAAGTGGCGCTGGGTCAGTTGAAAGCGTGAAAGGCGGCTGCACAAGACGGAGTAAAGGCTGAAGTATATAAATGGTTGCCAGTGGAGGGAATGATTGCTACAGTGCATTAATGGGGTATGGAGAGAAAAAGAAGTGCCGACAAATTGGTGGGTGGGCGTGATCCTGCAAGTTCACAAAGGTGAACATATTAGGTATAGCTTTACAACTATAGGGCGATGAAAATGGCGGAGGAAGTGCTGGAGTGCACATGGAGAATGTTTGTGGTTTTGAATGCCCCTAGGGGCGTAACAAATGATTTCGGCAAGTCACCGGAACAAGGAAGCAGTCACACTTGTTTCACTAGTGCCATTAAGGAGCTAATTTTTACTTTTTAGTGTTTATGTTTATATCACGATATAAATTATGTAAGTTATATGGCAATCAATTAAAATATTAACATTATTTATCTTTATACCTTCCTCCTGGTCCCTGGTGAGAATCCCGTTTGTGAGAAATTTAGAATGAATGTGGGACAGATACATGGATGCCCACTCTTGTTCAATCTTTACACAAGTGCGTTGGATATGGTGTTAAGTAGAGGGCAAGTGGGAGAGGTTGAGGTAGGAAGAACATGTATGGATGCTAGCAGATGCCATATTAGATTAGATGTCACAACAGTGATATCATCAGAGTCCACTCATGTTGTTATCACAGTTGAAACATCTGTATTAATTATTAACACATAATACTGGGAAATTTCATTTTATATTTCCCCAATGTACATCACCGCAGGTAATCTTTGGACATGCCCCAACCATCTGATTATTTGACTTATTCCTGGCTGCGAAGAAGGTTGTATAATGTCCTCATGACTCTTTGGACTTAGCCGTTACCTCTGAGAAGTCCCGCACATAAGAGGTGTAGTTCAATGTCTTATTCTTCAAAATATTTGTTGATTCTTAATGACGTGAACGCCCGTGTTCTATTAGCGACAATGTTCTTAGATGATCGATCGATCGTACTAGCGTGCCAATTTGCTTCTTTTTCGGATTTTACTATTGAAGCGTCACTTTTGACAAACTTGTGACATCTGTAGTAAGTCAGTATTACACTAGCCTTTGCGGATCATGGGGCTGAAACAATCTTCTTTTATCAGACCACCTGACCTTACAGAACAGACCCCCTAGTATAAATTCCAAAGTAAAATTGAAGTCTTGAACTTTCATTCACCATCTAGTCACTATCGGATGTAAATCTATCTTCAAAGCTGTAGGTCGTACCAAATTGTAGTAGGTGTACACCGTTAAATGTACTCCATACAGAGAAACACGCAAATGTTGCATTGCTTCCTCCAATGCCAAGATTTAAAAAAAGAATGATATCTCGACTCGCAATTGGCCTAGTAAAATCAACCTCTGTTTGCATAAGAACTGATTCGATTCTAATAGAACTAGCATCTGTTTGCAATTCAGTTGGGAGATTTGAGTGAAATATTGGTTTATTGACCAGATAGCGAATGACATATTTTGTCTTATCCAGCGCATGGTCCATTCAAACTGGGCATTATTTTATAGTAACCGATAAATGGGTGCTGTTTTGAAGGAGAATTCGAAAAACGCCTGAAATATCTATCCAGACCCATACATTTCCGAACTGTCTTTACGTCCTTTGGCGGCGACGAATTCGCCAGTGAATTTATCTTGTATGGACTATGTGTTATCGTCTCATTCCTAACTATTGCCTCAATGTATTCTGTTTATTTGCCCAGAAAGTACAATTCTCCAGAATTAGCGAAAATCCAGCGGTAGACGGTGCTTGCGAAGTTTTCTGAAGAAACTCGAATTCTTGCTCAATGGCTTCGAATCAAATCATAATATCATTCAAATAAACTTGATTAGAAGGATACTGTGCCTTCTAATGAACCTATTGCCATCGTGATAGCTCTTTGATAGCATGATGGCGCGTTGGCGAACATAAACTGCATTCAAAATGACTATCAGGTGTTATAAATAGGGTATATTTCTTGATGTCTTCCTCCTTTTCAATTAGATGACATCAAGCTTATATATCGATGGTAAAGTAGGTATTTTTATCTAATGAGTCTAGCTGATCACGTAAATTGAGTAATGGTTACTGATCTCGAGTTTTAGAATATGCCCAGTCATTTTAAGATCTTCGCCGTTTCCATCAGGTACACCGTTCGCTCCCAGCAGAACCTTTTGTGGCTGCCGTCTACTTCACGGACCCGGCGCATTCATCAATTCCGAAATCATTGTCCGGCGAGCTCACCATTTATATTAAATCAAATTTTACCGGAAATTGTTCGATGTTAGTGTAGTGTCTGTGAGTGACTCAGCCCAGGACGATTCAAAAACCACAGTGAGTATTTTCTGTGTCTATCAGTGCGTGCTCTACCGCTCGCACAAGTGCTCGTGTTACCATCACACATCAGTGCTCGTGGAACATTAGAGTTCGCGTTGAGTTGATTTTGCATCTACCTCCATCCCCCTCCTATAGGAGGCTGGGGTGGTCAAGCTGGTTATTTGTCTCACTAGTGCTACCGTTGGTGGGGTTCGGAAGAGCTCATAGTCTAGAATCTTCCTATCTTCTTATGGTGCCTATCCGTTCCGGATGTTAGCGATCATCATTGCGATTTTGACTTTATTGGACGCGGCTCTGAAGAGGCCCACCGTTGTTGCGTTGAACCATGTACGCAGGTTTTTTAGCCAAGATGTTCTTCTCCTTCCTGGTCCTCTCTTTCCTTCTACTCTGCCTTGCAGGATCAGTTGTAACAATTCGTATCTTTGATTGTTCCTCATAATATGTCCCAAGTATTCTAATTTTCGAGATTTTATCGTTAGGAGGAGTTCTCTCTCCTTGCCAATTCTTTCGAGGACATCTTTGTTGGTCACGTGCTCTGTCCAAGAGATTTTCAAGATGCGTCGGTACAGCCACATTTCGAATGCTTCTAGTTTTTTGCAGCTCGTTTCTGTTAAGGTCCACGATTCCACCCCATACAGGAGTATGGGTAGGACGTAACACTTTAGTAATCTGATTTTCGATAACAGGGATAGATCGTGGGTTTTGAATAATTTTGACATCTTGAGAAATGCAGTTCTAGCCTTCTCTATTCGGCATTTAATTTCTAATGAGTGGTCCCATTTGTTATTGATTGTTCTTCCGAGATATGTGTATGTTTGTACTTTTTAGATAACTTTACCGTTCACTATTAGTCGGCCAGGATGGTTGGCGTTTTTTGATATTACCATGTATTTTGTTTTCTTGATATTAAGTGAGAGTCCATATCTCTGACTGGTGTCCGCTATTCTGGTCATCAGCTCCTAGAGATTTTCGAGGTTGTTTGCAAATACTCCTATATCATCAGCGTATCTTATATTGTTGATGTACTCTCCGTTCATCTTTATACCAGTGTCTATGTCTATTAGTGCTTTCTGCTCTGAGTATATGTTGAATAGTATTGATGATAAAACGCATCCCTGTCGGACGCCTTTTTTGATTTTTATGTCTTCTGAGATTTCCCCTTGAATACGTATAGAGGTTGTTTGATTCCAATATAAATTGCCGATGATTCTTCGATCGCTGTTTTCGAGTCCTATGTGTTTTAGTATTTCCATAAGCTTGTCGTGTTGTACGTTATCAAATGCTTTCTGGTAGTCGATGAAGCATGTGTGGACATCACAATCGAAGTCTCTACATCTTTGGATAAAAAATATGAAAAGGGCTTCTCTTGTACCTAGTGCGTTTCTGAATGCGAACTGTATACGGCTGATGTGTTCTTCGCATATCTTGACTATTCTGTGGTAAATTATTTTTAAGAACAGTTTTAGGAGGTGACTCATTAAGCTGATCGTGCGGTATTCGCTGCAGTATTTGGCACTCGGTTTTTTAGGTAGAAGTATAAATGTAGATTTTAACCATGGCTTGGGTATTTCTCCTGGGGAGTATATGTTATTAAATATCTTCGTTAGTCGTTTGACCCCTTCGACATCAAATAGTTTAAGAAGCTCACTGTAGGTGTTATCTGGGCCAGGAGACTTGCCGTCTTTGAGTTGCGTTAATGTTTTTGTGACTTTATCCTCTGTTATTGTCATGCCCTTAGGATTATTGGGTTCCACGGATTGTTTGGTTCTAGTGTTTTCGAAAAGTTCGGTTATGTATTTCTTCCAGGCTTCCATTTTTTCCACTTTGTCGACGATGATCTTGCCATCTGTGTTGTGTAGTCTACCAGTTGTATTGGTTTTGTATATTCCTGCTGTTTCTCTGATTTTTTTATGCATGTTAAATAAGTCATATTTCTTTTCTAGGTCTTCTTATCTCTTTGCACTGTGTTCTGATCCAGTTCTCCTTTGCTATTCTTATGTTTTGCCTTATTTGTTTTGAAGGTTCTTGTATTTTGTGGTGTTATTTTTTGCCTTCCTTCTTTCGTCCATGAGTTGTAATATTTCATTTGTCATCCAGCTTTTCCTCCTGGTTTTTTTGTCTGTTAAATATTCGTCTCCGATCTGATTGAGGGTGTTAGTTTAGGACCGGACCCGTTAGTCTAACGGTGTCCTTTTGTAATACACCTCTGTAAACCATTGCAAGAATAAAAAGTGATAGATAGCGTGGGGCGGTACAAGCTGACGAGACCCCAATCAAAAAACCATGAATCCAGCTTTTCCCACACAAGAATGCCTTATAGGTACATTTCCACGACTCGACCTCGACTCCATTTTACAATACTGGACTGCATACATGCATAGATTCTCACAATAACTTCTGTTAACATACATATTATAATGATTTGAATAATTTTTGTTTTAATAGAATATTTTATATTTTCCATTACTTTTATATTTTTCACACGATTGTTGTGCATATCTGTATACATTCCTAATTATTAATTCTAAATAATTTATTGATAACTATTCTCGATATTTGTAATAAAAACACACTTTACCTGAACCGAAAAATTAGTATTTAAAAAATCTTCTATCTTTATAGCTATCAGCTGGAGGGCGTTTCTGCTGGTAAAGGGAGAAGCTCAGAGGAGTTTAAGCACCCAGTATTTTCCCCAACTTTTCAGTAACCTCTGAAAAACTGTGAAAGGTGATTCGCGAAATTTCGACGATAACAGTTTGTACTCTCGCTCCCCAATGCTTAGTACGAGGCGGACGGTGCCTCTAACCAATAGGTCATTTTTATTTTCGATTACAATTTTGTATCTATACTCCGTACGATATAGTAAAAAGATTACATATGTTACAAAAAAATTATTTTATATTGACACATATGATAAAGTAATATGCACTGGCCTCATCAGATTTATATTTTTAAAGTTAGAAGGATGATTCAAATTGCATAGTCGTAGAGTGCTACAAATGGTCATTCTCTTACAACCGCAAAATAAAAACTCTGAAAACGTGATTTGTGGTAATTTTTCCGAAGTTGATTCTAATTGCAAAGTTTTAAAGAAAAATCCGAATGTCCTGTTTTCCGTTATCTTTAAAGCCTTGGTTTCCTAGGAAGGGGACACGATAAAAGCGGCCGTTTTTGACGCCGCCAAAAAGTAGTAGTAGTTGTATTTGTTACAATTCTGGAACTGACTATTCACCATTCGGCCCGTCTGCTGTGTGTATGTACGTGTTGTATGTGTACAAATAAGATTTTCGTGTATTTAAATAAATATGGCAACCCAGCGACCAGTATATCGCAATGGGAATAATGATGAATTTACAGTGGATTATGCAGAGTTATTCAATTACACATACTTGAAAGGTTTTTTGTAATGTGTAAATGACGTTAAAAACGGCCGTCTTTATGGGCGACTGTTGTCCCGTAAAAATTTAAAAACGTGATTATTGTGTAAAATAATTGTAATTTTCCTTCGACCATAACTTTTGTATTTTTGATGGTAGAAGGAAGATTCAAATTACAAAGATATAAGAGAATTGTAAGTCCTATGAATGGCCAGTTGGATGTTTTCTGCTATCTCTTACCCTTTCCATATATTTGTAATGTGTCAGTTGGCAGGGCCAGGTTGTACCTGTCCTATAAAACCTGCACTGCAATAATTTCAGTGTAGTAAAATTCCTGGACAAATACAGTTTATTTTACCAACACAAATAAGACTTACAATACAAAAGAATCGAAAACAAACAAATACAGTTTTTTTTAACTTATGCAACAATAAAAAACACTTACTTAATCTAACTATAACCGTGAGAGAAACTCTCATACTCGGGGGTGTTATCAAGTCAAATTTGGACTGACTGCACCGTTCTTGACTATTCCGTTATTATATACAATACTTCAAAACTCCCAAAACACACAAAATTGTGTCAATCGTAAACTCCCGTTCAATAAGCGAGATTCGAAAAATCGAGCGGCATCGTTGCGAATAATATACTGTAACTCCAGTTCTTGCAAGCAATTTACATTAGTATGTACAAGGGTTGCAAACTTTTGTTTTGCTCTAAGCGTGTTTTATCAGCGATTTTAAACGACTACCATATCAACAATGCCGCCTGCGTGTAAAAGTATTGTATACATACATAACACTAAATAATTAAATCTATCTATATAAACACTAATTGATAAAAAAAAGTCCAAAAATGACTCAAAAATAAACTTTTTGTTTAAACTTACTTCCTACCTACAACACTAAGTTTCTTTCACTTAATTTAAGTTTCTAATGTGATACCTAAAAGCTAAATCCTACAAACTAAACAAGCTTAATTATCCGCTAAAAGCTACCTAACCTAGGTACCTAAAGCTAACTTTTTACAAGACAACATATCGTAAATACATTGCCGTGACTTAAATAGGTAGTTTGTAGTCGTTTGACTCAATCGATTATTACAATGGTCTAAAAAATAGTATATTTATACCATCAAATACGTACGGTATATGAAAATAAACTGATTCTTTTTTTATTCAGTTATAACAGTGTAAAAATCATTTTTTGTTTCTTTTTTGCACTCTTCCGACCAATGCATACCATTACTATATAAATACACTCTGCTTTTTGGTTTTTAGCTATAACCAACATCATTATCTACAAGTCGTTTCAATATTTTGTATCTACAGTGAAAGTATTTAAAAGTAAAATTTTGCGGTTCACACATGTAGATAAAGATGTTTCCAATTTCATTCATTTAACCCTTAAACATAATACATTCCGGCTTATCGAGATTTACTTTATAACGTTCTGATAGCTTAGCTATTACACATAAACGGGTTGTGAGACAGTTAAGGGAGGTTTGGGGGGTCTTTAAAAATTTCTGCAATAGCATAACAGACCCCCCGCATCACCTCCCATTTGTTTTCAATACAAAATAAATAAATAACCTACAACACAGAGAACAACTATTAGAAAGATAAAAATTTGGTTTTGACGGTTTTACAATACACCGAGTTTTAAAAAAATATATTAAAATATTTTCAGTAGATCCCTGTCTGGACTAATCTGAAAAGGCACGGTACATTTTTTTTAAACGTGTAGGTCTAACGCGTTCACCTGGCTCCTTAAAATACACTTGTCCGGCGGAAAATTCTGTTTAAATACAATTTTTAAGGGGTGGGTGTCGTGGAAGGTAGCTAATTGAGCTTGTGGGAGCATGGTTGTGTAATAAATAAAATATATTTTGCAAAAAAGTATATAAAATAAAAGTAATTTGATTTGTTTCGAGCTAAAATCCCACACAACACTCAATGTAACTGATATAATATAAAAATATGTATGACTAGATTAAAACATTAATGACGTTTTGTATTTAAACAGATTTTTGTTGCAGCTATTTTTTTGTTTTGTTTACCCGACCAGGTTAGCCTTAGTACAGTGTTGTTAAGGCTTTTTAAATTTAATTTTTTAAGTGTCATTATCAATGTATATTTATAAACAAATTTGATGCAGACAGTGTCACCAAACTGTGCTCGTTTTTGATAATAAATATTTTGCAAAGAAAGCAATCACAATCATAATGACACTGCCCACACCACAAACTGTAACAATATCTATAGTCAGTCCATTTATAAAGATTCCCATATAAAAATTTAAAAAAACAATAATATAAGACACTGCATATTCAAGTTATTACCACTTTTGGTATTATTAATAAAAATCCGCTAGAACAATAGGATTTTAAAATAAACTAGTTTTTTTTTTAAGATAAAAAGTAGTGCAAATCAAATATCCAGGGTCCGTTAAAATAACTTATTAAATATATATATTTATAAATATATGAATAAAAACAAATCCATTGCACACTATAAATTAAAATAGAACTGTACATATAAACAATGGGATATCTTAGTAAATGAAAAAACAAAATAAATAAAATGTACATGCGCATAATAATTAAAAAAAGAAGCTATTTATTTTAATCTGAAGACATATGGAATGTCGAAATTATAACGTTGCGGATGTGACGATGACAGAACGGTTACAAAATTCCTCTACTATTTAAAAGTGCTTATAAAAGTTAAGTTCAGTCGTTTTTATGTTTTATTACTTATCTATTTTTGCCTTACAGTAGCAGGCAGAAAAGTCTATCATCATAGCCTCCAACTATTAACATCAAAGATCTCAAAAAATTGTAACCATTGCCTGTCAACCTTTTTACAGTATCTAAATACGTAAACTCACCAACTACTAAAATCTAATGGTGAGTGTTATTAAATTAAAAAAATATAAAGCCAATAATTTAATTTAATTAAAATTTAAAATAAATAAAACACATTGGAAGTTTGTTTTGTTTGTTTGTTTGAAAATTGTTTTTGTATGTGTGTATATGTGAGTGTGTAGGAAGTTAAGATTTGATTTAATTTTTTTTTGTGTGTGAGCAGGCATTATCGCATGTTTCTCTCCATTCAAACATAACTACCTATGTTTATACTTTTCGAAAAATAAAATATACCTAATTTACCTAAACTCTAGCTGGGAAGATCAATAATTCTAAAATGGCCGACACATTGTTATACTTACAAACTATTCAAATATATTATAATCTCAACAATGCATACCTCCCAAATCTGATCTTTATCAACACTACAGTTCAGCAACTGATATCCTGCTACTCGTTTTTTAGTCTCTTTAGAATCTAAACAAACCTAACCTAACTATGTACACATTTTTAAAAAATGTCATCGACATAAAATATTCTTTGATATTCAACAAACTTATCGCGTAACTTGTGTTAACACTGTGACGGCCAAGTGTTTCTTTAATAAGTTACCAAGTAACTAGTTATTTTTTTGTTTTGTTTAATATAAATTACTTAAAAATTAAAATCCAAATGCCAACATTATTAAGTCCTCTGATTTTTTTTCGTCTTCTGTTTTTTTAATTGGAAGACTTATCATGTTGGCACTGTGTAAGTGTCTACTTGGGAGGATTCTGTTGGTATGCCTGGTAGGGATCCTCCGGACTCGCCGCGTTAGATGTGTGCTCCGAATCGGGCATGGGCATGGTGTGAATTATTTGGGAGAAGTACGGGTGGTAGGGTTGGGAGATGTATGGCGCCGAACCCAGCTGCATTGCACTCATTTGAGCAGTCAGCTGAAACAAAATTATCATACAGTTAGTATCAAAGTACTATTACACAATCAGTACTTAAATAGTAATAATTAAATTTATTGTTGAAAGTGGAGATATTGCTATAATTTTACGGAGCTATATTTATTTGAGTTATAAAAAGCCAATATGATAAAAATTGTCTAAATGGTTCAAAACACATATGTTTATGCATTAATTTTTGAAGATTTTTCGAAAATTCAAACTTACAACATTTATGTACTACCGCCATAACTCGAACAATGGAGTGAATAGGATGAAAGTTGCCAAAATAGTTACAAAACAAATACATTATGTATTAACGAAATTTGAAACATATGCCCACAAAAATGTTTTTTTTTTTGGTGACTTTCTTAAATTACACCTAACAATGTTCTAATATTACGTTTCGTAAAACCGCCAAATTCGAGTAATAGTAAAGTATGTGATAAAAATTGCCAAATTAGTTCAAAATACATACATTATAAATTGTTGTTGAATTGAATATTACAATTTACAAAAAAATATATTTTTAAATTGCAGCTTACGATTTTCTAAATTATTAAATTGAATAATAATAAAGTGAATGTGATAAAATGGCCAAAAATAGTCAAAAAACAAATTAGTTTGTGAATCAACCAAATTTGAAATAATTATTCTCAAAAATGGACTATATGTGAATTTAATAACACTCAAATTGAAGAGATACGGCAACGGATTGAGAAGTGTAAGCACCAATACCAAAAGATGTGTCATTTGGAAGATATGGGTCTCGCAAATGAGGCCGAGATAACATTAAGGCTAACGCAAATAGAACTGGAGCTGTAGCTACCAACAGCAGTGGAGAAATAAATACACAGATGAAATTGCCCGGGGGAACTTTACCAACATTTACGGAAAAATACGAAGAATGGATGGACTTTTATGTTACATTCATGGCACTAATCCATAATAACGCGGATATTTCCGATGTGCAGAAACTGTTATACCTGAAGAATTGCCTGAAAGAGGATGCCGAAAATGTAATTAGGAACATACAAATTACCGCCACAAACTATGAAACGGCGTGGCAGAAAGATTTGAAAATAAAAGGATAATACTATCAAATCATGTGAAGCAACTTTTTGATTTGCGTCAAATAACCAAAACCTCACACAGGTAATGCACTGGGTTATGGCTTGATCGAGTAAATCAAGACCTTCGAGCACTAGAAGCGATAGGTTGTCCTGCGGAACATTGGGATCATTTGATATTATCAAAACTAGATCATAAAACGCGGAGTGGCTTTGAGGAGAGCGTGCCAATGGTAACTATATCGACGTTAAATAGCTTGAAATGATTTATATTGCAAACGTGCCAGACTTTGGAAGCTACCAGTGACATGAAGAAAGACTACGCCGCCACAAACACAAAGAGCAAGGTATTAATATAAACAAATAATAATATGTGGAGTGTGGTATTTGTAGTGGTCATCATTATACGTCAGTGTGTGGAGACGTCTAATGTCTGAGGCTGATCGATATGCTGCTATTAAATCTAAACGATTGTCTTAATTGTTTTTCGCGAAAACATTCTACTTATAATTGCAGGGCAAGATGTTCAAAATTCCACCATATAATGCTCCATCGAGAAATCGAACAAGCCGCAAACGGCAGTACGAATTCATACAACAATCCTGCTAACTCTTTTCATAGTGTCAAGGAATCGGAATCGCTAATTTTGTTATCAAAGTGCATTGTTTACGTCACGGATAGAAGTGGAAATAAACACAGAGCTAGAGCATTGCTGAATTCAGGATCCCAAGTAAATTTCATAAGTTAAGATTTTTTCTGCAGTTACCCACAACTACTAATACCTTAAGTCACGGTGTATGTGAAACAAACACACTGGCGACTAACAATATTCAAGCATGATTAAATGCCTCGTTTTACAACGAATTGCCTTTTATTTACATAGACCCAGCATAGGTAAAAATACCACATAACCTTATGTTGGCCGATCCTTGTATAAGCCATCCGACATTGTCCTACTGATTGGAGCTGAATAATTCTATACATTGTTAAGTATCGGACAAATACAACTTGGAAAATACAGATTCAAAAAACTAAATTTAGTTGGATTGTATCAGGAAGGGTACTTCATACTAATATACCCAAATTGTACTGCAATTTCGCGATGAGCAACGTAGAAGAACTGATAGGATCTTATTCGTCGCGTCGACCCACCACCCGAGCTGAAGTAGAATGCAAAAGTCACTTCAAAAAATTGCCAGAACGGAAAATGGCAGGCTCCTTATAACCTACCTTTTCTACAGGCTCCAGCCGTATTGGGCAATTTATATGAAGGGAAAATAAAACGTTTTTTCTCGCTGTGAATTACATATGTAATATTTGTAATTTATGAACCGAGTACAGGGATTTAGGTCATATGAGAAAGGTTTCTTCCCCAAATGAGGAGTCAAACGGGACCCCAGTATGCCATCAACCGTGTATGTGTATAAAACAACCAGCAATACAACATTTCACGAATATCCGAGTTGTATTTGATGCATCCGCGAAAACCTCCTCCGACAAGTCTCTAAATGTAATATACGAGCTGATCCATTTATCCAAGATGACATATTTTCAATTTTATTGCGATTTAGAACGCATCAGATCTTGTGACAGAAGATATTGCCAAAATGTATCGGCAAATAAGAGTAAATGAGAAACACACAGCACTACAGCATATTGTTTGGAGAAACAAAACATTCGACCCCATTGACATCTACGAACTCATTGGCATACGGAACAATGCCAACATCGTTCATCGCCACCAGGTGTCTAGAAGAGTTGGCAGGGGAGTTAACGCGTCTATTGTACGGAATGAATTTTACTTGGCGAATCTGTTAACTGGCGCGGATACGATCATTATTAAAAATGACGTTAGTACCATATTGGAGTCGGGCGGTTTCGAATTAAGGAAATGGAAGTCAAATGCGAACGAGTTAGCAGTCAACTCTGGAGATGTCCAGGCCATGAATCTATCTTTTGCAGATGCCAGTGCCGGTATAATTCTAGGAATCGAATCAGATATATTGCAGTACACACTCCAGCCGAGAATAGCCAAATTTGTTTCAAATAACTGCATCACTAAACGAAGAATTTTAACGGAAATCGCATCTCTATATGACCCATTTGGACTTCTATGGCAATGGGATGAATCGGTCCCTGCAGATATTCATACAAGTTGCGAACATTACAGACTTGATCTTGAAGCCTTTAATATGTTGAACTTTCCAAGAAAGGTGGTAACAGATGGTAACGCCAGATACCAAACAGGCGAATGTAACCAATATTCACGCCAAGAGAGCAACCGTCGATTATCGAGGTCACGAAGGCCGCAACCAACCTAATGGGACGTGTACGAGGTTGGAAGGTAATCGAGAACAAAGAAACACCAAGTGACAACAACTATATTGAATCCAGCGTCCGACCAGCGGAGGAACTTAACACCATACTCCAGAAAGCCTGCGTGGAAACAATACCCAGCAGAAAATCTAACTCCTGGAGGAGGAAACAACCGAAATCGCCCCAACCTGGGAGGAAGTGGAGCTTCAAGCCAACCGGAAGTTCGCAGCGCCCGACTGCGTTCCAAATGAGGTACTTAAGGCAGCCGCACCAGAACTGATCCCGGACATGACAGCCTTAGCAAAAAGGAAACCACCAAACCAGCCAGCATACCAAAACCAGGGAAACCAGCCAACGACCTAAAAACAAACCGCCCCTTTTGGCTTCTGGATGGGACGAAGAAAATCGTGGACCATATTGCCCAGGCCCTCGAGACCTCTGGAGAGCTGCACGAACGGCAATGCGGGTTCGGGAAAGGACGGTCGACGACCAATGCAATCAGTCCGAAAACGGAGGCGAACGAGCATACTTGGAGAAACCAAAGACACTGCATAGTGATCGGCAAGGACGTGGTAAATGCGTTCAACACATTACTATGGGCCATCACAGCGGCGCTGCGACGAAACCTGCTACAAGGATAGTTAAGCGACCCTGAAGTAACATGTGAGGGTACCGGAGGACGGACAAAGTGGGACCCATTTGTGGAACGTGGCATACGACGACGCACTCCGGCTTAAGCTACCCGAGTATGTTACTGCCATCGGCTTTGTCGATGATATGGCAATAGTCGCCCGGGCAAGAAATATAGGGCAGACCTTCAGCAAAACCAGGCAAGCGGTTAAGGTAATGGCGGACTGGATGACGGCCACTAGACTATGCGTCACGGTGGACAAATCCAAGGCCGCCCTCTGCCTCCACTAGGAGAGCAGGCATCCAGTCACTATAATTCAACTCATGGGACGGCAAATAGCGGTGGTCAGAAATTTTTTTGGGCACAATGACGCTAATTTGGAAGCTAATAGCCATGCCTCCCAAGTGCTGGCAGCCATCCGCCAGGAGACTACTAGCGACGGTGTCGCGGGCGTAGATGCTATACGCAGCCCCAGCCTGGACCAATACCGACCTAGAGGATCTCAGAGAGGCTGAGGAGGGCCCTGAGAACCAGCGCCTTACGTATAATAAGAGCATACTGCGCCACATCCAAGGATGCAATGACGATACCTGGCGATCTAATAGTGGCAGAAAGAGCCCGGATACACCATCAGAGGAAGAAGGGAACGGTCCTCAAAGTGGCAAAAGAGGACGCGAGGAGAGACACCCTAACCAAATAGCAGAGCAGATGGGAGAAATCTAGAAACGCGGCTGGACGAGGACGATTCCTTGGGTGACCCGAGAGCATGGTGAACTGGATTACTGGAACACGCAGGCCCTGTCTCGCCAGTTGTACCTTCACCGGATAGGGAAGACGACAAGTCCGAAATGCCGCTACTGCTGTGGGACAGATGGTCCAGCCCACACCATATACCGTTGTCAGCGCTGGACGAGGGAACGCACCAAGATGTGGATTGAGTTTAGGGGAGAGGCACATCAGAAGAGCTAGAAAGCTAACTAGCCTGATGCTAGAGAGCCAGACCAGATGGGACGCCTTCACAACATTTGCACAAACAGTGATGAAGGGAAAGTAGAAAGACGACTTAGACACATAAACAGATACCCAGTCACCCAGCAAGTCAGACATGAGAAAGACGGCAGAAGGAAGAAACAAGACGGAACACCGAACGCCGCACAGGACAGAAACAAGAAAGTGATAAACAACGAACACCCACATCCTGCGGCACATAGAACACACAGCTGCGGACCAAGGGCAATGCAGAAGTCTACGCTGGATTACAGGAGAGACAATTATACAACTAACTTGGCAAGACAAGCGACAATGTCCATGTTTGAACGGAGTACAACCTAGCTGATCGAGGGGTACGACTCCTCAGATATTACTAGATTCTCATCCTACGGTCTATCTAGTTACCCACAATTAGAAAGAAGGCGTACGATTTTGCAAAGTGACACAAGTGAAGACTTAACCCTTGAAATTAGAGCAACCAAATAAACAACTGTTGGGATGCTCCAGGCTCCGGAACGCTAATGCCTTATGTCAAATGTCACAGATTTATCAAGTGACGTTAAAATATTGAAATTGACCTATAGAATGACCGATGGGGGCGCCACCGCGCCGGCCCGAAATGGTGTAAAGGTGACATATACTTTTGGCGCCAAGTTTTCGTTATTGAATCATTTAAATTTCCGTTGATTATTTGTTGTAAGAGTATTGTTTTCTAATAGTATGGTCTTAATATGTAAGAATCCACTACCATAAAATCTGATGGTTTATTTATTTCGTTGGTAATTGCCGCCGACACATTTTACATGGAATTTTATTCAATGGTCGTTTTAAACTTTCTCGCAATAATGAATTTGCACAGATAGTGCCCAACGTGTTCGTCCCACATTTGGCTATACTGAGACTCTACAATTATTGTCCAATATTGCCTTTACTAATAGAAAAACATTAATTTTCATACAGCACTTTTTGCCAAATTATTGTCAATCTGTCTCATTTTAGGTTATTTTATGTGTGGTTGCATACACATTTTGAAGCTATACCAACATTCAGAATATATACACTGTTGCCGTATTTAATTGTTTTATGTTTCTAGTGTTTACTATAATTATGGGCATTGAAATTAAATTTGTGGATTCCAGTGAATATGACGATCCTGAGTTTAATGATGACTTTTACATTTCTTCATCTCTTTTTATTTTGATTCAAACTTGGAATTGGAATATATATCGTTTTACTGAACTGATACTAATACTCTTAGAGCGATAGCAGGAACAGTGGCAACATCGCATGCGATAGGTTGATTGGCAGTACCGTATGAAGTAACGAATAAACATCAAAATGTGTCCATGAAAATTTAGTATTTGCAGCTTGTAACGAGTAGTGAGATTCAGAAACCGACTAGAATCTGATAGCGTAAAGTGAGACAAACACAACGAGACCATACACGTGAACAATCATTAATCGAGTGAACTGTAATCTAATCTGAAACACCATACAAAATCAATGTAAATTTGAATTTTACACCATTTCAGGACCTCAATTTTTAGACACCAGGTGTCGCTTTAGAGTCGGATAGAGGTCAATAGATTAGAATCCTGTCACTCTTGACAAATTTGTGACATTTGACGTAAGGCAGTATTACACTAGCGTTCGCGAAGCCTGGGGCATATGTTAGAAAATTGTAAGTTGCAATTTCAAAAAATCACCATAAACTCATTTTTTGGGCATCTATTTCAAATTTGGTTAATGCATAAATGCATGTATTTTGAACTAAAAAATACGTGTGTGTATCAACCAATTTTGAAATGGATACCTTTGCACCTCCTAAAAATGTGTTTTTTTTAAATTACAGTTTCCAATTTCCAAACATGATTTGTATAATAACTCGAGTTACAATAGAGCAATGAAAATCTTCGGTGAATTATTTGTGTAATGCCACCATAACTCAAGTAATAATAAAGTTAATGTGATATATATGCATTTATGCAGTAGGTAAATTTGAAAGAGTGAAAGTAAAAATTAATTTTTGATTTTTTAATTTACAGTTTATAATTTCGAAAATGCTATGAAAATGGCCAAAATAGATTCAGAACAACAATGTCCCAAAAAATAAATTTTTGGTGAATTGCATATGCAGCTTTCAATTTTTTAAAAAAAACTATTTGTAACTTAATACCGCCTTAACTCAAGTAATAACAAAGCGAATGCGACGAATATAGCCTAAATAGTTCACAACATTTGCATTTGTGCATTAACCGAATTTAAAACAAATGCCCCCCAAAATGAATTATTGGTTATTATTTTGAATTTACTCCCTACAATTTTAAACACTATTTGTGTAATACCGCTACAACACGAGTAGTAATAACACGAATACGATGAAAATTGCCAAAATAGTTGAAACCACATTTGTGCATTAACCAAATTTGAAACAGATGACCCCAAAACAGAATTTATGGTGAGTTTTTTAAATTGCACCGAACAATTTGCGAAGATTATTTGTTTGTAATTCCGCCATAACTCGAGTAATAATATAATAAAAAGTTAGATTCTTACCTGTGGTAATATAGGATTGAAAGGAACTGTCTCAGGAGACGGCAACACAACAGAAATACTTCTAGACTGTTGCCCATCGCCCTTGTAAGGACCGCCCATATGTGACGCAGCCAAATTATAACCATCTTCAACAGAAGGCAGCGCAGTGGGTGCTTGCACAACGTACTGTGGTACCCATTGCGCATAGCTAGGCATCTGAAAACAATTAAACAATTAATACAAATCACAAAATAAAACAAAAAATAAATAATACCTGGGAATAATGTCTTCCGTAGTTTGGAATGGCAGCAGGCATCACATGCTGTGGCGCAACACCATTTTGCGCTAGCGTATTGGGATCATAACCAACAGCGGCAATACCCTCAGGTCCATCCCGCCACATCTTACTATTGTCATTATTTTTATACAAACTCTTTTTCTTATTACCGCCATCTGCAAACTTAACCAGCAGTTGCTCCTTACTGCCCGGCAGTGTAGTCCCATTGAAAATAGAAATAATTTGCTCGCACTTTTCTTTCGACTCCATACGGGCAAAACCAACTCCTTTAGACATGCCCACAGAGTCCCTGAGAATGCGGGTAGATATCACCTGACCATACTTGGCCAACATTTGATCGACATCGCTCTCCTTGAAGTTCGGTGGTAAGTTCGCCAAATACAGGTTTGTTGGATCCTGTTCCTGTTGCTATTAAAAAAAATATCATTATGACCACATAATACAAGCGTTAACTCTATAAAACTCTTGAATTATTCTATTATTGTTACGATTAATCGACGTGTGCATTTTAATACAAGTATAGCAGTTAGTAGTTGTATTCATCATTCCTTTACGGTTATCATTATCACAAATATATTTATGTTAGTTAAAGGGTACTGTACACTATACAACATGCACTTATCAATTTCAATTTATTACGCATAGATCTGACTACGAATCAGCCAAATAATTACTACATGGTCGATATCCGCAATTTAAATGAATACTATTTTATTCTATTGAGATTGTGTTATATATAAGGGAAATGGTACAACATTTATAGACTTGCTGAAATATAGGCACTACAACTAGCAAGCTCGCATATATTTTTATATTATTATTCCATATTATTATTTTTTGTATGACATTTTAATTATTAATTATCCGTTCTGTTTGTTACCAAGTCATGCAGCTACAAAATTCATAACAACTACTGTTATTCTCTCAAAACAAATCTAGTTGCAGCCGAAATTTGATGTTTTTATTATTTTTTGCTAGATTTGTTATGAGAATCCGCAGCTCAATATACATGTTTATGAAAAATAAATCTAATTTCAAATGAATATTTGAGCTGCGGATGGGGATTAGGTAGATAAGCTAGGTATTACTTGCATGCAAACGTACAGTGGGCCTACGATGCAACCAATTACCCACTTTGGCCATTTGTGCCTGCACATTCTTCGCAGTCAATGCCTTGACCGCGCTCTCTGCCGCCGCGGGATTCTCAAAATCCACGAACCCATATCCTAAAATACAAATAAATAACACATGCTCAATCACCCAAATACAATAATTTGCTATATTTTTTTGTTCATTTAAAACAAGCGTTTTCATGTTTAAGAAAAGGAATACACTTGTTTCAATTTAAAAATAACTTTATTACTCACAACATATATCTCATCATACAGTGAATTCACAAGGAGGATGATAATAACATAGTCATGAAGCTTAAACATGTATTAGCCAAAACAATTTCCGGTTAGATTTGAGAATCCCCCAGAATACTACTAATCAAGAAAGCCAGACTGTTTTATTTTGCCAACATAAATTCTCATTTACACTACGCTTTAGTACTCTTAGAAGGCAGTGCACACATTGAGAAGGAATTTGATTCAAAAAAGAGCTTTACGTATTCTTCACAAACTCAATTATCGCTCAAGTTGTAGGAGTTTCAAGGATTCTAACTGTTTACGACTGAGTAAAGTTTGTGTGGAAAAATAAAAACAAATTTCGACGGTCGTTCCTGCCTGCATGGTATTTAACGCGGAAAGACATTTGCCTTTCCTATACACCATATTACATTATATAAGGCAATAAGCGCAAAAGTGGACAAACCCTCAAATTTTAAAAATATAATTTTATATTATATATTACTACTAATAACAATAATAGTAATAATATAAACCTTGATTTTTAATATTTGAGGGTTAGTCCGCCTTTGCTCTCAATGTCTCATATGAAAGGGGTGTAAATTATACATGTATCAAAATTTTAAATTTACTTCATTGTTATATAGATGAACTATAATATACTATCTGATTTATTGTCTAATTTAAAACTATATAGCTTCGAAAACGTATGTTTATAGTACACTCCTCTCACTCCTATAACTAACTTAATTTCACAGAAAACCTCTGAAAAATGTGAAAACAACAGAGTTAGCATTGGGGAGCGAGAGTTCATGCTCCCCAATATTCAGTACGAGACGGACAGCGCCTCCCTGAGCTGCGTTTCGAAAATTATTATGCGGCTTAAATATGTGTAACTATAACTAAATATGTAAATGATATCTGTAACTTTCAATGTTTGGCGTTCTTTCATGTACAATTCTCTGCTGTGTTCAGTTAATGAAACAAATAAATTGATGGTTAATATTAAATAGACTAACAAACAATTTTAAGGCAACAACATCTTTAGAAATTGCAACAAAATATTATGTTGTTACTAATTATCTCAAAATAGTTTCTAAATACTCAGTTTATATTGTGTTTTACTAAAGGATATAAATAAAGAAAGTAATATGTTTTCCAATACATTTTAATATCACGAAACTATTAATAGACGTGACCTTTGGTCGTAAATATTCGTTTCCAATTATATAATGTAACGTAGTTGTAAATCAACAAGTGTCTTTTGTGAGTTACTAAATATAGGGAAAATCAATACATACAGAGTGATTTCTAAACTAATCCAGGCCTGCACAATAGATGTAAGTAATTTCGAAACCGCAAATTATTGATTTCTGTAGTTATATTACTCTGTTTATAGACAAAATACCACACATTGTACACTATAGCATTATTAGGATATCAGAGGTAAATCAATATCAATTATAAAATCAAACTTACCTCTACATTTATTAGTGTTTTTGTCGAGAATGGCTTTGGTTGATATTATGTTACCGAATCTGCAAAGAAACATGATGTTAAACCCCCATCAAATAAAAAAAAAATCATTCTAAACATTTAAACCTAAACATACAATATGGAAAACAGACTTCATTTACTACACTTTTTATAATATATTTCTAATGATGCACAAGTGTTTTAAATCAAAGTAAATACGGTTGACATTGCTTATAAGATATATAACAATTGACCCTAGTACATATCAACATGGCAAGAAACAGTAAACTAAGACCCTAAAGGGCCATTCACAATAAGCATGGTAGTGGTAACGTAGCGGTAAGCGAAATCGTACACATGAATCAAAATTCAGATGTTTAAAGCTGCCTGGTAGAACTGTGAGAGAACATAGGTAATTACCACTACCTTAATTATGACAACCATTACTGCCAAATTCTGAACGTCTGAATTTGTATACACATGTAAAATATTGCTTATCGTTACGTTACCACTACCACGCGTATTATGCCGATTTAGTCCCTGACAGCCCTTAAATGGGTAGAGGGCGTAAATAATTTTCGGGCTTGTCAAGAAATATGCATATGGAACTTCAGAAGGAAGGCGAAAAGACCGCAATGATAATCCAAGCAATGAATATAATGGATATGGATATTTTGGCAATAAGTGAAATGCGATGCAAATACACGGTACAAGATCTCACAATATGCTGTAAATGAGGATATACAACACAGAAATGGCATAGAACTAATTGTAACGAAAGACGTTAATACATCAGTGAAGAATTGTTTGCCGCAGTCTGATAGAATGCTACTACGACAACTAAAGACAACATCTGGGGAAATAAACACCATTCAGATTTACATCTACAGCAGATAAAAATGAAAAAAATCTATGACGAGTTATCGACACAAATGCAATACATCAAAAAAAAACGTGAGGTCGCTATAATTATGACTTGAGGAGAAGATAACTGGAAATGTTATCCTCGGTAGACGCAACGAAAGAGGCAATAAACTAATACATTTCCGTAAAAAAAGATCTAATTCTATCAAATACATTCTTCAAACTACCTCCTAGGAGGAAGCAGTTCGTGGTGCAGTGGTCTAAGGCGACAGTCTGAAGCCATTGCATACGTAACGTCGGTTGTTCGTATCGACCGCTAACCGGGAAACTTGTGTAGACCTGTCCTAGCCATGGATGTTGCATGGGGTACAATAGGTTCTTGATGCCGCACGCAATGCACACAGCCTAGGGAACTGTATTCGCGTGAATAGTAAACAGACAAAAAATACCTCGAAGGATAGTGCACAACAAAATATAGCTCTTAATCAAATCGACTACGTAGCAACGGACAAAAGATTCCGATATGCAATAATATCGGTTAAAACACACCCGTCCGACCACACGCGGTTGCGTTTTAACCGATTTTGTTGTAACCATGGCACATGTCAATTTCATGTAGACAAGTTTCTCGACTATTGAGGTTTTCGAACCACGTTCCCTATGCAATGGCTTCAGACTGTCGCCTCCGACCTAGGAAGGATCTTGAATAATGTATTTGATAGAATTAGATCTTCTTCTTTACATAATTGTATTAGAAGAATCTCCTAACCCCGTAACTTGTTAAGTAAACATCAAGCTTTGAGACAACAATAAAATCCCACCAAACCCAGACAGGAGGAAGCTCCAATGTCATATAGTTAGGGAACAAGTATGTAAATCTTTGTGAAAGGGACTACAAACAGTAAAGTTACTGATATGTATGGACATCAATTTGCCTGAACGCGACAAACATGTCATCCAGAAAACATGCGACTTCTGCCACAAACAGGAAAGAACCTCTAGAAAAGAGTGGATGAAAAATGATAACCTCGAACATATGGAACAAAGACGATAAGAAAATGTAAGGAACCTGGACACATACCAATACTTTCTGAAATAAAAAGGAAAATCAGGTAAGCTGAAGAGAAGCCCGAAAAATAGTCTGAAATAGAACTCAATGACTTCAACATGCACAAGAGAACGGTTAGTCCTACGATTATCAACGAAAGTTTTTTTCACATATTCTTTCCATATCTTCAGCTATTGTTGTTTCTCTTCAGCTAGTGTATCGTCGATATGTGTTAGAAATGACTGACATGCACAAAAAGTATAGCATAGGAAACTTAACACATATCGACGGTACACAAGCTGGAAAGAACAAAAACTGAAGATATGGAAAGAAAGAACAAAAACGGATGATATGGAAAGAATAAGCATTCATCGATAATCGTGGGACTAACTATGAAGCATAGAAACAATCGGCCCCAAATTCACAAATGATTTAGTAGATGTAATCATGAAGAACGGCGAAGCATCTGGGCCAGATAATGTAAACTTAACAACTGTAAAACTATCATGATTTTCGGCACACTCTCGCAAACCTCTTCAATCAAATTTACGATACAGGAGATATCCCACAAGACTGGCTTACAGCAATTCATTCCTATACATAAAAACCTATCGGAAAAGTCATACAACGATTACAGACTTCTAAATCAACCCCTTTCACGTTACAGCTTGCGTGCTGGAAACTAACAATACAAGTGACCCTACAGTTTAATGTGGATTCCGAAGCACTGTAGTACTTTTAGATGAGAATATCAACTACTCCGAACTCACAATCTTCAGTGCAGCAGTCCGATGCCTTAACTACTACGCTATGTTAGCCACGATATAGCCAGATATGCTAGATAAATCATATTATCCACAATTTCTTAAAAATTATACATAGAAGAATATATAACAAATGCGAGGAACAGGTGGAGGAAACTCAATTTGGATTTAGGAATGTCCTCGGAACCCGAAAAGCCATTTTTGCGGTTCAAGTGCTTATTCAAAGATATCAAGATACGAGTATTGACGAATATTGACGTACACATATTTTGATTTATATTATTTTGATTTTTCTAAAGCCTTCGATAAAGTGCTACGCGAAAAAATGATTCAAACCCTGAAAGACACAGGAGCTGATGACAAAGATCTAAGAATAATCGCAAATATGTACTAGAATCAAAACCGAGGAACCGAACTGAAACTGTAGAAGAGTTGTTCGGTAAGGCTATATGTTCACCCATAGTTTATATAACATAGGGGGTATAGAGGGCTTTTCTGCTGGTTAAGGGAGCAGTTCAGAGGAGTTAATCACTTGGTATTTACCTTAACTTCACAGACAACCTCTAAAAAACTGTGAAAGCTGATTCGCGAAATTTCTCCCAAAACGGGGTTTGAACTCTCGCTCCCCGATGCTCAGTGCGAGGCCGAAGTACCCTCTAACCACCTTCTATACCCAGCTCAGGCTACTGAGCTAGGTATAGAAATTAAACAAATACAATACCGAACAATACTGGTATCCTTAGTAGAAAACCGGTATTTAAATACCTGCAAAATTGCTCGGAGATCTCGGATTTCGGTTTTAAAGGATTGCAAAACCGAGATAGCGATGCCTAACTGTTTTTAATACATATAACAATTGAAGAGCATTGTTTTAATATGTTGAAACAATTGGAGGGTGTAGTGGCTCGTCGACCCACCAGTCCTCTGTTTCGCGTATTTATAATTCTTAGGAACACTTTTTGACAAATGTTTAAACAACAACAAAATTTTGTTTAAATAACAAAAAAAATTCTTTTTCTCTCTCTATATATATTATCACTTTTCAAAACTATTATAATTATCCATAAAACTAAACGCACAATAATAAGCAAGTATACTTACTGACTACACATAGTCACGAGGTCTTTGTCGGTCGTATTGGGGGTGAGGCCGCGTATATATAAATTGGTCTTTGATAACTGTTCTCCACTGCTGTTTCCATTGCCAGGCGGTATGTTACTAAGAGACGTGGACACCGTCCCGCTCTGGCTGCCTGTATGGCTACTGGAACTGCTAGTGTTGCTCGGCGACGCGGCCGTTGGCACTCTCTGGTTTCCGTACTGGAACAAAAACTGAACCGTCAACCAATAACAAACACTGCACCATTATATAAGAATGTGTATCATAATTATTATGTTGTGTAAACAAATCATAGAATAAAAACTGATAGTGTGTATAGAGAGTCAAATTCGTCATCTGTCATGGAGCAAAATAAAACTATATATGTGTATCTAATAGGGAATCGTTTGTAGATCAGGTGTCTACAATGAATGTAAATTGATCAGACACCCTGAATTAGGAATCACTGTATCGGATGTTGGATATTTGTCTTAAATTGTTCTTGCTACTTTTTTTGAACATTTGAGATGAATACTACCAGTGACTAACGATGTACCGTTACCTTAAGTAGCCCGCAATATTGCCCAAATCAGAATAACTGATGCTTCTGAATTAATTTATATTTGTTTATCTCTCTCTTTAATTGTCTTTAAGCTGAAGAGTATTTATAAAGGTAAACATAATCCGTCACAAACGTAAGAATACCTAAATATTTATATCTATGGTATTTTAAGTGCAGTATTACAAAGGTAAAAATAATTCGGTAGAAAAGTAAAAATGCCAACATATTCTTTGGCAATTTCGCTGCTTTGAGTACAATACTATTATTTATTATTATTAGCTAACTTGGTAATTCATTAAAACTTCGGTCAAAAGGTGTGATTAATTATGTTTAACATGTATCAATTGATATTTTTGATGTTTTAATCGGTGTTTTTTTATGCACTAAACCGTGTTTTCAAGTTTCAAAAGACATAAATTGAAACATGAAAAACATCGATTAAAACATAAATAACATTTGAAACATGAAAATCGTCGATTAAATCAAGAATAACATCATTTGAACCATGAAAAACAGTTGGAAACATTGAAAAACACTTTATCAGTGTTTCAAGTATAAATGAAACGATTTCTACTTTGATTTTGATCACATATCAATTACACTTTGCAATCAGTTTCCACTTTTGAGCTCCTTCGATAACTGAAGTGTGATAAAAAAAAACTTATTTAAACTTTAAAATGAATTAGAAAGAAAGTAGACGCCTTAACAATCGAATAATTGACCGATTAATTATGTTTTTCATGTTTCATTTGATGTTTTTGATATTTTAATCGGAGTTCTTCATGCATCAGTTTTTTACATGTTTCAAAAAACATTAAAAACATAGATGAAAACATGAAAAACACCGGTTTAAACCAGGAAAAGAATCATATTAAAACATGAAAAACATCGATTAAAACAGGAAAACCACAATTGACCCAAGAAAAATACCGTTGGAAACATGAAAAACACCGATTAATTAAGCTTTCCATGTTTCTATTCATGTTTTCATAAAGTAATTATATGGGAGGTTTAAAATTATATTTTGAGGCATTAATACGTTTTGGCTTAACACAGTTGAATTTATAGCCTGTTATTATTTTCATCAGATTAATAATAATAATGATTTTTTGTGTATATAAATTTCATACAATTTATCACACTAAAAATTGTTTAAACGTATTTTCCACCACTCGCAATCACTTTAGCGGGCAATAAATCACAGCTTTCAGTCCGAAAATTTGACGCCGTGTCGGGCGGCTGACGTAATTGCGGCCACAAATGAGAAACCAGAGCCGTCGTCGCCGTTCTGGGGAAATTGCATCAGATTTAATGGCTGAGAGAGTGCGGGGTATATAAAATAACGAAATGATGCTCTGGGTGGAACTTACGTGCACTTTTCTGGGCCCCCGGTGGGGCATGGCTACAGACGGAAAATCGCAAAAATCGACAACTGACAACGCGAATATTTATAGCCATAAATGATTATCGGGCGGGTATCAGATTATATACGATAAGGGATATCTATGTGTTAGCACAGTGTTACATGGACTAATTAAAAATGAGGCTGTTTCATAATTATCAGCTAAAAATATACTAAGCGCGTTTATTATTATTTAAAATTTGTAACAAACTATATTTTTTAAATACTAATCCCTAGTAACTACTAGCCTACCCTAAAGATACGAGTACATTCACAAAACACGTAGTAGTAGAAACGCAATGCCAAACGAAATTGTTCACATGTATAAAAATTCAGGCTTTTATAGCAGCGCTGTAAAACTGTGACAGAAAATGGGTAATTATCCGCACTTTCAATACCCCACACCGCTACTACCCAATTCTGAACGTATGCACATTTTCAGTCATGCAAATCATTGCATTTAGACCACAAACATAGTTTTACTTGTATATAAACGAATAGTGCTCCCATAAAGCGTAATACCTCAAAAAGTGGAGAAGACAATGCATTACGATGAAAAATTGTAAGTTATTCAATTACGTCGACGGCGGCCGTTTTTAAACGACCGCTCTCCGCGGAAACCAGGGCTTATTCTAAGTGGCCCTACTCTGCCCTAAATATGAATATTTACTAATTGTACTGCGCAATATTGTTAAAATTCTTTTATTATGAAATGTTTAGTTGTATAGGCATACATATTTCTAACGAAATTTAATTGGATTTCGAATTTTAAAATTTTCTAGATAATTTAATTTATTACACTACCTTCATACCATGTATGATGGATATTAGTTTTACATATACTTTATCGTCCTATGTAAAATCAGTATCCAGTATACCGGTAAAAACAATGCCAGAAAAGACTGCAGAGGCCCAGGGTAGCAGAAGCAGGGACTGCACACCTCCGGGAGCAATATCGTGAGAGGAGACAGGAATACAGGCGGGAGATTGAACGAAGTCAATCAACATGCTGGTAGAACTGGTAGAACGTCTGTAGGGAGGTCGAGACCGATCCATGGAGCCTACCCTAGGGAAACGTAATGAAAAAGATTCGAGCTCGCCCGTCTGGACCAGAATCCACGGTACCCGGGGGTGTTAAGTCCGTATTTGAAGCGCCATTTGCTGATAGCACAGCCACGAGAACGAAGAAAACCCTGCAAGACGAACTGGCTGAGACCCAGAAAGAGGGAACGACCAACTGCGCGGATGAGATCCCGAATGAGATCGTCAGAGAGATTGCTTCAGCAATAATAAAGGACTTCACGAAAACTCTGAAGAAATACCTATAGCGTACCTTCCCCGCCAGGTGGAAGTCAGCCCGCCTTCCAAACCCGGACAAACCTCCAGATGAGCCAAGCTCGTATCGTCCCTTCTAACGCAGAGACTTGGAATACGGGATCGCAATTTGCCACCCTGGATGTGGCCAACACCGCCTTAACACACTGTCATGGATGGCCATCAAGGACCTACTACAACACAGGAGAATACTGGGGAAATACAGACACTAGTGAAAGACTACATCATTGATAGAGAGATGGTATATGAAGTGCCAATGGGTAAGACCGAGTATACAGTCAGGGTACCACAGGGCTCCATTCTTGGACCCCTAGTGTGTAATATAGTATTTGACGGAGTACTGCGCCTGCCACTACTAGTCGCTGCCATTGCTTTGTCATGGATGACTTGTCCGTCATAGCCAGAAAACAAAGCACAGACTAAGACAGGCGGCCAACAAGGTTGTCAACTGGATGGCAGAAACTGGACTATATTGCAGCAGCAAAAATGGATGTTGTCCAATTGACAAAACCAAAAGCTCAAATACTGCGGGGGGGGCAGGGGGCGACACAATTATGTTATTTGGCATCTGACATCAGATAGCAAGGGAAATCAAATATCTAGGCACCATTCTGGAGGCCAACAGGAGCCATACGGCCCAGATGTTAGAAGTCACCAGAAAGGCAGCCCGCACGGAATTAGCCCTATCTCGCCTACTCCCAAACATCGGAACGACGATTGTTAGCAACTATATTTTAAGCCCAGCGAATGTACGCAGCGCCAACCTGGGCGGCCGGCACCAAGTACAAACGGAATGTCGACAGGCATTGAAAGACGCAGCTGCAGTCGGGACATGGCTTATTCCAGGACTACCTCCAGCAAATTGGGAATGCGAGGACGTCAGTATGCCCCATGAGCACACGCTAATGAAGGCCACTGATGGTACCGGGAACGGGCCAACTTGTGTCTGGGACTGGGGGTAGAACACCCGACGCCGAACCAGCTAGGAACGCTCATGCTGGAGACTGGCGAAAACTAGGGAGCCGTAACCAGCTTCGCCGAGCAGGTTATGAAGCAGAAAGTTCACCTTGATTGCAGACGTGGCATAACAAAAGACACACGAGCCGAGACAAGATTGACTAACTGACGTGAGACGATACTACGACGCTTAATGACGGTCAAGCACCTAGTTGCAGAACGGAGTTTTTGATTTAGCCGGTAGGTGCCCCGGCCAGAACGGAGGGTGGTAGTGGTGGTAATGAGACGAAGATTTCACTTCGCACGACAAAACAAAGGTGAATAAGAGGAGGAGATGGAGGTTGGTTAAGGTGGGTAGGGTTGTGAGGAGTAGGAGGTTATGAGGTTCATGAAATTCCCAAATTGAATTTAAAAGATATTTATTACCATGTCACTACATTTAGCGCGACAATTACTATTATTATGTCATAAATATTTGTAACTATTACCGTACAATTTGTATTGAATCGCCAACAACCATATAATAAGAATAAAATACCAAGGAAATAATAGAAAATAGAGGTAATAGATTTTTTAAAGATATTGGAGAAAATTTAAATTTTACACCTATGATTAGACCCACTGGTTCTACGGATATATTGATATGGGTAGCTGTTAATGAAAAAAGAAGTACGATTAATCGGTTAATATCAGAAAAACCAACTAATGATAGTATTAATGTTTGCAATGTGTTAAAAATATCATTTACCTGGATAGATAATTATCGAATTATCGAAGATTAATATAGGAAAAGATACCATATTTGTCTTCGGCGTCTTCGTGAGGTATGGAGATTAAGTGATATTATCTCTTGTCGAGCGAAAGTATTGAATAATATGAATTTTGCGGAATATTATCACATTTGTACGTTGCTGTTAATTGGTTATGATTGTATTTTCAATGATGTAGCCATCGAACACGTATTCATGATAAAGGAAATGCAAGTGTAAGGATTGGATACGGTTTATTAGGATATGGATTTACAAGAAGCTGCTAGAACGTCTTTTCATGTTGTCCAGCAAGAGTGTAAGTTTCAATAACGGGGCTAACAAATGTATACTATCTATGTCTGGGTATTTGCCCATCGAGAAATAAAAAATGGGATTTGGAGCTTGTGTGCAATTAATACAGTAATATTTGCAAATAGAATTAAAAATGTAGTAATTGATGTAGAGGCTATAAAAAACAAAATGCACAACAATTCATGCAATATCATTGGATTACCTGTAATCGCGGCCTAATGAACTTGTCTTAAAACAACCCATTACAGGGGAGAGATGATACATATACCATTCTTATGGCACAATTTATTAATTTGTATTCAACTTTTTATAAAAAGCTACGCAACGGAATTAGGAATTGCTATACCGGAGTAAATTTCAATACCGGTATATCGGTATTTAAATTTCTCGATACCGGGATCCCGGCATTTCTTTAATAAATTATGGTAATAGTCGGGAAGTTTAATTCAAGTATTTTCGTATATTTAGTATAATTAAATATATTGTAAATATTTATAATTAATTAATACTGCTGTGTTATAATACTCACATCAATAAAACAATGCAGATTTTGAATTACATCTATTTCTATGTTACTTATGACAACCTCAATGTGTCTATCATTTACTCTACCAAAAATGTGTACATTTAGATATTTCTTGAAATTGTTTTGTATTTGTTGGTAATACATACTCTTTATATTTAGTATCTATTTAATAAATTAAAACTTGATATTAGATTGTGATCAAAATTTATAAATATTATTAGAATATAAAAATTATTAGAACACGATTATATAAAAATATTTAATAATAATAAGCTAATACATAATTTATCCGATATTGGGCTATCGCTTTTCGATTAAATTATTCGAGATACAATTATTCATTAAAATTCGATTCTAATGAGATTAGGAGTAGTATTTAAGAAATATATTTGCAGGGGTAGCCAAACTTTTGAGATCTTTGGGTGACATATTTTTTAAAATTATAAGCGGCAAGCTACCAATATCATAGCAATTTTAAGCCAAACATAAGTTAAATTTAAAATAATCATTGATAATACTACTACATATTCAATATCAAGTTATCTTAATTAAGAGAAAATAATTATTACTTCTCACAAACTAATCAGTTTATTAATAGTTAATTAATTAAAACTGCATGTGTACATATCAGACAGGCGGGCGACTAAGAATAGTTACGCTGTTGACGTTTTGGCCACTCCTGTATATAACAACTAATATTCACACATGGTTGCCAAATCATTAACGAAGACATGGATTCAGTAAGTAATATGGCTCGATTTCGAGATTTCAATCATACAATATAAATTAATTTTCAAGCAATATTTTATCCCGATAATATAAAAAAGAAGACAATGTTTCGAAGCCAACCTGTCATTTGTGACTTATGTCAGTGCATATTTTTATTGCTGACAGTTTTATTCTTCAAATGGGAACAAACACTACGCGATAGTTCCAAAAAAGTTTTAGAGCTAATGAACTTTTTTAAATGTGTACCATTCCACCGCTATCTAGTTCTATGATCGATTGATTAAAGATTTTTTTATTTAGTAGTAGTAATAATTGTATTTGTTATAATTTGTTACTCTCTATCGACCTTCGGGCGCTTCTGCTGTGTCTTAATGTATGTGTATGTTAGGACTTCCAAAAATCATCCCTCAGTATTGTTAATGGTATCCCAACGTCAAATGGGAACGGGGCTGGATTCGGGCCACCCGCGTGTAAAGCGAGGGTGCTAACCACCGCACTACATCGGTGTGAATTTTGATTTATTCTATTTAAATGTTTCCACATTTTTATTTTCTTTCTGCATGCCATTTTCTTAGGTGGCCGCTACTTTTAAACCGAATTTCACATCCATGTACCTCTTCAATGCAATGCAGGGATTCCAAATGAAATATATTATCTATTCTACTCACGATTACTGATAAGAGTCAATCATTTTTGGCAAGAATAATACTTCTAGTTTTTATCAGATATAAATAGTACAAATTTCAATACTCGTGGCCTAATAATTATCACATATTAAATTATCATCGATATAGTTTGGATGCACGCACTTGAAATGTAATCAAACAATATTTGAGGAAAGTATTTCTATGAAACCGATAAGTTCTCAGGAAATGCAAAGTCAATAGTACAATCATATCACCAACAATATCAAAGATAATTTAATAATCAAATTACTGCATTGATAACTGCAGTTGTATATTATGTGCAATAGATACCATTTAATTTCGTACAGATAATTATTATAATCGAATGTAAGTAGAAGTACAAAGATTTAGATATCCGGCATGTAAAGCCCGGTCTACACGTACAGATCGTTAAAGGTTTTGCCGATCAAAAGCCGCAGGGGACGGATATGTACCTAGAAGCGACTGCCGGCGCGTTCCCCTTAATGTTTGGTAGTCGATTTTCAATTACCTCTTGATCTTCCCTGATTATACCAACTTAAGAAAATCAAATGTAAAATAAGCTCCAAAGTAGCGATTTCATAACTAATTTGACAAGTTTGATGCCTAAGATAATAATAAAATCAGTCTTAAATGAAATCGATACAACAAAAACAAATATCAAACTTGATCTTAAGATAGGAACATGGAAACTCGACCGCACAATCCGAGAGATGACTCACTGTCAGTATACTTCGACATCAGATCCCTTCCATCTTGTTTCTACAAACAAGATTGTAGGAACAATGTTCACCTCCAGAAACGATACAAGGGAACATTGAACAGGAGTTGGCATCATCGTGAACTATACCGCCGCGAAGTGCATCAACGCCTTCGTACTATACTCCGACAGAACTATGATGCTGCATATTAACGCTACCTGAATAAACATCAACATCATACAAACATACGCGCCAACTGCCGCCAAAGAGACCAAGAAATGAGATTCTCCGTAGATGGCGAAATTAAAGACCTACTAAAACGGAGAAAGAAGCACGAAGTTAACATAATAAAGGGTAACTTAAACTCAAAAGTAGGAAACCGTAAATTTGAAATATCGTAGCTTCACATGGACTATGTAAATGAAATGAAAAAGGGACCGCCCCCTCAACTCTCTGAAGAAGAATTACGGAAGATTACGAATACATGGTTTGATCTAAAACCTAGGAGATCTCGGTTCTTGGAAATCTCAAGCAGACTGCTAAGGAAGAGTAGCCAAAGATCACATCCTAATAAAGATTTCTGCTCTTCAGTAAAAAAGATATGTACTTATCCAGGGGTAGAATCCCCAGAGATCACTGCCCTTAGCAAAAATCAAAATCAAACAGATATAAAAAACTGATACGAAAATAGATCTCACTCAATAAGACAAAATAAACGGACAATTGGAAGCTATAAAGGCAAAGAACACAGAAAACAAAGCAAATGCAGAAGTGACATGAGAGCAAATGATGAAGCCACGTTAGAAACGGCAAAAACGAAACTCGATTTCATAAAACGACAAATGGATGCCGAAATCCTTACCCTAATAGAACAACAGCGCCATCTCAGGAATATAACACACAAAATACTGAAGAATATAGAGCCAAATCTGGTCCAAAATAAGAGTAGTAAAGAACAACTGACTGAACTACAATGCCAAGAAATGGATAAACTTCAAATAATACACTACAACTTCAACCTACATAAGAAGTTAAATGAGAACAAACGACAAATGGATGCCGAAATCCTTACCCTAATAGAACAACAGCGCCATCTCAGGAATATAACACACAAAATACTGAAGAATATAGAGCCAAATCTGGTCCAAAATAAGAGTAGTAAAGAACAACTGACTGAACTACAATGCGAAGAAATGGATAAACTTCAAATAATACACTACAACTTCAACCTACATAAGAAGTTAAATGAGAACAGGAATACGACATAAAGCAAGATCACAAATACTGACGAACAGCCTAGGCATATCATCAGAAGAAATAGGGGCATGTTAAAACTATATAAAAGACCCATTCGAAGACATATATCAGCATATCCCATAGAAACCGGAACCTGTACCACTGGTTCAGAAAAAGAGAGATCAATAAAGCCATACACCAAAAATAACAGACAGGTTGGACCGGAAGAGATACCAGTGGAGAAAGAATGGAAGTAAATCAAAAGAATATAATATGCACTGAGAGCTTATATTGAAACCAAACAGCTAGAATAAGAGGAGACGGAGAACTAACTAGAGATAGAAAAATATGCGTCCACCAAGTCTGCATGCTATCCCCACTACTGTTCAATCTGTACTATATTTTCCAGGAGGCATTGTTATTACGTTTACTATGTTAAGTAACTGGAAAATGGATCAATAACGTTAGATTCGGAGGTGATACAGAGATCATAGCTGAGAACATCGACGATCTCCAATATTTAACAAAATGAACATACATAGTAAGAAGATTGGGCTAAAGATGAACATAGATAAAACTAAATTGATAAGTGGTAACTACGAACACAGAAAAACATTCACAGATAGCAACAATCGGGAACTCGCTCATAGAAGGCATAACCAAATTCAAGTACTTAGGAGTATGGCTACACGACAAATACAAATAAGATTTAGAATAGAAATAGGCAGATGCAATTCCATGAAATACAAGAGCAAGTGCTGACAAGCACCTAATTCGACCTCAGAAAGCGTTTTCTATAATGCTACGTATGGTCAGTATTGTTGTATGGAATGGAAGCAGGGACGATGAAAGTTACCACCATGAATAAATTAGAGGCGATCGAAACGTATAATTTCGGCGCATATTGACAATTTCATGAACGGACAGGATCACAAACAAAGAGGTAGTGGCCGGAATGAACTACTAACCAACCTAAACCAAAGAAAGACGTATATACATAGAGTATTTCGGCCACATAATGTGCAACCCCAGATACAGTAACTTAAAACTGATGCAAAAGAGAATAGGCTGGAAACAAAAGTGACGGCTGTGAATTATCCGAGAATGCAATATCCTAAGAACTGTTCAAGTACTTTTTCACGCAAAAGACAGATACAAAATAAAAGACGTGATCGATCATCCATTAGTGGATACGCACTGGAAGAACATCAGAACACCAAGTATTATATACATAAACACATCGAGGCATGTTAGAAACGAGGCTATCAATATCTCCGACTTGGGCGTTTCAACCTCCGTGAATTTCACGAAAATTCCATTATAGTGGGAGCGCGCCGAGTGAGGGCGAGTAGTTCCTGCTGAATAAAATGGGTTCCGCAAGCCATTTGCATATGACACAAGCAATGGCTGCACCATTTTCTCAATGTACCGAATCTCGTTTAAACTTGTCTCTACAAACACTAGACTACTATCGCTCCCCAAAGTTAGCTTCATTAAAATTGTTCAATAAATACTAGACGTTCTTATTCTTTTAAAGGCATTGAGGGTCATAATGGAACGTAAAATTGGAACGGCAAGGCAAGAGTTACTGAATCTTTTGCCCGTTTTGCATTAATCCATTGCCATATAAATGTAATGCAATTTATACATGTATGGAGAATTTTATTAGTCAGCGTTTTAGCCTTTAGCCCAAAATCACTATAAATGTTTAATAATTTGTGAATGAAAAATGTTCAAAATAGCAAACAGAATAGAAATTAAATGGTTGTGGCGTTCACTCCTGATAACTCACTTTCAATGAAGGAGATGAATAAAACTATTGTTTTATACCACTTTATTGTTTCTAAGAATTAGCCTATGCTCTATGTGGTTGCCAACCTTTGTGTACATAAGATAAGAAGTAGATCTTATGTACACAAAGGTTCTTAAAAATGTGTCGCGATCGACTTGTCCGAGGCATAGTCTAAGTGGGGAGGGGAAGATGTGAAATATATACTATGTTTATACACAGTGGTGCACTAAGGGTTATGGGTAAATAAGCAAGATATATGTGCAAATACACATATCTACTTTAAGTAGGTAAGACATCGCGAGTGATCACGATCTACCGTTGGCCACTACTGCTCTAGTCCGAGGCATAGTCTAAGTGGGGAGGGGAAGATGTGAAATATAGACTATGTTTATACACAGTGGTGCACTAAGGATTATGGGTAGATAAGCAAGATATATGTGCAAATACACATATCTACTTTAAGTAGGTAAGACATCGCGAGTGATCACGATCTACCGTTGGCCACTACTGCTCTAGACATTATTAAGTTTCATCGGAATTGTAGAAACTAGTTGTTTCAAACAATAAATAAAGTAAAAAATATATTAGTTTTATTCATATCCTTCATTTAAACAGAATAGTTTTCAAAAGTTGTCTGAATTAGTACCAGAACGTTGAAATGGGCAGTTTATTAAATTCTACGATATAACAAGGTAATGTAATGTGTGTAAAAGAATATATTTGCGTCTTATTACTGCTAACACTTACGGAATTGGAGGTGGACGTGTAGTTTGCAGTGCTGTTTGGGGTGTACTGTGTGGGGTACCGTGGATAGTAGTTAGATGGATGGCTCGTCCACTGGCCACGGAAACTAGTCTGATGTTGGGTAGCCATTGGAGGCTTCACGCCGCTTGGAAACGGCGCTCTATTGCCTCCGTTACTACTCTGTAACAAGGAAAACAGAAAATACAGTATATTATTTATTCAACTCATGCTTGAAACATCAAATAACGAATCCATTCAAAAATTAAAATATAAAATTAAATCCCATTTTACCATTATTTATACAAATTTAATCATTGATATTAATTTCTGATTCATAGACCAGCGCACGTCATCAATTGAAATTGGTTCATTTTAAGATATTTATTATGTGCTAGTGTAAAATTTGAATACATAAAGCAGTTTTTTTAGCTATTCATAATTTAAAATGTATAAAGTTCCTAAGTATAGGGTCACAACTTGGAATTACAATAACGGAACCAATCCTAATACCATTTTTGGATATTTAAATCTTGATAAAAACAATTCGTCATTTGTGAGATCCGGCAACGAAGCCCGGCCGGCAAGTGTCTATATAGTGCTTATGCCTATATACCATTTCTACGTTCTCTTATATAATATCCTTGGGCATGAATATTTTTGAAATTTCACCCCTTGCTACAAATAATAATGGGAATTATTGGTACCGTCTCAATAATCCACATTGCTTTTACATACTCAGCCAGTGGTAGATATTTACTCATTTTCCCCCCTCCGTTTTCCAAATTTTCGCAACGAGAGGTGGATAATATATGTGATTTGATAATCTTCCCCGTGAGCACTTTTATTACTATTATTATTATTGTTATTTTAACATACAGATTATTATTACATAGGATTTCAGCTAAAATTAATATTTTTACTTTCTCTACAGTTTTATGTAAGTATTTATGGGAAAAATCGTGTAATGGGGTTCATATATTCCCTATACCTATATATTATTTTAATTTTTACTTACGTATTTATATACGAAAATTCAGAAGCAATAATATCTGTAAATGAACTAATGAAAACACGATATATAGACACCCTAATGCAATCTTAACATTAAATTATAGGCGGAACCCAGATTAATAAAATAAACCTTTGGGTGTCAAGTTTGAGCGCATTAATAATATGTAACAAAATGTAGCAAATGAAGCTTCACAATAATGACATTATATGTAATTACATTCCATATCATAATCAGTTGCTTAAATTACTAACGATAATCGCCATTACAATTTATCATGTACTCAATTTAATAACATATGAGTTTTTTTTTTGTATACACCCATTTCGCCTAATTGAAAATATCATCATAAAAACGACTCTCAATTTCCGAGTAGCCAGAAGTAGGCCACGTTAAAACGTTATTTTAGTACACTGTACAATATTATCCGCATTGTTGAACTGTCGATTTTATATACATCCGGCCATACAAATATGTTGTAGTATTGATTGCCAAATTAGTACAGAATATAGAGGTCGACTTGTGTGACTAAAATGGTATGTTTATAAATATAAAAGACGCATATTGTCAAGTTTTTAAAATGAGAAATGTACGGACTAAATCAGTGGTTTCCAAATTGTGCGTCGCGGCGGAATAGTAAATTGCACATGTTTTGCATAGTAATTTGGGCAGGTGTAAAACATTTCTGTTTTCGGATGTAGTATATGGGGCAGTTGGGGCTGGGAACTAAATGTACGATTGGCTGTCTACCGTGTGTTCCGTCAAGGATATCTTTGTGTGTCTCATCCATTCTATCTTGTCAGCGTCTACATGTGGCTACACAGAGTGATGTGTGAATATGCAAACATCACTTAATATGTACAGTATGGGTGAATATACAGGATTTAATAATAACATCCAAACAAACACAAACACAAATTCGCGCATTTTATTTTGATAAAAGAGAATGCAGACGTTGCATAAGGCAATGATAAGGCAATTGATAAGGCAATTGATTTTGTGCATTTAAGACCATTGAGCTACAGGAATGGGCGTAAACATCGATGGTAGAAATCTTTGCAGACGATGTGGTGCTAATTTCGGACAGTTTAGACCAAGTGTCGGCAACCTTTTTTGGCTGTGAGCCAAATTTAGTGTGGTTTGGGTCAATGGGTATTTTCATTTTATAACTGCACGTTAGTGAAAAAGGTACACCTTATTAAGAAAACTATTACAATATGTTTATGATTTATAATTTATTACTCTCTGAATACAGCATTTACAGATAGCCTACACCAGATATCTTTTATATATGACGCTTTATTTGTGGAACTTAAGTGGGTTACTTGAAATTAGCAAATGCGTGCCTTGGTGACCCGCGTGTATAAGGTTTCCGACGCCTGGTTTAGACAATGCAGATAAGATGCTCAGCCTCAGCAAGGGAACAGTAGTATATGTCCGAGGGATGAACCATCTAACAACTAGAGAAGAAGTCCTAGAGGCGCTAAAGAGAAAAGGATTAGATGTGACCGTGTGAACACTAAGAACGGCAACAGGAAACACACAGGTAGCAACCGTCATAGCGACACGGCCCGTACTCTGAAAACACTGGGCAGCATAATGATAGGACTTGTGTACTGCAGGGCAGCCCCCAGAGTTGAAAGCCATACTGCCTCCTCTAATAAGTTTGAGAATCACTGCTGCAGAAGAAGTTGTACAGTACAAATGTATACATCGGACTGGTAACAATTAAGATGTTGGGTTTTTAATAAAGATATTTATAGCATGAATGTTCCTTGTATTGATCAGTAATGCAATACTGGCAGGAATTTATATATTGTCATCGAAATAAAACACAATGCTGCATTCATTGTAACAAAATAATCGCCTTTGTAATATGTATAAACAAATCGAATCATTACTTAGTCATAACGTTACTCAATAATACAAGCAGCCACAAATTAGTAAATAACAAATATATCAATATATTTAGCTGATAATTTTTATAATATAATGTAAATATATGATTCATATATTCAATGTAAGCATATTTTAAATTAATGACTTTGATAGTGTGTTTGGAAATACTGGAAGAACTTCGTAGAAATAATTACCAATGATAACATAAACATATTGAATTATATCAGCCGTAAACACAACGTATAAGTCTCAAAAATAGTTGGTTTTGTCTTTATATATGATGCATTGAGGAGAGCAAAAGTGGACAAACCCTCAAAATTCTTATTATATGTTATTATTATGAGTTACGTTCAGAACTGCACAACCCTAGGTGGGCTTTTGGCTTCCCAGGTCGCTTCCTAGTATGCTATACTGGGGTTCTTTGGCCTTAAGGTGCCTTCCGAAGCACCTTGGAATGCAGATGTTCCAACTAGAGCTGTTTTCGTTTATAACTGTGTGTTGCTCCGGGCTTATTGTCTCTTGTTCTATGTGTCGTTCAAGCCGCTCCCGATGTGTACTATTCTACCTCATATACCTTACAAATGACGCACGGACGCAAAACTTGGGAGCCATACACCACGGGGCAACTAGTAATGTTAAACGAAAGCACCTTAGGATGCATGCAAACGCGACAACGAGATTTTAATTTTTTATTAGTACTAACATTTTGAAAAAAATATCCTCAATTACTCATATAAGCTTTTATTTGGAATATCATTGTAAAATATAGTCTAATTTATATACACGGCTAGTATAAAATTACGCGTTCTCTCTTCAGTACGTGCAAGGAAATATTCATAAGAGTTAAAATTTCCAACCTTACACAGATATATAAACAGGTAAATTTGATAATTCAATTTGTTCAACTTGTTTCCTACATTTAAAAACGCCATTTGAAGATAAAGAGTTTTCTTTTATTGTTTACAATAGAAAAAGGTATAACAATTACTTTATTTCCATTTTATTTTTATTTAGCTGGCCTTGATTGAAAAATCGATTTGCGAAATAAAAATCCGGCTCGTATTGACCATAAGCGCAGGTTCCAACCCCACGTGGGCCAATTATCGCGAAATCACCTTTTAAAGTTTTTTTAAACTCCTCTGAGGATCTCCTTTTTCCGATGGAAAAGCGTAACGATTAACATAAAGATGGAATTTTGTTTTGCTATAAATGTGCTGTGATTTGGTTTGTGATTTCTGAGAGATCGCTATGAATAGAGCGATGGAGACCTACATTATTATTGATATGGTATTGTCTTTTGGCCTTTTCGCTTCGTGAAAAGTGATCGCTATCTGCATAGAACTAAACGCTTGGCAGTAGCTATGCTTTGACATTATTTTTTTAATTAATACTATTGGTAGTAGATAGAGTACTACTAAAAAAAACTTGTACACTTTAAAGCACCCCAGCATGTAACGTGTGTAATGTAATGTATAATGTTTCATTAAAACCTTCAACAATGACATAAATGTATAATACATTTTAGGTGTACATGAACTGGCCGCAGCACCAATTTTGCCAAATTTACGAATTTCCTATAGAAATTTATATTTTAGTTATTATAAGCAGAATTAAGTTATATTTTAAGATTGTAAGCGAAAGTACATCTTCTTAATTTTTCCAGGCATTAGAGAATAAATTTTCATAATTTATGTTAAATTTTGTACAGTAGCGAAATCGCTAATAAAGAACTATGATTATTAATATGTAGAACAGATGAACTTTTTTACGATTTCCTCAGACTCTATGAACGTTCCCCTACAACGTACTGAAAGGCAAATACTCCATTTTATAATCACAGTATATAATTTACATATAAAAAACTTTAATACATAATTAGGACTATTCAGTTTACCAACGCTAACAAAATCGAGCTATGAGAACTGTTTACACCAATTGATTACTAAACGAGGTTAATAGATATACAATTCTACCGACGTTACTAACCTCAAAAAAATCCTTAAAGAATTCCAGTCTGATAGCACAGAAACCTCTCAAGAATGTATACTATAGACAGACAATGTCTTGCTTGCACTAGGGAACCCACGTAACTAATGACAAACGCCCAAGAACCATCTGTATGGTAGATAAGAGCCAGGCCCGAGGAAGGCGGGCACCAAGATAAGATAATATGAATCATTACCGATTCGCCAAACAAACACGTCATTAGTAATGCGTTCATTGTTCCGTGCATTCCAAAACAACGTCAATAAAATAACTCGTTCGCGTTGTTTGACCACTGCAACTTAATCGGTTTTGATAGGAACATTTATTTTAAATGTATGATTGTAACGTATAATGAATCAATAACTAATGTCTGGCCGAAAGTGAGTCGACACGGATAGAGAATTTTATATTTTACTATTTTCGGGCGAAACCGAATTTTTTTAAAGTAAATTTAAGTCACTACAGGTGTTCTTATTGTATAATCAAAATTCAATAAAAAAAATCATGCAATGTTTTAAAACGTGTCAGTACATAAAGACTGACACTAAAACATATTTAATAAAGTATTTATTGCTGCATTTGTATGTTATATGTATGTAAAGATGTCAAAGTTGAATAACATAATAAGGCATGTATGTTATTCGAAATAGAATCATTTAACTACGAACAATTATTGCAGTAATAAAACTGATAGAATTTACTTTAAATATCTTTATTTTTTTCTTATTCAAAGAATGCGAATACGGCAGTCGCCAAGGATCCGCTATTTTTTTTTTGACGAAACGGAAATTTGGCAGTAACACATATGACCAAAAATGGCCGAAACCTTCACTGTTACTAACTGTTAATTTTAATAATGTAATATACAATTGTAAAGTTTATGAGTTATGTAAATAAGTATGAAAGGCATACATTATACTACTTATACTTACTTTTCACAGTTACAATATCTACTTTATAATACCCGTCGTTGCAACAACTAAAAACAAAATATGTAATACATAGTATGAAAATATGTTTAACTTTGCTTGGATTGAGTAGACCCACAGCCGATCCCAATCCCGGTTAAAAGAGGGTTCCCAAGAGAGGCCACCGGCCTGGTTGGGGTTAAAATCATAGAGTGCTCAAAGAACCAACAATTCCGCCTCGGCTAAGGCTACAATAACTGTCGACGGTCATTTGCTTGGATTGAGCAGACCCGAAGCCAATCCCAATCCCGATTAAAAGTGGGTTCCCAAGAGAGGCCAGCGAGCTGGTTGGGGTTAAGATCACACAGTGCCCAAAGAACCAACAATTCCGCCTCGGTTAAAACTACAATAACTGATGATGACTCGGAGAGAAAAGGGACTAAATGAATTAGAAAAACTAAAGCACTAAGAATCGGGCGCTGGATCGTTACTTTCCTGAGCAACAAAGATCAGGAAATCCTGCTAGAGGTGACATCTACACAGTCTCGGAAACCAAGAGGGAGGTAAACACCAAGTACGGAAACTTCCTTCTTATATAAAGTGGTAAAGATCGAAACTTCCGGCGTTGGAATGCGGAGGTGGCCCTACTCTCGACCAAACAAATGACCGTCGACGACACCGCCATACAGTGGTCAAAGAACAATTCAGCCTCGGCTAAGACAAGAATAAATGATGATGACTCGGAGAGAAAACGGACTAAACGAAAATCTAAAGCACTAAGAATCGGATGCCGGAACGTGCCCTTCCTGAGCAACAACAATCAGGAAATCCTGCTAGAAGTGGAAAGACACAAGAATGTCATCTACACACCATCGGAAACCAAGAGGAAGGGAAACACCAAGTACGGAAACTCCGTTCATATATGCAGTGGTAAAGATAAAAATGACAGACGTTGGAATGCGAAAAATGAAACTCTTGACCAAACAAATGACTCTCGACGACACTACCATATAAATAATGGGAGAGGAACACACTATACAGAAAAGACTGAAATGCCTGGGAACTACACTTAACACCAACGTCAATGACATCCAGAAGGTATTAGAGGCCGCAGGGATAACGCCCGCGGACCTACTGATTGAGAGACCGGAGCCCTACCAAAGGAGGCGCTCTGGGTCTGCTTCCTCCAAGGAGACTAGACAACACACGATCGACAAGTGGTACAGAAGATGCGAGTCCCCAAACGCAAAGTGGACGAAACGTATTGTCCCGCGAATTGAGCCGTGGGTGGACCGAGGACACGGTGATCTGGATCATTGGACCACGCAGGCGCCTGTTCGGGCATGTCGTTTTTCAAACGTGCCTGCTCCGGATAGGAAATGCCGCGACGGTAAGAACCCGATGTTGCTATGTGACGGATGATCCAGCCCACACTCCATACCGTCAACGGTGAACAAGCGAACGAGCCACCCTATGACTCGAACTTGAGGGGGCCACCCATAGAGATCGGATCCCAGATGTTAGACGACAGAGCCAAGCGGGAGGCAATTACTAGGATCTCCCAAACCGTAATGAAACAGAAATACCAAACAATGACCTACAACAGTGACGTCTCGCGACAAGGACCTGCAGGAGAGACAGATAATACAACCAAGACAAGGCAAGAGACAAGAATGACTAATTGACTTGAGACGGCGGGCGCTTAGTATGCCTAATGGCGGTCAAGTCCAGAGTGGACAGAACATGAGTTTTGGTTGAGCCGTTAGACGCTCCCGACAGAACGCGGGGTGAATCCGGCACTGCCCATGCCTATCACCTAGTGGTGGTAAGTCTTTCAAAAATTCCCCCTCATAGGAAAAAATGCGTTGCTATGCTGCTGCTTAAAAAACTCGAAAATAACAGTAACACACAATACATGAATGAAAGAATCTTGCAAGTAACAGTCAAACTTAAAAGTGCAAAGTCTACACGCCTGGTAAACGTGTACGCTCACACACGCGACATCACCAGGCCCGGGACAGAAATACACTTACAAACAGTGACTAACAGTATTAGAGCACAGGATCCTAGGGAATCTGTACGACGCTAGAATAGGAAATGAAGCATACCAGGCGTCAGGAGCCGATACAACGAAGAAAGTAAAAACGAAAATGGCGAACAACTAATCCAGCTATGCGCGCAAAACGATCTAAGAATAAACAATACCTTCTTTTCACACAAGAAACAATACAAATTCATCTTCAAGAATGCACGAAGACAGAAATCTATGATCGACTTTGTAATCACAAACAGAAATATCCACCCCCGTAGAATTCAGGACGTGAGCCTTCTACAAGCGAAAATCACAGAGAAAAAAGAGAACGACAAATTTAATGGGGAAGCTCTATCTGAAGACTCAACGAGATACAAGAGTCTACAAGAAAAATCAAGGTAGGAAAAATACAAAAAAAACGAAGTGGAAACCGCATGGCAAAAATTTAAATCCAATATAATAAAAGCAGCAGACGAAGCACTCGGAAGAAGATATATAAAGAGGGGTCATAATCCACAAGATGCTGGCGGAAGAAAAACAAAAGTCATACCTACAGTATAGATCAAAATAGAACACGACCTGTATGGAAGATAAAATAAGGTGTGGAATATACTCAACGAATATATACAAACTACGAGGAATATATACTTGGAAAGAACACTCGAGAGCTGTATGGCAATCTGACAATAACACTGAGGCCATCGAAACACATCCTGTTGCTAACAACACCACCAAACGTGGAACATGTCAAGGGAAAAAATAGAACAACTTGTTGGCACCGCAATGCTCGCTCAGAAAGAATATATCGTAGTGAAGATACAGTATAACAATGCCAATATTCAAAAGGGGAGTAAAATCTGATTCTATAGAGGAAGTGTCCTCGTAAGCGCAGTATCAAAGCTCCTCATAAATATATTTGGGGAGAAAGTTGCTGCTTCTAGAAATACGGCAGGAATATAGGTTACGTCCTGCCTTATATCATAATGGACGAAATAACCACAATAGTTAATAAGGTTGGAAGAATAGAGGCTGGCGATGGAGCAGTGGTCTAAGGCGACAGTCTGAAGCCATTGCGGAACGTTGGTGGTTCGAATCTACCGCTAGTCCAGAAACATTTCTACAAAGAGTTTTGACCCGGATAGCATATAATGGATGTTGTATAAGGCACAATAGGTCCGTGATGGGCCGCAGTGCACACAGCCAGGGGCAGAGTTCTAGGCTGATAACGCTCCACCTCGCATATCGACGTTACGCTGACAACGACCGAGGTGTAGGGAAGAATTACGGGATGGAAGATAACAGATGAAGAAACGCTAAGCGACCACAAACAAATCAAATACGTGGCACATTCAACCAGTGCCTGGCGGAGGGCATATTTTTCACCAGAAAGGTGAAGGCGGGGCCTACATTCCACAGACCACTATGCCTGTTGGACGGCATGGCCAAAATCCTAGAGCTGCTTCCGGCGAATTAGCTACAGGAGGTGATAGAAGAAGCGAGCGGACTGGCACCATCCCGGTATGGCTCCAGCAAGAAGCGGTCGACGCCATATTAGCTGTTAGATGACTAGTAGACGATGCAAATAGCAGACTATGGAACCTATGAAACCTACACACATCGACAACGTTGTTACGACTGCTGGGGAGCTACCTTAGGTAGCGCACAGGGTTGAGTCTTAGGACCCCTGCTTCTGGAACATTATGAACGACGGGGTCCTGAGACTGAACCTCCCACCAGGGGACGAGACGGTGGGAATTGCCTACGATCTCGCAGTTGTCGGAAGCGAGCGGGAGGTAGAGGCACTGAAGCGGAACGTGGAACCGGCGGTTAACGAAGTTGCAGGATGGATGCGAAACACCGGATTGGAGATCACCTCCCAAAAGGTCGCACTACTCTCCACCAAAAGGGCCGATGCAGGATCATCCTCCTGCGCGAAACAATTGATGTAAGATGCATAATTGGTTACCTAGGCACCTTGCTGGATGGCAACGTCCACCTTTCAGCCCACATTCGGCAGGCTTCACAGAAGCCGCGATAATAACAAGGATACTACCAGACATCGGCACCAGGAAGGCTAAGAGGAGATTGCTGACAACAGTATTTCCCCACCCTGCAAGGCCATAGAAGCGGCAAGTTCAGACTGCGATTCTCACGATCAAAAAGACCCCCGACACGACCATAAATATGCTGGTATGACAGTTGGAGTTCGGCGTCTCAAATAATGCTGCCGTAAATGTAAAAAAACTGCATCCAGTTTGCTAAAAAAATGAAGAAGAAAATATGAGTGTAAGCATGTCCTAATTTTCCCCTGTAATTAATTGTTATTTTGTCCGTTGGTAAATATTAAAGATATAAAACAAATCAAACTTTATTATGATTATTATAACTACACTTGTTTGACAATATCATCCCTTAAGGCGCAACATAACATATCGCTCCGTTGATAGAGATGTAAATAGTACAATTAACAATTGGATGTTAATTATATGTTCAAAATCAATTCATACATATGTTGAAAATAACATATTAGTGTTTTGAGTGTATATTATAAAACATGTATTATATTAGTATTATATATACATGATTACCACCTTGTTATTTTAAAGTAGTTCTACTTTAAAATAGATGATTTCTAGTTTTCTATCAACGAAGCGATATCTGCATTTTTAAGAAAATGAGTTAGACATATAGTTGGATTTACATTTTGGCGACAAATCAAACGATATGGCTTACTCATTTCCTTTAAAAAAAAAAAGGATATTTTATGTCACGTTGCGCCTTAAAATAATGAATTCTGATATTACTTAAGGATTATTCTATAATTATTATAGTACCGTTCTATTACAGCACAAAGTGCTATTATTAAATGCCTGTAAATAATTTAAATCAAGAACCATGCATAGAAAATTCTAATTAGAATACCATCAGCGTACAAAAGTTAATCTCCAGCGCAGTTCTTTAATAGAAAAGGTCGTGTGCAGCAACTGTCAAATTAAATGTGCCGTGAAAAATTATGGGCTACTTATAATACGCCATAATTCTCGGACTAGATTCTTAGCGTAGTTTGTTCATACATAACCGAAATCGGCTACAGTTTCAAAGTGTCGCCCGCATGAAAGCGGCTTTGTATAATCATTTATATTGAACGGATCCCGCATTTTCTCACGCACCATGTTACGTATTTGAACTAAAATTATGAATAATGCCACTAACAGTAAATTATCAATGCGCACACATACGTTTAGTGATTGGTTTATTATCATCCTTAATGGGATAATAAATGTGGTATTCGGGCTGTTTCCTAGGAGATAATTGTGGACTCGCTGGAGTTGTTTGTGGCTCACCTGATACAATAAAATTGTTGTTCTGTACTTGGTAATTATTATTTTAATTTGTAACTGTATATTCACACTATAGTAGCATCTGTTGGATTTGATTGGTTTATACGTATAAATATAATAATTCCGTTTCATGTTGAAATACGTATAGGCCGTGTACATAATAATTAACCCATTTTTCTTTTCGCTGCATTAGTTTTAATATAGTCAATTTTAAAATCGTTCATAATTGTTTTAAATCTAAAAATTTGTAATACAACTTTCCCTCTACCGAGAAAGATAAACGTCATCTGGCGACACTACATCAATTAACAAAGAATAAACACGGTAATTGATGTGGTGTCGCCAGATGGCGTTTATTTTTCTCCGTAGAGAGAAAGTTGTATTATTTTGTGTATAATCACTCGAGATATTGTGTGATTTCATCTTCACTAGCTGAGCTACATGAGCTGATGAGATCAAGATCGAAATCTAGATATGTGATTGGTAAGAGGTGTATTCACACTTATATATTCTAAAAAATTGTATTAATTTTAATATTCACTCGCCCCAGAGTCAGAGGCGCCGTGCGTCTAGCACTGAGCATCGCGAAGCAATAATTCAAACCCCGTAGTGGGGGTTATTTCACCTGTCACAGCTCTTTAAAAGTTTTCTGTAGAGGTAAATACCGAGTGATGAAAACTCCTCAGAGTTTTATTAATATTTAAATGCCGACGTATGGTAGAAAGATTGCCAAACCGTGATCGCGGACCAATTTTGCCGATATTTAAACATCGGTATTCTTCGAAAATACATGGGAATGTTGCGTTTATACAAGTTCCAATTTCTACTGTATAATGTTTATTTTATGAGTGGAATAATCGATATACATGGTACAGTTACTATGATTTGTGAACTAAACTAATATTGTTCCACAATTACTATTTGTTCTCAAAAATTGTGCAATATCATGTTTCGAAAATATCTATAGAATTTTTCAGCCAAAAAAAATGCACGGTGTCACGAATTAGTAAAAGACTAAACGTGCATGACCCTGACGAACCATAATGGCCATGTCCGTGTAAGAATGCCTTCAATGCCGCCAATATCTGGGTTATCTGAGGTCGCTTACACCACACGCTGCATCCTCTCACTCGCCACTTACTTCCTCTATCTGCATGTACACATCAGGTATCGCCGGTACCTTCACATCGGCGGTCGTTCCATTTATTAAATAATTATGACGCGGCGAAATTAATTGTTGAGAGAAATGTGGCCCGGTGAAAGGGGGACTGTGCAGAAATAACGTGCGATAAGATCGCGGTATTGCACGGTGAAATTTAAAGTGGATGCGGGAGGAGGGGCAATTTGCATTGGGTTAACAATCGATTTGTTGCCGTGAATAGGGCAGCAGGTGATCGGCGGAAATATGAAAGTTAACTGTATATTAATTTGCAACAATTACAAATTATATGCTACGTTCTTTACTGCTTGTGTTTTTAGGCTGGAATCTCGAGTATACTTTTTTTAATAGCGTGAATTGTAAATTAGTATTGTGTTTTAAATCAATTCTGGACGAATAAAACGGTATACAATTTATGAAAGTTTATACAAATTCAAATACAAAGTTGTTAGCTCTGAAAAAAAACTGCAATTTTTATAGGGCTATCAGCCGTGAGGATTTCCCGCCTGTCAAGGGAGAAGCTCAGGGAGTTTAGTCACCTCGTATTTACCTTTTTAACAGCAAACGTCTGAAAAACTGTGAAAGGTGATTCGCGAAAATTCGCAATACTCAGTATGAGACGGGCGGTGCCTCTAATCAGCACAGCCCACATACAAACATATTCTGGCCCACGAGGAAAGAACCACAGGGCTAAATTACAGCCGCCACAGGATCACGCGCCGTAGCTAATTCTTTTTATTTGTGTAGCGTTTAATGAAATTTAAAAAAAATCTGGACAACACTATGTATGAATGTTTAAATGTTTATTTATAACGCCACTGTTAGCCACCCATCGAGGAAACAAAAGATATTGTTCTAAAAGAAGACACCGAGAAAGAAAAAAAATTATTTCTGGAATAATGTTGTAACTATGAATTTATTGTAATAAAATAAAGTGCAATAAAAGCAATACTTGATAATCAAAAATAAATTCAACAAAGTAAAACACGTAAGAGTATCGAGACAAGCAGAGATTGGAAGTGACCATAACTTATTAACAATCGATCTGAAAAGAGAGAAAAACAAGAAACAATAGACACAAGAAGAAATAAAGTGAAAGGAAAAGTAGGGAGCTACAAACTGAAGGAAGATGAATGATTAGACAAGTTTCAAGAAATAATAAGGAGAAAATAGAAGTAAAATGGACGGAAAGGGGAGGAGAGGACAAATGATGGGAAGAATTCAGAAATAATATTCTAGAGGCAGCCGAAGAAAGCTACAGAACAACAAAAATCGTAAACAAAAAAACAAAAACGACTGAGAGGTGGAGAGAGAAAGAAATCAAAGAGAAAATTAAGGGAAAAACGACAAATGGAAAACATATATAAACACTAAGAAGGAAGAACTATAAAAAATACAAAGAAAAAAGAAACGAAGTGAAGAGAGGGATCAAGGAAGCCTAGAAGAAAGCATGGACACAATTCGGAAAGAAGATGGAAGAAAACACAGGGAGAACCAAAAGCCATTCTACGAGACAATGAAAGAATTGAAAAAGAAGAAAGAACATAATATGAACATAAAAGACAAAGAGGTAAATGTAATAACGGAAGAAGAAAAAATCACGGAAAGATAGAGAACCCATTTTGATGAACTGACACGAATGGAGCCTAATACAACAATAACAGAAGAGAAACAAACCAGAAATAACACAAGAAATAGAAATGATACAAGAAAAAGATATAAAAGAAAGTATACAAAATATAAAAGAATGAACGGTACCAGGCATAGACGACATAACACCAGAAATGATAAAGCACATGGGAAAAGAAGGGATAAAACAAATAACCCAAGTACTTAATTGCATAATTAAAACCAAGAAAATACCAAAGGAAGGGAACACAGGCATAATAATACCCATATACAAAAAGGGAGACAGGAGAAACTGCAACGACTACAGAGGAATTACGCTAACCAGAATACCAGGAAAAATACTGGCAAGAATAATGAAAAAAGAATAAGGGACAAAATAGAGAAAACTATAGAAGAAACACAATGCGGATTTAGGAGAAGAAGAAGCTCCTAGGACCTGATATTCTCGATAAGGAAAATGAGCGAAAAACTAATAAATAAAAACAGGGAAATTCATAGATGCTTTATAGATTTAGAAAACGTATTTGATTGAGTGAAAAGGGAAGACATATGGAAGGAACTACAAGAGAGAGGAGTAGATGGAAGAACATTGAACTAATTAAACAAAAGTACAAGGAACAACAAAAATATAGTAACAAATAATAAATAATCAGGGGAGTTCATAACGAGAATACGGGTTAATGAAGGATGCGTCATGAGCCCACTACTATTCACAATAGTTCTAGATGGAGTTCTAGATGGAGGCAAGAAAAAATCTGAAGACTATAAAGATAGGATTCTGGAACATGAAACAAAGACAGGTAACTGAAATGATGTTCGCAGATGATATGGCGATTTTCGAGTTAGAAGAAGACCTACAGCACAATATATAAACAATAAATAAAGAACTAATAAAAAATAACATTAATATAAATATAGAAAAAAACATGGTAATTCGGGGAAAATATTTAATATGTTGAAAAATACGTTCTTTAGAAGGACTGTAACGAATTTTATTTCGTTCCTTGTTTTCGTACAATTTCAAATTTTCGCGTGACGGTTTGTGGGCAAGTAACTTATTTTAAAATATTGTTTTAAAAGAAGACACGGAGACAGAAAAATAGACAAGCGTTTTGTTCTAGCAAGTCAAATTGTTAAGACCAATACTTTTAGATACAGTTTGAAAGATTGTTCTGCTGCACACGGATACAGGGTATATATTCTACAAGATTAAATGAATAATATATACAGGTGGCTAACGCTTAAATATACTATATTTGGAGAACGCGAGTGCCCGGCGCCTGCACCATTTATTGTATAACCAAAAATTAAAGCGATTGTTGAAGCAGATTCCGTCAACTTAATTTCGAATAATATTCAATCATCAAAATTGTCGCGAACGAATAGGTACATTATTTATTATATCAATAATAGATGCCGGATACTAGAGCATTCGCAGCTTTGAGAGTACAGCTTAATTGAAATAATTATAGTACTGTTTTAGTTCGATTATGATTGATATGAACGCAAAAAATATTAAAAATGTCTACGACGCATCCTCCGAGTATTCTGATCTGAAAGAATATCAAACCATGAACTATGGAGACGCGCTAATGAAGAACCAGTCGAGATTCAAATCAGAAAACACCAGTAAACATGAATAGGGCATATCCTTAGCAGACCAGAATACCCAGCACAGGAGGTGCTATATTCTAATCCACAGTAGAAAAGTACGAGCACAGGCCGAAATATGCATGAAAGAGAGCGACTATCAAAAATGCAACCACTGAAGGTCTGCGGTGGAACCAGCTAAGAACGCTAGCGTGAGGCCGATCCAGTTGGATAATATACGTTGCGGTCCTATGTACCTAGATTGGAATTAAAGGACATAAATAACTAGTGATGGACACTATCAATCTATCGATAGTCGGGAAACTACAAAACTGTAGATAGTTAACATACAAAAGAAATTTCGACCATAGGGATGTGGATGAAAATTACTAGCGACTATGCAGTAAGCTTAATTGAGAAATGTTTAGTCCAGCCCGCGAGTTGATGGCGTTTAATGAAAATTTCATTCTGCTATCACTATACAGAAAATAAAACACTACTTTGTGGAGTGCTGCGACTAATTGTGTCGATAAATAAACGCCTCTGTCAATCAACCAATCATAAGCGCCCGTGTGATCATTTTCAATGTCGAGGCCGTATGGGTGACACTGCTATCGATAAAAAAACCTACTATAGCTTTACCACATAAATACGTGGAGACTCTCAGAAATGTAGATGTAGAGGATGGAATTCTCATAGTTCTCAATTAATCTGTCAAAGCACCCTGCCAGTGGTAAAAACCGGTCTCGAAATCGTTTTGGGGACGCAATTCGTGGATTCATTAATTTATCTCCCTAAATTACGCTTGAGTTCTGATTCTCATAGCTATTTTTTCACTTAATGTTTGTTTACCAATAAGCTTCCGAATCAACATTATGATACATTCGCGAGAACAGTTGATAATTATTCTCAAGATAAAAAAAAATCTTAAAAAAAGTGTGAAAACTTCCGAATTTATGAATTAATATTAAATAAAAATTTAAGATATTTCTAAAAAAATATTTAATTCGATTCAGTTGTATTCTGTTTTTATTTTATATTATTTTATCCCATTTTAAACCTTTAAGGGCCGGTTCAACAATTCACATTTCATTGGAAGATAGGGCTATTCGTGGAATAAGTTTGAGATATTGACGAATATCACAAACTTATTTCACGAATAGCCTTTTCTCCGGTTAAATGTCAATTCTAGAACCAGCATTTAGCCTAATGTATTCCATTTTATCCGATTTCGTTTAATTAATCATTAATTTTAAATAAATTTGTGTGTAATTAAATTCTAACCTTTTTGTAAAATATACACCTGGCTACTTTTAAAATGAGATCATTTTTGAAACTTACGTATTGCATGGCTACCGCCACTGACGCAGTTGTTGAATACTAACTACGCGCGCAATAGAAAATGTTATTTCTTGTTATTTTTTGCCACTATTAGATGTCCGATTTTGCTCATTTTTCACGGGATCACCCCAACTCTCTTTATTTCTCAGCCAATTGGCGCTTTTGTTCACGGATATCTACACACAGGCATTTTCAAACAATAATTTGACTATATTAGTCATGAAACATAAAGAAAGATCAAAATTAGCAATTCGAGAACCGATAAAAAAGTCGCCTTGTGTAAATAACGACTCCCTCCTCCCTAGCAGACTTTCGATACTTTTCAAGTTATCAGCCAAAATATATATTGTAGTCGAATGTTATGGATAATTAGTTAGTACAATTCAATCAGTACACGACTAATGAATATCAAACCAATATTTAAACTATTTCACTAAATACTGTGTCACCGTTATCAGTAACATTTTATACCATATCATACGGTCTACTGAAATAATATATTTCTGGTGAATCACGAATGCAGTCGTTAAAATAAATGACTTAAAATAACCTATTTACAATATACATTGTTTTCGATAGACGTGTTTTTTAATCAAAGGCCCGGTGTCATTAATTTGTAAAATGCATGCATTCTAATTAAATAAGTTTATACAATAATGATTAAAAATAGAGTAATCCAACATGAACTAGATGGTTTGCTACTGTTACTAAGCGAAACCATTTACGAGTTAGATGATAACACCATTAAAGGTGAATTCAATTATTCTAGCATTGACACTTAATAGTTAATCACAATCTATTTTCTAAATAGCAAATTGAGGCATCCAGTTCATGTTGGGACACCCCCTACAATTATATTGTCTACATAAATAAATGTTGCTTACCGTTGAAGCAAGTTGAAGATGGGGGTAATAGTCACTTACCTGAAAAACAAAAGAGTTTTATTAATAAACAAGGCATTTTATTAAAATTTAAAAAATACGTTTTTGTCGTTATAATTTAAAGCTTTGATTTAATAAATTATTAATACATTTATTGGTAACTAAATATTCTAAACAGAAAGTTGTTCGGACACAATGTTCGGGGCGACTACTAACGCCAAATGAAAGCACCTATTGATATCCTGTTTATGCACATATTATTCTATGCAACCACACGCACAGGCTGATAAGTCATGAGACAGATACCTATCCGATGACAGCAACAGCAAAATATAATATCAGATTGCTGATGCATGCGTATTGGTCTCTCTCTGCATATAGTGCTGACAAGTGAAACTACAGGTGGATCTACAGTTTAACGTGGATACCAAACTAGTGGAGTACGTTTAGATGAAAATATCATCTACTCCGGACTAGAGAAGGATGTTAGGCCCAATTCACACATAAGCGGCGTCGGGCGCAGGCGCGATGCAGGCGAGGCACAGGCGCGACTAGGATATCCATATGCAGTGAAGGGGTGGACATGGCACCTTATGTTTACATAGAGGCAGCGTGGAAGAGTTTCGCCTCTTCGCCTAGGCGAGGCTGGGGAATCGGCAGGGATATTTGACGGTAATTCTAAATTACATTTGGCGGCTAATTTAAATTACAATACGAGCAATATACAATATAAAATAGTTGATTAAAAATTTGAACAAATAAAACCAATAGTATTGAATAGTATTACCATTAAACTAATAGTATTTGAAAAACGTGGGTATAAGTAAAAGTATACGCGTGGGACCACGCAACAATTCTTATCTTCTAATTTCTTATCGCAAGAATTGTAAGGTTGTATTGAGCTTTGAGTAAATAAAATCGAAACTACATGGTATACAATGTAAGTATGTCAATAAAACCATTTTGTCGCGAAACTTACGTAAGAATCGGTGACCAAATTTAGTAGTTAGAGACAGTGTAGTAGATACAACTATATAGCTTGTATCTTCTATGTTCTATAGCTACGAATTATGCTCAGCAATTCTTACAAAATAAGTTTCAGATTCAACAACGACGTGTTTATATCATCTTGCCTTAGTTGTATGCCTTTTTATTGCCTAAGTTTTACTATAAGACAACCCAACTTTAACCGAGCTCAAATTTAGTGATTGTTAGATAAAAACCGACAAAATTGACTGTAAAAGTAGTGAAAGATCAATACACTTATTTAATTTGTTGAATAAAAGTAATAGCAATTAATAATAAATAGTCGTGGTCCCACCCATAATATGAACAAACTAACGAGGTGTAACACGGTATTTGTATTTGAAAGGCAACCGATGTTACATCATTACTAACATCAAAGATTCTGAGCGGACACCTCAAGCTATATGCTGAGCTTGCAAGACTCTTATTAGACCAGTGGTAACATACGCCAAAGAAATGGACACTTAACCAGAAAGAAGAAAATTTACTAAGAATATACGAAAGAAAAATCCTTCCTAAAATCTTTGGACCCACACAAAATGGCGTGTAAAAATTAACCATTAATAACCTCATCAATAATGCAGGCATAGTTAGGTTAAGCCCAGAGAATCAGATGGCCCGGACACATCAACTCAATAACGGAGTGGAATACTGTCTAAGCATCGCCCAATGAAAGACCGTGCAGAAAATGGATAACAGCGGTGGAAGATCTGAAATAGGGTTGCAGTAAACCGTAAGAGTTGGAACAGTCGTAAAGTAAGCCAAAACCAACAAGGAAGAAGAACACGGTATATAAACTACAGACGTAGAAAAAAAGAAAGGTGATAATAATTCTCATGGGACACGGCACATTTACAAACACCTGCATACGACGAGGATAGAGTAATCTGCAGATGATGTAGCAACGAAGAAACTCGACTATAAGCATTCAATGCGAGCAATAGCCAAACTCTATGATACTTCCGGATATCATTGAAGCCATAGAGTTCTTCTTCGTCTTCTTCTATTGTAGGTATTATTGCGTGTTTTTCCTCAGTGCGTCACGGTATTGGATCATAGGGCTCGACCTCGTAATGTCCCAGGTCGGTGGTTTGCATTATCCTTTTTGTTCTGCTATGTCGTGTTGCGGAAGAGTACGTTATGATTGGGGGTATGAGGGCTTTGTATATTAGCCACAGAGTTCATGAAGGAAAAGAAGAAGGCACCACAATTAACAACAGCGACGCATCGTGTTTTGCTCTCTGTATAAAAAGAAATAAACAAAAAAAGAACCATCAAAGAGAATTCAAAATGCAAACAAAAAGACGTTGCTCAACAAATAATGTTTGGAAATAGAATGTCATGCAGAACAAGACTCATTCTATCTCCACGAAAGAATTAAGGAACCGACACATACTTATATGAAGAAGAATGTAACTAAAAAAGGAATATACAGAGAAGCCGTTTTTAAACAAAAGACCTCCAAACTCAGATGAAACTGACATAGTATTTTAGAATGGCCGATCAATCTTAAAGATCTTTAAAAGGCAATTTAAGGTGCAAAAGGCAGAAACGCCGATAGTCCAGACGAAATTGTCGCCGAATTTTTCAAGTCGATGAACGATCGATGAGAACTTACAATCCCTATGGACTGGCTAAAATCAACCTTCATTGTCCTTCTTAGCAATCGCTAAGAGATGCAACGAATGCGGTCTCATTGGCCTTATGAGTCATGCATTGAAGTTATTCTTGCGAATTATACATCCCGGATTTGGAAAAGATAGATCAAGAAGACATGGAGTTTGGTTGCAGAAGCGTATTCGATACAAGAGCAGCATAGTTTTCCGTGCAGGTTTTAACTTAATAGTGATTAGATCAACGACGCACTTGTCTATGCTTGTTTTATCGACTATGAAAAATCATTCGACAAAGTTAAACATGGAAAACTTGTTGAAATGCTTAAAAGAACTAATACGGACAGAAAAGATATCCGCATTATCACGAAACTGTATTGGAACCAAACAACCCAGGTTAATATCAGGCAAGAACAAATTCCAAATACTAACAGGGGTCCGGCAAGGGTGCATTTTATCACCGATTCTATTCAACCTATATCCTGAAATGAATACATACCCCAGACTGCTCTATATAAATGCATATAAAAAATAAAAGTAAACGGAAGGCGAATAAGATACGATACGCAGGCGATTGTGATCGTAGCCAACACTACTGAGGACTTGCAACATCTCGTTGACCAAGTGCACCAAGCTAGCTCTGAATATGGGCTCAATATCAACATTACAAAACTTATGATTATTTAACACCTAGTGATAGGGAGACTCCAAAACACTTGAGAATCGAGAACATTTAGAAATCGAAAGTTGGAAACTACAACTGAAAAACGAAAATTGAAAACAGCTTTTTAAGGTAACGAGTTCCAAAAACCGAGAACCTAAAACCGAGACCCGAGAACAGACAACCGAGAACCAAGAACCGAGACCCGTTACCAAGAACGAAGAACCAAGAACCAAGAACCGAAAACCGAGAACCGCACACCGGGAATCTTATTAGTATATATTTATATCCCAATGTACTTCCAACAATACATATGGTCAGGTACTTGTAATAAATATGATTTCATTTTCAAGTTCTCGGTTCTCATAATTATATTCCCATAACTACTTCGATCACGGTTTTCGATTCTCTTTTAATTAATATTTTCGATTTTCAGTTCTCGGTTCTCACCTAAGTTCTCCATAGCTTGAATCTTGATAAGAATCGAGAACTGCTGTTCTTTAATCCCCCATCGCTAGTAATAACAGATGCCACACGTAATGCTGTATTAGCCATTAATGGTGAACCAATCTAACGGGTTCAACGATTCAAATATCTGGACAGTTGGCTCAATAACAATGGGATCCAGAAAATGACTTTAAAGCAGGAATTGATAAATATGCTTTTGATGTCTATTGTAGAGGAATCCTGAAGAAGCTAAAATATATTCCAAAATAACAATGAATTACTAATGGAGTTTATATAACCGGCCGACCTTCCGTTTTGCTAATATAACTAGTTTGGCAACACAACTACCCTACCGTGAATTGAAATAGCCAGAAATATTTTTCAAAAGCTGGCCCTTAGTATCTAACAGGGACCTCTCGCTAAATCAGATGGAGAACCGTTAATTGTTGCGTTTTCTCGGTTTTATTGTACGGAATCGAATACTGGATAGTAAAAATATCTTCTATGGACAAATTTGATGTGGCTGTACCGGAGAATGTTGAAAAATCCCTGAACAGGCAAGGAAATAAAAACGAAATAGTCTGGAGAATGGACAAAGACAGGGAAGTAGGTGCGCGATGGTGAATGGCAGAAAGGCTACGTACTTTGGACATATCTTACAAATCCAATTCCTGCAATAAATCATAGAAGCTAAAATAGAGGGAAATGCGGGGTTTGAAGGCAGAAGTTTTCCTGATTACGGAACATTCGACAATGGTTCAAAATCAAGTACAGACACATAGTCGCCAACCTCTCTTGAGGAGTAAACCTAGAAAGAGAATAAGTCAATACTGACGAGCAAAAAAGCAAAAGCTTCTCGGTTCTACGAGCTGATCCAGCAAAAGCCTAAATTTATAAGACTCCTAAACTACATAGAAGCGACAGAGCTCATGATGGAAAACTAACACTATAGGGGAGTACAATAATACCATACTGGCCACGGTGTTGTGCGACTCCGCAAAGAATACCAAACACCAGAAGAGGAAAAAAATCCTTATTGGAACATCTTTGTAATAAAATTGTTTCGTTCGGACGTTCATAATGCAAATGTGAGGTTTCGAGGAGTTATTACTCTTTCGAAACATAACAGATCTTTAACTTTCAATATTAGTTAGATCTATAATTAAATTCCCCTACATCTCAAAACTCTCACAAACGAAGGATTGAAGATTGCGATAAAGAAGAAGAGTTTTGATGTTATGCCTTAAATATTTTGGTAGATTTATAGTTCATATAGTTTACTTTAGTTTTATTTGTATGCAAGAATTTCTCTTAATTATTTTTTAATACTATTTATTATATTAAGTATAGTATTCTATAGGAGGTTAAGTGGTAGAGTAGATCTATGAATCTGAACTACGTCTCTTCTTTAAATTTAAATTTGATGGCAAATTATTGTTTGCTTCATAGAAAACAGTTCCATTATTATGTTTAATTTAGAATAGAAAGAGACGCATCAAACCGACAGTTGGTATTTAAGATATATAATACAGGCACCGGTGCCTTTTATATGCATCGCACGAAAGAAACCATGCTGGTTTTATCGCAGCACCATATTAAGTAACAGTAGATACGGAAATTATGGAGATGTGCAAATAGACTCGAAAAGTAAAGATGAATAGATGCTGATTCCTCGCTTTCGGTGCGGCAAAAACGGAGAAGTGGTACAAGAAATGGATGGGGAAAGAATCTAGATAATTAAAGGATGAGTTCCAGTTGTAGTAAACTAGAATCTTATACATTGTGCTTAGTTTATGTTTCTATTCGTTTGGGTTTTATTCGTTTTAAGTGAATAATTATTTAATTCGCACGCCGATGGAGTGCTTAACGAACGGACCTGGATCGTTAGTACTATTTATCGTTGGGATACAATTAACGACACTTTAGAAAAGTCCGAGAAGGTTTTTATGATTCAGCAAGTACTCACACATACACTAACACTTATTTGTAAATTTCGTTTGTGTTGGTGTTTTGAATGTGAATTTTGTAGTATATTTGCATTATATGATACTTTGTTAGTTCGCAAACCACCGCCGTATGCGCCACCTTACATCCTTTACTACTTTAGAGCGTGCAGAATGTGTAAATGGGAACATTGGTTGAGAGAGTTTACATAGAAGCAAGGGTCGAAAGTGAGAATGAAGAATATGCAAACAGTTTCCGAAGATGGTAGAGATACCTTGAACATATTCATGAAGATCTACATTGGATGGAGGTTTTAACAGTTTATACTAAGCTGCTATATTCTATTATAACCTGTTTCTAAGCTGATCGATCTAACGAGGATCCTAAAATTTGCTCTACTTAAGTAAATAGTAGTCATTAAACATCAGAAAGTAGCTACACTATTCATATTGCACTCAATGTGTATTAGTAGTGTGTGTATTGGGAAAAAATCCAAGAACGAACGACTGGCATTAATCCAACCAAGTTGCTCGCGTGTATGTGTGCATGTGAAAGCAAGCAAATACTGATGCGACTAGCCTCATGGCATATGTATGTCTCGCGGAATATAAGCGCGCCTACATTACAGTCATTGACCTTCCCAAGGTCGCCGAGCAGGACATGCACGTCGTTCCTTTAACTGCACTTGCTCCACATTCCTTGGTACAAAATGTGCATATATATATGCACACGTATCCGCCGGTCGGTTAATGATTTCACATTTTCTCGCAGCGTTTGCAATCGAATCATAGATGCGTGGGAAGGATACGCACGATTTCGGATTGTCGTTCGCGAAAAGGATGTGCCAGCGGCTAACAGGATACGCTTGCAGCGGCGACGTCCGTATCATCACACACACTTTTTATTTCGCTCACACAGATCTGTTTGTATGAAAATAGCAGTTTCACCTTGATCTAAAAAGAACATGCACATTTACAGCGATGAGCAGCGCTCTTTATGCGAGACGCGTACAAGAATGTGGTGATTTCAGAAGAGAAGAGATGTGGAGACGATGTGCACTTGCAGTAACTGCGCAATTATGCAGGGTATAAAAGTCACTATGTCACACACTATTGTTGGGTTTTTTACAATATCATACGAATTGTGGATCACATATCGTACAGGATAAATAGAGGTGCTATTCCTGACCATTTGTTTCAAAAATTGTACTAATTCGATCCTGTGTGTAAATATTGCAGGAGAGTAAACGGACAATTTATGATTATTGTACATTCAATTCATGTTTTCGTTATTATCACAAATATAAATTCCATCATTAAACAACCTCTAAACGTGAATTCCCCGAATTCTGGGATACGAATTAGACGAGGAGTACAATTTTGAAACGTATATCAGGCATCGCAGGATATTCTGCTTTTCGAGTATAAAAATTGTCTCCTGATTATATAGAATGGAATATAGCTATGGATTTATTTATCTGCACACAATTACAGAAGGATTTAGAGGAAACAAACAATTCACGAGCTACAGTTCATTCGTCTTTTGTTGTTAAACTTTGTATTACCCCCATATACCTGTGTATATATACGGTACTTTATGTGTCAAAATTAACAAAAGTGTTGGCCCGGAATTATGGAGCTAAACTGCTTCAACCAAGCCTTCGAGTTGTAATTAATCTAAAAATCCTGAATTCATTTTCATATGCAGCAATAAATGAGCTCGTTAAACAATGGGAACCAAATGTTCGATGTGTTGCCTACACGCGGCATGGCGGTACATGGAAGTGTCATCTTTGTGATCAATACGTGTTATATCTATCAAATTGTTTCAAAACGCATTTAAATATATATATATATATATATATATATATATATATATATATATATATATATATATATATATATATATATATATATTTGTAAATGCTGCGCTTTTCATTCCATTGAAACCTGTTTCCATAGCACACTTACTATGTAGACGTTATTATTAGCTGATCACTGTACTTTAGACAAACGTACATGCAAATCTACACGTATCACAAATACATGTATTATTATTAATAGCCAATGATTAAATATTCTTTCTGCAAAACAAACATTTTTTTAATAAATTGTCTTAAAATAAAATCCTTTACTTTATTACATCGTAACAGCGACCATAAAAATTGTACACGGATTAAACCCAGTCTCTGCTGTCGATATTTTTTTCAGCCAGAACTCATAATCGCCGTGTGCAATTAACGTGCAACCCGTAAATCAGCTAAAACTGTAGCAATTGCATACTGCATTACGCCTACCATTTAAACGCCGCAAGAGCTCGCTCGCGCTCTCCCTCGCGAGTGTGTATTAAATTATGGCTAATTAAGTGACGCGTCGCATGCACGCTGCCCATTTGGAAACGCGGCTCGAATTAATACAATGCTGCCACACGGCTATTATGATATCATAATTTTGTTAAGTTGATGAGCTTCTTTAATGCTCGGCCGCGCCGTGTGTGTCTCGTCCTGAATGTTAATGTTTAGTCTCGAGCGGGGGCGGGGCTGTTTTAGTAGCCCGGCGAAATTTATGATGGTACAAATAAATTGGATTTATTAATGTGCAGTTGTAGGCATAGGGTTTATGATTTAATATGTTTGCGTTGCAATGCTAAGTGCTTTATTCTAAGTAATGTTAAACTAGGTAGACAGTTTTTTAACGGAAAAACGAATGTTGTATAGGCAAAGGAGGATTTGTACTGACATAAAATAATAAATTAAAACAGACAGAACGAATCAGTGGAAATAAGGAACATTTTGAATTATTCATGCTCACAAATAAGAATATTCAGTATCAATTTAGTACATATTTTGTCACAATAAATTATGGAAAATAATCCTTTGAAATTAACTCCTTATTTATTATATCGCCATATGGTTTATAGTGACATAAAATTAATTTTTATACTTATTATTTCTATATAACGTATGTTTACCAGATAAGTGCCAGTAGAACGTCATTTCAAGATTAAAATAATAAGAATATTAACAAGGTTCATGTACCTCGACTTTCGTAAAAAATTTAGATTTATCAGGATTATTCTCTCGTAACATATCTGTTAGTTTTTATGGTCCACTATTATATTTGTATTTTATTTTTATTGGTATATTTAATTTTATTGTTTTTGGTGAAATTATGTATAAGAGAGATGTTTGAATTGTGTGTTGGCCATGCCTAATAAAAGTCTTTTTTTATTTATAATTTTTGTCATATTTTGATTTATGAATGATAGCTGATCAGAAAAAGTTATTCTTTAGTTTTATTTTATATTAAATTTTACACTTACATTTGTTGTACGCCTCAAATCGCGACAGAATACTGCCAATATAAAAAAATAAATAAACCCTACTACTTTTTGTATAGTGCAAAAGTATTGGAATCAATAGTATTTGATCGTACAATTCATTAGATAATGCCCATCGCCAGTATACTGTTTTCAAAATATTCAGCTACTTTCGCTGATGGCACTGATCTCTTTACAACTAAACAGGACCAAATAAGTTCCTTAAGAAAACTCCAAATAGCAAACAACTCTGCCATTAACTGGGCTAAATAATGGAGAATCAAGCGAATCAACGAATACAAATCTATCCACATACGTTTCACCAATAAATGAATAGGAATTGAAAGAACTCGGAATGACAATTGCAAAGGAAGAGATTAAAAGGTATGCCGGCAGGCATCAAGCCAGGCTTCAGGCACTTTCGTTTAACATCCCCGTGGCGTGCTGTATCAAGTCTTGCGGTCGTGCACCGCCGGTTATAAGGGCCGAGGTAAAATTGTGCGCATTAGGAGCTGCAAATAGAACAAGAGACAATAAGCCCGTAGCAGCACAGAGTGATAAACGAAAACAGCTTTCGTCTTCAATGCAACGCGGAAGCTCTTCAGCTGCTGGAAATCAGCACCATGTCCGAAGATTAAAGAGGACCAAGAAACTCGATATCGGGTAGTGCAAAAACCGACTACAGTGCGCGAGAGGTACTAGGTAGTTAGAACAATCGTCGTTGGACTTATTTTAGTAATTAAGATTTTGACTGTAATATTAGTGAGAGAAAAATGAATGAGAATGTAATGTTACAAATAGAAAAGAAAAAAAAATAGCACAATAGTAAAACTAAATTAAATATTCATAGCTTTGCAAGTTCTCAGACTGGTCTATGTAATAATCCATTATTTGTTTAGTGCAGCACGCTCTATATTGTTATCACATTATATGCATTGTAAGCATAGACTTTTTTAGGAGAATATTTTCATATGTATGTAAATTTTCTTAAAATAAAAAACTACGTTTATAATGATTTCAGCCCAAAAGCATTTTTTATCAGCCTTACACCGACTCTTGATGCTCAGAGAATTTTAATCACCCAGTACGTGCCTAAGCAAAAACCCTCTGAAAAAATGTAAAATTGCGAAAATTCGGCTGCGAAAGGGGATTTTTTTGTCTGTATTTAGAGAGAGTAGCTTTTTCGTTTGTTTAGAGAAAGTATTTTTTTTTGGAAGAACAAATAGTTGGAGTTCCTATTCTTTTAATATTTGCACATACGTAATCACATTTATAATTATAAATTTTCACGAATTACTGAAAACACACACACAAATTCATTTTGACATGTATATGTATTTACATAATAATTACCACCGTGTGGTTGGGTTTCCTATCACGTACGTACATTTTATTGTCCATTTATCATTCCAAGAAAGACGCTTGTACATCTAGTAATCGGCCAAAGAGATAGTAATCTTGCCGTGCAAGATCCGGGTTAGAAGTGGAACAGGGGAGAGCTGTAAGTTTTTTTTCTTTAATGTGCTCGGTCGTTTCATTAGATGATACGAAGGGAAAGTAATATACTTTACAACTTTTGCGCGCAATATATTTTGTGTGGAACTTTTCTCCTCTTACTGCTGTAAGACTGGATATCTCGTTATAAATTTCACAAATATTTTCTAACAACTCCGATAAGCGTGATACAGCTCTATTAAGTTAATTAAATAGAAAATCCTGCAAATGTAATTACTTTCAACTATTGAGTTTATATGGTTCAGGACCAGCAAGAGGAATTGTGTTGTACTAGTTCGATAAGTGTCACCTTGCAACTTTCGTTGTAATAGAGCGTGACAGCGGTATATGTGCGCAAGAAAAATCGGTCCCGTTCCAAACACCGACAATTAAAATTCAAAACACCGACATTCTAAATTCTGACAGTCACCCGCAATATCAAAATTCCAACAGTATCAAAATACCGATACAATCGAAATACCGACATTCACATGACCCATTCCAGAGCTACCGCAAAGAAAATCATTATTTTCAGTTTATTGTTTACTGAATAATTCGTATTTACGTACGTATATATGATGAATGTACATATAGAAAAAATCACGATAATAGGAAAGCGCCTACAGCGTATTTTTTAAATACTACTACAATACTACAAAAAGTACACCCTGGGCTTTAGAATATCGGTGTTTTGATACCGCCAGGATTTTGAATGTCGATCCTGTCTGTGTTATTAAGGTCAGGATTTTAATACTGTCGGTATTTACGTACAATCGGTATTTTGATTGTCGATATTTCGATACTGTCGGTATTATTAATGTCAGATTTTCAATACTGTCGGTATTTCGAATGTAAGTACTTCGATACTGTCGGTATTAATAATTAATTTAATTCACACTCCGGTGGGACTGTAACCCACATTTCTGGCTATCGCGGTCGTCGCGCTACCAACTGCACCACGAACGGTTGTAGTCGATAGCACGCAAGGTGTTCGTAATGTCCAATTAATCACACACAAATGGCGGTTGGCGGCGTTCAGAGCCCGAGGATTGTCGAGTTTCAGTATCGTAGGAGGTCCGTTGGTGTGTGACCAATCAGAAGGTGAAGGTTTTTGAATAGTTTTTTTCCTATACTGTATTATCAAATATAGTAATTTAGAGTAGGTCTACGGCTATCTGAACAAATAAACACCAGATTTATCAAATACTAATTAATTTAAGCTCAAAAATCCGATGGGATTCGAATCCGCGTCTTCGCCTATCTGGTCATAGCATATTAATGTCAGGATTTCAATACTGTCGGTATTTGGATACTATCGTTATTTTGATTGTCGGTATTTCCATAATTGTCGGTATTATTTATGTCAGGATTTCAATTCTAACCGTATTTCGATACTGTCGGTTGGTTTTTTAATTGTCGTTTCTTGATTGTCCGTATTATTTATGTCAGGATTTCAATTCTATCGGTATTTCGATACTGTCGGTATATTTATTAACGGTTCTCCGATACAGTCGGCAGTCGGAATTTCAATACTGTCGGTATTTCGATACTGTCGCTATTTTTAATGTCGGTATTATGATTGTCGATATTATAAAATAGCTAAAATATGCGTCAGTAATTTTTGTGAAAGATTGTATAAGAAATGTTGTAATGTCGTAATAACATATTACTCACAGGTCGTGACCATCATGAATATGAATATTTATTTTATGACGTTAACCACCGAATTCATCACTAATAATCTGAACAGACTAGTCTACATATCAAATGGTACTATAGTGAACTCGTAGCTCTCTTGTTGATATAATGAATATTTCTAGCATTGCTAATAAAACGTCAATTTCCTACATTTACAAATCTCTATCCAGATTTTGTGGGAAGCGGTAAAGGTTAGCGAAAAACGTCTAAGCCTCGATTTGTAGGCCCAGAAATACTCTACATTTTGACATATAAACCATCTTTTTACCATCTATATAATATAAAAACGAAGACAATGTTTTGAAGCCGACCAACCTTTCAGTTATGACTTTTGTGCTGTCATTGTAAAAATGGTGGTCACGGGTTCGAATCCCATCGAGGGTAGTACTTTTATGTTTATGTTTTTTTTTTATTCTATATTTAATTGGTGTATAAAGTGTATGTAAGTGAACTAATAGTAATCTTTTAACTAAGGGTTTGTTTTTTTACATATTAAACCTGTTCACCCGTTGGCAAGTGAATCACGAAACCCCGTCGAACGACGGGAATTCCACCTATTTCCTAATAACTGTTACGAGAGTCAATTTCCCATTATTTCACATATTTGGGCATGTCTGGGCGTGTTCTAAAACTTGGATGAGATCCTCCAAAGAACAAAATTCATTCAAGAGTAGGAGTGGTCCATTTCACAGTTACCCTCAGAATGCTACAGATGGAGATTCCTGCTACAGATACTGGGAGGATGGGATGGCCCCGATAAGAGCAGTATGCGTCAACGCTGCGGTGTGATAAGGTGGGCAACATAGCGAGAACCAGAAAGTGCCGGAGGGCGAGGAAAATGGCCAGAACAAGAGAGAACATATCCGCAGGCCAAAGAAATATACTGGAGAACAAGGAAGATTACGAGGGTGGCGGGGGGACAGTACGTATGGACACTTCGGAATCAGAAGGCCCGGGCCCCTCACGCAGCTAAAGATGGTCCAGATCAGCCGCTGCCCGATGGCTCATGATCTTCTGTAGGCAACAGCTTGAAGAAGATGGTGGCCAGCGAGCCCAACACGGCAGCAGCGAAGGTTAGGCGGTGGACGACCTCGGAGGACGAGGAGGCGAGGTGCGAGAAGGGTTAGAGGAGACATCCGTAGTCAGTGAGTATATCTCTAGTCGGGGGAGACTTCAACACGTGAAGCCAGATCTGGAGAAGTAGGTCACATCGCGGGAAACCGTAGTGCATGAGGGTGAGAAAAATTGCCAAAACAAGAGAAGCCCTCGCAGAATGTCTAGATGAACGATACGCAGTATCGATGAAGAGAGAAGGGGAAGTGGGAGGGCGCAGAATAGTTTATTAGTGCTCCGCAGAAATCTGTGAACTGTGGAGCACATGCATACGCAAGAGGGGAGCAGGCAGACCCCCCGATAGAAAGGACTCGACAACAGATACAAACGAACCCTGAAAGCGGCCATGGAGGAATCTAAAAAGCGAAAATGGAAGTCCTAGAGGCACTGGACGAAGACGTCGCAGGGGTACAGGATTGCGCTCAGGCAACTGAGGAAAAGACTCAAGACTTGCCCTTCAAGGAGAGGGACGAACAGAGAGCTATTGTACAGCACCTCACCCCCGGATCAACAGAAGAAGCCATCGGCAGATGAGAACGGAGATGACTAGTGGGATGACCTGAATGAGGGAACCCCTATATTAGATTAGCAGTAGGCAAGGCACCGCTGCCTGATGATATCCCGACAGAAATAATTAAGCGTGCAGTAAGGAGATACAGGAGATACCCAAAAGACGCCCAGGGGACGAATACCGAAATTGTGGAAGAGCGCGAGGTTGGTCCTCACCCCAATGCTGGGGAAGCCGCTGGATTGTACATCGGCATGCAGACCGCATTGCATGCTAGAAGCTGTGGGAAAGATGCTGGAGTACCCGGATCTAGGACGGATCAGCCAAACCTCAGAGGGGCCAGGGGCATTAGCGGAGAATCAGTTCGGCTTTAGGAAGGGATGGACTATTGACGCCGTGAGGAAGGTCGTTGCGGTAGCAGAAGGGGTACACGGATTCTGAAAGATCTCTGCGCTCTCGTGACCCTAGATGTCCGCAATAACTTCAAAATGGCGCGGTGCGAGACCAATAGGGTTCGCTGCCGAGAAATGGGAGTGGAGGGGATATCTTCCGACTAATTGACATATATCTCCAAGATATATTGTTACTTGAGAGCGACCGACAGGAAGCCCGACTGGATCAAACAGATAGCAAGTTTATTACATTCTATAGAATGTCCAATGATTATTATTTGAGTTGTTGAAAATGATTTCTCTTTCCATCACGAAGATGGACGCAAACACGAGAGACTATGTGGCTGTTTTCTCGGTTATGCATATTCTTGAGTATTGTGGAAGTTTATAATTATACAGAATTTCATGCTTTTCTACCTCTCCAACAAAAATTATGTACATTCTTTGATTACTCATTCGTTTTGGTGAACACAAGTGCAATCATGCAACGCAACTTTTTTGTGACTGGGGATTCTAATCGCACGCAACCAGTTGTAAACTGATTGGAAATCAGTCAAGTTTCAGAGGACCCATATGCGGTCTCCCTCTCCCCTACACGGGTAAAGTCACAAATCAGTTGCACGCGCAACTGGTTTGCAACTCTAGTCATAAAAGAGTTGTCTCGTCTGCGGAGGGCCTTAGGCGTACCGCTTCCCGGCGTTGACGACCTAGCACTAGTGGCAACCGCCCGCTCCAGAAATACTCTACATTTTGATATTTCTTGTCTTAAAAACCTTACCGAGTACCATCGTGGCAGAAAATATAAATTTTCTACAGTTTCGCATTTTCATGCAGATTTGGCGGGACACTGGTAAATTCTAGAAAAAAACGTCCATCAATTTGTAGCCCCCACAATTTCCTGAATCAAAAGTTGTTCAAAAGATGAGTCCCTTTAAATTGCATAGTATCATACAGCAAACTATTACAATATATTCAACTATTAAAGCGGATTGAAGATTGAATGGAAACATATAAGATTCTATTCTTCAGGACACATGTTATGAGGACATACATCCAAGCTTAGCGACAATTTCTAAGTCAATATTAAAAAAACACTTTTGATAAAAGAAATTTTCTTGTCTAAAACTTGGATAAAACTAAAACTCTACATTTCTACAAGGTAAACGAAGGTTGCCATATTATGTAAAAAGAGGTACACAGTGGTATTAAATGAAAACATCTTATCAATATCTATCGACGAATTAGTTACACAGTTACAGTTAACTAGCTTCTATTGAACCCTATTTTATAAATATGTCTACATATATAAGTGACTTGAGTAAAAAAGAAATGTTCGGAAACGCATCAATAAATTTTTTTATTTTGTTTATTTATTTAATCGAATGCCTATCCGCCTTATTATTTATTGGTGATAATTAATAAATATATTATTATGCGTCATATAAATTATTATTATCCAAATAGTCGCAGCCTCAATGTCTCACTATGGTACTTATGTCGTAAAGAACTATTTTATATTTCCATCTATAATGAAGTTATTAGTGCATTAAATATTTATAGATATATCAAACGCAACAATTGAGCACTAAAAAAACATTGAAACAATTGAACGCGTACAATGTAATATATTCTTAAATCCCAAACAAAATGAAAACATGGCAAAAGCACGCCTCAATTAGCACCGTCTAGACATAAATGTAAAATTGCCAATTATTCATCCGATATTAATTTTTAATGAGCTATCCCGCAAAGGAAATATATGTATGTATAACGACACCGACAGAAAACGTCCTCGAAGGCACAAACTGGAATTATTAAGCGTACCGAAATATTTATCGCTCCCAATGAATTAGCTACAAACTAATTTTATAGCGCTATTCAGCCAGCGAGTTTACGGGCAATGTACGCGTTTTCTTCACGAGACGACAAGATTAAATCTTTACGAGGGCGCGGGGTGTGTGCGGTGGTAGTAACACAAATCGCGAACTCGTTAGAGCTCTGTCCATTAAGTGTTAAACAAAGTTTTCTCATGCTTAGATTTATTGTGTGTGCGCCGGTTATGTGTATGAATGGGAATTTCATTAGAAAGGTGCGCCCAGGTTCTATTTTCTCCAGGATACTCTTGAAACATCTGATTGGGGACATATATTGTAAAAAAAGGTTACTGTAAAATTTAAAATCAAACTATGCACCTACCACCCCCTTGTTTTTCGCATAGTTTAATTAAATTGTTTAAATTTGATCAATAAATAATTCATATTTATCAGTATTATTACTAATGAACGTTTAATACGCGACGCGCGACGAACTATCAATATACACTACTAATATAATCAACTAACCTTGATTCAGACAAAAGAATAATCCTCATAAATTACTAAATACTCCAACAAAAAAAAAGATCACATTCACAGCACTGAATCGTCAATACTAACACAGCAAAGGTTATCAGAAGAAAAAGATATATGTAATTCAACGTTGCGAAGGTCGTTGCATGATGGCAGCCGCGCGCACTTCTTTCACTACCGAGGATTCAAATGCAACTGACCGAGACGGAGTCGAGGGAAAAAATGAAATTCCGTACGCTCAATTATACAGACATACACACGCATAAACCGACCGGGTATACGTGTAGTAGTAGAGGGAAGGAAGCACGTCCACCACTCCAATCAGTTTTTTTTTGTTTGCGCAAATTCTATGGCATAACTTTATGGGCCATACGACTGCAGCAGGTCAGGGCCCCGAAAATAAAAAGACGCAACAACTGAATTTACCGTTTATGCAAATCGCGCGTGAAATTGTATTTGTACACGCGTATTCTGGCTATATATTTAATATTTCTTTGAAACAGACTACCGGATTTAATTATTATTCGCTTAAAAAAAGTTACATTTGGCTACAACTGATGAATCGTTTTTATTCCGCGATTAAGAATTTAATTAGATAATAAAATTATATGTATTATATTAATTAACAAGTACTGTTAATTAGGTTAGGTTAAAATTAAATTACTTACAATCCGAACCTTGTCTATTCTACCCCTAAATTGCGAGGGTGATATATTGAAACATCCATTGTAAATTATCACTTATTATATGTATTTAAATATAATTCAAGATTATTTGTTGTCAATAATTCGAAGATTGTGTCTCTTTTTATTTTCGATTTATTTTGGTATTGATCGAATGTGTAGTATTATTGATCTGAAATTGTAAGTAAAATAAAACCACTATGCAGGCTTATGACTGAATTTGTCATTTGTAAGCAAAATTACTGCAGTAAATTAAATAAACAATTTACATTTATGCACCCACGGTACATTAATATTACTTTTTTTATTATATTGAAGAAATAGCATACGTTAAACCTTGCATTGTGCTCTTTCGGCGGACAGAATCAAAGCTGGACGCGTATAAAGGATGTATTCTCCATTTAAATAAAAAAGTAACATTTCCTTCTAAGCCGGAAATCACATATAATGTAGGCGTATAGAATATCAACCATATGCATTTATTGTGTGTATACGTGTGTATGTGTTGGTTAAGCCGCTGGCTTGTGTAATGTATAAGGGTGACTTTTTTGTCAATTTATAAATTGGTACGTTTATATTCCGAATACGTGACCATATGGGCGCGCTTTGAAAGCAATAGGGGCACACTGTATCATTTAATTCATTGGCTATTATAGCGGCGTACCGTTTTCTGTATTTAATTTTATATAAATCGTGGAATAAATGTTTCGAATTGTAGCTTGTTTTTGGTCGTTACGGTGCTAAAAATGAGCATTGTTTGAAATAGTTAATGAGTCTCTAGAATAGTGTTTTAGAATTTTTATTATATATATATATATATGTATATATATATATATATATATATATGTATATATATATATATATATATATGTATATATATATATATATATATATATATATATATATATATATATATATATATATATATATATATATCCGTGGATTAAATTACGTTTGAATGAAAACACCGAGAACGAATATGGAGAACTACTGGTGAACGTGTGCGCATTAAACGAACTTCGCATTAATAATACCTTCTTTACACCCGAGGGCAGAGAACCACGATTGACTATATTCTAACCAACCAGAAAATAGTATCTGAAACAATACTGGACCACCCGCAGACGTAACCAGTGATCACAACCTATTAATGTTCAAACTACGACTGGAGATAAATATGAAACGAAAGCACACTCCGGTATTAAAAGAAGTATCAAGATCAAAGCGATGAAGATTCAACAAGATTACTTTACAAAACCAGATTGTCAGAGAAAATATATAACAACAATATAAGGGAAGATAATATTGAAAGCAGCTTGGACAAGGTCAAGACAAACATAATGAGGAAGCAGAAGAAGCGCTTGGGCGTAGGAAAGCAAGACCACACAATCATTTTATACCATGGTTGGTTTAATGAGACACTCAGAGAAGTGTAAAGAAAGGGTGCAAGCCTTCTTACAATAATAGGCATTGGTAACGCAACAAGCGTAAAATCGCTACAAGAGTTCGAAACTGAACACATGTAATTGTCAAAAACATAAAAACAGAACACTGGGGGAAATTCTAGTCTAGAACATGACTTCTACGGAAGCTTGAGAACTATACGACCAAAGAAGCGAACTAAAAGTACTTATCGAGACAAAGCATAGCAGTAAGACATATGGGTTGAGGATACTAAAACAATATACAACGCAGAAACAGAACAGTAGCATCAACAGAACAAGGAATAACAAAACGGTAGCTTCTGTCAAGTTTGTGAAACTTGACAGAAGCTACCGGTAATAAAAATCTGTAAAGCTGGATGGAATCAGCAACTAATTGCGGAAGTACGGCAGTCCTGCATTAATGCAACAAATTACCGAAGTAATAAACAAGTTAGTAACAAAACACAAAATACCTGCAGGTTAAGCACTTTAATATTAATGTTTAAAAGGGCTATGTAGAAACGCCCAGCAACTACAAATGTATAAATCTGCTGAGCAATACTTTAAAACTAATAACTAAAATAATCGCAGATAAAATAATAAACACTAACAATAAACAACAACCTAGCCGATGAACCACAAGGCGCAGTCTTTGTATAAGTAAAAAGAGCTTTAGAATGGATCCAACACCTTCATATACCCAACTAAGGCATTTGACAATGTGCAAATGGAAATGGGAGACGTCTTTCATCAGTTATAAGATCGAAGACATCTTTAACAACAACACAATTCTAGCTGTAATCAACAGCGAAATCACCGAACCAATCAAAGTCGGCAATAGTCAGGACTCGCTGAGCCCTTTACTGGTTAATGTCATCAAGGACGAAATAATTGTCTATAAGTGAGGATTCGAACAGGGTGTCGGATGGGAGATCAACAGTTGAATATTGTGTGTCATGCAGAGGATGAATAATCTAAAACAATGAGAATGATCTCCAAAGATTGCTGCACCAATTTAAGACATAGTAGCCCCACACCCTACAAGATACAGTAGATGGAAGTGTGATACCCGCTCAGTTCAAATATCTAGGAAATTGAAAGAATGCTATGGAGAATTAATAGAAGAAGTAAAGGAACAAACGAAGAAATCTAACATGAACATGGGCTGCCTAAGAAGCACGATATGGGCCAACAAACACCTAAGCAAGGAAAGAGTAGAATATACAAAGCGGTCATCCGACCCACCTTTACATTATTATTATAAATGTCTGAAACGAGACCAGAAACGACTTACAAAACCAGACTCATTACAACAGCAGAAATTAAAGCACTTCGATGCAACGAGGGAAAAACAATATTGGATAGAGTAAGCAATGACGCAATAAGAAAATCACGCGGGGTGAATAACATCAGTGAGTGGACAAGAAACAGGAAAACGTTTCAATGCACATATTTAAGGGATGGAAAGAGACAGATTAGTGAGAGTTGCAAGAGACAAGTCTACAAGAGGGAGAAGGTTCCAGGACGACCAAGTCAATGATGGAATGACAACCTTACGGGACCTACTGTATGAAAACAGACAGATTAACTAGGTTAACAAACTTGCAATTTTCGGAAAAATGATTTAATTTGTTAAAACAATTGAAGAGCGTAGTATGCATCGCAGTAAACCAACCACCCACCCCTTTTGTAGTAAAATTATTAATCTCAAGATGAAAACCACTTAAACCAATAGTGGAGGTAGTTTGGTCCATCTTGGCGCAGACTAGCCTCATCAACATGGTAAAGCAATGTTTTTGAATGATTATAAGTGTAAGGGTTCAATAGTCGCTTTAACTAGTTATCAATGAATTTAAAGGTTAACTCAGTTGAAACAGTTCAATACCCGTTTAGGTGTTATACTTGGTATACGGTAGAGCTCTACTACTCCGCCATTGCCGATCCTAAGCCCGAATAAGAAATGAAGAGTGGAAGGAGAACCAACCTTGTTAAAAAAATCTGGGTTTGCTAGCTCCGGCTAATAGCACCCAGTAATGACCCCTGATGACCACACGGCTGCGAAGAGGAATTATTTCTCCAAACCTGGACTGACGGAAGTGGCAATCTTGTTCTAGGGGAAGTATAAAAGCTAAGAGAAATAACTCTAGCAGAAAATGCTGGTCCTCTAGGTTGAGGATTGAGGCGATCGGAAGACCCAAAACTTACAAAAAAATGCTAACATCAAGCTTCGAAACACGGACGAAAAATGGATAAAAAAACGGACTATGACTAGAGCACCTGGAAAGTACGGGGGCTGACGAACAAGTTGGAATATAGCCTTACAGAAATCAAAAAGAAAGGCACTGGTAATTAAGTTATACAAGATTACCTAAATGCGGGGTCTGGAGTCGATACAGCACAACGGGCTAAAGTAGGTGTGTCAATACAATACAGGCCTCTTTCCTATGGCCCCTCCTATGGAAGATATCCATGACGATGCACTAAACGCACACAGACGGAGGAAGATTACCTAAATGCGGGGTCTGGAGTCGATACAGCACAACGGGCTAAAGTAGGTGTGTCAATACAATACAGGCCTCTTTCCTATGGCCCCTCCTATGGAAGATATCCATGACGATGCACTAAACGCACACAGACGGAGGGAACAACTGCCTTCGCGTTCGCAATAGTCGTCCGTGAACGCGACCTTTTGGAAACCGCGCGAAAATCCAAGCAGGCAGCGGAATCCATGGCAGGCTGGATGACTGGCAACGGCCTCAAAATAGCTGTTGCCAAGACCGTAGTCGCTTTGCTCTCAACCAAGATAGCAGGTATCTGGGCCGTCACGGACATAGAAATGTTCGGGGTGACAGTCCCTATCAAAATAAAAGTGAAGTACCTGGGGACAATCTTAGAGGCAAACCGAAGTCACAAGTTTCAGAGGCCTCATGAGAAGGCCATACACACGGAGGCGACCCTGGCGCGGCTACTCCCGCACATAGGCTCGGGTGACCAAAAGCGAAAACTGCTAGCGACGGTGTAGCGCGCCTATTTGATGTATTCAGCCCCAGCCTGGGCTGGAGCGACAAAGGCCAAAAAGAACTGCGACATACTTAGAAGGGCGTTGCGCACCAGTACGCTTGGGATCACTCGGCCCTATAGGATAGGATTGAAGCCCTCGCTACAATGACACCAGCCGATCTTGCAGTGGAAGAAAACGTACCGTATGAATAAAAGGGTAATCATCTCCCTGGACAGCGAAGACCCAGGCCTGGGAATGGACTGTCGCCAAATGACAAAACAGATGGGACGGAACAGCAATTGCGAAGTGGACCAGGACCCTTAGTCCATTTGGAAGACTGGTGGGAACGATCCATGAGACAACTGACGATTGGACGACGTAAATACTGACAGGACACGGGGCATTCCAATCATACTTGGATTGGACACAGAGACGAGGAGCCAACCACGCAGCGAGTGGGAAGCCTCATGCTCGAACTACCCGAGTAGTGAGAGACAGTAGCCGAATGAGCCAGAAAGGTCATGAGGACCAAATTTCAAGATAATCTGAGGGTATGAGATTATAAACTGACACAATACCGAACAAGGACAAATAAGGCAAGATAAGAGACAATAATAACAAACTGACGTGAGACGGTACTAGGGAGCTTAGAGTGCCCTTAAGGCGGACAAGCCTCCTAGATACAGAACGTGAGTGTTGGTTTAACCGGTAGGCGCCCTGGACAGATCGCGGGGTGAATCCGGCACTACTCATGCCTACCACCTGGTGGTAACAGAGACATGGGCGTCTTTCGAACATTCCACCCCACAGGACAAAAAAAGGTGTCAATACTAATCAGGGACAAACTTAGAAGTTCCATCAAGAATGTACAATACATACGTGAGAGATGCCTGAAAGTGTGGATCTGACGACTACCTAGTAGCGAATATACTTCTTATACGGAGTAAATCCAATAAGAACACAGGACATTTGTGTAATAAATATAAATCAAATCAAAGACGAGTGGCCGAATTAGAAATTTGCACTCCGACAGCAAGAGAATATTAACCAAAGCTTCAGACTTCAGTCCCATTTAGTAGAAGTAGACATTAGAACGGATATTAATGCGGATTAACAAACCAATGCATCAAGCTACAATGAAAACTGTAGGTATTATGGACAGGTCTACAAGATACCAGGGGGTATGTTCTGTAACTTCAGACGGTCTGGTAAATGATCCGAACGGTCTGTTACCCATGGCAACCAAATAAACAATTGTTTCAGAATAGACCCCAGGTCTGGCGGGCACACGAAATCAAGCAAGTGGTTGATATCTTATCAACCACTTGCTTGTGCCAGTTAGTATACAATGCTTTTATCTTAAAAGCATTGAATACCAACCGGCTTATGCACGGCTTATCGAACGTAACAAGATAGTATAAGAATCTGAACAGAGAAGTAAAGCGGAAGTACACAGAAGAAAACCCAAACCTGAAGTGTGGGAAGATAGACAGCTATTTAAGCTGCCCAAATCGTCCCGAACATTAGGTGTCCGAGTAAGTTGAACAAGACTAAAATAAAACACACTAATCGTGCCGCGAACAGTTAACCATCAATTTCTCTTAGGTAGGCGAAAATACTACCTTCATATGCAAATTCTCTAAGAGTAAGAGTAGCAACAATAATATTTATTTATATAACTCCTACCTGCTTGCGCCCGCTTAAATCGTCAACCTTAACCTCACTTATCGTATACATGTAAATAATAAACAATACAAGCACAATACGCAAGCCCATAGAAAATTAATATAATACTGCTCCTGGCGTGGTCTATAGCTTCAAGTTTTATGGCGGCGCATCCGGCGTAAGGAACGAGCTAAAATTGTGCGCATCAGGAGCGGTATGCACGGAAAATACAACACGAGACAATCGGCCTGGAGTAGCTCAGAGCGATAAACGAAAGCAGCTCTAGGAGGATTGCAATGTAGACACTCCAGAAAAGATCGGTAGCGATAGATAATGAATCGCACGTTGTACAATGTCCTTGAGTCAGGCCTATATAACGAAGACTAAGCTCTTCAGCTGTCTTCATTGACATTTCTAAACAACACACAGAAACTATTAAAGTAAGTAATCTTAACACACATAAAAATTATATATTATTTTAAAAATGGCTATTGTGTTTAACCCAAAAAATAACACTACGTAAAGAAAAGAGTGCAATTTTATTATTAGTTTAAACCGTATTTGATAATTATTTAAAGCAAGATAACTTGTTGATGTTCAATGATAAAAACAATGCGAACGATTAGGAGTGGGCCGTCGTTCCCCACACAACGAAGACTACGCTCTTCAACTGTTATTGTAATTTTAAAACAACGAAAGGTAACCGTCAGAAAGTATGCTCGATATTATTTCTAATACATATAACAATTGAAGAGTATTCTGTTAATATATTAAAACTATTGAAGGGCATCATAGTTAGATTGTGATCGGGCTTAGATATTTGGCGGCAAATTTAAATTACAAAGCTGCTAGAGTGTGTGTATTAAAAAAACTTCTATCTTTATAGGGCTATTAGCCGTGAGGCTTTTCCGCCGGTCAAGGGAGACGCTCAGAGGAGTTTAATCACCCGGTATTTACTTTAACTACACAGAAAACCTCTGAAAAACTGTGAAATGTGATTCGCGCAAATTCGTTCCCCGCTGGGGATCGAACTCAGGCTCCCCAATGCTCAGTACGAGACGGACGTCGCCTCTAACCACTCGGCCACTGAGCTGAGGGTATGTGTGCATTATTTTTATAAATTCAAACAAATAATACCATTTATATTCTATAGTACTATTATTTTTAGACCAATACTTGTTTGTTTATAATACGTAATTAATATAAACAATCTAGTGAATTGCAACGCGGAATTGACGAGAGCCGGCAACATATGGCGGCAACAAAGCGCGTCATGGTGTCCACATTGTGGTTATGCAACTTCTTGTATACTGTCCTTGGGTCGAGCCCACATAACCAAGGCCATGTTCTTCAAATGCCTCGTTCACATGATGCGACAACATAAGCGACAAATATTTTCTTTTATTTTCTATATTTACTGTTGTCTTTTGCGGACAAATCTTGCGAACAAACACACTTCATATGAGTAACCGATTGATTTCGTTCGCAGCGACCTAATACACATCGTGGGTACAAGGCGATTGACTCCCGCTCGTTCCCATGAATATGACTAGCTGCCAAAACAGCGATGTAAAAATTTCCGTTCTCCAATTTGCAGCGTCGTAGCTCATTACCCGTGGCAAATGATTTCGGAGCGCGTGCCAAATACATGAAGATAACAGTGTCATAGTTATATTTCAAAATAAAAATAATGACGATGCTGGCATTGTGACAAGGTTACAACAATTGCATTTTTTGTCTGAGCAGCAGTTACAATGTCCCGACGCGATCAATTGTAAATAGAAGTAAAAAAATATAGTAAAGTAAGATGTGCAGTTGCCATTATTGTAGTCACATGCATTTGATTAAGAGTAGAAAAAGTTCCACTTGCATGTGGATTATAGGTTGGAGAGCGAGGGCCCGAAGTAGGGAAGAATAACGAAATACAGTACTGATGATATTTGCGAAACTATCGTATTAACCTAAATATAAAATTCAACTTGAGGTAGTGCAGTGGTGGCCCCCACCTAACGAACGGGGGTTCGAAGCCCGGTTCGCGTCCGTACCAATGTGGTTGGGATACCACAATTCAGAGGCGACTTCTGAAGCAGCAACTCCAAACACTCACATACAGATACACTAACATTGTGCAGAAGTCAGTTACAAATTGTAACAAATACAGTATCTACTACTATAAATAACTATAGTATAAATACAATGTCTAATTTGATAATAATTAAAGAGTATAAATAAAACAATTGTCTGTTTTTTACCACATTTTAGTTACACTGTACAATAGTTTTGGCTAAGCTGTAGCACGACCGTATAAGCAACTAAGCTGTTACGAAAAAAAACAAGAGTTTGTGTATAAAATAGTACCACGTAAATTAAGAAAATTTGTTTTAAATGAGGTTTGAACTAATATATGTATGTATATGTGTGTCTACTACAGGAATGTCGTTATGAAACGACGCGGGTGCATACTCTAATTACATAAAACACAGCGGTGTGGCGACCGTGTTACAGCATTCCTTGCACAAACAACAAACGGCATAAAAATAACACGAACAAACCTCATAATTCCGTTATCAATATGCCTCGGCGCGTTTGTCTCCCACAGGTTTCAAATCGCTCGTGTGATATTCAATATTTCCAATAACCTAGCCACGGGCTATGGCTTTTGCTGACTGCATGGATCAAGAACAGGGATACAAGCTCGCGGGACTTTGCAGAGCGCCTACTTTTTGTTTATTTATTTCTGGCCTTTTTAATGAAAAACCTATTTTTGTATAATTATTTTTAAGTGTAGAGAAATATGAGTTAAATGCAAAGCAAGTAATAGAATCATCTTGAATTTAATAGTTATATTATAATAGTACTAGAAACATGGTATGTTTTGATGGTTTCCTCTGCCCCTCAGACAACTATGTCATAGTACAGCTACAATAACTTGTACTGTAGTATGTGCACTGTAATTGGGAAACTTCTTCTGGCCGCACCCGTCAATTATATGCAAAACGCGTGATTTACATTAATAGGTTCGTCAAGAAATTTGAACAATATTAATGGTGTTGACATTTCAGCGAAGCGAAATAATCTACGTAAGAGACCGAACTTTCATTCAAGACTGCTTCAACTGAAACTTGAATCGTGCAAAGAAAAGGTTTCGTAAAAGTAGTAATAGGTCCTACTTTTCACTTCAGTTATTATTTCAAGACAGAACATGATTAGTTATAGTACGAGCTGAACATAGCACATCTCAAAATTACCGTCCTATTTCCTTACTGGAACGAAACTTGTATGATAATTGAAACTTGAAACATGTTCAGGATTCTTGAAGAATATAGCACAAAATAATTCACGTTTTAGATATAGGAATTTAAATGTTGACAACAGCTATCATTCGCATTCACCAACATATGTTACCATACCGTCCAAAGGCCGGTTCCCAATGATGTTATCAACTATTTGTGACGATAAACTCACCAATTTTGTACCGTGTATTGCTATTTCGCAACGAAGATGTTTCAACTTACCTGTAACAAAATAAACAAAAATTAGTACAATAATTCACAAATATGTATGTATAAAATATCTTACAAGTACAATTTTGTAGACTCTATGTGACGTATATTATGCAATTGTTTTTTACCAGTATTGAGATTAAGGTGGCCTGTTGCCCGTATTTAACAATCACAGTAAACAAATAACGGTCCTTTAAATTCAAAATGGACCGTTAAATTTTAACAACTAATTTTACGGTTGCACCGACTAAACAGTGCATTTTGCATGTAACGAAGCATTATTTATTAACAGACTTTATGAATACGAGAATGTATCTTAATATTAGTTTTTAAACTTTGATATTTTGTGAATTCCTCGTCACTACCGGTACAGGTACATTGATGGATGTAACAAAATAAAAATCTAGAACTATAGATTGTGAACAGATGAATTCATCATATTGTTTCCTTTTAAAGAACGTGTGGAGAGAGAATTGTGCATTGTTAATTGATGTGGTATCGCCAGATGGCGCAAAGCTTTCCTCCTTGGGGGAAAGTTGTACCATATTTGTATTCATTTAAGTTTGTTAGAAAGTGCATAGTTTCGGAAATATTAGTTTTCCGGAAACATCCGAATAGAAAAGTGATTTGTATTTAAAGCTCATGATGGAGTAAGATGTTATGAACAATTTTCGCAAATGAATTTTTGTATAGACTTATTATTACTGACTATTCTCATTTTACAGCATTGACAAGTCATGTGCTGGCCATATGAATTAGTTAAAGTCTACATTATTGCGCTGCCATCTATAGGTCACACTCTTTTGCGCTTGCAATGCCACATGAGAAATTGTACGGGATCAATGATATTCAAATATATACATTGCTGAATTGTGAATATATGCATTGTTGGCGAATAATAAGGCGGATCATTTAGGAGTGATTATTTTTTAACGAGCCATTACCACTTTAACGGTCGATTTAAATTTTACCGGACATGGTGAGAACGGGCGCAAATGTTTTGTTTCAATAATTCTCATTAATTCTGGTGAGATTAGTCATAGAAAAAGTTCATTACGGCGCGCAAAACCCACCCCCCGGCGGTACAATTAGAATTTCTCGAATGCCATGCATCCGGGTCATCCCGTCGCCGGCGACTTGCACACCGCGCGCCTCGTTGAGTGTGGTGCGCGCTTTCTGCAGAATGCAGTCGGCAATGGTGAGCCGGTTCACCTTGTCGGCGTGCTGGAGAATGCTGCACGGCAGCGGCAGAGAGCAAGCACAATAGCGGATGCAACCGGTCGGCCCGCTTTGATTATAAATAGAACGTTTTAGATTGCTGAAAAATTAGAAACTGCTGCCGTGCAATCGTTAGTGCGGCGTGCGCGCTATTTATAGCTAGCCTAATTGTTTTGGGGGGTTGTTGCAGACGGGAAGTGTTTGCGATATTCTTGAAGGGAGCGTGTCGGCGGGAGTTATTACAGAATAATTTAGCTGCGGAATGTAATTTTGAAGGGGTGAGGCTGATATATTTAAGATGTTGATGGATATGCTTGTCTATTGGTTGCAAATAGCAGACATTATATATTGTGCATTACACTTAATTAATTGATTACAATCACATATTCAAAATTACATAAACTAGTTACTGGATGTGTGTTTCGATCAATTGGAAAACATGAAACAGTAGATATTTACATTTATGTCAACCGGATGTCGTTTTCATTTCCATAAATAAAAAAAACTTGATGGTAAAAAATAATGACATAATGTATGCCAAATTAGGTACTTAGTAGAAGGCGCAGTGTTAAGTATTGTAAAATTAACATGTATAGTTATTTTTCAGAAAAGATACATTCCCAATATACTTGGTGAAACAGATTCCCATTTTCTTTGATCATACGAAGTATTTTAATCGTGCGGAAAAAATAATTTAAAATTTTTGCGCAATTCCTTTTTATTAGTTCCCCTGATCATTTGAGGACCGTCCAGGATAAATTTTCCTACACGTTTTAGGTTAAACTACTGAAGATTTTTAAACCAAATTGTGTATGTGGCTATAATCGACCTCGGAAAGTCCATGTGTACCAACTGAGATTTTCCGAATTTGAAAAAAAAAGTTTACGATATTATATACAATATTCTTATTAATTATATCGTGTATTTTATAAGAAAAATATATCTCTGATTCAAATGACACTTTACTTGCGTTAATTTTTCAAAATATACTTTAGTTTTAGGTAAAGTGTGTTGAAAATATCGAGAATAATTATAGAAATTAATATTTCTGAATACAAAATTAGGCACGTATACCTATTTATAAAGCAATTAATAAAAAATATAAAATATTGAATTTCTCTAAAAAAAATTCTCTACAAAAATACTCTATTTTAATTATTATAATACGTAATTACACTGGCCACATCAAATTTTATTTAAATATTTTCAATGCCTATGTAAAAGGGGTGGCCAAACTTTTGACTACTTAGGGGAGTAAGGCAAGGGTGCCCGCTAAACCTCCTCTTGTTCTACCAGTGCATCGGCGAGTTGGAGAAGATACTGAGGAGAGGACAGGCGGGATAGGTCGTGTGGGTAGAACCAAGGATGTTGGCGTAGGCGGATGACGTGGTGCTGGTAGCCAAGAGATCGGAAGAGATATTGAATAGAATGGGAAGATACCCTGATAGGTGATGGCTATTGGTGAGCGTGGAAAAGACCAAATGGATGATGATTAGTAATAGCGGTAGGAAGGTTAAAGTGGAGGAACTGAATTATATTGTTTCTGGGGGATTTATTATGGTAAATGGGATATGTACGTACTATTGTGTTGGCTATGCCTAATAAAGGTCTTTTGTTACTACAAGCTTTTGGTATTCAAAAGAATGCTACGTATATCGTGAACTGAAAATGTTTAAAAAGGTCCTGAGACGAATGGGTACAGATCAGCCGCTGTTACGAAGCATAAGGAAAGGGGAAAAAAACATCATACCGATACCCTTATAGTAAAAATTATGAAAAACTACAAATTATCATGGAAAGAAAGATAGACGGCAAGATTGAAGATGCTCGTGGTTGTAGAACATCCGGGACGGGAAGGAACTAGACACTAATACGCTCATTGCAAGAGAAAAACGCCGAGAACAGTTTGAGATAAATATATTTCCGCTGAACCATATCAGAAAAAAAATTAAAAAGCCACAGAAGGCTAAACTATGGCGAAGATTGAAACATAATTTCAAGGATTGATTTTTTTCGGTAAAAAGGTACATAAATAAATTCGATACTACGACATTTTCTGTTAATTATTATACTCTGTACTGTAAATTCATTTATTTGGAATAATTTGGAATAATACTTCATTAAATGACACTTTTATAAAAAAATATTTATTTACACTTTACAATTTCCAGCCGGCTAAGTCTCAATTAATCTTAATGACTAAAATTGATTAACACATAGGAAAGTGCGAAAAACAGTGTAGTGTGGTTGGTTTTGAAAACAATATAAACATGATTTGAATATAGTAATATTCAATAGATAGCAGTGTTAATAAAATGAGTGAAATTCGGCATAAAATAATTATTTATAACACTGTCATATTGTGATTGGTATTAATAAACATATTTTTACTTTAGGTGTCAATTTATAGCAATGTCCGCAACTCTACTGATATCAATTTAAATAAATGAGTTTGTAAACAAATGTAGATGGAATTTTTAAAATTCGCAAAAAAACAATTTTATAACAAGCAACATAACGATCGTTAAAAACCATGTTTTCAGTATAGGTGTGAATTTATAGCAATATTCAATACCTGCCACTAGAGTTATAGCAGTTTAAATAAAACAAATTTAAAGTAAATGTAGATGAATATTTGAAAAATCTCCAAAAAATCTTTTTATTTTGTATAACACACGTACAAACATTGGTGATTAATAAATATGTTTTCGCTATAGTTATCAATTTATAACAATATTAATTAACCATAACTCGACTTGTAGCAGTTTTTATAGAACATTACAAATGAAATTTTAAAAATTCACCAAAAAATCGATTTTGTATAACACTATAAAGTTATATGCTATTATATGTTATACATCAACAGATACAAGAGATACTCGAGATTTAATAAACGCCCATTCGTGATTTCGAGCAACTTGAACTCTTCAATTAAATTGATCGAATTCGGTATTTATTGTAATAAAACATCAAACCCCGACGGGCACGTTATACTGACGATTTTCTAACGCGGTATAATATTAATTAGTTTCAAATTAATAAGTTTACCTAAACATTTAATTTGAAGAAATGTATGTACATAATTTACCATAATTTATGATTGATTTCAGAATAACGCCGTATATGAAATATGTAATAGAAAATATTTCTTAATTTTTAGAAGGATTATTAACATAGATATTTTAAGAAGTCATATTTCGTCGCTTACAGAGCAACACGACGTATCTCATTTTTCCAACTTTTCAGGGAAAAGCTGGAAAACCACTTTTCAATGATTAATTCACTTACAAGGCGCGTTCGTTTAGCATGGTTTAGCATTGCTAGTCGCCCCCGTGGCGTGCAGTATCGTTTAGATCTTGCGGTCGTGCGCCGGCAGTTATAAGGGCCCAGGTTGAATTGTACGCATCGCGTGCGGCAAATAGAACAAGAGACAATAAGCCCGTAGCAGTTCAGAGTGATAAACGAAAACGGCTATAGAAGCCTGCTTAGTCGAGGTATTCGTTTATTTAAATTATTCTGAACACTATGTACACAATTCAAAACTAGCCGTAAGATTACGCGTCCAACGGTATACAATACTAATCGATGAGAAATTGTGATACGTGGTGTTGCTCTGTAAGCGACGATTGGTTATAATGTTACCAAATCCGGTAGGACATGGCGGAAACATCCAAAGGGTTGTTTCTCAGGCTTAAAATTGTCTATAACTTTGCAATTTGAATCTTCCTACTAGAACGGCCGAAAATCCCTGAAAAGGCACAAAAATAAGTTTTGCCATTTTCCGAAAAAATATTTGTCGGGTTAAACATTCTCTTAAACGTTGCCATTTAAATAGTTTCAAAAGAAAAAAAGGTACGATCGAAAAACCGTGAACTGGCTCAAAAAGAAAAATGTTTGCCGTTTACTTGGAAAATTATAAGGGGTGAGGGAAAACACCCTAAGGGCCGTTTGTCGGCTCTGAAATTCTCTACTTTGTGATTTTAATCATCCCTGTAGCTTTAAAAAGAATAAAGTTACTACCGAAACATCGCAAAAAGGCTCCAAATTTTCACAATTTTCTCACAATTTTTGCCATTTTCTGGGAAAACAATAAAAGATAGCGGAAAATATCCGTAGGGCAGTTTGTCGGACTTCGATCTATATGTTCTCTATAATTTTCAAATTTGAATTATCCTTCGACCTGTAAAAATAAAAAAAATTGGTGAAAAGGTACAAGAATCACAATTTTCAAAACATTATTACCATTTTCCGGGAAACCGGTAAGGTATAATAATAATAATACCGTAAAAAGGCTCAACATTATTTTTTAATTTTTCTCACAATGTTTCCCATTTTCTGGGAACAACAATAAAAGCGGAAAACGTACAACAATAAAAGCGGAAAACGTCCTAAGAGTAGTTTGTCGGGCGTGTAATTCTCCAAAAATTTTGAAATTTGAATCATTCTCATCATCTTTACAAAGATCGGCGAAAATCGGCAAAAAGGCTCGACATTTTTTATTTTAATACCATTCTTACCATTTTCCGAGAAAGCGATAAGATATAATAATAATAATAATGTTTTATTTCCCAGCAATTGCCCATATACAGGAAAATATACACAGAAGGAACTTAAAATAATAATGAATACATTTATAAATATAAAAGTGTATAACGAATAAGATACTATGCCGATGTTAGTATTATGTTTTTTATATGTGACAATGTATCGTTGTGATTTCACAGTAATGTATTAAAAGTTCTGCACAAGTTTATAATTGGGGTATTAACACCTAAGTTGGTTTTTCCTAGAGTACAGTAAAAAAACAAAATTGGATCTAGAAGAAATTCTAGGTACTTCAATATTAATGTGTGGTAATAAATCCGGAGTATCCACACTGTTGTTGTTAATAATAATAATTAATAATAATAAACTTTATTTCTCATAAATTGTAGCACAATAATAAAATACATTTAATACGGATACAATAAAGGAAACAGGTCAATATAAAAACATAAATACCACTACAAGCCTAACATGAACGAATAGTACTCTTCCTTGTCGTACGGCTCGACAGTTAACAATGATTTGATTTCACTTTTAAACCTTGACAAAGATTTTAAATCTTTTAATTTTTGTGGAAGCATATTATAAAGTTTCAGGGCACTGTAATGTGGAGCCTTTTCGTACATAGACAGGTTATGCTTTGGAAGTCCATAATTTGTTAAGGAGCTTATACAAGAAAGATGATACAAAATATTTCCCCTGGTCACCAATGAATACTAACAAGGTATAGTAACAAATTATGGTCAATACCTCTTGCTTGGGTAGTGGCCAAAAGTACGAAAGTGAATATATTTCAGAAATTTACGTTGGCTGTTTTCCAGTTTGATATGGCGTTTCCATAATATGGACACAAAATAATGGCACCATATTCCAGAATGTAACGACAAGAGACAAATATAATGGCGTGATATATCACCAATATCATTGAAACATTTAGTGTTACGTATATAGCGGAAAACATCCAAAGGGCTTGAAATTGTCCGTAACTTTGCTATTTGAACCATCCTTCTAGCTTTAAAAAGAAAAAAGTTACGGCCAAAAACTGAAAACGCTTAAAATCACATTTTTCAAATAATATTTGCCATTTTTCGGGAAAATTGTGAGAGATAGCGGAAAACATTCTAAGGGCAGTGGTCGGACATGTACTTCTCTATAAGTTTGCAAACTGAATCATCCTTCTAGCTTTTAAAAAGAAAATTTACGGCCAAAAAAATATGCTCAAAAACACGTCAATCACAACAAAAAATGCATTGTCAAGACTCCGAACGACGATTGTTAGGGCGCCCCGATGCGTTGCTTAGTTTGTTTACTATGTTAGATCGACCCTATCTGTACCCCTATTGTGTAACTCTTTTCGCAAATCCAAAAGTAACCTGTAAAAGTTGACGAAGTTAAAATAGATATTACGCCTATTTACATGTGTGTTCGATAAGTTTCATTGGTCACGCAAAGCCTCAAAACTAACACAACGAAAATATCAATTGATATTTTAACCCCATGTAGCTCTAAAATTACTACCCTTGATTCGTGATTAACTACAGACGTAAACTACTTTAATAGAGCGTAATGAGCATACGAAATGTTATGGAGTGCGAACTGTCAAATTCGCTCCGCAAAATACTAATTCACGATTTCAGTTCGTGCAATAATGGAATTTAGGTTTATTTGTTTTGTTAATGCTAGTAACCGACATTCCATCATTTTACGGACCGACATAATGAATTCGTATTTTTCGCAGTGACTTTGACAGTTAAACGAATACGTTACGAAACCAGTGTTGTCAAGAATCACACCACCCCAGGATAGAAAGATAATCATCGAACCGACAGTTAACGGTTAGGCTACTTAATGCGCTTTCGTTTAGCATGATTTAGCATTGCTAGTCACCCCCGTGGCATGCAGTATTGCTCAGGTCTTGCGGTCGTTCGCCGCCGTTTGTAAGGGCCGAGGTAGAGCGCATCGGACGCGGCAAATAGAACAAGAGACAATAAGCCCGTACCAGCCCTGAGCGATAAACGAAAACGGCTATAATATTAACACTGTGTCGTTATGATTTTGCCCACATTAAAGCTATTTTCGATAATTGAAAATCTACTCAGTATTTGTTTATACAACATACACTTTATTTTGCTACCACTTGAGTGTTGTAACTTTGTGCGTTGAATCTGGGGGTGTTGTGGTTCAAGGCCGATCTATTATTGTTATTATTTATACATCGATTATTTAATTGGTGTATTGCGATATGAATTAAACAGTGCGCTCGCGATAGTCTAGTTTTAATCGCCGGCTTGTTTATATGCAGCCATTGATAAATGGGCGTTTATCGTGCAAAGAGATTGTGGCAAAAATGATGATGATTCTGCATATATGAAAACACATTCTATATGTGACAGCAACTGTACGAGAGATACGCCACAATTTATAATGAAATTATGATGAATATTACTGCTCGGGTACCAGCGTTGCCAGAGGCCTATTTCTATAATATCGAACCAACTGGAGGAAAATGATCGTATATTATCGTACAAAATTCAAAATCTTCAAAATATAGTTTAAAATTACATTAAATTTTAAAATTGATTTAAATCATTCGAAGGAACAAATAAAAATATTCCAGATTACATATATAAATGAAGTCATATATTAATTTTATATAAATAATAAAATGTTAGTTAGATGACACTTTCTTACAATTAATTGCTATTACTACTATGAATCGAGAAACGTGCAGTACATGTTTATACAGCACATATGCAAATGCAGGGAAATAAAATAAAACAAACTCTTAATATTTGGGCTAAACCTAAGAACTGTTCTTAAATTTTTCTAAACATCAATAGAAAATTTACAATCACTGACGACAGATTCAGAATCATCAGTGTATAATAGAGAACAAGTTTTAGAATTTGTTTTGGTGAATCTGAGAACACCGCAGATTCATAATGACATTGTGTCAAAAATTTAAATAACATAAATTATTATCAAATTAAATTACTATCTAGTATTACACATTGGGTTATGCTCACCAAATAAGGAATAAGAAGTAATGTTCTAAACACTTCCATGTACCAGATATACTACTAAACAAATAACAAAATGGCAGATTTTCAACAGATTGTCGATAATAAAGTTGTAAATTATTCCAAGATGCCACTAAAAACAATAGTAAATTTTATTTTTATATTAATGAAAATATGATACAAATATCCTACAAGTCTTCAATATGTCGTATATTTGCGTACGATAATAAGTTATTATCGTTTTTAGTACATGATTTATAGTCATAATTATCGTACATCGGTGATTTAGTCAAAATTATCGTACATCGGTGATTTAGTCAAAATTATCGTACATAGGTGATTATAATCAAAAGTATCGTATATGTACGATAATGATCGTACGTCTGGTAACACTGTTGTGTGCACGCATTTCATTTTTGTCGTGACAACTTGTATTAAATCAGGGCATTGAAAAAATGAAATGTGTATACGCAAGCAGTAATATTATAAATAATAATAAAATATTATATATAAAATGCTACAAATCTAAATGAAAATCTGTTCGAAGTTTGCATTGATGAGGACATAGAACTCACAAATGATCCATAACTAAGGAAATAATTATAATCGTAGTAATTTCTTGTATATTTATTGCAACTACTATATGATCAGGTAGATATAAGATTGTTTGTATTTCCCAAGTTCCCAGAATATTTTACATTAGCTCTGTACTTTATTACTGTTATTATCTTATCATAATTATTATCAATCAATGCACATTCAAATACCAAGTACTTAGGTGCTACACAAAATAAATACAATACTTTTAATTATTATTTACGTAACACAAAATATTTGTATATGTAAAAATGTAAAATGTAATAATATATATCATACGTATCATTATTATTTTAACTTAAAAAGTAATAAAAAAATTAATATTTTGTATATATATTATATAGATTTCTATTTTTATCATAAATGTGAATTCAGGCCTGTTTTTTAAGATTTTAACTTGTTCATATTTGTTTCATTCGGTAACGTCCTGGTAACGTAGCACTTGTCATGCTAATTAGAAACGACTAAAAAATTAGACTAAATATCCCGCAGTATCATACTAGGAAACTATCTGGGAATCGGATAGGGTCGTTAGACACTACAAAATCGTTATATAGATAGAACATAATTTTTTTCTTTTTAGTTTTTAACAAGTTATACATTTTATATGTGAATTCATCTTTCTTCTGTCGACATTTTGTATTTATGTATCTGTATTCTACATACCAGGAGTGGCCAACAAGTCGAGCGCAATCGACCGGTCGATCGCTAGGCAAATTTTGGTCGATCGCGAATCCAATGTTAGTCGTTCCCTCGCGATGTCTTAAGTTAGAAACCGACTAGACTACTTAATACATAGAGCACTAATGGCAACAAGTCGATCACGACACATATACAAACAGATACAAAGTAGATCTTAGGTACACACCTTCTATATACTTACTATTTTACGTTACTACTTTTCAGGGTTAGGTCAGACCGCAACATTTGTGTTTTCTGAATCTCGCCATTCAAGAGGATATTATGTATTCTTTATTCTATAGGTATATCAATATTGTATCATTCTGGATATAAAGACATTTATTATTATTATTATAATATTACTTAAAAGAAATCGATTTTATACGGTTTTTTATTATCCTTAGTTCTACTAATTTCTCCTGTATTATTTCTTTTTTTGAATTTCATGTCATAAACCCACCAAAGTATAAATTGTTTAAAATCATAATTTTAGGGGACTGAAAAATAAAGCTTTATACATAATTATGATTTGTTTAACACTACATCATCATGCAAATTAAACACAATTAAATTTGTGCATAAAACCCTCATCACAGCACACTTAAAACACACAAAACTTGAATAATTATAATTTCGTACTGCACTTGTCACCCCGCGCATTTTCCCATTTTAATTACATGGTTTGGCGAGGTCAGTGCTTAACAACTGACAAAGAAAACCCTGAAATCGGATTATTAATACCAAAAACATGTCCATTGTCTTTACAACAGCACACCTGCGTGCGTGTGATTCACGCTACTTGTATTAATAACATGTGCGCGCGGATATGTCTGTGAGCGAGGGAAAAAGGGGTGAACTCGTTCACGACCATATAAAGGTCGCCTCGTAAAACACTCAAGTTGTGTGTAAGAGAGATTACTGTATCTCCCATTCCTCGCATTCCCCGCGTGTCAAAGCGTATAGATTCCGAATGCTTTGAATAATTCTGACTTACTGTTATTTCTCCGCAATGGCTCTATCTATTTGTGAGTACCATGCGGAAATCGCAGCATAACGAACTCGGATTTAATTATATGTATGAATGCTAATAAATTAATATTCTATATACTTAAAAGGTAATAAAAATGTTCACTGTATTATAATAAATAAAACGTATACAAAAAAAAAACAAGAAATTATAAATTGAGTATTGGTGCAACAAAAGATACTAATTTTAGCGGAAATACGTCCTGAACTAAATAATTATATAGTTTTGTTATAATTATTAATTTTTGTTGCACAAATACATAATTATTATTTTTTTTGTATACGTTTTATTTATTATAATAAAGTGAACATTTATTGTATCTACTATGGTGGTATACTTCCGATAGGTGAAAATAATAATTGAAATAATCTAACAAAAATCTCGATAGTGTACAATAGTAAGAGACAGAATCCTGTGTCTATTTAACCGTGGCCAATTAATATCACGTATATGAGCGGCATTCGTTTATCGTTCGGGATCTGTCCCGAACTGTTCTAACAGCCTAAACGAGCCTAGAAGCGCTCCTAAACGATAAACGAAAGCGCCTATGGTCGTAACACTCACTCCCAAACTATTCTTGAAATAGTTTCTCAGATCTTAGAATATGCCTTCTGAGTAAAATCTATAACAAATAACAAAAATCGGATGTGGCTAGTGCACATTACTTTATGAAACGCATCATAATAATTAAGAAAATCTCGTAAACAAATAAATATATATTAAAAATAAAATAAGTAAAAATATACATTTTAAATGTTGGTGAACATTTTTTCTTCATTTAAATGCATAGTCGAAATCATTAATACGAATTTTATACACCGGAAAATTGCAGTTGCTAAACATGGACTTTCTCCTCAACGATTTCCACAAAAAAAACTAGACAAGACAGAGTTTCATGAGATAATAGCTAGGGCCGATCTAAATGGCTACTAGCGCTGCCACATGTGGCGGATAGTCCTCCACGAAGGAACACACCTTGACGTAGTGTGGAGGCCCAGTGAGTCGATATCCGCCAAAACTCCCTGTAATGAAAACTTAGGCTATGGCAGGGACCAGGATTTTGTCGCATTGCTGAGACAGAAGATGTTCTGGTGCTGATCACAAATCCTTGCGTGACCGAGCCTCTCTAGTAGAATCATTTCACACCTTTGATCTGTCGGCCTCCCTTGGCCAACTACCCTAGGTCTTTTCGACTACCGGCGTTATTAGGTGCCGCAGACAGAGGGGGGTCAACACACTTCTCTTCTTAAAAAAACGGAATGCATTCGCCAAGCCTGCCCAGGACGGTGCCTACAATCGACCGGTACGGAACGCATTACCGCAATGCAATGCAGCAGTGGGAGATCGTCGATCCTGGTGGTGCGAGGACGAAGAAGAAAATGAGATGTATAACTATTGTGATGTAGGTGTGACGCCATGGACGCTGTGGAGGTGCTGGCGAAGGCAATACCCGCAGACCAGATGGCAGAGGAGAGAGCGGCAATCTACCGAGCAACCAGGAGAGGAGTCACAAATAGGGATACTGAGAAGGAGGCGAGATTAGAGACAATGGCAATATGGCAAGGACGATAGGATGCGACTGAATATGGAACGTGGACCAGGCGGATTTTTTCCCAACTGTAGATTATATACATATACTATAGATACGAGGAGGGAGGGATAGATCACTGGATGGCGCCGGTGCTGTGGCTGTGGCTGGGGCACAGCGTCTTTCAGGACTACCTCCACCGGATAGGGAAAGCGACGACACCTAGATGCCGGCACTGCAGCGTATCTGACACCGCCGAGCACACTCTATACAATTGCCTCTAGTCACAGAACATGAGTTTTTGGTTTAGCCTGTAGACGCCACGGTCAGAAACCGACACTACCCGTGCTTCAACATCCAGTAGTGCTAGTGAGGCACGAGTGTCTTTCGAAGATTCCACCTCACAGGACAAAAATAGGTAACTGTTCCAAATGGAACAAAAAATAACGGCTGGAGACGGAACCACATCTCGGGAGCGTTACGCGGCGTGTCTAAAAAGCAGTAACACGAGACGACCCTTAGTGTACGAAGAGACGGAAAACATCATAAAACCAAAAAATTAATTATGATGTATAATATATATACTATATAAAATTGAAGGAGAAAAGACGTGCACACAACAAAAGAGGGGCCGACCTAGTTTTGGTGGTGATACATTTCGTGGCAGGAATCACATCATTATGATCCAGCAGCCGCCATGATCCTTCAGCCAGCCAGACGGAGGGTCCATAAGATCTGTGCTGCCGGTGACAGATAATAAAGGAATCTTCCTGACGCCGTCAGCACCAGCCAAACGAAACGCCATAGAGTCCCCGAGGGACAGAAGATGGACGCACGGCAAACGGAATTAGAACCAAGCAGAAACCCCCTAAGGAACAGTAAGGAATCGCTAATCGATTGGTTAATCTTAAAACTCGGACTCGGAGGAAGAAAGGCACCAATCCCAGGCAACTAAGACGAAGGCTACCGCGCCTCCGAAATAGGGTAACGGAAAGAAAAAGCTGCGGAAGTACCACAAAGCGAGGACGAGGACGAAAGTCAGGACGCCTATATACTTAGACATAGGATTAAGACTGACGGACACGGCAGTAATCACAAAGAACATAGCTAAGGACGTGAGAGTGGACGCGGCGTTTCTTCGCGAGAAATACGAGGAGCTCTTCAAGAAAGCCGGAACCCCTTTAGAATTTCTTCAAAGAGACAAAAGCGAGCTGGTCAAATGGCACCAAACCCGACGCCAGAGACAAAGGAGGAACCCATAACCAGACTAAGGGGCACTTTCAATCAAACAAAGACCTACAACGAAGCAATCAATACACCACCCGAGCACTGGCCGCAGGTGGGCAGGGAAATAACCAAATGGCCCCCGAACGTAGAAGTAGTGTGACAACTAGACCAGGAATACAGAGCGACCGGAAGAGGTAAACCGGCTAATCGAGGAACTCTCGATTCGAATCCTAAGGTGGGTGAAGTGGCTACAATAGTCCACACCACGGAAGTGCATCTAGCCACATGCCCAACGGGGAATACCGAGCGGTTCATATCGTACATGACACCACCAGCGAGCAGAAGATAAAGAAGAAGAACAATCGCATAGGTGAACTCGAGATAGCAATAACTCAACGTAGATTTCAGACCAGAAAGATAAGATCAGCGAACGAGGATAAAACTAACAACTCTGAAGACCCTGGATCCAAACCCTAGGTGACGGTAGCGTGTGGAGAACTGAGTGTGCCATGGAGGCGGTTAGCCTCCCGGGCGGGATATTAGGAGGTTTAGTCGTTAGGCGTCCCGTACAGAATGAGGAGCGAATCCGGCACTGCCCATGCTCATCGATCTGAGCATGGGTGTCTTTAGAAGAATTCTGCTAGCAGAAATATAAAAAAAGGTGGGGGATAGTGAACACCTTCCAGATATAAAGGTTAGCTGTGAATATACTGAATGAATGCTTATTTCCTATTCTGCTATATTCACAGCTACCCGACCAAATAGCGGCGATACCGGAGGATGTAGTAGGGGAGGGAGTCCTGGGATAACTCAGCCAGAACAAAATATATACGTATCTAATGAAAGTATCTTGACGTGACGAGTGGTGCCACCAAAAAAGCACATCCCTAGTGGAGGGCAGCAGCTCTACTAGTACTAGGACGAAGCTACAGAAAACCGATTTTCTTACGGTTTTATTCGGGAAAACTATGAACGTTTCCGGCAGCGATGAAACCAATGGAATGAATGGACCAAGTGCATTCAGACACAATTTAATGAAATCACTCACATGACTGAAACGATCAACAACAGAGAATCTATCTTCTATGCCCAAAAAATCAAAGCCAATATATGCGGTCAGTTCCGCCTAAACAGCCTAACAAGCAAAGTTTTAAAAATGTTCTTAAAAATAATTCACAAGAGAATATCCAAAACATGTGAAGAGTGCTTGGGCAACGAGCAGTTCGACTTCAGAAGCGGTCTCGGAACAAGAGACGCGCTATTTTGGCAATCAGTGCTGCTACAAAAGTACACAGGTCAGCAAAACGACGAGAACATAGATGTAGTAACCCATCTATTTAATAAAATATACGAATCAGGAATACTAGCACAGGATTGGTTAGAATCTATCTTCCATCCCCAAAAAATCAAAGCCAATAAATGCGGTCAGTTCCGCCTAAACAGCCTAACAAGCAAAGTTTTAAAAATGTTCTTGAAAATAATTCACAAGAGAATATCCAAAACATGTGAAGAGTGCTTGAGCAACGAGCAGTTCGGCTTCAGAAGGGGTCTCGGAACAAGAGACGCGCTATTTTGGCCATCAGTGCTGCTACAAAAGTATACAGGTCAATAAAACGACGTTTTCATTTTTTCAAAGAAAATGAAATGAAATGGATTGGTGCTACAAATAGCATCAAGCCATTTCATTGCATAAGCCACATAAATCTAGTAGAAATGCTAATTTTAGCTATTAGTATTTCTACTAACTAGATTTATATTAGATAGTTTTATGTTAAAGTTAGACAAACAAGACATCAACATAATCAAGCAGGACGCACATAATCCCTCGGACAAGAGACGGATAAATAATTGGTGTGATTAAACCACGAAAGAGTATCTGGGGCATATTTTTACTCCTGATAAATATAATAGAAGGAAAAGAGGACCAGGTTGAATAGAACTAAACTAAACTCTCATGAATTGTTAAGAAGCACACAAGATTAGATTAAAATTATTGTAGGCAACCTTCAACAATAATTGCTACATACAAAATTTAGTTTAAAAATACGGACAATTTAATTTTCTTTTATTTTTCATAATCTCTTAATTATACATTAATAAAAACAGTAATGATACATTTGCATACGTTTAAATTCGAAATATATTTTTTTTTGAGAAAAGGTAAATCTTTATAAACAGTTTATTTCTGAAAAGTACTATAACATAGCAGTATAGAATTTAATGTGTGGTCTTTGCACTAAGAGTAAACGTTTATTTATACAAAAATATATAGGAAAAAGTTATTTCTTATAGCAATAGAAGATCAAATATAAAATTTGATATTTTTATCCCAAATGTTATTCTTCTTAATTTTTTCAATTAAGAAATTAATTAATCTTCTGTTAGAGCAATGAATCAATGTAATTAAATGTTACGGTATGCGGGAAATTTGCCAAATAATTATATAATATTATTATTATTAATGAGATAGTGCAAAATGATCGAAATAAAATGTCGTGATTGGGGTGGGGAAAATTGAATAGTTCAATAGAATATACCAGCTTAACTGAGAAAAATACTATTTAAGGTAGAATAAACCTCGGCTGCGAATAATAATAATAATGTTTTGTGAAATTTAAAAAAACGCTTTCTAGCCGGCGAATGATGTAAAATTTACAAAATCTCTACCAACTGTCCTGCAAGACTATGCAGTAAAAAAAGACCTTTTTTGACATAACCCCTCAAAAAATACAAAAAACCCGTAATAAACAATGCTCATAACAGCAAGAACAACAAAAAATACATAAAAATTAAAATTAAAAGCAACGACTATGTAGTAGTCACTAATAATATTTGCAGATTGACTTCTTTTTATCCCGAACTCAGCACCGTGCTTTAAAGTACATATCATAATTTAATTTATCATAATTTCCAGTGTTTTTTTTTTTAAATAATAATGTGGTACGCCCATAACACTAGTTTATAACATAACACCGATCCCAAAAACAGCGCCCCCTACTCTAACCCTACAAACCGGTTCGACTGCCGCAAATTTGAACGGCGAACAACACCCTTCCGCGATCACAAAAAAAAGTATCAGACTAACCTTAATTTCCCTATTCAACAAAAAATCACTGCAATCGGGGATGACACTCTCTCGTGTCATTTGGGTACATACAATTGCTTCAAACGCACCAATCACACAACGTACAGCAGGCGCACAACGTACGAAAACAACAATACCGGTCCGTGAAATGTGTTTTTATTATCAATCAGACGTGTCTCGTTTTAATTCTCGATTAGTCAGAGCGCGTCGGTGAAAATTTAAAGCGGCGGCGGCAGCAGGGGTGGCGCGGACGACATAACAGCCCGCCCGAGAGATCAAAGACTACTGACTACGCTGCTACGTCACACAACTTCCGGCTTCGGAGGGGCGTAGACGTCTGCTCTCTTCGATTTCCGATAGGAACCCACACACATACACACACACAAACATATGGCTTATCAAGGCGGAGGGGGCGGCGGAGAGTGAGACGCAGCTAACTTTTTTGTTGTACGTACATGGTCTTGACTTGTCGTGTCACACATGCGACTATAAATAAATATGTAACCGTATTTATTTATTTATTTAAAGCATTCAAATACATAAACCTATTTATGTTTAAATACATTAATAAACGGACATTATGGTAAACAGGGAGAAAGAAATTGTTATCCCATAAGCGTTATATGTGTGTAAAAACGCTGAGAAATTGTAAAACGTATTTCCTGAAATTGTCTCGATTATAGAGCGTGATCCTAAAGTTTTTACTTCTAATTATTTTATAATTTTTGTTTAACAATATCCCTCGAAGATAAATGATAACTCCTTCCAGTTTGCATATAAATTTTAAAATAATTTGCTCTACATAAACCAACAGTTAACATTCAGACAAATTGTTTATATCGCTTTGAAGCCTAGCGACAGTGGTGCATTTTTTAATTGTCTTAATTTTATTAAAATTAAAATACTAACATATCGACGAATTCAATTCGTTTCAGGTGCTTTAAGCGAAATTACTCGAAATGTAATGTCTAAATCGACCACATTTATATAGTGTCACTTGGTGGGAGTCGTTATTTTGCTGATGAGATGGGCTAAGTTTGGAATGCCAATATGGGTCTACATGTTTTGTTGTTACTATATCGATATTTGTGTTCCAATTATTATTCGCACAAAATTAACAAATATCGCTTACTAATAATCATTCTAAATACTTCCATTACATTTTATCTGAAATATTCTACTTGGTTCAAAAGTAATGAAAAATACGGGTGATCAGAAAACTATTCGGCACCAAGGGACGTGCTTTATAAAAAGTAGATTTCCAATATAAAAGCGATATAAAACGCTTAAAGGATTGTTGGCCATTCCATGCGCAGTCAATCACAATGAATAAATGATTATACGTGCCGGAAAATATATAAGGACAGACTGTATATAAAAATAACAGCTTTGTAACAAATAAACAGGAACCGTTATATCAAAACAATACGGTACATTGAATTAATAGAGCATTATTATAACAAATCTAATATTTGTGATTCTCAAAACTGCGACTATAATTGGACGATAAAAAATTAATTAAATCCCTGGTTTTCACAGTACAAAAAAACGGCCTTTATTTAACCATCACCAAAACGTTTTTATGTATTTTACAAATGTAAACAAAGTGTTTCAGGATGTATGTCGAACATTTAAGGAGGACATGATTTTTCTCGGAAATTTCCAATCAATTTATGTCCGTCCACTATTTCAAACGATTTGAAGTCTGTACTACATTGTTTCTCGCATTTTTTTTACTAATGAGTAAATTGATAAATGAAATTAATTGATTCATAGAAAGTAATGGATAACAGTATAATGCAGACTTCAAGTCATTAACCTATATCATAATATACATCTCTGACCGCAGAAAAATAATCCCTTTCAGAATCCGTAATAAAAAAATGGGATTGTAATTTGAAAAACTTGTCGATGACGTGATTGCACATTCAAAAATGGTAAAAAAAATTGACTGTCATTATAAATTGGCAATTTAAAATTCAAAATCGACGTGTCCGAGCAATTATTCCGAAAATCATAAATAAATGTTTTATCGAATTTATTCCATACTTTAGGGACACACTCTATGTCGTTTACTTACAAAATGTTTATGTTTTATTGTATATAATTAAATTTTGAAGTGAACCAAATAAAAATATCTATCCATCTATGTTTATTAGTAAACTTTATGAGAGAGATAATTAAGCTCGCATATTGTTCATTAAAAATCTATGTATTATAGTTGATTACTGTCGCTATGAAGCTTATGTGAATATTGGTGTTGTTATATAACATTAAATTAATAGTAATCTTAGACATAAAAGATAAAGTAATATTCTCACAATATTACCTAATTACAATCCACTTTTATTGTATATTTGTACCGTGGATAATAATTGAATAAAGGATAGCCCACAAAATTAAACATATTTATTCCTCGACTAACTGCGGATATTTCACCTAGTAAAAATATAGAGAGACTAATTAATACAAAATAAATTAAGTAAATATCTAACTTTTAGATATTTACTTAATTTAAACTAAACGTTTTCGGCAAGGGCAAATAATGGACAGATATTGAATGTTGATGTAAGTAACCTAGAAAGAGTTTTTTTTAAATAATAAGTTTATTTATTTTTTGTCAATATAAATAACAGCATTATAATAATAATAAAATTAAAATTATTTCTAGTATATTTACAACAACAAAATACAAATTTAAAATCTGAACGACTATTATTAATACAAATATATTAGAGACTAAATACCGGTAATGATACCGGGATCCAGGTATTGCAAAACTGAAATATCGAAATACAGGTATTTAAATTTACTTACTTATTTATTGCAATCTCTAGTTACGGTACTGCCAGTGGATGCCTAAATATTAGCTTCAGATATAAACATGGGTTAATTGGTGATTTAGTACTGGAATTTCCTGCATATTTATTTAAAACTGAATTGCGAAATATAAACAACGCTCTTTAAGTCAGATTATATTAGCAATAGAATAATAATAACATTAAGGTTTCCATTCGTATTTATTCTGATCCAGTTTAATAGAAAACGGAAACAATAATTTTTGAAGTGTGAGCATAAGCATTCAATTTATAACTATTCGGGGAAGTCTACAAAAATATATTACATACAATAATGTAATTACAAAGAATATAGTTCTGAAACACGGTTTATCTTATCACGGTTTGACAGTAAACTTTATTGTTTTCATGACTGACGATTGATTATAAAAATTCTATGAATCAGACATGATAAGAAATTGAGTCGTATGAGCGCGTATGAAAACCGCAATCTCGGTAAACAAATAATAAGTTTATTTAATAGTTTTGCTTTACATAATTCAAGCGACGCGCAGTAAATATGTATTTTAATATACATAAATCTAATATTAACACTTAAATGCATATTGTTGCAACATTACCTTTTAAAATATTAACTGCATAATTAAAAACGGTATTTTAAAAACTGTAATTCTCTATAGATATGTGCATACATATGAACCATGATTGTGCTAATAAATGGCAATTCTTTTATTTTGTGCTAGTGCACGACTACGTAACTATTATTTAATATCAATTTTTAAAAATCATCCATTAAGGGTTAAACAAAATAACTACTCAGCTCAGTGGCCTGTGTGGTTACTGGTTAGAGGCGTCAGTCTCGTACTGAGCATTGGGGAGAAAGAGTTCAAACCCCATTTTCGGAAAAATTTCACGAATCATCTTTCACAGTTTTCAGAGGTTTTCTGTGAAGTTACGGTAAATACCGGGTGATTACACTCCTCTGAGCGTCTCCATTTACCAGCGGATAGCCTTTGGGCTGATAGCTATAAAGATAGAAGTTTTTAATAACCTTACAGGGCTATATGAAGTAGTATAGTATTTTCTACCAAGAGTATTGTGAATTATTGTAATCCCGATAGTATAAATGGTATAAAGTTTCTTGGTGTGCATATTGGCCCTGGTCCAAGGTGTCATATATTGACAGACGGATTAGCAAAGAAATTAAGTATTAACATATGCACTGTGTAGCGCAATAAGGGCCAACCTGCTTTTTAACAAGCTGACAAAACTGACTTCAAAGGACTTAATACCAATAGTTAACTTTTAACTAGTGTGAACTGAGATTTGAGAGGGAGCCGCAGATTGGCCCTTTTAGTTTTGTTTATTAAATCATTTAAGGTTGGCGTTTTTTGATTAGGCAACTTGTGATGCACATGTAATACATAGGCGAAATGCGTATAAGAAATACGCATCGTTCTCTTTAACTATAACATAAATTGAGTTGCAAAAATACGTATACAAAAGAATAATGTTGCATGTATTTCGTAGTCTAGGTAGGAATGTCCAAAAATCATTTTTAATCTGATAAAAACAACCATATGATGTAAAGAATTCTAAGCAGCGTTTGCGAATATGACCCTTATCGACATGTAATTATATTCCAATCTTTCCAGCATTAAAAATGAAGGAGATATTTATTTGCGCAGCAATTTTTCAAATATTATAATACTTATGAATGTATAGGTCCTGGTTATCTTGAATTTTCGATATATGATTATTTAATATATATGGGAGTGATTAAACTACTAGATTGCTACCTTCTATACAGTAGAATCTTTAACATGCTATAACTATAAATTTTGGTCATCAATTCTTGCAAACTAAGTTTCAATACCAAGAATGAAGTGTTTTTATTGACTTGCATAAATTGTATGCCATTCCATGGCGTAGTTTTGCCTAAAAGCTGGAAACAATCACACAATTATCGCCATAAGGAAAGTATAGACTAAATCCCAGCCTTAAATCAGTTTGAACATTTTGTTACAAAAGCAGATTGCGCTACACAGTCGATATTTGTTTTGCGTAGACTGCCCTATATTTTTCTCACCATCGATTTAAAAAAACTCTGATTAATATCTTTGCCACTCACACATTGCGTATCCTATCTTGGTTTGTGGCCATTGTGCTTCTGGTTCTCGCATCTTTGCCTTCCAAAGAAGGGCGGTGCGAATACCTGCCGGTTTGGAATATAGAGCACACTGTGAAAATGCCTTTATACTCTTGAAAATTCTCATATTCCCACAAAGTAGAAACATAAAATATTGAAGATTAGCAAAATCACAGAATGGTCTTATCTCCATCGCAAAAGCTATTACCAAAAAGAGAACTGTCTATCAAAAGATTCAACTGCAACTAAAGACTTCCTGTTAGCAAATGCCTTTTATAGTTGGACGTTCCACGAAATTCGAGAAACATCGAATTTAAAAATAGGTTTGCACGCACCGACAAAATTTTTCTTGAAATGGGCTTACAGCCTGTTTTTTCGGCTTTAAGAAGTTGCTTGTGATGTCGACACCCACCTATCCCTCCATCTCTTTGGTGGTCTGCCTGGGGGCCTATTAGAGTCTGGGTTTCCGTCTCTGCCGATTTTTGCAATTCTGAATGAAAGGCGCAATCATAAAGTAGAAAACATCAGATACAAACAACTAAACATAGAGGTGAGAAGAACCTGCGGAACGGCAAAATAGTTGTGGCTGACAGAAAGGTGCAGCGAAATAGAGGAACTTCAAAGCAAGCTTGATTTGTTTAATCTCCACAAGAAACCCAATGGCCTCACACACCGACAATTCAAGCGTCACCTAGGCGTACTGAAAGACAACAATAATATCCCCGTAGGTGTTTGTTGACAACCTCTTTAACGATGCAAGGCTCGACCATCCTCCTGAAAACAACGAGATCAATGAACCTGATAGAAGCATATACACCTACGGGTGAAAAACCTGAGGAAGAAATAGAAGAGTTCTACTCCACACTAGAAGAAGCCATAAACCTGACAAAGTAAGGAGAAATAACAATAGTAATCGATGATTTAAATGCCAAGATCGGAAAAGGCATCGGCGACGAAGTATTCGAGCAGTGTGGTCTTGGAGAAATGAACGCCTGAGGCGACAGGTTAGGGCAATTCTGTATAGAACACCAACTATCCATGGTTAACACCTTTTTAAAACAATATCCATGGCGTCTATAACATGGAAGTCCCCGCGGACTGCTCAGACCACATAGTCAGACACCAAAACGATTTCCACCTAGTAAAAAATACCTCATGAAGTTCGTAAAAACTGCGAAAACACATCCTGGCGCTGATGTCGGTGACGACAACAATCCCGTTGCCATAGACTTGCGGATTCATTGCTTTGACAGAACCCGACCCAGAAACAAACGGAGTCAGATTGACGTCAGGAGCCCAGTCAAGCCTGAGATATTGAATCAAATGACCGATAAACTGGAGGCCAAATTAAGTGAAATTGCCAACTACAACTCAACTGAAGTAGATACCCAGTGAAACCTAATAAAGAAAGCACACATAGACTCAGAAAAGTAATATTGGGTTTGCACACACCGGCAAAAAGCAACCGTGGATAACAAACGAAATCCTGCACCTTATGAATGAAAGGCGCAAGCATAAAGCACAAAACATCAGATAGAAACAACTAAACAGAGAGATGAGAAGAACCTGCCGAACAGAAAAGGTTGTGGGTGACATAAAGGTGCAGCTTGATTTGTTTAATCTCCACAAGAAAATCAAAGACCTCACACAACGGCAACGCAACCATCACCTAGGCGTACTGAAAGACAACAATAATATACTCGTAGGTGTATGTTGAGAACCTCTTAAACGACGCCAGGTCCGACCATCCTCCTGAGAACAAGGACATCAATGAAATCATCCTCCTAAGAACAAGAACATCAATGAAACGAGCCCCACCATCACGAAGGACGAGGTGCGGCATGCTATACAACTCCAGAAGAATAGGAGAGCGGTAGGACCGGACAACGTCCATGCGAAAACACTAAAATTAATTGCCACTGCTGATGGCGTAGGCCTAGGCCTTCTCACAGCCTTATACTACAGCATATATCAAAGCGGAACTATACCTACAGATTGGCTAAAATCGGCCTTTGTTACAAGCAAACGCGTCTCATTGAAAGGATTATCGGATGATAAGCCTGATGTCTCACGTATTGAAGGTGTTTTTAAGAATTCATTGAATTCATTGAAAGGATTATCGGATGATAAGCCTGATGTCTCACGTATTGAAGGTGTTTTTAAGAATGATCCACACTCGCACATACGCAAGAGAGGCCCTAGAGGATGTAAACAACGGTATCAGAATTAACGGCACAGTAATTAACAATAACCGTTTTGGTGCTAGTCAATAGCCTTACGACTTTCCAAAGCATGATGATTTTTATTGTTAAGGAAAGCGCAAAGTATGGTCTGCACAGAAATACCATCAAAACCAAACTAGTCATCTTCTCCAAAGCACCAAAGCAAGGTGCCTTTCGAATCAATAATAGCACCGTGAAGCAAGTACCATCTGCAAAATATCTAAATATCTCGGGATAACATGCAGGATGCGATCCCAAAAAAAAATATCCCCACGAATTGGGCAAGCCAGAATAACATTCACCCCTATGAAAATATCTGTACCAGTCAGGGTGTAGTAAGCCTTCAGCTCCGTATCCGCATGCTGCGTTGCTACATCTTTCCTGTCCTATTGTATGGCGCCGAAGGATGGACACTTAGCCCATTATTAGATAAACGAATTGACACGTTCGACATGTATTTGCATAGAAGGATCATACGAACATCTTGGGCAGAAAGAAAAACGAATGAAGAAGTACTAGGGCGGAACAAAAGCAAAGAACTAATGACAACAATCAACAAAAGAAAGCTACAATACATCGGGCATATAATGAGGGGCGAAAGCTACGAGATTCTGCTTCTAATTATGGAGATCAAGATCGAGGGTGAAAGTTCGGTAGGGAGACGGTAGAAGTCATGGAAAAAGGACCTAAGACGTTGGTATGGAGGAACATCGGCCGAAATTTTCGAGCTGCGTCACAAGAAGAAGCAGTTGCAATCCTTCGAGAAACTTATGCGAAGGAAGCCAGACAAGCATTTACGAGTGGTTTGCCAAGTTCTGAAGTGGCCAAATGTCTCTTGAAAATGATCTTCGTTCGGGTCTCCCCTTAACGCTCAGAACAGAGAGAAAACTGGAATTTCCTGGAGTCTGCGAGTCCTAACTGAAAATTTGAACATAAGAAATGTGGCGGCAAACTTTGTTCCACGACTGCTTTCCGATGCCCAAATGGAAAACCGGCTGAGGGTGTGTCAGAACATGCACAAACCGACCCTGATTTCTTGTCAAACGTCATAACAGGGAATGTATGTTGATGTTATGACTATGGCCTTGAAATAAAATGACAGTCCATCCAGTGGAAGATTGCATCACAGCCCAGACGAGAAAAGCACAGCAACAGAAATCAAATGTGTGACTATGACCTTGAAACAAAATAACAGTCCATCCAGTGGAAGATTGCTAAGACGAAAAAAAGCACAGCAAGTGAAATCAAATGTGAAGTCCATGACGGTTTGTTTTTTGTGCTGAAGCGATTGTGTGAGGCAGTGAGAAAGAAACCACCTGAAATATGGCGTTCGGGCGACTGGTTTCTACATCATGACAATGCGCCTGCCCACACAGCTTCGCAAATCAACCAGTGTTGGAAAATGGCATGACAGCGGTTTCTCATCCCCCAGCCCAGCGCCCTTATGCCCAAGAATGAAGAACAATCTAAAAGGAAACAGGACAACAACAACAGAAGAGGTTAAGAAAAAATAAAGATGTATATTTTAAATAGAAAGAATTTAAATAAATATTTACCGTTACTTTTGGGCTCCCCTCGTATGTATATTATATCTAGTTTTACAATAACTGATAACTTGATATCAGTGATGATAATTCTTGTTGGTCCTACGATGCATATATGGCGAGTATAAAATGGTGCAGTTTCTTTTCGGTTCGTTGTAGGGGGAGAATATATCAAATTTGAAATTCAGCTTACTTATTTTCTTGAATTTATTTATATTAGCAATTTGAAAAAGTGGGATGTTTGTCATATACAAAGTGGGTATAAAATCGTGCATTTGCATTACATCACGCTATAGGGAAACGCTAATAGTCGGCAAATAATAGAAGAAGAAAAACGACTTTCAACTTTCGGATACCGAATACCGGAACCCAAATTTTGCCGGTATTTAAATACTGTATAAAAGGAGTCTACCTGAATTTACTGTCTACAACATTTTACCTTAATAATAATTAAGATATTATCAAATTTTCGCACAGTTTCAAACTGAACGAGTCCATTCAATATCCTACAGATTAGAGGAATGTACTTAGTACTTACTTTATTTGTTCTTAATTATTCTATATATGTAAAATGTTGTAGGAAATAAATCACATCATTATTATTATTATTATTATTTCATATAGAGGGTGATCCAACACAGATGATAAAAAATTGTAACATAAAATGCGAGAATGACAACATTTTGGCCCTGTCCGTTTGGCTACTACTAGTGACTAGTCGTCACTCATGCTACCGTCACGCTCATAATAATTGTACAGCGTGATGTGTCACTAGTAGTAGCCAAGCAGACAGGGCCTTTATTGTTTGTAAGTTATTTAACCGTGAAAATGAAAATTGGAAAAACATTTTTAGTATGCCTTGAAATATAGATTATGAAAAATACACCATCTATAGAGTTCAAGTGCCGAGATATGAACAGGTAACGTTGAAATTTCAACTTGCTTGTTTTCTTGATTTTTTTAGTTACGTTTTTATTATTTCAGAATTACTTTTCTTCTTTTACCTGTAATTTAGAAAATCGATTGTTTTTGCCATCAACGTGCTGTGAAAACTAATATGACAACTTTGACGTTAACCCTTAATTCGTGCTGTGTTTCATACCATCGGTGGTCGCACGGGGTATTTTGTACCCCACCCACTTTTAATAGTTTGTAAGGCAAATAGTTTAATATTTTTCAATGAATTATAAGAATAATAATGGCTTGTAATTTAAAGTATACAAAATACTTAGGTTTAACATTGAGATATTATATACAATCATTAATAAATCAATAAAACAAATTTCAACAATATTCAGAAAAATCTGGCTTAAATTCTAAAGTGATCTCAGGCTTCTCTAATACTGCAGCAATCTTCTCCTGGTCATAAACATGGTTGTTAAAAGCTCAACTACTTTTTTGTAACACATTGCTGCTCGCACGGGGGTGTTATTCCGGTACCCCAAATTGCAAAAGCTGGTTTCGCAAAATTCTTCACAGTGGATGATAGAGAATGACCGAAGTAGATAAATTCTTGAAGTAAACATGTTAATAAAATGTTACAAGGGATGCTACGTGACAGCCCAGCAGGGTTACGAACTGATGCCACAACATATCCCAATGGGGTACGTTATACCCCAGTAGGAGCACTGGGGTATAGCGTATTAAGGGTTGGATAATAAATTTTAGGTGTAAACAAACTGGCCACAACAATTATGTTTCCAAATTTACGATTTTGTTTTTGGTTTTTACTAAATATATAACGGTCAGATGATATTTTTATTTTTCCCAGACTAAGCAAGTTTCCCTACAACGTACTGTAAAGGAAATGCACCACTTTATATTCACAGTGTATATGAGTATAATTTACCACTTTTTCAAATTACAAATATAATTCATTCCAGAAAATGGTATTTTTTACTATTTTCCCGAGATTCTATAACGCAACGTACCGAAAAGGAAATGACCCGTTGTATACTCATCCATGGAACAACTGCAGCCATCATATTAGAATTAGTATTTTATTAAGTAACATAAGTTTATAATCCCATATCCTTATAGCTGTATAATTGTTTTTATACATTTTACTCAATTGATAGCATCTCTAAGACCCCTAACTCTTTTCTCGAAAAATTAATTTCAACAATCAGTTGGGAGTGATTGTTACTGCTACATGTATATTAGTTGGCCATGTACCTAGTTGAGGCAGATAAGGACATGAATCACCCTATATGATATTATTATAGTTTTTACTGCAAATTTTGAAACAATTGCTATATGTCACTGAGCATATGTTTTGAGAAAAATCGCATCCACACCCTTGGCACAACCAAAACCTCACCCCCGACGAGTTTGAGCTGGCAACGCATTCAGCGAGTTGTAAAATCAATAAAACTCAACCTCAGAAATCGCATCTTCGATACACCAGATCACACCCTCTAACCCAACCTGACATGTGCCGGCCGCCCAACATTGAGGTTACGTCGCACCCCCGCGAGACACAAAAGAACTGTCACGAATCCTGTCACCCCTGAACAAATAACAAAACACAATCCGCAAAAACAAATAGATAGGGCTTATAGGTTATATTTGTACACTGGGAAAATCGGGCGCCGTGAATGAAATCGACCTTGGGGGCCGGCCCGTGCGGCGTGGAAACGCGAAAACAGCTGAACGGCCGGCCCGAAACAGCTGAAGGCCACTGTTTTTAATTTTTAAAGGTACACACCGGGGCGCGGGCGAGAAGGGCGGAGGTTATGCAATCCCCGAAATCTAGCCGGCGAGGGTCGATGAACCGCCGGGCGCGCGGAAAGCCGGCCGCGCTTAAAATAATAAAATGAAGACGACTTACAGCCATTTTGTAGTTAAGTTTTCTATTAGCGGCGTTTTCCATGCGAACGGCCATAGTAATATTATCACAGACAGTTGACAACTATAATGGGGTGTGTCCTATCTAAAACGTCATGGCACTAATGTGTTTAATGTCATATCACGGCACTGTGTGTATGCGGTTTTCGTGGGGGGCGGCTAGCGGAGGAAGCCTGGCGCGGAGGTGTTAATACGCGTCGCGGACACTATCACTACAATTCCGTGTGTGTTGTTTTTTTCTCGGTGAGATCGCCACTCCCCGCATACTACACAGACACCATCTTGCCTGTCATTAGTTTCGCGAATTACCCACGAGAGGCGCACCCGATGCGATTTCACACTGCGATCGCGCCGCCGACCTTTTCAAATTCGCGAAGCCGCCGGCGGTCGCACGCAACTCTTTCTTTCTTTCTCGCGCGCCGCCCTTCTTTTCGGACCGCAACAACAACACGCATACACACATGCCGGTTAATTAAAACCGCGACGCGCGCACGCAATTATCTTTAATTTAAATTCGCGAACTATATACTATAACAACTATTGTTAATTTATTAACGTAGCAATTGTTTTAAATATTAAATTTGAAAAAGATCATTTAAACCAGAGCCGTTTCTGAGGGGGAGTGTTCTGAGTTTTAACAACCCCCGAAAACGTTATGTAAAGTATTAAATAGAATACGCTATTTTCTTTAAAATTATCAACATTAGAGGGGAATTCCGTATTCTTGCACTACTGTGCGTCAGCCGCACAAGCCACGTGATTATCACTTAACTGTCATCCCAACCGGACACGTGTCTACATATTATTATTATAGCAGTTGGTATAGAAGGGGTGTTAATTCGAGTGAAAAAGACAGACATGACAGCTTCTCACTACTGCTGCTACGATAGCGGTCAATAATGGATTCATTATTAAGCTAGGTCAACAATGACATGTATGCTTCACTATACATATTATCATATCTTCTAAAAATCGCAACACAAAGTTTAATTGCATTTAAAGCAGAGAAAAAAGAATACACTGAGTCACAACAAAAGTGGCGCACTTCTAGTTTTCCTTGTCCTGTTATTTTTCATAAAATCAAACTTTTTAGTATTGTTGTCATTGAAGTCTTATTTATATTTATGTTGGTATGTTTCTGTTTCTGTAAGATGATTATTTAAAAAAAAACTTCTATCTTTATAGGGCTATCTGCATTGAAGTTTTGCGCCGATAAAGGGAGAAACACAGAGGAGTTTAATCATTTGATAGGAAACTTCTGCAACTGTGAAAGATGATTCGCGAAAATTCAACCCGTTGGGGTTTGAACTCATACTCCCCAATGCTTAGTACGAGACGAACGGCACCTCTAACCACTAGGCCACTGAGCTGGGTTATTACGTTACGTTAACTGTGAGCATATTTTGTTCAAGATTTTTAGGCATTGCTTTTTATTGCGGTTGCGTGTTTGTTTTTAACCATTTTCCTTTTAATGACCGAAGGGTTCTAAATTCTGTTCATGCCGTTGGGAAACCGGAGATAACTGTACGTCGAGCACTGTAGAGTCACAAAAGCACGCCCTAGTTCAGGTCGCCCACTGTCCACATTTGCATGAGACGATAGGTTTTTTAAACAGCGGTTGAACTAGCTCAGAAGGCTACATAGCACAGCAGTATGCGCTCAGATAGTTAAACGAAGATTGGTATCGGCGGATTTGTAGGTATATAAGCCGAATCGAGTACCTAGGCTTACACGATAGTACAAGCAACGCAGATTAAAGTTTTCTAGGATGCACCGACATTGGGAAAAGCGTGGACATTTTTGGGGAGGGTCTGTTATGGTTATGGTTTGGGCCGGCATTTCTCTAGAAGCAGAAACAGAGCAATTCCTTCTTCAAGCACAATCTTAAAATGCGACCAATTATTTTAGAGACACTTGCAGACCATGTTGTTCCTTATACATCATTTATAGGGTCAGAATTAATTAATGCAGAGCAATGCAAGACTACAATTAGAAATAGAAAAGCTGAAATCTGCAAACATTGATAATGTCACAAGGCAATAGAATAGTAGCAGACAAGATAGCGAACCCGAGAACACATTGCCGGAAAGAAACATTGGTGAACTCAGTACTAGCCGAAAGCTGTGGTGACACAAAATATACCTCAAGAATATGTGAGAAGTAGCAAACATTTGAAGCCAAACGTGTCTATACAAGTTTCTACGACGAAGAAGCTAAATATTCCAGCTGTTTCTGCGAATAAAAATGTGGGAAGGATGGAGATGGCGAAACGATGGTGAAACGAATAAGCCATGACAACAAAGACCGACTAATAGACTTCTGTACACATAACGAATTAAGAATATGCAACACATACTTTGAACACAAGTTGCAGCACAAGATAACATTTACAGGTGCAAGAGGGCAATCCATGATTGATTACATTATTACCAACAAGCACATAAGACCAGAGCAAACACTAGACATTAGAGCACTAACATCTGCTAACATTGGATCAGATCACAACCTGATTGTAGGTAAGTTCGCAGTAGAGACACCACAGTACAGAACAACACATAGTGCAGCTAAAATCGAAAAGTTGAACATAGAAGCATTTAGAAACGAAAGCACAAAAACGCTCTACCAACAAAGACTGGCCCTTCAAATAAGGCATAATCCCATCGAAGACAGTGATACATCCCAAGCGGCATGGGAAAAACTAAAACGAAACATAAACCAAGCTGCCGCAGAAGCGCTTGGGAAGAGAATAATAAATAATACACCAACATACCGAAGAAGATCCAAACCCTGGTTCAATCAGGAGGTAAAAGCTCTGGCACGAGAAAAGAAACAAGCCCATCTTATTCACAAATCGACGAACTCCAGAGAAGACTACGAAAAGTATAGAGAAATAAGAAACAGAACTAACAACCGAATCCGTACCATAAAAAGAGAGAAGTGGGAACAATTTAGCATGGAAATGGAGAACGACTTATATGGGACACAAAAACGAATCTGGAAGTTTCTCAGGGGACTGAGAAAAGAAATGAACGAAACAGTACAAATAAACAGCGTTAGCTCGGACAGGCTAAAGTCGTTCTTCACGGAACTATATGATCAAGGAGACACAGAACTTGAAAAAGTGACAATAACAACAAGACCACATCAGCCTGCATTCGATCAAGTCAATACCGAGGACGTCGAAGCTATCCTAGCAAAATTGAAAAACGGTAAAGCGCCCGGCCCTAATAACATCAAAAACGAACTGCTGAAATACGGGGCACAACCACTAGCAGGGCAGATGGCGAAGCTATATAACATAGTTCTATCAACAACGCAAGCCCCTCTTGACTGGAAAGAGAGTGCAAGCATTACACTATACAAAAAATGGCAGCAGGAATGACCCGAAAAATTACAGATGCATCTCCCTGTTGGATGCGACTATGAAGACATTCACAAAACATCTAGCGAACATTATAACACAGAAGATCGTGATGCGGGAAGAGCAACAGGGCTTTCGGAAAAATCGCTCCACCACAGACGCTATCTATGTGGTGCGGCAAATTGCAGAGAAGGCGCTGGAATTCAACAAACCCGCCTATCTCTGTTTCGTGGATCTAGAAAAGGCGTTCGATAAAGTCCGGCTCTCAGATGTACTAAAGACGTTAATTATCAAAGACATACACCCCAACATAATTAAGACAATAAAACAACTGAACACAGACACTACGACCAAATTAAGAGCGACGAACGGGGAGGAAATTGATATCCGAATCAGAACTGGGATACGGCAAGGGGACAGCTTGAGTCCTCTACTGTTCAACCTCCTGATGGATAAGATTATAACAGCCCTTGACCCTATAGAACATGGCTACAAACTGGGAAACACACTCATTAAAACAGTGTGCTACGCTGACGACGCCGTACTAATCGCAGAATCAGAAGACGGTTTACAATGGCTACTGAACACGTTCAGAAAGGAGTGTGAAACAATAAATATGACAATAGCCACAGCTAAAACCAAAAGCCTAGTCATTGCAAAGAATCCAATCAGATGCAAGCTAGCCGTGAAGAACATCATCATTGAGCAAGTCTCAGAATTCCAGTACCTGGGAATAACTATAAATTCCTACGGAGACCTAAAAACCAGTGTCTTAAACCAGGTAAGAGGAGCGTCCAGAATATCAGGAGCACTGCGAAATCCTGTCTGGAAGAATAAAAACATAACAACTGAGAGCAAAGTAAGGATTTACAAAGCATGCGTGAGACCCATTCTTACTTACTCCGCTGAAACCAGAGCCGATACGGCAGAGACAAAACGTCGATTAAGATGTGCAGAGATGAATACCCTCAGATCCATCACTGGCTATTCACTTGCAGATCGAAAAACCAACAAGGGAATACGGGAACAATGCAACACACCGGACATTATAAGATGGGTGCGGAGCAGAAGAAGACAGTGGAACGAGCACGTAACACGCATGCAGGACGATAGAATCGCCAAGATAGTCCGAGACGGTAAAACATACACCAAACGCCCTCTCGGCAGGCCACCGAAGAGGTGGAAGAACAGCTGGTCGTCGATATCACAGGAGCAGGACCCGGGATAAGAGTTTGGTCAAAACAAGCCACATGGCTTCCGAAAAGAAGAAGAAGAACAAAGACCGAATCATGGGTAAAGCATCAAATATAGCTTTAAAGCTAAATTAGGATATCTACATGGACTTGATGTAACTACGAAAGAAGAGGATATAACATCTTATCTTCAAGCCTGCAATTTTGTTAAAACCACCTGTAAAAAGCTCAACTTAAGGAGACCCCAGAAATATGTATCATTTAAAGTTACGTCCCATTGATAACATAAACGATGTCAATAATGAGAACATATGGCCCTCAGGTGCAAAAATCAGTGAATTTTCTCGTGGAAACCCTCAGAGACTGATGACAAAATAAGAAGCTATACAACCCTAAATTCGTCCCTAGATAAAAATACAAACTTTGAAACTTTTAGTGCATTTCATCAAAATATCCAGTCTATTCGAAATAAGACTCTGAAAATAGAAGTTTTCCTCCATGAAAATCATCTCACGCCCGATGTCCTAACCTTCACAGAACATTGGTTAAAACTGGGAGATGAAAATAAGTCACCATTTTAGTACAGTTAAATATCTCTGGCTATATATTTTGATAATTAGTTTATATTTAAAATCATATAGTAAGTACTTGTTGACATTTTTAACACGTGGGGTAACTTTGCACCACAGTATGGGGAGACTTTGCACCAACGTCAAATTGTGTTAAAACTGGTGAAACAATTTTGAATCCACAAAATATATAAAAGACAGAAGAAAGGCAATAGAATAGATCACAAAAGACAAAGATGATGATACTGATGGTCCAGTATTGCAGGACTCTTCAGATGAAGAATATCCCAATTTTCAAACATACTCGGAGCAAATGTTACAAGAAGTGGAATAGGAAGAAGAAGCTGCATCAATGATAACAGGTACGAAATCTACAGCAGATGCTCTCAGCATAATTGCCGCAAAGAAAGTTGTAGGAGAATACGTGATTTTCAAATACGAAGGGGAATTATTTTCTGGTAAAATAATATCATTAGAGTTGTAATTTCTTCTATGGTTAAATCTATCAAATAGTGAAAATGGCCTGAAACTCCAGATCTTTCATACTATGATTGGGAGCATGTACTTGACCACATAAACCCCTCTACTATGGTAAATAGAAGAGGATTGTATCGAATTCCAGAAATGGAAAAGTTGGGTTGGCTGTAAATAATTAATTTGCAATGTGTCGTTTACTTTTTTTGAAGAAAAAATCAGTTCCATGAATACATTTTTTATGCTCATTTGATTTATGTATTCAACTTTGCATCTTTCCTATATACAACCGAGTTTCGATCAAAATGGTGTGATGGTGCAAAGTATCCTACTCAAAGGGGCAAGTTTGCACCAAATGTATATAATGCATAATAGATTACTCACATTACATACATTTTATATTAAATAGCAAGTAATAATACCAAAGAACAAAATGCAACAGGTCCCATATTTTTAACGTGCATCAAAAAATATTTCTGTAAATTAAAGACAAAAAACCTGAAAAATGATGCAAAGTAACCTCATTTTACGGTATTTTGAAATGCTCTTGTGTAGGTAGAGATGCAGGATGATAATATTATCATAATCTGTATATATAGACCACCTACTGGCTGTATATAAAGTTTCATGCATATTCGAACTAATATATTAGATTTATTTCATCATAAGTTTCTAAAGTATACTATACTACTGACGAGAAACTTTAATATAAATTTGTTGGAATCAAATAATAATATGCTCAGGCTCTTAGAACTATTAAATTCATATAACCTGAAACAATCCATTTTTCAAGCAACAAAAGTCACATCCAGATCAGAATCTCTATTAGACAACATCTTTACAAATAACAGTCAATGTTGATCTGAATTAATCTACTCTGCCTTATCTGATCACTATGGACAGATAATAACGTATAGAAAGCAGATTATATATAACAAATACTTAAATAAATACATTTACAAAAGAATTTACACAAAAGATAAAACTGAACAACTCGAAAAAGAATTGCTACAGATCAATTGGGATGACTTATATAATCATTATGATGCTAATACATAATACAATAATTTTAGCAACACATTAGTTAATCTGAGTAATATTATCTATAGAGACAAGAAAGTATCCTTAAAACATAATAAAAATTTATATTGGCTAACAAACGGTGGTATAAAGGTATCTTGTAAACATAAGAGGGACCTATACATCGGGTCAACTATAGGTACTCTTGATAAGACTCATGATAAAATGTATAGGAAAACTTGAAATAGCATTATTAAGACATCAAAGAAACTATCAAATAAAAAGTTTATATCAGATGCCAAAAACAAGTCACACGCTTCTTGGCGACTAATAAACGATTTATCTGGAAAACAAACAAAATAAAATAACAATTCTTGATCATTTTGAAAATAATGAAAAGAGTAAATTAGAGACGTTAAATGAAATCAATGAATACTTTATGAACTGCTGTCCAAATATACAGCCCACCACAAATAGTACAATTGATATAAGTAGTTTCAAATCAAGCACAGGCAATTTCTATTTTTTAGAAACTAGTCCACAAGAAATTTGTGATGCTATAAAATCTTTAAATGATACTCGTGCAATTGGGCAGTGATAATATATCTGTGAAAGTCATAAAACATATAAAACATATTATTTCTAAACCGCTCTCAAAAAAATTATAAATCAATGTTTTGAAACCGGTATATTTCCAGATATTTAAAAAATATCCAAAATAATACCAGTATTTAAAAAATGAATTATAATAATATATGCTAACTATAGACCAATAGCTATTCTTTCGAATCTCTCCAAAATATGTTATTGTTACGATAAACAAGATTAAATAAGTTGGTTGACAAATTTCAAATAATTACGGTTGTGCAAAATGGCTTTAGAAATAAAAATCTACTATAAGAGCATGTTATCAGATAATAACCGAAATTCTAGAACTTACTAGAATACTAGTGGTCTTTTTTAGACCTGAGTAAAGCTTTCGACACTGTAGACTCTCAAAAGCTTATGCAGAAGCCAGAGGCATATAGAATTACGGGTGTTCCCTTAAACATGTTCAAATCATATATCAGAAATGGAAAACAGTATATTGCAAGTACAGATGGCTCCACTGGACGTACTCTACTGTTTTCGGTTACGGAGGAGGGTAAGGGAGTGCCTCAAGGCTCGATCCTAGGACCTCTACTTTAATGACTTAAAGTTAAATAAAGATAAAACAAACATTATAGTCTTCGGTACAACTGAAAACGAAAACCAGCATCAAGCTTTTGCAACAGAAGACTCTACTACATTACTGGGCCTTAAATTAGATCAGAGACTAGATTGGAAGGAGCATGTCAAGGTTCTTTCTGGAAAAGTTCTCATTTTGCATATGAGCTAAATATAATATCGAAGTAAGCATAAAGACTGCAAGAATCGCTTACAGCGCATATATATCTTCGAGAATAGAATATGGGATAATTTTTGGGGTAAATCTGTGGATGCCAACAGAGTTTTTATTGCACAGAAAATTTGTATTCGGAAGATATTTAATATGTCACAGACATAATCATGCAAACCTGTCTTTACAAAACATAAAATTCTCACCTCGTACTCACTTAACTTAGTAATCGTCTTTACTTTTGTAATACACAATCCAGAACTCTGTGAAAGCTGTATTAAGGATGGTCCATATAATACCAGAAACCGTCTGTTCGCAACCAAGTACACTTGTATGGAAAGAAACTTTTAAACCATAATAATGTTTAACACATTTCTTAAATCTCTTCGACATGAGCCTCCAAAAGCACTAAAACGAAAACTAAAGGATTGCCTGGTTCAAAGATCGTATTATTAATTGAATGAGACGGTTTTTAACTTTTAAACTTCTAACCTATATCTGTATATACATAATACTGACGGGTTCAACATCCAAACGGATAAAACTGAAAACATTATATATTATGGATACGACACAAATATGTACTGTACACTAACGCAAAAAGTTTGTTCTTTGTTTTTAATTTCTTTTATTTTTGTCGTTTACTTACAAAATGTTTATGTTTTATTGTATATAATTATTATATTTTGAGGTAATCTAATCTACTTATCGCTAGGTACGTCTAGGTACGTACCTACAGGAAGTATGACTAGATTTATGGATAGTCCGTGATGAGTCCTCACATAAATATAATTGAGCATGTTTGGGATGGGTTGGCATGATGTGTTAGAGCTCTTCCGGTGCGTCCAGAGATGATACAAGAATTGACATCTGTCGAAGAATGGGATAGCATAGATCAAAATGTGATTAGATATTTATTTCAAGCTATGTCTGGCGAATTCAGGCACTGGTTGATATTCGGGGAAGAAACACTCTTTACTAATACCAGAAAACATTGGTTAATTTAAGAGAATCTCTAGCTGCGTTTTTTGGTTAGTCTTGTTTTTCATGTATTGTGTGATTGTATTTCTCTTCTTCTTAGTCTAACATCGTGTCCGAGTGTAGTGATTATGACCATTCACTCTTTGTCTACGTTGCAGGTGACTTTACGCACGGTGCCTCGCCATCATTGTTAAGTTCTAATTCGTTACTTTGAAAATCGTATCAGTCTATCTAGTCAGCGAGTATCCCTGTCTGTGTTGCTCGGTAGGGTTTCCCACTAACTTTTCCAAGTTGTTAGTACGATTGATGTGGATAAAACACGTTAATCCGGTCATAATTTAGGAATGACAGTCGTTATTCTATCTTGATTTTGATGGAAATATTTGTTCCACCGGCTGTCCCAAGGTATGCGGAGCATTCTGCAACAACACCACACCTCGAAAGCGTCTATGCGTCGTCTATCAGCAGCAGTGTTACCTATGTCTCTGATCTGTAGGAAAATATATGAAACACCAATGTTTTTACTAGTTAGATTTTAGTTGTATATGTTACACTTCTGTCCTTCCATTGATTTGTTACTTGTATCATTGCCAATTTCGCTAGCCGAATACGCCCTCGAATATCTGGTTCGCAGCTTCCGGAGTACATTAGATCCCAGATATGTTACGTTACGTTTACGTTACGTATACTGTTTCACGATTTCACAGTTTCCAATTTGTAATGGTTGTATTCTACTTTTATTTTCTTGGTCAATGATCATAATTTTGGTCTTGTTATTATTGATTGATTTGATTTGAAGTCCAAATTCTGCACTGGTTCTTTGTAGACGATTTAGTACCCCTAGAAGCTCTTCTTCATCTCTAGCTGTGAGAGTGATATAGTCCGCAAATCGATGATTTCCGAACTAGTTTCCACCGATTCTTATTGCCCCATGCTAGTTATTCAATACTATTCGCATTGCGGATTGTGTATATATTGTACAATAGTGGAGAGAGTACACCGCCTTTGCGGACATTGCATTTCTCAGAATCAACATTTTCTATCTTAATAACCGCAGTACTATTTTCATACAGCTGTCGAATGAGAGCGATTAGAAGTTTTGGTACTTCCATTTCTTGTAGCATTTCCGTAGATATTACCATTTCACATTGTCAAAGGCTGTTTCATAATCGACGAAAGAAAGGTACATGGGAATGCAGTATTCTCAAGCTTTCTCTATGAGTTGTCTTACATTTAGAATTTGCTTCTGTGTTCCGCAACGTTTCACAAATTCAGGCCGGATTTAGAACAATTTGGTTGGCCTTACTTGTAGAACAAAGAGTATTATTCATCAGAAATATTAGACGATAGTTATTGCTTGGGTTTTAAATTTGTAATATTGCATTATTACTGGCACAGTCCGGTCCTCAAGTCCTCAGGCCATAAACATATTTTCCATATTTTCTAGCACGCTGTAAGATTTTATACCCTCTTTCCATCATCTATAAGTTTCTTGATCGCAGTATTGACTTCATCTTCTAGTATATCCGGTTCTTCATTGTAATTTTGGACTCAAATATTTGTAGAATATAGAGTATTATTCATCAGAAATATTAGACGATAGTTATTGCTTGAGTTTTAAATTTGTAATATGGCATTATTACTGGCACAGTCCAGTCCTCAGGCCATAAACATATTTTCCATATTTTCTAGCACGCTGTAAGATTTTATACCCTCTTTCTATCATCTATAAGTTTCTTGATCGCAGTATTGACTTCATCTTCTAATATATCCGGTTCTTCATTGTAATTTTGGACTCAAATATTTGAATCGGTATCACTGAGGTATAGGTTTTGACAGTAGTTTCTCCATATTTTGACGTCTGGTGCTGAGGTATTTAGCTTGATTTTGAATCACCCAATTCCTCGGTTTGGGTGTGTGCCAGTAATACATCTTATATGTAATTTATTTCTACTTGTTATTAAACTTTTTTCCCGTTACAATTTCTTATTTGTGGACGATAAAAGCAATTAAGGAATATAATTAGTAGTGATAATTCTGCTTTAGATAGGGGCCACTTTTTTACTCAGTGTATAGATATGAACCATGGTTTAGAAAAATTACAAAGTCCTCACGTCTTTACTCTTTCATGGCCCTACCGACCTTGCACAGCAATTTGTTTAATCTTGCTCATTATTGGGTACTTTGTTATTACATTGGCAAGATTGTCTCATACATTCTTCATATATTGCTTAATATTAAATTAGCAATCTAAGTTTACAAATTATAACATAAATCTGAAATTGTGATTCAATTAATACTAGATGAATTACCCGTCGTCCGACGCAAACAAACTATCGCCAACTCCTGTAAGCCCATACAACAATTGAATCGGTAGTTTAAGAAGAGAACGAATACAAAAATCAAAATTGTGGGAAATTGAAGGAAGCTTAGAGCTAGGATTTCAACTTGAATCAATCTTAAAGATTAACAACATTATGATTTAGGCTTGGCAACGCAGTTGCTGTATTGGCTAAATATGAGCATGTGCGAATGAAAGTGGTGTAAGTCACATTTGAATTGTTTTGAAAAGGAGAAGATTTTGCGTTTTGTATTTATGTAAATCGACGTGCGAAGTTACATACTTCAAATCAATTTGTTTGTTAATAACTGTAACTGCGTACGTCACACACCTCGCGAAAATCAACGAGTTAGGGTTGGAACTGCAGGACCCCTAACTGCAGAACCCGAGATGTGGCATAGATTTTGGACCTTTTTCTTCTGTATAATATTTAGGATTTCGGTTTAGTTATTCATCCTCTGAAGTACTTCGATATTGGTGACATTGTCAGCCCACATCTCAAAAGCCTCTACCTTTTGGCGGTTTATTAAGTTAACGTCCAGCTTTCTGCTCCATACAGGAGAATCGAAAAAATGAAGCAACGGATCATTCTTAACTTTAGATCTGGGCTTAGACCTGGAGAAGTTAGAATATTTTAATTTTGACAAATGCTGCTCTAGCTTGTTCTATGCATAATTTCTTCATTCATCCAGCTTCCAAGTTATTTATATTATATTCTAAGACTTGTTCTATTCTTTCCCCATTTATTTGCAATTAGTTTTGTTGCTTGATTTTTGAAATTGACGTGAGCTTTGTTTTCTTTATTATATTTGTTTGCACTAGATTAAAATCGCCGATTAGGCTTAACGCGCCTCTTCGTTTGAACCGCTAACCACCAGTTAACTAATCGGTTATCTGGTGGTTAGCGTTTTGTTACAGAAAATACGGTTGATACTGTCAGGTTTTAACAAAATGTAGGGTTAATTACAGGAATATCCACCATTAGAAACATAAGAAATAGTTGTTTCACTGCTGATGTCGAAGAACATATTCGGCACTACCATGGATTTTCAGTGACCGCGGTTCAAATGATCATAGACAACAGTTTTACCTTAAATTTATAGTCACATGTCACAATTGTGCAGGGAAATTAAAAATGTATATGAAAATAAAAAGAACCAATCAAGAAATTATATAGAAACTTATGTAGTAACGTGTCAAGAAGTAATTTGGGCAGTAAGAAAATACACAAATTATCATTTATTTTCAAGAGAATCCAATTAATTTTGGTGTATGGGGTTCCATACTATTATCCACAATGACCAGCAACACGCTACTAAGAATGTACACCATTCAACAGGGATGTTCTAATGCCAACGTCAACCAGGTAATGGAAAACCGCACTTTTTCGCCGTTGTTTGACCAAGGCTAGTTCGTTTCAGGCCACATAAAAATGACCGGTTGACTATGGTAGCCATTCCCGAATACACAGAAAATCTATCTATTATTGTTTCATATTTATATTATTTTAATTCAATGTAGATGGTTCAAAAACGCAGTAGAAGCCAGATTTTTTCCGGCGATGAAAAAATGTTATGTTATCACTACCATAAAAGGATATAAGAATATAATAGATAGGAAAGCTACACAAGCAGTAACATCCTGGGCAAGGATATTGCATGGGAAAACATAATTTTTCTTTTAATTGTCAAAACTCTACCTGCATTCCAAGAATAAACGAAAATTTAAACATCTGATCGATCCATTATAACACGTAGTAAGTAATATGTGGATTTTTTTAAATATAAATATAATCTATAAATTGCCATTTCTATAACCGGGCACGTAACTGCCCGATTACGACCAGTTGACGGTTAATCAATTGTTAAATGGTGGTACACCGTAACCGATTAGACTAACCAATAATTAAAACATTAACTAGTTGCAGTGCAAACGGGCACAAAGTGTATTTTTTCCAATGAATAGTCACGAAAACTCAACCAACTCCTAACTATAATGAAAATAATACTAAAATAGAATGCCTTCCACTCAATTTAATTTAGAAAACCATAGACCTCACCTCTGTAATGATATATAATTGGGGAAGGTAAATGCATTATATTTCCCCCGTAATCCAGCAGATTTTCCGCATTTCAGCGGGCCGGGCGTCGGCGGGTTAAAGCAATAACCTGTTCCCGCAGGAGGCGACGTCTGCAGCCCTCCCGTTCCCATCCCCTATCCAGACGGGTTCACGTGCCCGCCCGTCTGGTCGTCGCGTTCGGCCCTGCCTGCCGCAAATTAATCCCTGTATATTAAACACTGTCAAAGGGCCATAAGAATCTCACACGCGGCCTTCTTCAAAGGCGGCGATAATTAATGCCTTAATTAAAAAATGTTAATAGTAAAAAAAATTCGCATTGTTGACGCTATAAATTCCGGCCTGTGTGCGCGCCTTTTGTTCTATTCAATGCTAGCAGAGGCGGCGACGGCGGTGTGTGGTGGCTTTTTCAGCGCAGGACATTAGTTCGACCGCACCCGTTTATACTTTTGAAAAGCTAGTATTCTATTATGCGCATGTAACTTGACACTTTATGATTTTCTATAAAATATGTTTTTATTTTTCGAATAAGCCGTGCGTTCATAACTGTTGGGTTTGCCTGTTTCGCCTGCCGTATTAAAGTTTCTATATAACTTTTAATAACGACAATTTGCAACGGTAGTTCAGTAAAGAGAAGTAGTAGCATAGTTGTCGGGCTACAAATATCCTTCAAATTTAATTAATATTCAAATTCATACATCTAGCATTACAAATAAAAAGTTTTGGTCGAAAAATCACATTTGTCAGAAAATGTTTGCATTTTGCGGTAAAACGGTAAGAGAATGCGGAATGTATTCTATTGACCGTTTCTCAAGCTTTAAATTCTCTACAACTTGTAATTTGAACTTCTAGTTCTAAAAAAACTTCTAGTTTTAAAAATAAAACTAAATCTTTATAACATTTTTACAACTCGGTTGTATTCAGGCGAAGTAACTATAACCCATGATTATATTGTTAGATGTTATTAACTTACCATTTCATAGAATCGTGTACCTCTGTTTATATAGGGCAACGTCGCTAGGTGTCAACGTTGTCAAATGTAAGGTTAGAATTGGGCATTGGATTGGACATTAACTCGAGAGTTATCGGCTTTATATAACCAAGAATTAGTAATTCGAACAATCCTTCTAGTTTAAAAAATAAAATAAATATAGCCGAAAAAAATAAAATTGGTCAAAAAATTACATTCATCGGACAGTTTAAATATGTAAGGGGCCGTTGGTTGGATTTGAAATTCTGTACAACTTTAAAACGTGGATGATTCACATTCTAAGGTTGTACAGAATTTCAAACCCAACTAACGGCCCCTTAGATATTTAATTCTAGCTAGAAAAATAAAAAAAATATGGTACAAAATGGCACAAAAGCAAATTTTTCACTCCGTTTTCTTCATGTTGTGGGAAAACGATAAGAGAAACCAGAAATGATAACGTAATGTTAACGAACCAGTAATGATATTGAAACCTATCTTAATAAATACAAAACTTATATTAATCCTTTTTTCGTAGCATAAATAATGCGAAATCAGTATTTATACTTACGTATTACTTATGTGAACGAAGAAGGTCCAATACAAATCAGACGTTTGTAAAAGTCTAAACTACGTTTTTGTAAACTTAATAACTGTTATATCACTATTTTTAACACTTTACTGTTATTTAAAAAAAAACAGTAAGTAAATATTTAATCCAAAAGTGGACGATATTTTTACATTTTATAATTTAAACATATTCTTCGAAGATCAATAGTGAAGAACAAATTTGTATCATTCGGGCAATTATCTTTTTATTCTAAACCTTATATTAACCTTACGTGCGGTTATTTAAAGTTTAAATTCTTACAAATATAAAAATAGCCACCACTCGGCTCAATTTATAATGACATTATTCGATTACTGCATTACATTCAATGATGAGCAAGCGAACTAAACATCAAAAGGATAAAATGCAATTACAAATTGCTCGCCTTTATGAGCAACTCAACGGCACTAACAGGGTTAATAGAACTATTTTATAATACATTACAAGTGTTGAGGATTTTACTTTCTAGAATCTATCAGTAAATTTTATGTATAGGCCTTAATTATGAATTTTAATTTAATCATCGATTCTGTAAAACTGGTTACTGTAAACATAATATTTGAACACTATTTAAAAACCCATATTTTTTTACAAGTTATCTAGTGGTAATTGTTTTTGATATATTAGTATGTCGCTAACTAATGTAACAAATACAGTAACCACAAGAAAACTTGTAAAACGTTAATATGGTTTTAAAATTCTGTTGTATCATGTTACAGTAAATCATATAATCTATGATGCCAAGTTTTCTATAGATAGAAATATATTTATCTTGCCATTTTATGTAATGTATATACATAAAATGGCAACATACATTTATTTTCCGTTTTGCTTTCCTCTTCTTTGGCCCTGTAACTCTTACTCATAAGAATAGGGCCTCCACTACTCTCTTCCACAGAACAGAAAATTTCAAAAGAAACTAAAACCATTTATTCGACTAATGGGGTTAAATTAAGTTAGATATTGTAAAAGGCTATTGACCCTCGAGCTTCCTGCCTAAGTTTTCTATTTATGCCACTTTTTGTTATTATTATGTGACGTGTGTTAACTAATAAAGTTATAACAGTCTATTGGAATGTAAATTTTGTCGGTGTGATAATCAGCTGTTATGCAATCACATTTTAGTATTTTTTAAATAATGAAGAGTGAGAGTGGTCTTTATTCAGACACACTCACACACCGTGTGTCTGGGTGTGTGTCAAGATCAAAGTCAAACAGAGAGCCTACGTACGCACACGCCACGCTTTGCATATATTATTTACTTCCATTGTAAACGCACAGAAGTGTTTGTTTACTGTAGATTAAACATCTAGAAGTGTACTGAAGTTGCAAATAAAAAGAGAGTATTATTTTTCAATAAACTTGCCTCTTGGGAAGGCCATTTCCTATTTCCCCCCCGCAGCTATGAGGAATATCTCAATGTAAGCTGTATTATATTTAAGTATTATGTTTTCTTAATTTTATCTATAGAAACCATACAATATAAGAGTGATTTTTATTTTGACCTATGTGAATACTTCTTGACAAAAAGCAATTAATTATTATTATGAAAGAGAATACAATAATCCGTGTGATAAAATAAAAACTTCGCATTGGTATGTTACGACACTAAACTCCTATTAGTAGCTATCCCAAAATAATTTAACGTGGCGCAAACTAGCGTTCTATGGAAGCAAAAATGGGGTTGTCATTTGAAAAAATATCGATGACGTCATTGCTCATTCACTCGAAAAAATTGACATTTTAATTCAAAATTGAAAATGTCCGAGCAATTTTTGCAAAAATCATAAATGGTTTTATCGAATTTATTCCATACTTTAGAGACACCCTGTATATTATTACTAGTAAAATTTCCGTCGTTGGGAACACGAAAAATGACTTGCGGAAAACAGTGTAGTGCAGAGTTAGTCACTTAAAATAATGAATGGGTTTGGTTGGTCTTGACCTATCCATCTGTGTCATACCTCTGTTCGGATAGTTTTTACATGGATACAGAAATATCGCATCGTTTCAACTATGAGGAGTGTATTATCCATTATCACAACTATGCAAATAAAAATGGGGAGGGTGGTGTTCCGAGACCAACCACAGTATGACCATTCACTATTATTTTAAGTGGCTAGAACAAGGCAAGAAATAAGTCTTGATATATAAATAAAACTGGAGTAGAGTATGCGAGCTGTATGACAATTCTCTCCTACCCAATCCCGATTCTCGCCTCCATGAATCCTAAAAAGAGATGGTGAATCCCTGGAAGCCTTAACAAACCAGTCTAAGATGAGTTAACTAACCTCTATGAGAGGGTAGGTCACGGTAAACGAAAGCGGGAGAAACGGCCCTCCGAAAAGGGGGTTCGATGACGGGCCAACTCATCGCCTCCATGAAATACCTAGCAGCACAGCAGGAACTACGGCAACGAACCAAGCAGCGAATAAAGAGATTGGAAATGAGAATAGCAACGTGGAATGTTCGAACCAGGAAAAATGCAGAAGATCGCCGAAAAACTGATAAAGCATAGACATAATAGCGCTGCAAGAAATTAGATGGACAAGGGGCATATGAACCCAGATTTAAACCGAGCAAGAAAGCGAGAGATGCACTAATAAACTTAAAGCTAATTAATAAGAGAATGTACAAGATAGGATTAAAGGGCAAATGTACAAAAATAACAATAATAACGTTTAGACGCCAATGGAAGAAGCCAATGAAGCAACAACTGATGATTTCTACGACAGCTTACAACGAGAATGCGGCAAAGTACCCAACCACTACCTCATGTTAATATTAGGATACTTCAACGCAAAAATGAATTAGAGAGACATAAGAGAGTCCCAGGTCGACACAGCCTACATACAACAACAATCCCAAATGGAGAAAGATAAAAATCAATACATATTTTCCACACAAGCACATTCACGAGAAAACATGGAAAATTCCGGAGACCACAAAATGTAATCAAATTGAACATGTTGCAAACTCAAAGAGATGGGCATCGTCCATAAAAGACGTGTGCACATTTAGAGAAATCGACTGCGCTTCAAACCACTTTTTAGTAATATCAACGTTAAGACAATTAATTAGGAATATGCAGAAATACGACGGTACCAAACCGAGGACATGGAATGTAGAAAAAGTAAAAAGTGTAAGGAAGAAAATCTGAAATGATTGACCAACATATAATAATATAATACATAACTAGCCACTGCCGACTAAATAAACACCTACACACGATGGGTCTGGTGGATAGCCCGTTATGTAGAGGGTGCAATGAAGAACTAGAAACAGCAGAGCATGTAATATGCCTCTGCCCAGCTCTAGTAAACACTAGGCATCTAATACTACGGGAGTGCTGGCCTATTATGGCTAGCATTGGCAACTCCTCACCCGCCGGAGTTTTGCAGCTCGCACGCAACATTGACTGGTGGTACGAGTGAGCAGCCTTAAAGGGAGGTTTCACAATGGGCCCATTTTGAGGCCTAAGTGTCTGTAGCTACGCTACCCTCCAGCCAACTATCCAGAACTGTCCAGAAGAAAGAAAACTAAATATCAAGAAGCAATACAGGAGAACCTAACGAGGCATCCAGCCTATAACGATGTGGAGCAGGAGTGGGAGCACATGAAATATAGTATTCTAAACGGAGCTAAACAACTGGGAGAAATATAGAACGAACGAAACGAGGAGTGGTTTGATGAAGACAGCAGATAGAAGACAAAACTAAAAGATGAAAGTATCTTCAGCGAGAATCAAGAAGCACAAGGATTATGAGGAAAAAAGAAGAGAAGCGACCAAAATTTATAAAAGAAAGAAAAGATAATATTCTCTTTAACCAGAAGATTACGGAAATTGAAGAAAGTAACAAGTACAGAAAGTGCCACCGAGAGGTGAAACTACAAGCTTCTGAGTTGAATGCAAGAGAAACGGCGTGTAACGACAAAAATAGGACGGTTTTAACAACGCATATAAATGTTCTTATAAAATGGCAAGAGTATTTTTGCGATTTGCTTAATAAGGAAACTGAATTAAAAGAAGAAGCTCAATACTAAACTGCAGAACATGAGGTACTGACGATGACAATTAACAAAACCACTGAAATACTAGCTCAATTAAAACATAACAAAGCGCCAGGACAGTGTCACTATTCGAAGGAGGGGGCCAGAACTATGGGAACGTATACACCAGGGGTGGCCAAGCGGTCGACCAGTCCTAGTCGCCCGCCTGTCGTGACATATTGCATATTCGTTTTATTAATAATAATCTAACCAATTAGTTTGTGAGATGAAACCATTAAAATAATTTATATTGAATATGTTAGTATTATCTATCTTTATTGTAAATTTAAATTTATGTTTAGCTTTAAATTACTATTTTTCTTATAATCACTTCACACATACGATGTTGGTAGACCGCCGCCTATAATTTATAAAACAGGTCGCCCAACCCCAGGTATACATTGGCTGATTAAACAGAAGAAAAAATCCCAGAGGAACGGAATATGGGACTTATATATCCCATACATAAGAAAGTAAATAAAAGAGATTGTAAAAACTACAGAGGAATTACATTACTAAATGTACCATACAAAATCCTCTCCAGTATCATCCACAAAAGGTAAAGTGCCTACGCTGAAGATATTCTTGGCGACTATCAGTGTGGATTTCGACATAACCGATCAACATCTGACCAAATACACCAAATGAGACAGCTGTCGGACACGAATACGACTTCGAGCCCACTGCCTGTTTATTGACTTTCGACAGGCATTGACTCAATGCACAGAAATATGTTATATCAGAACTTAATACAAATGGGCATACTGGGGAAGAAGCAAAGTAGTAAAAGTAACACTCGGTGAAACGAAAGCGGCAGTAGTGATTCAAAACGTGAAAACAGAAACGTTCAACATTAAGTCAGGAGTTATACAAAGGGATACACTGTTAGCGCTGCTATTCAACTTAATCCTACATGCGGCAATAGATAAGCTAAATGTAACACGAAACTCAACATACAAAAGCAGACTAGTCGGGGCTTACGCGGATAACATGACGGGCCGCTCGCAAAGCGCAATAAGCAACAGATTCAGAAGTCTTTGACATAGAAATAAAGAAGGTAGGGCTATCGGTAAAGCAAAAGAAAATCAAGTACATCGAGGACAACGAGAAATACAGAAAAGTACTTAGTAGATGATTACAAATTGGAAAGAGTAGAAAACTTCGCGTATCTGGGATCTCTACCAAACAAAAATAATGGCGCGAAAAATATTACGAAATATCTATGACCCAATAAGAGAAACAGACGGGACACAGATCAGAATAAATTTCGAACGCGAGGCTCTTATAAACAACAACGACATAGTGAAACGCATAAAATCACAGAGAATCAGATAGTTCGAACTCCGAGAGGAAGACCCCCTAAAAGTAAAAGGCAGCCTGGAAGAGGACCTGAGAATAATGGGAGTACGGAATTGGAGAAAACCTGCCGAAAATAGAGATGAATGGAATAAAATCGTAGAAGAGGGCAAAACCCATAAAGGGTTGTTGAGTCGAAGGAAGAAGAAGAGTTCAGTAGAGTTCAAGTCGCTTGAAATGGTGTATGAACATAATTTGCATGGTTTTAAACCAACCATCCTTCCATCTGTGTTCGCATAGTTTAGACCAGTGTTTCTCAAACTTTTTGGTCGGCGACCCCCTTTTGCACTTACAAATTTCCAAGGACCCGCTGAATAATGGGTATGTGTAGAAAAACATCCCGAATGATATGTAATCAATTTTTGTTGCGAAATATACACATATTACGCATCATATATTTAATTTCCTTTGATAATGTTGGGCTAATAGCTGTTGAGAAACCCTGGCCCTCCTAGTTGGAGATTGAGCTATGGCCTTACTCCTCGATATTCAAATAAATATCACACTTAAAGAGCCAGTCAACATATGTGAACAGAATAGAAATCAAGAAAACGGATGGAAAATGATATTTAGATCATGGAACATACAAGGACTCTGAACAAAAACAAATGAAGTATGCTCTGAACTAACGGAACACAAAACTAATATAATGGTCTTGACAGAAACAAATAATAAACGAAAATCAGAAAATATTATTATTAAATATGACCACCTTTATAGTAGCGAAAGACAAGAGAGTCCAATAAGGATTATCAAACTATATTATAATTTATTTATTTATAACCAGGAATGCAATTAACGAACGAATTATCTAGATGAACCTAACTCTGCACGTTCAAAAACAATGACAATACTTGGTGTACTCAAAAATCAATATTCGCAAAAAAAACCTATTCTACAACTAAACTGCGAACTAATAGAAGTGGGAAACGCACGACAAATCATATTAAGAATCAACACGGTAAAATAGTAGGACAACACGGAGATGAGGATTTAAGGACAATGGTAGCAGATTAATCACAATATGCGAGCAAAGTAGCCTCAAACACAGAATTGATTCTACCCAGACCACAACATATATAAATACAAGCAACGAGGAATCTGAAATATAAAATAGACTACAAACTACCATGACACAAACCAAACCTGCGATTCAGGATGTAAGGGCGCATAGAGGTGTAATATTCGAGACATTCAGAGCTGCAGAAGACAAAATCTTCATACCACCACTCTAAAATGGAATAGAAGAATTAAAAATGGTACTGTGCACTATTATGCCTGCGACTATAGCCCTATAGGGTATTTATAGAATAAGTGGGTAAAGATAAGGGTGGTACTTACACCAAAACCAAGACAGGAAATAATCGAATAATATGTCTGACCTAGTTCCTACTTGTTTTCAAGTGAACAACTGATTGATACACACATCAGGGACGAAGCATTGGTCTTACTTCAAAGATACCAGTTTGCTTATCAATCAGCAAAGTCGTATGAAACCGTAGTGCACGAACTACCCATAAGAGAAGAAAAGGATACAAAGGAAACGATGCAAAAATTTGCAAAGCTACGCTGCCGACGCAGTAATACTCGCGGTCGGTAAATTTGATGTCATCACATCAGAACTTCTGTAAGGTGCACTCAAAGTTGTATAACGATAGTTATGGTCTATTACCATTTACACATAGAAGCAACTTAAATAAGATAAAAACACCAGGCTACAAAGTCTAGGGATATACATATACAATGGAAGGACAGGTTAAATATCTAGGTGTAAGTAACACTGGACTAAAAACTGAAAACAAAGCCCTGAAACTTTAATGGGCACGTCGGCGAACATTCGGAAACAACCTGGGGACCAACACCAAAAATGGTGTATTGACTCTACACTCGAGTTATAGTCCCCATTGCGACCAACAATCTGGTGGGAATGAGACGGGATAAGCAGAAACATACTAGTCAATAACACCCACTGCCGCAATGGAAGTTATATTGGACATGCCTCCGCTTCTTCTTATGTACCATGTCCTTTCAGAACGTTGGTTACCAATAAAGCTAGTCGTACTGCTATCGACAGCAAACTCTAAACAAATATGCATGAGTTGATTTTGTACCAGTCACGTAGATTTTTCAGCCATGACATTTTCCTCCGGCCTGGTGCCCCGCCTTCTATTTTACCCTAAATGATGTTTTGTAGAAGCCGGCACTTTTTGCCTCTATTCGCATGACAGAAATACTCTTCTATTTTATCGTGTAGAGTGGTTTTATTTAATCGCTGTAATATTGCCGCGTTTTTCTCTATTGCCCATCTGTGCTTCAGCCTCCGTTCAGGGTATTGCTTCCGGAGTAATTCAGTCGGTGCCCCCGCCGCGTTTGTTCGTTGCATACTCCTCTTGGCGCTGTTTGAGCCATTGTATCCCTCGGCCACTTCTTTACACGACCAGTAGACTTTTCTCCTCCATCTACTGGTGGTGGTTCTAGTAGGGACAGCCGTAGGGCAGGAGTGTTCCAGTCTTCTTGATAGATGGTCTGACACTTTCGTCGTATTGATTGTATGTTCTCCCGTGCCTCTACTAGTGCCTCAGGGTCGATGGCATTCAGCGCCCACCTTCTTTTGGGGGCTGGTGCTTAATAACCGAACTACCGGAGGCTGAGCTGAGCGACGTGGAAGAGATTTACTGGTAGTCGCTCAAAGTTTCCTCCCCTAGCACTCTCCATCCGTACAATCTCCGCGTTGACACCAGTGTGAAAGTCGGCGCCCTGCCAGAATTGCAGCTTGAGGTCGGGCGCTGCTGTTTGTTTCATTATAGCCTCCCCTTCCAGTGGACGGCGACCCAAAGTGGACCGTCTTGGCGTTGAGATAACCTTTCACGACAACTTGTCCTCCTATATTCCTGGCCGTTGCCTCCAGCGTGTCCAGTCATTGTTTTGCGTGCTCCCTGCCATATTTAAGTGACAGATAGAGACAATATAACCTCAGAACAAGGAAGGACACTTATACAATCTTGCAGTAGCCAAAGAATCCGTAGGATTTAAGAAACAGCGGCAAAAAAGGATACCATATTGATGAGATGAAAAAAATAGCAGAAGATATAAGAGAAAAAACTACCAAATGAACATACAATATTGTATAACCAGGAGTGAACAGGCAAAGGTCAGAAAGAAAAGTAGCCAGAAGAAAAAATAAGCATTGGACAGAAAGTGCGAAAACTAAATACGTATATTGTGGGGCAACAGTGTAGCGCAAGCTGTAAAGCATTAAAACCCTTGGGGCAAGAGAAAATAAGAGACTTTAAATCCCCAATAACACTAGAAAATTGGAATGAATACTTCAAAGGATACATACGTACAACGGCATCACCAATTGTATTAATTATAGCGTTCTTTAAAGAACAGAAAGGCACCAGGATCTGGAAGCATTCCAGCCAAACTTACCAAACGTAGATTAAGAAGAGTACCAAGAATCGGAATAAGCGAAATATATAATTCCCTCTTGATAATTACCTCCACTGGCTTATAAAAACACACTTAATTTTTTAAGTTTTCATTATTTTTTGAGCAGCCACAAGATTATGTAACTTTTACTTCCCGACGAATATTACACTTAAAATAAATGGGCGCACACTAATAAATGCGCAAACTTATACCGAGAAGAGGCTAATCGGCGTGCGATTTCCTATGCAGACCGCGTGTGTTTAAGTTTTCGCTATACTTAGAACGGAAGCGGGCGAAAATGTAAAGTAATTTTTAGAACTTTTATTGAACCAGGTGGCAGTAACGCTTAGAAATAGGCGAGACATTAAAACTGCGGGGGCATATATTTATTATTGAATTATATAGAAAGGCTTGTAGAAATACCCGTTGTCCGACGGGGATGAGGCCATAATGCAATCGTTTGTTAAATCTAAAATGATATCAATTTGCGATTAAAAATTCGCCAAAAATGCAAGTGATTTAATACTGTATTCCAAAATTGTAGCTTATATTGTAAACATATGGAAACACTTTGTATAAATTTGGTTGATTTATATGCATTACAACATACTAATATAATTGAAATTGTCGATAAGTTAGTATTTAACTTTACTCAGTACCATATATTCAAAATAATAAAAAAAGCAGATACATTATGATTCAATACATAGGCTTGTCCGTCCTCTTTCAAAGTTTTGACTTTTTTGTTTTGAGTTTTTTCTGGATTCTACTACCTTTTACCACGATTTTACAAGATTTCGATTTGTTACACTCTTGAGAATTCACCGATTTTTAGATTAAAACCAATAAGGGTGTAGTTCAAACTGTTAGCAACAGTTTGCCCATGATCTGATTGGCTCATTTATGGATGTAGTTTGTATACATGAAAGTATTTACAGAGGTCACTTTTAGAAAACTATCGCAAAGTTTGCAAATTATTAGCAATACATAATTACTTACTTACTTACTTACTTACTTATATATAATTGTATATTCAAGTTTCACATTCATAGCTGTAGAGCAGTGCTACACTGGAAGAGCTTTGGCTCTCTTTTTGATTATTACCATGTCGCTATCCTTAATATAGTTAAATATTGTTAAATTGTACCCCAAAAAGTTAGCTGCATTTTGATACCTTCTCAATAGTGTAAAATCAACAAAGCAACTGAACTTGGACGATAAAACGGCTAATATTTGCTGTGATGTAAACCAGATATTCATAGATAAATATACTAGGGGTAATTAATATACATTGACTTGTTTACAATCATCATGATATTTTAGGCTCGTTATTATAATATATTGCACGTTGCTTTGCGTTAAATAAGTTCTTTTTAACGCTGCAGGGTCCCAATTGAGTATTCCATAGGTATAACTGGTATAACTAAGTGAATGTTGCTGTTATGTACGTATATCCCTAGGATTGTCGATGTACTATTGGAATTAAATTTTAAAGTTGTAAGTGTCCAACTCTTGAAAGAATGACTGTTAGCTATTTCTTGGTGCATTGAACTTTCTTGCATTTTATTATACTTTCCTTTATATTTTATAACTTGTTTTTTTTAGTTGTATAGATAACAAATTCTATATACATATAATATTATTATTAACGTCAAATTAATATAACTCCAATAGTTGGGGTGGCGTTTTCTAATCGCCCCGCAAAACATTTTCGATGTAATATCGTATTACATTTTTTGCCAAACATCTGCCTCGCCCTTCCCAACCAAGTGGTTACATAACATAAAAGTTGTCCCACTTTTTTTGCATAGAAACAAAAAAGTCATGCAGCCCTCATTAGACATATGCACAGTTCTTCCGCCCACCCTGTCTCTCAGTTACAAATATAGATCCTATTTAGCCACGTGTCGCACATCTACCTGAATCCAGCATTGGGGGTGTCCCACATGTGTTTACGGGCGGTATTAATAGACGCGACAGACTATGGGGGTCCGTCTAGACTCCCCTGCGACTTTTTAACCCCGTGCGCGCCACGCGGTTAGGGCGCTGGAAATGCATATTATTACGTTGCACCGATATGGCCGCGCGCCGGATGGCAAGTCTGTGGGGGGTGCAACGCCACAGACAAATTCGTAAGATTAAATCTACCCGGGGAAAAATAAACGGGGGCAAATTATTCAGGCGTGTGTGCGCACACACATGTGGAGAGGAAGAGGATGGATGACGGGGTGGATTTAATTATAAGCTTTTTGTGTGCAAAATAGTGTTTTTTTAATTATTCACGAGCTATTTCAAAAAATTTATGCAAGATATAAATTTCATGGGTTCACACAAAAATTTAAACCGAAAAACCTACGCAAATCAACATATCTCGAGTGGTGGTTATTGAATCAATTTGAAATCAACATTGAGCATTAAAAGCACACACACAATAATACGTCTATAAAATTTCACACAAGTATATTTATATTTGCATTTTTTTGGTGAATTTTAAACATGCAAGTTGCTCCAAATTTTATAACTACGTATATCCAGCACACATCTGGTTCTGGTTGGTGTATCAATTCCAAATCAATAGCAACTATTACAAATAGGTATACTAACGTCTGTATAAACTTTTATATATATATATATATATATATATATATATATATAATATATAATTATATGAATTTTGTCCAGTTATTAAACTTATAAGATTCTCAAATCTAAATATTGTGACTCGAACCTACATAAAAACAATATAACTCGAAGTCTGGTTGTGGATTCAAATACACACAACACATATTGTAATATTTGAATTTGGTCCCATTATTAAACTTATAAGATTCTCAAAATCTAAATATTGTTACTCGAACCTACATAAAAACAATATAACTTGAATTCAGGTTGTTAATTCAAATATAAATTAACACCAACTATTAAAAATACTTTTACTAAAGTGTGTATAAAAAAAATTATTTAATTTTGTTGCCAATTTTTAAACTTATTATAAATTATAAATAGTGTGACTCCAATCTATGTAAAATATATATATTCGAGTTCTGGTTGTTGAATCAATTTAAAATGAACACCAACTAGAGTATGAAAATAGCAATATATTATAAAAACTCTTACCGTTTACGTATGGGTCGAATTTGCATCGCCCTGTATAATAATCTAGTCGGGAGGCGGCTTGATATTATAAAATCGTCACGTCGCATATTATTCACCCGACAGTGCGGTCGGGGGTGCATTAGTTTGCCCCGCGATGATGCTATCCACTTTGAAACGGCAGACAGTTGTATGTTTTATTTTTTGTACGCCTTTCTGCATATCCTATTTTGGTAAATTTACGGTTCTCGGGCGAGCGTTGAATTTTAAACACATCCCATTTTTTTTGTTTCGGAAAGAGCTAGGTTTTGAACGCTAAATTGCACACAATTACCGGCTGGGGGATGTTAAGTAGCTTATATTTATTTTGGGAGCTGTTTCAGTTTTACAAGAGATGTCAACATGCTTTAATATAACTAAATAAACAAAGCTTGACGAGATTAAATAAATTAGTCTGTAACGCGGGTATGCATGGGGGGTTGTTTTAATTGAACTAAGACTCTATTATTAGTCGTAATTAAAGTTTGCTGGAAACTTGAAACTGTGCGCGAGCGAAAATTTCCTACATAATGATAGTTTTCGGCTAGACGATGCTGATTTATCTCTTGCTACGGGCATAGTCATATTGATTTTCGGCAGGAGGCATGCGTGGCAGAGACGTTTTCATCGCGACCGTCAAAGGACGTCGAGGTGGTCGAGGGTCGTTATCCTTAATTGTTTATAAACAATACGGGCATTTCGATTGTAATAGTAATGGCGTGGTGCGGCCTATTGATTTAACATTAAGGGCTTTCCGGTTAATCGGGAAAAGATGTCAACAAGTGAGCGACACTCGCGTCCGTTATAATAGTCTACATGTTTTTTTATACAGTAACGTACTATTTTCCCAGCCCAGGGGGTGATGTCGGTGTAGAGGGGTTCGTTGAACTTTTATTTTTAAACCGTCATACCGGATATCTGTTTTAATGACCTTCGGGTATTCTTTAAAATGCAATTAATGGAATTTATGCCAAGCATAATATTTCACGTTCTGCACTCTTTATGCAATACTAATACTGGCACTCACGGAGAATCTTGTATGTGACGATTTTTCAAGCAAACTATTCGCATAGTTACCTTCATCGAAGTATGCACTTTCTTTATAATTATTGGTGACAATAATACGAATTTAATGTTTACCTCGTACACCATTTTTTTTAAATACAAATAATAAAAATCGTATTTTAATATTTGTATTTAATATATAATATAATATAAATGTAAACAGACATTACTATATTTATATTTTTAATTGTTTGTGTTGATTTCGTATTGATACCATAATCATAATTCGAGTTATATTGTTTTGCGTAGGTTGAAATAATTGTATGTAGATATAAATTAGATTGGGAGTAACTTTGTAAGTTTAAAAATTCATCAACAATTCAAATTTTAAAATAAGTCTTTTTAGAATTATATACTGATTAATATAAGTGATTATAATACTTGATGTTGTTTTCGAATTGATTCAACAACCATTATTCGAGGTATATTGCCAACAATTAAGGGCAGAGGCAGTGATCAAGGTGTCAGCCCGCGGAAGACGAGGCCCTCGCATCCTTAGAAGGGGAACTCAGAGAGGACATTCCACCATGGGAGGAGGCCCAGATCAACGAAGCGATACACAGGCTACCAAGCAGGAAGGGGGTTTGTATGACCTTAATAATGAGCTACTCAATGCAGAGCCAATGCATATTGCCCCTGACGTAACCAAAATCACCAACAGATACCTGACAGCTTCCCACAGCGATGGAGGAGAGCGACGTTGGTGCTGATCCCAAAGAGGAAGCCCGACTCAGCCCGGCAGCATGCAGGCCTTTGTGCCTGCTAGACGGCCTGGCCAATGCCGTAGAACGACTAATAGTACATCAGACAGGCTATGCGAGATGGCCGAGGAAGCTGACGGGCCATCGTTCTCACAATATAGATTCTTCAACCACCACCGACGCATTTTGGCGGCGACAGCAATTATAGAGGAGTACAACAGCGGCCCACGGAGGTTAAAACATTCCCTGATAGTCACACTCCATCTCCTGAAGCTGCATCATAGAGGCCCTGAAGGAGTGGATGACCAGGACAGATGATATATCTGATCAGGGCTTACCTGGACGGACACCACGTAACCTACGAGGGAACAATGGACAACCAGAAGTTCGCTTCGTCTGAGGGCGTCCCGCAAGGGTCGCTCTTGGGGTCCCTGTTGTGGACCATTTCAAACAACGGGACCTTATGATTGCGGGAGTAAACACTATTGCCTTTGCAGACAGGGCGGTCCTTAGCGACGGCCATACTCAAACCCGCGTGTGTAAACCCATAGATGCTGAGCAATTTCCCTCAAGACGTGTTGTAAGTTATCGTGACTAGGTATGCATGGCATTCGGGAACAGTGTCGTGAACGATATCTACGACCTCTCGACAAAAGTCTTGATACCCAAGCAATTAAGGGCCATGACACGAGATTCTAGTGCCAGCGATTATTTTCGGCAGATAAATGGTCTAAAATGTCAAAATAACGACTGCTACATGGAAGGTGGTCTACAACAACCCTGATTCTAATGGTCAGTATGTGGTCATCATCATGGCCGAATCATCTTGGGATAAACTTAATAGGAACTGCCAGCCGATGCAGAACTTCTCCCGTGTAACGTTAGAAAAGCGGCAAAGAAGAAAGAGAAGTTTTGGAAGAGAAGTAACCCTTTATAGATATGATATGACGATTCGAAATAACTATGAAGATATCCCAGGTAAATATACGGCCTTGTCTGCTCTACATGCGTAAACAATATTACAAAATATAGATATAGTGCTCATTAAGAAACCTTGGATATGGAAGAGGGATATCCAAGGACTAGGAAAAGTTTGGACACTCTATGGTGCCGATGCCGACAACCCAAGAATCTGTATCCGTATATCCTTGCAAAGAAAACAAAGTCAAAGGACTACCCACGTGTAATTGAAACTCTAGGGACCGTACAGTGGTGAGGCTATGAACTAAGGTAAAAGAGGGAACAGAGACAAATATTTCTAGGATCGAAGTACGGGCCCTGATAGCACACTGCCAGAACCACAAATCCCAAATGATTATCGGATGCGAAGCATATGCGCAGCACTCTGCGTGGGGAAGCAGTGACATTAACAAACGGAATGAGTCTCTCGTAGATTAGTAGATAATAAGAAATAGACTAAAACAGTACAACTTACCCTCGTAGAGGGAAGTTAAACGCCATCTGGCGGCACCACATCAATTAGCAATGCACACCCATATGGTAATAACCGTCAACATGCTCATGTTATCAGGATCACCGGGTAGTGCCCTCTAGAGAATATGAATAATATTCCAACAGAGGGCTTGAGATATCAGCACAAAGCCAATCGTATAAAACATATATAAGTGTGAACCCACCTCTTAGCAATCTACATATCTAGATTTCGATCTTATTAGATCTCGTCAGTGTAGCTCAGCTAGTGAGGATGAATTCACACAAAATCTCGAGTGGTTATATACAAAAACAGTACAACTTACCCTCGTAGAGGGAAGTTAAACGCCATCTGGCGGCACCACATCAATTAGCAATGCACACCCATATGGTAATAACCGTTATTACCATATGGGCGTGCATTGCTAATTGATGTGGTGCCGCCAGATGGCGTTTAACTTCCCTCAACGAGGGTAAGTTGTACTGTTTTTGTATATAACCACTCGAGATTTTGTGTGAATTCATCCTCACTAGCTGAGCTACACTGACGAGATCTAATAAGATCGAAATCTAGATATGTAGATTGCTAAGAGGTGGGTTCACACTTATATAGAAATAGACTAGTTATTGACAGCCGCGACTCCAAACCGACCTTCCTAACATCGACACGAAGCAAAGTTATCGACTTAACCATAGGGGGGATGCAAACGGAGCAGAGCAATCAACCATATCAATCTCACAAATACATTAGATTTAAAATAAAATGCACAAAAACTAGAATATAGGAATACAAGGAACTGGAAAGGAAATGTACAAAACCTGCGACAGGGTCTGGAAATAAGTCCGGGTAGTCAGAAACATAGTGGAGCTACAACTAATGTCTGGAAGTATCACAAATACAATAATTTCAGCATTTGAAGCAAGTTGACCAGAAACGCAAAGAGGAGAACCTCAGGAATGTTTCATGGTGTAATAAGGGGCTCTCTGACTAAGGACAACGAGAATAAAGCTGTTCAACCAGACCAAAAGAACTGGCATCTAGGGAACATATAAAGGAACCGTGACGGAATACTATAACGAATAAGAGCAACCGGGTGGGAGTACTTTCAGCGGGATAAGAAAAGACCCGACGGTGCAATACAATACAGAAGACTCTCGCAAAATATATAAGTTGAATCTATGCGGAAAATGACGAAACCTACACTGCAGCGGAAGAGTAATTGCTAAAACTCTTACTTCAATCACAATTCCCGGGTTCTGCGGTTATTAGTATCGAACATGAGAATTTGGCTACAGGAAAACAATTCAAACGGGGATCAAAAATAGCTGGATACTAGCAAGGAAAATAATCCCTCAAACCAAACTCGCATGGTCGATAAACACATTCGAGTAATTCAAACCTGCAGGGGAAGACAACAACTTTGCAGCACTACTCCAGAAAGGAATGGAGGATTTAAAAACGGCATAATGCACTATTGCATGCAGCCCTAGAGAACAAACCAAATAATTGGGCAAAGGTAAGAGTTGTATTTATATCAAAATCAAGGACGGACGGCATAACAACTAGCGAAATGTTACAGGTCTGAGCTCGATCCTACTGAAAACATTTGTTAAAATCATTGATAGATACATCAGGGACGGTCTTAATTAAAACCACTGCACAGACACCAGTTTGCGGATCAATCATGAATGTCAAAAGCTATCAAGAAAAGGCCTTAAAATCACGGTCAACTGGATCGGCCAAATACTAAGTGAACGAAAAATAAAAGCATCGTTAATTGGAATAACCATGTAAGTATCGGTCAGCAGGGCTCTTTTAAAGCAACTAAACTAGAAAGGAGGGTATGTATAAGGCTACGCGGACTAATACTCGCTATCGGTAAATTTGATGGCATCACATCAGAACTTCTGCAAGGTGCACTCAAACACGTGGCACGATGGTGTATAGAATAAGTTAACGGTTAACCCCGAAAAACCTTCCTAGTACCATTTATATGTAGGAGGAACTTAAATAAGATAAAAATACCGACGTTGTTCGGGAAGGAAATACAAATGGACATGTAAACAAAAGGTCAAAACTGGCCTTTAAGCAACATATGACAAGGATTACGAACAAAGCCGTGAAAGAATTCTGGGCTTGCCGTTGAATGTTCTGAAAACATGGGGACTCACACCAAAAAATTGTGTATTATTTTTTTGTGTATTAGCTCTACAACACTCGACTTATCGTCCCCATAATGACTTACGCATCAATACTACGGTGAAGCACAGCCTCTTGCAGTATAAGCAAAACTAGGCAAAGTACAAACCACTGCAAAGGGTTATATTGGATTTGCCACCACATCACAACCAAGTGGAGACAGAGGTCAAAATAGGAATCTGCAGGACTAACACTACGGAGAGGTCGTATACCCACATATTATATACCAAATTAGCGTTAGAGAAAACAGAAGAACACACCCTAAGAATGCGTCCCGACATGACAATAAATAACTCCACGTGACGAAACCTTATAGGGCGGCAATGCCTGATAGACGAGAATGGGAAATAAGTGGCTACATGCAAAAACTTAAACGATCAAGGTTACCGATGAATCTAATACAAAAAAACAGTAATGTGGATGCGAGGACGGTTCGCCAGTAGGCACAAGTCTTCAGTTGGGCGAGTATACCTCCGTTCCAAGGGGGAACCATCCAAAAAATTACAAAATTACTTTCTTTGTTCTGCAGTGAAAGGAAACTATAGAAGAGAAGAAATCAATATTGTATTAGTTAGTCAAGCAGTGTTAAGACTGCAGGGTGAATAACTCTAGAGTTGTCATAGAATGTATTGAAGACCTAATGATACTTGGAGCCCAAAACAAAGTAACACTTGTATGGGCACCGGGACATAAGGGAATCAAAGGCAACGAAAAAGCGTATAAATTAGAAAAAGAAGCGAAAGTGAATTAAATTCATTAACCCCGAAACAACCTGCGGAATACCATATAAAACTGTAAGGAATAGCTTGAGAAAACATTGATGAAACTTCCTCCGTTGATACTTCTTCCTTGAACACTACACCCCTAGGTGGATTTTGACTTCTTTCATCTCTTACAGTTTACTTTTCCAGTTGGCAATATACCACTGCCGATACTGAGAATCGTAAACATGAATGAAATACGCGAAGAATTTCATTAAGGCTCCCAGTAAAGAGGCAACGGAAGAAATCCTAAGACTGAATAGGAACCAATTGAGCAATGTTGCAGGACACTCCAAATTATAGAAACACCTGTGCACTATAGGGATAGACCAACGTGCAGAGGTTGTGGGGAAGAAGAAACTCCACTACATGCAATCACTAGTTTCGAAGCATCCAAGACGTATAGGAAAAAGCTGTTTGGTTCAAGCGAATATACCTAAAAGAGCTCAAAGTCCCATTCATAAAACTTCTGAAAATCATTGAAAATACAGAGCTCATGAATGAATGGTATCAAATGAGGGAGCATAATAGGACGGCCATGGCCGCAGTGCTAGTGGGATTCAACAGTAAAAACAGAATATGTATGTATAAAGATTACTGTAACTGATTGCAATACTTGTTGATAATTTCAAATTGATTCAATAATCATAACTCGAGTTACATTGTTTTTAGGTAGGTTTTGATCACAATATTCAGATTTTGAGCAACTTTCTAATTTATAAACCGTTTAAGTGTTTATAATATTTTTTGTTGATTTAAAATTGATTCAACAACCATAACTCAAGTTATATTGTTTTTACATAGATCGGAATCACAATATTACGATTTTGAGCAACTTGCTCGTTTAACAATTCGCGAAAAATTTTAAAATTCATATGCGGATTACTGTAAGTGTGTACAATCCTTGGTGTTGATTTCGAATTTATTAAAAAGCCTGGAGTAATATTGTTTTTACGTAGGTTGAAATCACAATACCTAGATTTTGAGAAACTTGCTTGTTTACAAATTCGAAACAAATTCAAGTTTTAAAATACGTGTTCGTAAATTATAAATAAACGGATTACTATGAGTGTTTATAATACTTACTATTGATTTCCAATTGATTCATGAACGATAACTCGAGATATATTGTTTTTGCGTAGATTGATATCATAATGTTTAGTATATTATCAACTTGTAAGTTTAAAAATTCTTCAATAATTCAAATATTAATTACTGTAAGTGTGTATACTTGGTATTAATTTACAATTGATTCAAAACCCGTAACTCAAGTTATATTGTTTTTACGAGATTTTAGGTTGGAATTACAATGTTTAGATTTGTTCAACTTCCAACTTAAGTCACCATAATTATAATTTAAAAATAACTTTTTATAAATTTATATACGGACTACTGTACGTCTTTATAATATTGTTTGCTGATTTCGAATTGATTCAGCACCCATAACTCCAGTTGATGTTTTACGTAGATTGGAATCACAATATTTAGATTTTAGGCAACTTGTAAAATTAAATATCGCCAAAAATGTAAATAATAAAATAAGCGTGTACACACATTACTTCAACTATTTCAAATAATTGGTGCCGAATCTCTATTTATATTGATTTTACATAGATTCAATATATATATATATATATATATATATATATATATATATATATATATATATATATACATATATATATATATATATATATATATATATATATATATATATAAATATTCATAGTCACGCTTTGTTCGAATCATGGCCATTTGATATCTATATTAATATAATGATATTTGAGTTACATAATGTAAGGCAAAAAAACAATATTTCAACCGCATGCCGTGTTATCCGAATAGTATTTTCTATTAAATTTGTTGCCGGTTATAATCTGTACCATTCACAGATATGTACTTCCGCATAGTCTGTCCGATACTTTATAGGATAACGTGACTATCTAAAACGGAAACCACGGGAAAATGAATTTAAAAATTCATAATCATTACTGTACTCTTTTTAAATTATTGAGCAAATCTGAAGTTTTGTTGTTATCTGTTTTTGAACATACGGTGGCTTAAAACAGAAAAGCCCAGGTTTCCTCCGAGTGATGTCGCTTAACTGCGCGTAATTTACACATCACAAACATTGTTTTAAGTATATGTAATTATATAACTGATAATTTTCCTCGTAATTCATTACCTTTTTGCATTATGTTCATGCATTACTCTTTATGAGAAATCATATTTGATTATGTACACGTTAAACTATGTGTTTGACGTAAAAATTACGTTGTTTTTAAGCGATTGCTTCCGAGGACTTATAAACTTGAGAAGCAGGTTACATGTTTTTGAACATACAACATAAGGGTAATAATGTTTGCTAATATGTTAATATATAAGGCCATTAAACGTGTTAGTACAGTGAATTTACTGTTTTTATTTCTCTAATGATCTTTCTTACTTATTTGTAAATCTGATTTCATTTTCATTTATTTATTTTTTGCCCTTTTTGTTTGGTTTTGTTTTATAATTTTAATGTAATAATTATTATTTTCTTTTTAATTTAATTTGATTTAAGTTGACGTAACTTAATTTAATTCAGATTCATTTTAAGGATCTAACTTGATTTAATTCTGTTGTAATGTGGTTTAGACACGATATGATTTTCATTTATTTGTTACTATTATTGTTATTTATTTCTATTGTAATTCTTTATCTATAATTATTTTATGTTTTTACTTTTCTATATACATTTTTTTTTCCTCTTATATCGAATACGGATAATGCGTCGCATTAAAATTAAGGTTTTATTACTTCGCAGACCTCGTTCGTTACGTTGGGACGGTCGGGGAATTCCACATTTTTTTAGAAAACGCACCCCAGCCCCTGTGTATATATATTTTAGTTAAGATGTTTCTGCGTAATTGTTTGTTTTCTTTTTGTTTATTATATAAAGAGTGATCGGTTACAATTTCTTCAGTCATCGGAGGAGCTCGAAAATGGCTAGAACCGTTGATTGAAGTATATATAAATACTTCAATTAACGCTAGAACATAGTCGAAACTAGTTGTGTAAGTGAAGTGTGATAAAAAACGAAGTAAAAAATCGTTTTATTTATCCTTTAAGGGTAATAACTTTCGGGAGTGGATTGACGTCTTTTCAATATACAGGTTGTTAAAAATATCATTATTTTATGTATATTGAAAAGAAAATAACCCGCTACCGAACATTATTACCGTTATTTTTAACATACAAGCTGGTTCTAAAGCAATTTACTACTGCAAGAGCAGGTAGTACAAGTCAAAATAAATCCGCTAACAATACGCTATTCAATTTTGTGCGTACAATGTTTGTACCAGTTTAGCTTACGTCAGCTGAATCGCAATACAGAAAATGTTACACCTACAGAAGATAGTACGTTCACTAGACTGCTTTCTGATTTTTCAAAAATATACAATCCGTTGTGTACTTTATAATGCAGCTTAAAAACTATCATTACCTTATTTTCGGTGTAATTAAATATTTAATTATCTTCAATCACAGGAGGTATTTCTGAAACAATAAAAAAAAGAACTATTATAGTCACGTACCATCGGTGCTGTGAAAATACATATATAATAATAAAATAACTACTATGTTGGTTACCCCTTATTTTATTGTTTGGAAGAACGAGTTTCAACTGAGCTGTTTGACCAAATTTCTTCCAAATTAAAGAGGTCGATTCCAACTATTGGCTATTTGACATGGAAGGACCCATATACAAAATATAAAATATTACAAAAAAACAATGTTTTGAATGAGAGGGATGAGCCTGATGCTTTGATAGTAAAATTTCAATATTATGCCTCAATTTGGTCAGGTTTAAACTTAAATTACCTCGACGAGTGACTTCCTATCTGTTTTTTTGTAAGGAGATTCCCAACCGCGCAGAGGGGTATCAGTGCGGTTGGGTATCTCGGGGAGGTATGAAGATAAAAAAAAAACTATCAAAAACTTTCTCGCGATCGATCATAATGAAGGATATGTAACAGGTATGTCTCTGCCAGAATTGCTGATATGACTTTCTAAACTGCACCTAACAACATGGTAACAACATGGTAACATGATATACGTTTCTTCAATGTTACCATAGATTGATAATCCACTGTGGTATTTCCATACATCTTCAAAACTAGTTTCAAAGTCCGCATGAAGACATTTAAATCTACAACGTAGGCTGAAACGTAATCAACATGGCAGTTTGTCTACGCTAAATTAGGAAACTTCAGTGTTCGGGTCCTTTTTTCAGAAAATTGCGCAAATAACCTAGTATTCAACGCGTAGCTCCTCTTACTGCGTTTAAATTTTGCATAAGTTTGACTTTAGTACGATTAAAACAGTCCAAAACTCGACTAAGAGAAAGATATTATATTATCTGAACTTTATTTCGCTAGATCATGTTAATATACGAAAGTATACTTTTAGACCGTGAGCAAGTGAACTGTGAACATCATTACTGTGATATTTAGAACCTTACAAGCTCTAGATAATAAAAAACATCTAAATTTATAGAGCTATCAGCCATGAGGCTTTTCCGCCGATCAAAGGAGAAGTTAAGAGGAGTTTAATCACCCGGTGTTTACCTTAACTTCACAGAAAACTCCTGAAAAACTGTGAAAGGTGATTCGCGAAAATTCGATGAGAAATTCCCCAATGCAAAAACGAGACGAACGACGCCTCTAACCTCTCGGCCACTGAGCTGGGTCTAGATAATATAGGAGAAATACACTTATAAGCGATATGACAGATAATTTATGATTATCAAATATCTCGTTACGTACTAAAGCTGTATCGGAAAATTGTCCTCGAATCAAAATTCAGATACTTTTTTAGTGATAAAAATACAGCTATTGCAGTAAACGGCCACTGGTATTATATAGATCTATAAGTATTATCACAATGTAAATTAAAAATATAATTCTTGCAAAAAAAGCCTAAAAAACAGAATTGAAAATGAGGATTAATATGTTTCCTATATTTTTTATACACCAATTCGTTTTCCAGATTCTAGACGTCAACGTCGTCAAAATCACAATCACATAGATAGATATGTCTACATTTTATTATCCAATCGCACATTACAAGTTCTATGTACAATTATAGTATTTTAACATATTGCGCTTTAGTAAATTAAACCCTCTTGTGTTCTTTTTTGCAATAGGTAGACATTCCTCCAGGCTACAATATGATCTATGTGTTAGCGTTGATTGATAAGTATAATTAAACTCTAGTCAATGGTGCCAAGTAGTACTTCAGCTAATGCTGAAGTTTTTTTAATGGTATATATATATATATATATATATATATATATATATATATATAAGCCTATTATGCCTTCCTTAAACTCGAAATATGTTTTGTTGTAATCATATCCAAAATTTTTCATTTAAACCCATGCCTGCAACACCATCTACTGTTTAATCGATTCCATTTACAGCGCAAGCTAGCAACAATAGGTCTCCATAAATTATGTGACTCCCTTCGGGCAGCGCCTGCGACAACCCGATCTTTAAATCTGTGGGAGACGCCCTCGTTGCAAAAAAAAATCGAACGCCCTTCTCCTCTTTCGCGGCGCGACACCACACGTCTCCAACTATGACGCAATCACGTAAAAATCTCCAAGTGCGAAAACATCAATTTGCAATTTATTAGTTAAGTGTCCACCAAAAAAATCGCCCCACCCCAGGACGCTAAACGATTCGCGGCGCGGCGACGGCGTCGTCGTCTCTCTCTCCAACCAGAAGTCTGGTCATCGACCTCAGCTTAATGTACCCTGATCTTGTATGTGGAGAAAGCTGAATGGGATATGCTAGGTCACGTCGTAGCCCCATTCCTTCGCTGCGCCTCTCTCTAATGTCATCTTATTTATTTTTATTGGCCGATGGGTGTCCGGTACCAACCGGAAACTAATTCCAGCCGTAAAGTTAATTATTTCTCGCCAAGAGCCGCTCGAGGAATTTTTAATTATCCAAACACTTACACAACCACAATTTGCACAGACATTGCCCAGCCCGTATATTGATTACGTGCACTTTAGCAGGGTCCTCTCGCGTAACACGGAGGAATTTGATTGATCCCCCCTTTGTAAGTCGCTTAATACAAATGGGATTATGGCTCTACATCTATTTAAGCCTCGCTCGATCAAAAATTATCGATTATGTTAACAGGCGCATAACGGAGTCGGATAATTACATTCGCATTCCGATTCAAACCGCAAAACCTAATTTATTCGACGGGGTGAGAGAAATTATTTTGTGCATATAGGCGAGTATATGCTGACATATAATAAACTTTCTTGCACATTTCTATGAACCAAGCCTTAATTAATCAATCATCATAATTAATAATAGAAAATAATATTTTATACGGCAATTACAAAGAAAATATTAAATTACAAAGAAATTATACATGTACACGGTAGAATAAATATAGGATGCGGCCATGAATATGCACTACTTGAATATACATAATCATTAAAATACATTTTTTTTTAAGAAATCGAATCTTATTTTAAAGATATAATAGTAATTTACATTATTAGTGCAGAAAAGCAAGTTTCCTGAATGAGCGAATGAGTTTGCTGTATTAAGAGCGAATTCGGGAAACAGCCTATCGCACATATATTGTATCTTATTTTTTACATACATACTTAATATTTATTGAGTTATTTAATGTTCTAGCTTCTAGGTTATGTCATTTCAAACACGTGTATCAAGGATGTCAAGTAAGTACATTGGCGTACACTACCAATTGCATTTAATTTAAAATCCATATTTTTTCAAAATTGTATTTGTTCAGTTTAAGATTTTTAATGCTATTTGTATAAGTATAAATAAGAGGTGGTTGTGTGGATGCATGCATTCCCATATTTGTAAATACACATTAAATTATTTATATTGGTACCGAATTTTGGGTTGGCGACACTGGCTCATTTCCCGCACTGAAATCATTCCGGGAAAAGACATGAGTACACAAAATATATTAAATTTAAAGGATAAACAGAACGATTTTTTATATAACATTTTAGTAACAATTTGCAACAGGTTTATATATATTAAAAATATATCTTTGACAATTAACCTTATGATAAAACAAAGGTAAAATCGTCAATTATGTCAATCAATAGAAACGTTTATATCCGCATGGAAATACAAATTTTTTAGTCACGACTTAATAATATGAAAATACAATAATCTAAATTATTACGATTCCTCCACACCTCAAAGAGTCATAAGAGAAAGCGATTAAGAGAATGAAGAGAAATATTATTTTAAACAGCCCAAATAGGGTAATTAATACACATGCTATTAATAGTTAAGATATATTAACAGGGGTGCGAACGCTATGAATATGGCAATCGAGAGATGTTCACTATAATTGCGTTTTTTTACACTATGCTATCTTTGACAAAATACTTCGCAGTAGTTAAATGTTGATATTATTTTTGAGTTTTGCTACTAGTTTATCGCTATGAAATATTTATGCTTTAGCGATCCCTGTTAACATGCGCTACATAATAATAGCGACCGCTCAATAATCGCCCTTTATTTATACATAAAAATATACCGTTTATTCAGTCCGAATATACAAAAATGTATACTAACTCATATTTCGATATATCAAGGATCGCGTCTTAGGTGTGACCTTCGGTTACTGAACAATCCAACTTGGAAGGTTATGCTACTTTGGCAAATATCGCAAACGAATTCGTTAGCCCGCTAGTTGTATTTCGACCTTTCTTTGCTCTGGTTGAAAGCTCCATTCCGACCTGTCTATCGCCAGCTGTTCCCATTCCTCTTTGTTTTTTAGGGTCTTGAGAGTTTCGTGTAGTTGATCCTTGTATCTCCTGTGTTCGACTGTTTTCTGCGTCTTTATACTAGTTCCCCGTGCAATACTTGCTTTGGCATCCCACCCTGGTGCATACGGAATATGTGACCTGCCCGCTCAGAATGCGCATGCGCAAGTGTAAGGCTTTTCCAGCTGCCTTAACTACTATCCCTAACTTACCCATACCCATAGAGTAGGGTGGAGATAACAAGCTGCAAGTTTTGTCATGAGATCAAGATAGTGGTTGTAAAAAACAGGCTTTTTAGAGGCCGAAAAAACCTGCACGCAGCACTGATGCGGTTGTGGATTTTGTTGACTAGGTTGGCCTTGTCGTTCAAAATACTTCCCAAATAGTTAGAGAACTGTTACGACATATTCTATGGGCTTTCCCGCGGAGACAATTTCCTCGTGAGAGTCTTCATGCTGCAGGGGTAAAGTAAGATTTTGGTTTTATATACGTTAAGTTTTAGGCCCATTCAAATGTATGTAGGATGGTTTGTAGGTTGCCAGATGAAGTAGCCAGAATTGCGCAGTCATCACCATATTGCAGGTCTGTTATATATCTAAGACGCGTCTTAGTAGGCACTTTGATGAAAAGCCCGTCATCCGACCTATACCGAATGCCTACGCCTCTTGCCTAGCTTGCTGTCTAACAACATGGAAAGTGCAGCCGTGAAGATGTTGAATAGTAAGGGCGACAAGATGCAACAGTGCCGAACCCCTGTTTTTGTTTGGAAGGGCTTCGTAAGATAGTGTTCCTTCCATCTCACCCTCGCTTCTTCTTCGTTTTTTATTTGGGAGCCGTATTCATCTTATACAGGGCTCAGATGATTTAACCTTGGACTAAACACTGCCTTTATTTGTTGAAAGAAGTTGCAGTGGTCATACGAGTGTTGTTGTCTCCAGCGACGTGAACATTATTGAGCCGCGTCATTGGCTTGGTTAGCGCGGTGCTTCTTACTGAGTTGGTTGAATGTCGGCTTTGCTCTCCCTAGTCTTCTTGTTTTTCCCACTTATAGAACCTAAGACTTCTATGGCGGTGTCGGTGATGTGTTCCTGAAATGCAGCAAACTTTTTTAACGAGTGTGCATTAGATAGGGGAAACTGGCTAATTTTTGGTCTCATCCCAGGCCATCGAGTGTCTCAACTTATCAATGTTTATACGGGGAGGCTTCTTCTCCTGCCTCCCTTTCTGCGGCTTAGGTCTCAGTTTCTCAGTCCATCCGCGGGTTGACTAGTCGATGGTCCGTCCAGCATTCCCCCGCGGCTCTGGATCTTCTTAATTTTGCCTCTTGTCGGTTCCTGTCGCGCACTATATAGTGCATCAGGTGCCAGTGCTTGGACCGTGTTGCCAAGTGTCTTTGTTTGTTTCTCTGTCGGAATAAGGTGTTTCAGTAACAGATTGTGCTCCGTGCAGGTTTACGTTTCCCTTTGCATTGCTCCCTAAGACCCCGGGTCAAAGCTCTGCCTCTCTTCCGACTCTGACGTTATAGTCGCCTAAGACTGCAATGCGCTCATAGCTTTTTATTTTCGTTAAAATTCTATCCAATTCTGAATAGAAACCTTTCTTCATGACTGAATTGTTCGCGTCTAGCGTTAGTTAGTTGGCGCATAAATACTAATAACGTTGACGAAAATATCCCTTCGCTACCTGATATCTCAGCGTCATTATCTGCTCCGAGACGCCTACTGGTTCCTCCCTGAAGTTTGGCGGCTATTTCATTTCTGACCGCGAGGTCTACCTCGTGTTGTCTCATGCAGCCCTCTAGATAGCCTCCCCAATAAACGGTGTAGTGTTCTTCGGTCAGACGGCACTCGCCCAGTGGTAAAATTTCTCTGATAGCGGCGATGTCCATATTCTGGTGGCGCAGTTCGTGCAAGATAAGGGCCGTTCTTCTCTCAAGGTGATCGGATCCTGGGAGATCGTATAGGTTTCAGACTTCCACTTTAGTTGTGTGGTTCGTGATCTTTGCGAGTTGTTAAAAGAAGGACGGCGTTTTCGGTGATGTATTCTCCCCCGGAGATGCGAGTAGGAGGATGTGCTAGATATAATATTTCATCTTAGCGTACATGTGGTTGCCTGTGATGATTTCGATGCAGATACACCATCTGCACGGCTGTAACCATCCCTATGTAGGCGTGATACTGTGGCATAAGGCAACCTAAGACGGCGACATTCCCCTAGAGTTAATCGGTCGAAAAGAAACTAGCATTCTCACTTCCTCTTCGTGACGTAGTTGTACAAAGGTGCGGAGGTTAGGTTGAAGAAATTAAAATGGGTTCATGGGCAATAGACATTTCTTGATAAAATCCAATAACCTACAATTTTTATGATTTTTAAACATCGATAGTTAACAATGTGTGAACTATTTTACACAATGACTTCAATATTTGTGATCAGTATACGTATTATACGTTTTTATAAACATTAATTAATAGATAACACCACCATATAGTAGTAATGTTGAATAACAGTTTTATTATTCACTTCTTTAAACAACTAATCGCATAAATAATTTCATGTGTACTGATGTACTGATTGTTGTGACAAAAACAGTTAAATAGTAAGTGTGTCATGTATTTTAATTATTACCGTAAGGGGCGGTTGTACCAAGTAGAGTAACTCCAGCGGTTGAGTTGAACTGACATCCAATTGCGTTGTACTATTAACAACAAACGAAATCCATTTAGATTCGGGGGAATGTTATAATTGGACAGGACAGTAACTAAATCACATTTCCTCAATTGCCCTACATATCACCAGATAACAACAACTTCTAAAGCTTCGATGGCTCCTAAATATATTTTATCCAGCTATTGCAACTTCTTGGGATCTCCAGATTTCCTTCTTCCTGCTGCAGGAAGACACCCTTCTTCCTACTACAGGAAGACACTCTTCAAACTGATTTCTACTTCTCTCAATATTGCTCTTGCATGCGTCCCCGGTCCGATTGCCTCCATAGCTTCTTGTAATTCATAAATTTCTAGTCTATCCATTCCATTGTCCTGTTATGCATCCTTTCTTGTGTAACTGACACCACGGTCTTTTATGTTTCTATCATTTTTCAAAAGATTTCTCCAAGCTAAAATCCATTAGGCCCATCTTTTGCTTACAAGAGATTTCTGAAGTTTCTGACCAACTCCACCTCCTAACTGCCTCAACATTTACTCCAGTTCACTATATAATCTATTACTAAATTATAAGCGTATTCGCCTTCCCAATTACTCTCTGTCGTGCCATTTAAGATTATAAGGTTCTCTGGCTCAACCCATTCCAACCATCTTCTTCCTTCGACGTTCACCACTTTATCCTTGGATCTGCGATCAACGTACACTCCTTCATTTAACTTCCCACCATTAGCTTCTCCAGACCTCACATTCCAGTTCCCTCCAACTACCTGGCAACAGGATTGATTCAACTCGCCCTTTCTCATGCTGATGCTCTCTCTTAATTGCGCAGCTCGCCCTTTATTATTACATACTGTGAACAGTCTCCGTTCCACCTACTACTATATGGGCTATAGAGGCTGCCTCAAACAGGGCAGAGTTTAAGGAAGAATACTAGAGTATAGTTTTAAGGAAGACGAATTGGAAACAGTACTGGTAACTCTAAAAGGAGGCTAGAGGAATTGGAGCAAACAAGAAATGAGGAATGGCCAGTAGCAAGGACAACAGTTCTGCAGCCTTTGAACGAAATATGGTTGGTAAAAAAGTATCCCGGCGGCCTGGAGATAGAGAGAGGGCAGCATAAATCAGGACCAAGATATGAACTCACAAATGACAGTACTGCATATTCTAATGTATTAGTGAGTGAGAGCAGAGGGAGAGAGTAAAAAGATGATAGTAGAGATCCAGGCCCAATAGAAGCGGAAGCTCTACTATGAACCATCTAAAAAGAGCAAAATATATGCGCTTTTTCTAGACCATAAGGTTCTCTGGCTCAACCCATTCCAACCATCTTCTTCCTTCGACGTTCACCACTTTATCCTTGGATCTGCGATCAACGCACACTCCTTCATTTAACTTCCCACCATTAGCTTCTCCAGACCTCACATTCCAGTTCCCTCCAACTACCTGGCAACAGGATTGATTCAACTCGCCCTTTCTCATGCTGATGCTCTCTCTTAATTGCGCAGCTCGCCCTTTATTATTACACACTGTGAACAGTCTCCGTTCCACCTACTACTATATGGGCTATAGAGGCTGCCTCAAACAGGGCAGAGTTTAAGGAAGAATACTAGAGTATAGTTTTAAGGAAGAGGAATTGGAAACAGTACTGGTAACTCTAAAAGGAGGCTAGAGGAATTGGAGCAAACAAGAAATGAGGAATGGCCAGTAGCAAGGACAACAGTTCTGCAGCCTTTGAACGAAATATGGTTGGGTAAAAAAGTATCCCGGCGGCCTGGAGATAGAGAGAGGGCAGCATAAATCAGGACCAAGATATGAACTCACAAATGACAGTACTGCATATTCTAATGTATTAGTGAGTGAGAGCAGAGGGAGAGAGTAAAAAGATGATAGTAGAGATCCAGGCCCAATAGAAGCGGAAGCTCTACTATGAACCATCTAAAAAGAGCAAAATATATGCGCTTTTTCTAGACCATAAGCATATGATAATGTGTAGTATTTATTTGAAAGATTAGAGAGAATGGGTATGATTGAACAAATCGTAAATAGATTAAAACATGTATATAGTGAAACATGTATAAGTGTCAAATGAAGAAAATATATTTGTAATGTTTGTTATATGCATATTACGACAGGGATATCCGATCAGCCCCCTTCTATATAAGTTGTTTCTGGCAGAAATAGGAAATATTACAGAGGGACCAGGCGGATAGGGTAGTAATAGGTCGAAAAAACGTGTGGATGTTAGCGTATGCAGATGATGTAGTGGTGCTAGCAAAAGCTGGGGGATGATAAATATGATTTTGAAAAACGAATGCTGAAAGTGAATTGCATAAATACACAGTGGATGTTGTTCCGGGATGGGAGAGGAAGAAAAAGCGAGAAACAAGGCAAGAAATTCAAATACTTGGGGATTGTGTTTTCTGAATAGATAAGTGAATAAAATATAACAAAATGATAAATGGTAAGTGTAAGAAAGAAAGGCAAATTAAATATATATATATGAAGGATAGGATAATCGGAGAGATTAAAAAAAATGTGGAGCGAATGGTATACAAATAATTTGGGTACACAGTTGTCTATCTAGGACTATTGTGCATACTGTGCCCCTCAGTGGCATCGCCAAAACAGTGAGAAGCTCATCGCTAATAAGCTGAAGAAGACGGTGGAGGAGTTAGGACTCTCGCCGTTCCAATACGGATTCCGAAAGGGTGGCCCACAACAGTGGCTCCGGAGGGTCAGAAAGTATTGCTTGTTGATAAGCAATGCCTTCCACTCCATCCCCTGGAGCTGCGTTATGGAATTAGGCATAGCGCATGAAATGAAACTTATAGGGGCATACCTAAGTGACCGACAAATAAGCTACGAGGGAATCACGGGCGGCCAAGAATTTGCAATGACCGGGGGTGTGCCACAGGGATCACTCTTAGGGCCCCTATTGTGGAACCTCTTATGACAGGGCTCTGAGACTGACAATGCCAGCTGCGGTAACAACCGTAGCCTTTGCCGATGGCATGGATGTCCTGGAGATCGGGAAGGATATGGCGGAATTGAAAAACTGGGTAAAGAAAGCGGTGCGAAGAATGGACGTGTGGATGGTGGAGCACCACCTCAATCTAGCGGCCGGTATAACCGAGGTAGCCCTTTTGACGACTCAGAGGGCGGGGCGCAAGGTAGCGACCCACCTCCAGCAGTTGGATGGGACAGTCCCAGTCAAGAACTGCCTACGCCACTTTGGGATGACACTCAAGACGAATATCAAACATACAGCGCTGGTGCAGGAGGCGGCAAGGAAAGTAGTCAAAACAGAGGCGGCAATCGCCCGACTGCTACCCAACACCGAAGGGCCCAGTGAAGGCAGGAAGAGGCTGCTCCCCAAAGTCTTAAAAAGCAAGCTCTTGTATGCAGGAACGGCATGGCAGGGCAGCGGCACGGAGCGGAACCGGAAGCAACTAAGCAAGGCAACTAGAACCAGTCCGCTACGTAATGTACAGGACATACCACGCGATACCCACTGATTCGGCGGAGCTACTAGCAAGTGGGGCGCGGGAATATGGAGGCGCGAATGCAAGCGAGACTTTTATCAATAGACAGATGGCAATAGCGGTGGGCCAGCAGCATGAAGCGCTAATGGACCAGACAGATAATCCCAGACGTTAGGTAATGGACCGAGAGGAAGCACAGATACCTAGACCATTGGACGACCCTCGCCGGGTATGGAAACTTCCAAACATAACTGGTGAGGGTAGGGAAATCAGAGTGCTGCTGCTACTGCCAGCGGGGGCCGACGACACTGGAGAGACGCACTGGAGGCCGAGCTGGGGACTGAACAACCGCGCCGAACATTGGCAAGGTGATGCTCGAAACCGAGGCGAAGTGGCAGTCGGTAACTCGATTTGTCGAAGCCGTTATGTACCAGGAATTAAAAGACGGCTACAGCTCGCAGCGACAAATCAGTAAGACTTCAGACTGGAGTGTAGCGCCACCCTCACCCAGTGGTTACTACTGCATATGTACGGGCGGAAGTACTGTATGTGTATGGGCGGAAGTACTGCATGTGTACGGACGGAAGTACTGCATGTGTACGGACGGTAGTACTGCATGGAGTAGAAGGATGAGTTGTAGTGAAAGTGGGGTGATGGAGGGAACCACACTTAAATTTCCTGCAAGTAGAAAGAACAACACTGAGTCACTTTGATACTTTTATCAAGCGACTAGATATGGGTTTATTAATCACACTATGTAGTGTTGTTTTTGCTATTGTACGAAAATTAATTATTAAAAAAAAGGTTTGCTACACGGTGAGTACATGGCTGGACATGCTACAACATGAAGCAGTTCGGGAAAAAATACATCTCCCAAACCGAAAAAGCGAAACCCCGTCTGTGCATTGTATACATTTATGGCGAAAAGTATTAAAAATGTGTTATTTGGCGATTATCGAGGGCAACCCAAAATGATCGCACAATATTAAGCGCTTTAGGAAAAAACTCTTTTCCGGACCAATATAGTTCAAATGTTCAAATTAAATGCAATTTTTTTTAAATGTACAGGGGTACATGGTCACTGCGCAAAGCGGAACGCCGAAGTGTAGTCACTTAGGAGATGTGTTGTTGGAGACGAATGCAAATATTACCGTGGACGGAACTGCGGTCAAACGTATTGATCCCCAGGGAAATTGATCCCAAATAATGTTTATCGAGTATCGTATACACCCGTTATACTGATATTTTTGGCCATATTACTAGATGTGAGAATATGGAAAAGCTCATAGTGCAAGGAAAAAGTGACGGCAAGCGTAGAAGTAGAAGACCTCCCGTTAGATGAGCAGATAGCATCCAACAACTGCCACACACCAACATCGTGGTTGCTGGCAGAAGGTGGGAAACTGTGAAACAAATTGTAACTACCCTGTAAGCTGAATGGTAATATTAGTGGGAATTATCATGAAGCATACAGGCACATTACATGTCACCAAACGTTTGCCAAGGCGTTGGATTAAGAAGAAAAAACATTAAGAACATTTATGTTAAGTTTGAGACAAGTAATTTATTTTCTTCCCGAGTTATTCTGTAGGTTATCGTTTATCGACGGAAATCTAAAATAGCCGTATGAAAAATGTGAAACGATTCCGGGAAAAATATATCTGGCGAGCCGATAAAATTACTCAGATTCCGTGTGCAAATTATACATGCGGAGCTGGTATACATGCAGAGCGATGTATTAAGCCGGCAATACACGTTCCGGTATACCGGAGAGGTAAACCGGACGGTTTTCAACAATATTTTTTCGGAATTTTCTTTGGAATTAAAATACCTACAAAATGATGCCAAACACGACTAAAAAGTCATGAAATAAATGTTTCCAAATTTTATTTTTTTATTTCAAATTTTATTTCAATTGATGTAACTTTTCCGGTTTAACTTGAAATAATCTCAACATTATTCCCGAAACTACTATATACTATATTTTTATTACAAAACGACAAATATGTAGCCCAGTACTGTTTACCCTACTGTGTGTGCAAAGCAGTGTGCAGTATACCGGAGAGGAAAACCGACAGGTTTACCTCTCCGGTATACCGGAACGTGTATGGCCAGCTTTAGTTAGGTAGATCACATATCGTTATGTTTTATTACTAATAATAATTAGTATGGTCAAGTACTTGATCCTGTAAATTCAGGGCGTGCTCTTTGGAAGCTATTATTCAATACACAATAAATAATAAGTCCTTCGCCACAATCAACTAACACACACATTCCTTAAAACCGGCGCTGATTGGTTGTACGACTTATCAGACGCTGCGTAATGCACCCTCGTCCCGTCGTTATGGTTAAATTAGGCATAAAACCATTTTATGCAACAAAATTGATCAGGCGCCGACAAACATTATGAAAGTATCAAAATTCTTTTAATTACGTCTGTAACTCTACTGATTATTGTGACAACAATAACTGTTGAATCAGTTGATAACGAAGCCTGTCCATTTTTATTTTTATTTAATTTTAAGCATTGATAACATTCATAACCATAGTTTGGAAAAGTTAGCTTATATTATTAACGAGTTATTGACTATTTTCTGTCGGATTGACGTTTAGTGAAGGATAATCAACATGGCTGGAAAAGTAATAATTATTGTGATTACTCTTGAAACAGTTAATTGCATCACAAGCCTATCAACGTTGTATACACAGCCTTAGGTAAAATAATTGATACAGTAACTAATTAATTTTACACGAATAAACATATAAAAGTACAGCCGATTTTATGACCATGATAATTGAGTCAATTAACAGTAACGATCCGTTTAGGCGACGCTTGTAATAATAATTCTTTTTACTGCACGTGCGTCAGATTTATCGCTATTAGCACCCCCCGAAACCTAAAGCTAGTTTTAATTAAATCCGAAAACTTTTAATTAATCTCGACTGGCACGGCGGCTAGTCCGCGGAACGTTGATTTCCCTGCACAAACTTTTTTTGGGTAGGTTTTGATTGCATTTTAACCGAGCATTATTGTCTTGAGTTGCTGAAAGATAGTCCGCAGGAAAGAATTTATTCGACGAGCAAAGTTGTGAATGTAAATTGTTAAAAAGTTTTGTATTATTAAGATTAGTTTTAGTATAATCTGTAGTGTAATTGGTATTCATAACGGCGAGTTTAGGTACTAAATTTGCAAACACATGATTCTATATTTAGACTCGTACGAGAAATCTACAAACAAGATTATAAATCATATACGTAAAAAAATATTGATTGAAATTTTTAACTTAATATCCGTCTGAGTTGTATGAATGCAGTAAGTAGAACTAGTGTTTATTACTAATCGGCTGTTAGGTAGTCAATTTTAATTTGTCATTGCTGTACAGGTGAAATGTCCGTCGTCCAAAGGGAATGATTTTTAATTACAAATGTTATTTCATTATTTGAAGAAATTATAGAAAAAAATACATTAATTACAGTCTTTGGTATTAAATAGCTTGAAAACTAGCAGCACACTATTTATTGCTAATAGAATAGCCAAACTTAGGAACGGCAAAAGAGGGACAAAGCACGCAAGCAGGTGAAATTTCACTATTGTCACTTATTTTCTTCCTTTTACAGCGTAGGGGAAGCTTCTAACTTGTCAATGTTATTTTGCAATCAGAATGCTTTTGATGTTAATCCATGTCAAACTATCTATTTTATTTTCCTTAGAAAAATCTATTAATCGGTCTATCGAATAAAAAACAATTCAAATCGTATCAAATAGCTATAGTAGAGAAGCTATCGAAATAATTTAACGTAAATCTCTGTTTAGGAAGAACAGTTAAAAATCGACTCTATTGCCAGCTTAATTGATATAAAGAGTACGTTTCATACATACATAGTTACTGCCAACAAATATGTCACTCTGGTTAGTTTCCGGTAAATTGCGGATAGATACCGCCCAAGCAGCACACATTGTTTTGGTACAACATTTCGAAACAAGATTGTCCCAATATTAGACGGTAAGACCTGCGAAATATTGCCCACTATATTGTTTGCAATGATACCCCAGCATTAGTAGCACATTATTCCATGATTGCGCAATATTGACCATCCAATATTAAGCTTTATTACCACAGATAGACTGCAATTATAAAACAGCAACATAAAATAAAAATGAAAATTAAGTAGTTATATATGAGCAATTTAGAAGGAAATCTTACCATTGTGAAATTCAGCTAACCAATATTGTGCAGTAATAATCAATATTGCTGTGCTACTTGGGTGGAATGATTACTGGTTAACTTTGAGTAGTTATTGTTAAAATTTGAATAGTTACTGGTAAAGTCCTGATAGTTATCAGTTTACGGATAATTTTGTGTAATATCCGGTTAACGGTAAACCCCGGATAAATACATGTAAACTACGGATATTTACTAGTACATTATGTGTTAGGTTAGTTACCGGTACTCACCGGATTTTCTCTAGTAAACCGGGTATATAAATGTAAACTTTAGATAGTTTTATGGCATACTAATCCTTGTTTTGAGGGGATTAGCCTTGTGTATTTTTGCTTTCAATCATTACTGTTCTGTACTTTTTCTTTCTAGTTTTGGTTTCCAGCAGTTTTAGGTCTTGTTCTACATTATCTGTCCACCTTGTCCTTGGTCTTCCTCTTCTTCTGTTGTCCCTTGGATTCAATTTAATCGTCTCTACTTTCCAATGCATGCTGTTTCACTGACAAAACAGCTTGAAGAAATATGAACTGTAAATGTTAGCACGTGAATCTTTAGAAGAGGGCTTTATGCTTTGGATTGTCTTGTTGACGGATGGCTACCGGTCCATCGGTATCGAATTGCAAGATTAGTTTTCGCCCGATATTACCTGGCATGCTGGAATAATGAGGACTAGAGCAGGGTACTCTCCTCATATGAGTCTCGTTTTTGCCTGAGTAAGACAGACGTCAACGAGTATGCAGGAGACCCGGAGAAAGATACGCTCTAATTGTTATTGCCGGACGACTACCGTTTAGCGGTTGATCGGTTATGGTTTGGGCACGTACAGAGTTGGTCTTTATAGATAATGGTCCCCTGGCAGTTCACAGGTACATTACGAAGATTCATGATCATTATGGGTAAGCATGGCACTTTTATGTAAGATAATTTGTAGCCAGAGTTGGGAGTATATAGACGATATGGGAATTCGGCGGTTCGATTGGCCAGTTCGCAGTCCAGAGCATCTATTCTGTAAGTTCAGACCGGTCTGGTGAAATATCAGACCGGTCTGTTTCCCATGGCAACCAAATAAATAACTTTTTCTTCGCGAACGCCAGTGTAATACTGACTTATGTTAAATGTTAGAAGTTAGTGAAATAGATAGGATTATAACCTGTTTCACTATCTAAACGTCACTCTTGACAAATTTGACGTAAGGCAGTATTATACTATTATACTAGCGTTCGCGAAGAAATAGTTGATTATTTGTTTGCCATAGGTAACAGAGCAGTCTGATCTTTTACCAGACCGGTCTTGTAAAATATCAGACCGGTCTGTTACCCATGACACACAAATAAACAACTGTTTCAGCCCCACGCAAACGCTAATGTAATACTGCCTTACGTCTAATGTCACACGTTAGGAAAAGATATAAGATTATAACCTATTTCACTATCTAAACGTCTTGACAAACTTGTAGCAGTACTACACTAGCGTTCGTGGAGCGAGGTTCTGAAACAGTTGTTATATTTGGTTGCCATGGGTAACAGACCGGTCTGAACTTACAGAATAGACCCTCCAACCTCAATCCAATCGAATATGCCAGGGATGAGTTAGTAAGACGTATCCGAAGGCTCCACGAGCAGATCAGAAAATTGAACGAGATTTATTGTAGTAGTGGGAGAACATCGGCCAAGAAGAGGAAATACACGTTTTAGTGATAAAAGATATTTCATAAAAGTCCATATCTGAGCATGTCTAACAGTAGACAGCTGCATCTGTACTGTTTCATTTATAGACTGACTGCAGCACAGACGCGGCTATAACTTTATCAAAGGTTAAGATTCTGCACTGACATTCATAATATAAATGTTCGTAGTCGTAGATTACTCCATCATAAAATGATCTGTTTCGTCGTTCGTTCTCTTTGTAATGCAGTAAAATCGTTTAATTGAGAAATTGACTCTTATTCCATAAAAAGCTTTAGAGAGTTTTAGATGGCATATGATCTTAAAAGGAAGCAACTGTTAACATGATTGATTTTATTATTTTTATTGTTAAATGTGCTATAACGTTATTTATTTTAATTGTGTTGGAAGCAGGTTTGGATTAATTTATTTATATATTAATACTTGTATTTGCGAATATTTAGGAGCAAGTGAAAACTAGAATCCTGTAACCACATGAATCTAATTTTTGTCCCTTTTATCAAAACAAACGTATATATTTTTTCTTTGGTTACTGTAATCTGTATATGATATGTTATAAAGTTTATTAATATTAACGCACAAGAAGCCGGGATACTTGAAATCATTCAACCTGTTATCTAACATTCGCACTTGTCATTCCTTGCCCTTCCTCCTTTCTGACATACCGTCATTTTCTTTTTTTCTTCTACATTGACTCTTAATTTTCTCTTATCAAGGAATGTATCCAACCTAACAATCATTTCTTTCATTTCACCATTCGTTCATGCCATATCAAGTTGATAGCACATGCAAGTGACCATACTTACTCCCTCCCAATAACTACACATCCTGCTTGGCCCTTTCGTAGCATCTCCTCCATATCGCCTATATATAGATTGAATAGCACTAGACTTAAAGGTGAGACCACGTCTATACTATTCTTATGGCGTGAATTTTGAATTTCTAATGAGCTTTTAGCAACAAATACTATTTTTACTGCACACGGTTTTGTCGACGAACTTATTTTGTAAAAAATGATATTCATAATCTTAGTTATAAAACGTATAAGATCATCACATCTTAAAAAATAATTGTCAGAGTCAACAATGACGTATTTTAACCTAGAAAGAATTACCTACATTTTGTTGCCCGATACATGCCCCGTATGTTTTAAACTATACGATACGCTAACACTTGACCCTAACGTCATCTGGTGCCCATTTCCAAGCCATGCTGTCACTGCTATCCGGTCCTTTAGGCTTATGTCGCTTCAAGGTATTGATAGCTGCCTCCATTTACTGTCTAGTTATTTTCTGTTGGATTTCCATTAATCCCTGTTCATTTATCACTTTTTCGTTCGTTCGTGACATCTTGTTTTCTTGCCAGAGAACTCGGGAATGCTAACTCCACTTTTCTGTTGGTATGCTATGTTTTCTAAAATTCTTTTTGCATTTCCTTTGATGTACTTTGTACTTTGATGATTTTTGTTTTCTAATTCTTTGTCCTCCTTTTCCTTAATTTTCCTGTCACAGATGTATCTAAAGTATTTCTTTGTTATAGCTATTTCCTCACCGCTGCTCGCTCCTATATTCATGTCATGTCTCCCTATATTTTCTTATAATTTTTCTCAGATTTTCTTTGCTTCGCACAATATTTATCGTACCATTGGTTTCCCTTCGATTCTCCTACTAATGTGTTTCTTACGTAGTTGGTTAGCTCGTATATGTTCTTAATCTCTGTATACTTAAGTTTTGTAAGTTCTGTTGATATATATTTACTGCTTCTGGGTCCCACCGGTATCGTTTCCTGACCTTATCTCGTGGTTCTGCTTCGCTGAGCCTTCCCCACAATCTTATGTTGATGGGAAAATGAAAGACTTTACGTTCTGGTCTACCACAATTTTTGTGCCGCCTGTAACGACTCTTCATTGACCACTGTGTCAATTACTGAGGCCCCTCTGGCTCCAATAAATGTGCACTCCCCTATCGAGTCTCTATATGTGCATCCACTCTAGATGTTCCAAACCCCTGCTTCTATCCACTCCGCCATCCTTCGTCCTTTTGTATTTATTATGTTATATTTATACCTATCAGAGAGTCCGAAGGGATTAAGGCGATTCCAACGACTCTCTCACCTCTACGTGGTGGACCCTGGTTTCGTCTCGCGATATCGAAAGCCGTGAGTAAAACAACCAGGCTACGGCACGGGTTAACCTCAAGGGCTATCTGGTTAACACTAGGTGTAGTGTTAACCAGACAGCGTCAAGGTCTAAGGTAACGTGCCAAGGACTGAATGTCCGCAGTATGAGTAGCGGTCCCTAATGCTCCTCTTGGAGCACCAGGCGGGCCCCTTGTAGTCAGCCTTAGAGTATTTTCATTTTGAAGTATAGGCTAATGTGCGCAGAACGTGAAAAGCATCGCGTTTGAGAATTACTGTTCATCCTAAACACATACTCACAACATAGCGCAGAGATGTACGCATGAACGGCGGAACGCGTACGACGGCGTGATGATTTTATTTACGGCTGCGTCTAGGGTTGGACCCGCCACTTCAAAATATATCTACTCTACCGCCAGGGTCTGCTCGGGTGGACCATCCCTTCCCTAGCATCTCGTGAAAATAATATAGACAAAACAGTACAACCAACAAACAAACCGAAGGTCAGAGTCCTGCAGAGGCTACAAGGTGTGCAAGACCCCTACACCAACACGCAGGAACAAAGAGGTAGCAGAGGCTAATAGGCCATCTACCACGCAATACGTCTACACAGTAAAATCTGCGGAGGCGGTGGACCTAATGTCGGACAAGGAGGTTAAGGCCGTTCGCCTCTCAAGAGAATAAACGACGCTCCTGAAAGCGAAGCAATGGAAGGACACAGTTCCAAAAAGGCCGGGTCGCCGAGAAGTCCTAGATATGACTCTAAGCAAAGGACCCATTAGTATCAACATACAAAACTGGCATGTGTCGGATGAACCGTCGTGTTTCGATCACAGGTTCGACGTAAGAACACCTCAAATCATTATCTCCAAATTCAAATTAGTAACGTCCGGTTGACTAACTGAGAAGGATATTATGAACCTCTCAGTGACGTTTTGAAGCTAGGTACGAACGGGGCGACAGAGGTGGCATCACTATAACTCGCAGTCGAACTGGTAATTGACTCGGTGAACATCGTCTACCAGGAAAAAACGAAAGTATCAGGGGCCGCTTAGCTTGGTGGAACCGCTACCTTAAAAAAAGGAATAGAACCCAGAAGCCTCTTCAATAAGGTCAAGTAAAATCCAGATTGGGCAGCCTTCAAAAGAAAACTAACGGTGTACAACAAAGAAATCTGCAAAGCCAAAAGGATCAGTTGAAGGAAGTTCTGCGAGCAGGTAAACGAAATCCTCGCATGTACTAGAATCCAGAAAGTATTGGCGAAAGAAGGCACTGAAACCCAAATAAGATTCCTCAAAAAGGAGGTGATGGAATCTTTATAGATACAGTGAAGGAAAACCTGCAAATGCGCACTTTCCGGCCGGAACAATTATCGCGGTTAATCAAACTCCCAGAGAAAGGAGGTGGCCCACAAGACCCACTGCAGATGATTGGAAACTCGCAACAGAAATAGCAAAACCACACAAAATAAGGTCGACTATAAACAAATTCCGGCCGTTTAAATCGCAGGGAGTGGATATGATATGCCCAGTTCTATTATAAAAAAGATAGAAGCTTCTCGTCCCACACCTGTGCTAAATATCAGAGCTAGCATAGTCTGGAAGTACATACCTCAGGGGTGGCAGACCAAAGTCATCTTCCTAGCCCAAAGGTTGGATGAACGAACGACCACACTCCCAAGTCATATAGACCCATAAACCTACGATATACTGAGAACAAACCCCCTAAGCAATCGACAATACGCCTACTAGTCGGAAAAGTCAACCTAAATACGCTACTGACAAAGACTGGCCGATGACGTACCTTGACGTTGAAGGGGTATTCAACGATGCCGCAATACACTCAATAGTGAGCGAGGTAGGAACTGGGAGGAGGTGCCCACAGGGCCAAGTACTATCAACGCTACTTTGGGCAGTCCTAGAAGACGATCTCCTGGAGAAACTATCCTGAGAAGGTACTCACTGTCTAGGATACGCGGACGATATTGCGATCGTCGTGAAAGGACAATTTGCGGGAATAGTCTCAGAGCGCACACGTAGATCTCAGAAAACAGTTGAAAATGGTGTGAGGATGAAGGCTTGACAATAAACCCTCTGAAACCACAATAGACAACTACAACAGAAGAAGAGTACTAACAGGTGTAAATCGCCTTAAAGGTGTAGAAATTCCATTTGCATCAGAGGTCAAATACGTAGAAGACATATTTAAACAAAAATTGATTGGATGAAACTCACACATAACCCATAACCTTTAGTAGGTGCAGTAGAATGTTCGAAAAAAACTGGGCCTAAACCCCAACATTACCCTATGGCTATACACTATGGTGGTCCAAGACTAAGTAAGCCAAAGCGGCCGGGCTCCTGAGCAGCACCTAAAGGCTTGTCTGCCCGAGAACAACACATGAAAACAACACCAACCACCGCAATGGAAGTCCTGCTAAACCTACCACCACAACACATCGTCATTGAAAAAGAGCCAAGATCTACAAGCCGCCAATTACTTCAATGTCAAACCCTGTGAGCAAATACCACAGGGCGAATTACCTAGCTCTGTATAATGAGCAGGGCAGACCCTATAATGGGTATGCCCCTCGGCAGCTTGACAACTAAATACATCTTAAGTAAGAGGCCTGGTCAAATTGTCCACCCCTTAAGGCTCACACATAGCTCAAAATCAGCGGAAGGAACGGGACCTGGTATCATCAGCGTCAACCCGAAGACAAATATTTCAATAAGTCTGGGCAAGCTCCCACGGCGTTTGAGGCAGAAATAGTGCCAATAAAACACTGTGCAAGAGACGCAAAATAACTAATACGCGAATTTCCATATGCACTGACAGTCAAGCGGCAAAAAAGCGAAAGCTACCACAGAGGAAGTCACAGCTTGTATGCGACTGCCAGAGTTAGGTTGACAAAACAAATTGACCCTAGTGAGGGTGCCAGAGCATAGTGGTGTCCGAGGCACTAACAGGGCAGACGAACTCGCTCGAGAAAGCGCATCAACACCCTTAATCGGACCGAACCCCCTATTGCAGTCTTTCAAAAGCAATCACAGGACATCCACGGACAAATGGAGGGCAATAAATTCTCAGGTCTAGTGGACAAACCAACCAGGGCAGAGTGATGCAAAATAATTCCTAACAGGCCGAAGCCCAAAAATCAGAAAAGACTTGCTAACCAACGTCCAAGAGGCGGTCCGTGGCGTAGTGGTCTAAGACGACGATCTGAAGCCATTGCATTGGTTCAAATCCACCGCTAGTCGGAAAACTTTTCTACAAAGAGTTGACCCGATTCACATATCATGGATGTTGTATGAGGCACAATAGGCCCATAAGGTGCCGCAGTGCACATAGCCTAGTAGTGGGGACTGTACTCACCTTCAAAAAAAACAAGACAGGAAAACCGTCAGAAAGATAGTAGGCCTCCCAACAGGCCACTGCAGGCTTAACAAGTACATGGCATTGATAGGCCTATCAGAAGAAGCCCTCTGTAGGTTCTGCCAGGAAGTGGAATAGACTGCAGAGCATATACTAAGCCACTGCAAGGCGCTATGCACGGTGCGGTTCAACGGCAAACCACGACCATCCCTATGTTGAAGGCGCTGACATCGAGACTTTGCAGTCTGCTAGCGAGGACATAGCTCCTTTAAGACACGCCGGGGACCTACAAAAGCTTTATAGAGGGCGCAGTGGCCTGGGTCATTCAAGACCACCCTTTCTTAATCTAATATATCAGTTCAAAAAGTTAGAAGGCTTCGAATGTGACCAAAAACGTAGGTACATAATTCTTACTAACTTTTTAACAAGTCAACATAATGGCGTCTGGTTTGCAGGAATGTGTTTCCATTTTTATTCCCTTAAAAATTAATTTTAATCTCAATAAGTGTTTCAATATTAAAAAGTAAGGTATTTCTCCCATCATGACACCCCCAAAAGTTGGGGAAGTTCTAAACCATCTCATAATGTGGTTTTATAATACTGTACAAGTATGCACATTTTTGAAAAAAAAAATCTCGTAATCAATAAATACAAACCCGAACCCTGTATACTGTTGTTATACCAATGAGGAGTGGATAAATATTTAATACTAGATCCATATTGTTTACGCAATTTTGTTCACAGACACACGTACACACACACAAATCCAAATATTATTTTCGACTATTCGTAAAGAATCGTCAAAATTAACAGTGCATTTTATTTCCTGATAATACGTTCCTATACACTGCTGTATTTGGAAAGTATAAATTAAACAAATGTTTATTGAATTTTATTAAATAACAATTGAACCAGATATACCAATTAAAATTCCGCCCACTATAATAACTATCAATCACAAATTCGCAAGTTCGCAATTAACAAACTTGAATAGTGTGCATGATAACAATTAATATTAAGTTATCCTAGGCACAAAAAGATTTTTATTATATAAAATATTACCGATTATTTAGACGACAACCATGAAACGCAACTTCCCCAAAACTTTGCGCACTTCCAGCTGTAGACATGCGACGTAATAATTATATTTCGTGTGCCCCTTATATTGATTTCCCATAAATTTGATTAAGACGTGGTGGAAAAACGCAACACGAGTAAAAACTGCTTGCGTGTCGGAATTGTTACGAATGCGGCAAATTACAACGACGTGTCAGGAAAACAAAAACAAATTCGCCGCAATTCGCAACGACGTTGAGGTAGGACTAACGACAAGAACTAACAAAATTAAAATAAAACAACTTACTCTAACACGTAGTAACTGTAGTTGATTTCCCAAAAAGGCCCCAGCCCATCTGCAAGGCACTTTTGGTGTATGCGTGCTGTTTTTGTCGGTTGTATCGCCGCCGCCCTCTCAGCACTTGTGTCAAAATACGCCCAAAACAATTGAAGTTCAAGATTTTGAAAAATAACCCCACGAGTACCGCTACTATCACGCAATCGTCAGTCTGTCGGTTGGATTTGTACTGGTTCACACTTAGTTTGTAGGTATAAAAACGCGTGCGGCACAGGGAAAATCTATATAAATATAAAGATTTTGCGAAGCGCAAATTATGCACGTCTGCTACCGAGAAAATACCGACTAATGTCAATTGGGGGTGACGTCACGCAACAACATAACCGGTGCACGCGATTTAAGTCGTACGAATGTAACAACTGTTAAAGGCTACCACATGAACATTTAACGGTTTATATCATGTTTGAATCCTATTATTAGACTACTAGTATTTAAATTTATTTAGTATATTTGTTTTAAGTTATTTTATTCAACCACAACTTTATTAACCGGTAAGATTAACATTCCGTTGCAACGCCATCACACGGAAATAAATTACAATAACAAGTAGAGTTCACACATATTAGTTAAAAATATATTTCAAATTATATTTATATTTTTATGTTTCCTGTTACCTAAACATTTCAAACCTTAATATAAACAAATACTGTTACATCTAACTGTTTAGAGATTTATGAGTCCTAATTTATAAAAATAACATATGTTATAATCATTATTAAATAATAATTACAAATGTTTATTACCAAAATTTCCCCCTAAAAAAAACAATTGATTAATACATTAAGAATATATGTTTTTATAGTAACAAAGTAATATTGCCATATGGATAAAATTACCAGTTATCAGAAAAAATAAATATATTGTTATTTAGGAAAAATATGATTGTTTATGTTCTAAATTATTAATATATATAAATTTTAGCATTAGGATTAATGATTTTATTAAAAAATTGTTTGTATTTTAGCTACTGTTCTGAGTGAACGTATCCATGGACTTCGCTGTACTCTGATTGGTAGAGACCGCAGTGTTTTAAAGATGGCTGATGAAAGGTGTCATAGTGACAGCACGCGGCCGCAGTTCGGAAACCGTTTTCTGTTGAACGAGGAGGACGTATTTGAACATAATGCATGGTATGAAACTGTTTGTGTTACTAGTGAATAGATTCCGGCTTGTACGGACTTGCCATACACGATACAGGAAGAAACCTGTGCATGGCTCGCGTTACCTCGTGGATAAACAACGTGTTTTCGAATTTAACGCTTGGTATGTCATTATTGCAACTGTCATGATTGATGTTTTAACGGTTTTTTATTTGTGGATGAACAATTGAAACGAGGATCCTTTTGTGGTTTGTTTTGAGTGATATAAATAGGACTGTGCTGTGGTTGTTATATACTCACTTACATGGAAATGGCAACACCAAGAAAGAATAAGAATTTTTCAACAAACATTTGAAAGAAACCTCTGACTTATAGTATACATACTTAATTGGCGTCTTATTGTCTGAGTAAACAATTAGTTGTTAGCTAACAAGAGCCCTTCACTGGACCTAATGATGCACCCATGCACCCAGTTGGTGCATTAACAATCCTGGACAACCTTGACCCTGGACTTCAATTAATAGGACAGATTTTAAAACCAGTAGCATAAAAAACTCTAATTGCCATTCTTATTCTTACATACAGTTTTCAAATTCCACACTCATACAGAAAACAGCAGTCAACATTGCCAAGTTATATGAGTTCGCTCTCACTGTAAATAATTGTTCAACCTTAATATATTAAACATTTTTAACTTTTTCTTCAAGCCTGAGGTTGTGGCAGCATAACCCTGGTGTTGTATGCATTATATTTGGCTGACTGCAGTGGGATTTCCACCTTTACACATCATATTCAGCATCGAGTGGGTGGGATTTCCACCGACTATTGAAAAATAACTTTTGATTATAATTTTGAGGAAAAAGATTGAAGGCCTATTTTTTATTAATAATGTGTAGGTCCACCCCTATTTATGTACTTTCTCACCCTTTATCATTTTGATTCCACAACAGGTGGTGGTCAAGTTCTATTAGAGGTGTTGTGACCCAAGCAGCTTGCAATTCATGGTGCAGAGCCATCAATGTCTCTGGAGGATTTGCTAAGCTTATCAGCTTTCTCTCTATCATGTCCCATCTTCTATCTTGCTGCAAAAGGGAATTTTCCAGCTGCTGTAAGCAGTCACATGCACATTCCACCACCTTACCAATACATTGCTGGATATTGTTATTTCCTTGAATGTAGACTGTTGGGGACCTACTTCCTTAAGCAATAGCCCACAGTTCAGTACATAGGCCTTTTAATTGGCAACACAATATTTTTCTGTTTTCCAAGCCTTCAACAAACTCACATGTGACTGTTGTGCAACCTAAACACAACATTTTGCTCAATTAGTCAAATTGATGTACTGTTTTATTTTTGAGGGGTTGTTTGGCTGTTTCTAGCCTTTCTGCACTGTGACCAATGCTGATCTATTGTGCTTTACCCTACTTCTATAGTTCTCCGAGGAATTGCACCTCTCTAATGAAGTTTGGTATGTCCCTGAGAGGATCAGCTCCAGGGCCATTAGATTATTGTTCTGAAAGCTGGCAAGCCTTTTCTGCCCATGTGCTGGGAATGTGCACAGTATGTGCTTGTTTCAATGCCTGATTCACATAGTCTGCAGGCTGTGTTGTCTGCTTTGCCTATTTTATTTAGGTGATATTTAACTGAACAGTGTCCTGTTAGAATGCCTGTGATTTTTGAGAGGCTTAGGATTTGTATTGTTCCTAGTGCATAGTCAATGAGCATTTTGACTTGCCATTGTCTTGGAGTGTGTCTCCAGTATGCTAGCTTTTGATGCTCCTCCCACTTTTGGATAAGTTGCCTGCAGTGGTTTCTTGTGACCCCACCTGTTGGTTCTGGGCCCATAAGTGGATTCTCAGCCCGACTTTTGCGACTTTTGGAGAGTGTGTCGTCGACTTTGTTTCCCTGAATGGCCTCATGTCCAGGTACCCACATAGGGGGAGTTCCTGCTCGAGTTGGCGAGCTGGGAAGGAAAACAGTCAGAAGGGGTAGAAGCAAGGGTGACCTACCGAAATATAAAGATAAACATAGCAGGACTATGGAAATAAAAATGTTAGGGTAATCTGAGGAAAACACTGGAAGAGTGGATAGATACGAAAGAAATAGTGGGTTCGCTCGAGACTTGGTTTGGAGGAGTGGAGCCAAGTGAAAAGAAATTTGCCGGAAAGATGGGGCTAGGTTATACAGGGGGCAAAGATAGAAGTGAAGTTGGGGAGGGCAAAGGAGGAATTGTGATGGGAGTGAGGAAGATAGTGGGAGGATGGAACAGAGATACGTTGAGGGAAACTACGCGGTTGGTTGTAAGGAAAGTAGAACTGGGTGAGGGAGTTGGAAGTACATTTCTAAGTATAAAACGAAGGAGGTAGAAAACACTAAATAAAATATGTTTAAAAATAGGGTAAGATGGTTAGAGTGGGTTGATATGGAAGGGCAGAATAAGAGTGAGAGATAATTGCTTTAAGTATTTAGGCTTTTGGTTTGACAACAGACCCACTTCTGTTGTCAAACCAAAAGCCTAAGTTGTATCCATTTCGACTGTACGCAGGCGAAAGCGAGAACCGTCCCCAAGGTGGCCCTCGTCAAGGGGGCGGATTCCAAACCCTCCCTAGACATCTATTTAGTCGCCTACTGGATGAGGCAAGCAGCATTTTTTAACAGGTACTCTGTAACTGTCTCTCATCAAACTGGCAATGACAAGACAATATAGCAGGTTTATGGTGGGGAATCGATACGCGGTTTTTTATTCTCGGTGCGCAGGTCTTGGCAAGGTGCGCGGGTCTTGGTTCTCGATTCGCAATAACTTGGAAAACTGTTGTCAGGTCTAGCTTTTAGTACTCGATTCCTGAATGTTCTCCGGAACGAATCTTAACATTACTTACTTTTATGTGTTCCTCCTGCTGTAAACCTCTTTCATGGGGACCGCTGCCTGCCTGCCTGGGATAGAATAAAAAATGATAATATTGACAATAACAAATATGTATATTTTAAAAATGATCACACTATAATAAACAACATGAAACCTTGGAAATCTTAGAAGTAAAGAACGTAACGGCAAATTGTAGGCTGACTCTCAGTAAACGGAAAGTACTAATTATAATTTAGGTGACGCTACCACTCCCTATATCGAGAGTTTCATCCTGTACGTTGTCTCACGGTATGGACACAGACCGTGTTATCCACAGTCCCAGAATACATAAAAAAGCCTTTGTTTTAAGAGAATACAACCTGTACCGCGAGTAATATTAAAACCAATAAAAATAGATAGGAAGAGGTGGTGGATAAAATATGTGTATTGCCAGATAGGGAGGATTTAGAAAAGCCAGAAGGACGGAGTAAATTATGAAGAATGGAGAACACATGTGTGCATTGTTTGTTGATTTCAAAGCGGTGTATTACTGTATGTTACTAGAGGTATACTGCGGGAGTGCAGAAGAAGAAGAGGTTTGGGTGACTCAATGATCGAGTGGACGAGAAAAATGTACAAGGAGACATGGGCAAGAGCAAGAGTGAATAGGGAGGTATCACAGAATATTATAACGAATATGTTGAGAAAGGGACAGGTGGGTCGTATGGTTGAGATAAGTAAAAAGGTGTTAATGCTAGCCTATGTTAATAGCCAAAGGAGTTGAAGAGATGCAGGGTGGTAAATACTGGGAACAGGAATTTGCTATTCAGAAATAAAGGCAGAACGGGACAGAGGAATGAAAGTGGAAGCGCATGGCATTTGAGAAGGTGGATTGTTTCAAGGACCTGGATCTTATGTTTGATTGTAGATGTCTTCTACCTCCCACAAGACATGTACAAGCGAAGACGAAGCTGGCCTGGATATTGACGTTGAAAAAGTGGGAATGTTGCTGGAGGGGAAATCTGGTCTATGCACTAGCATGTGTAAAGATAAACATGTTATACGGTGTCGAAGTGTGAGAGATGAGAGAATGGGAAGTGATAGAAAGAAAGCAAAGTAGGTTTTTGAAGTGGTTGCTGAGGGTGGAGAAATCAACACCCATATATGTGTTGAATCCTTCGCAGCTAGTGATTTCGTGTAATGTAATTTCTACCTCTTCGCCACAAGAATAAAAGTCTGCGTATTATTAGTTATCAAGCTACATTTGATAAAGTTGCACTGATAAAATCCGATTTTTTTCCAATAATTTATTCTGTAAAATAAATGGTTACACTAAATACTATAATATAAATAAATAAATTCATAATTTGTAAACAAAATTGTACAACATGCTGTTGTCTTTTTTGTGCTTCTCACCGGGTTGCATGGGACTCTCCTTGTAGTTCAGTACAAGGAATACCCACTAAACCTGAACCCCTTGCACTCAGTTCTCAGCCAAGATCTGATTTCTCATTCGCCTTCGGGCTGAGACGCCCAAACCAGTTTTCATCATTAGTCTTTTCCCGAATAAAAAAAAAAAGAATGAAAGAAGAGTTAGTCGTGTTTTGGCCACTGATTTTCCCAGTATGCCCTAAAAGCTGGACAGGTGAATAAATAAATAGATATATAAATAAATAAATAGATAAATACTTAAAAGATAAATAAATCAAAATAAATAGATAAAAGACTGAATTTTGCTGTCCGCTGTTACGTTCATCGGGCGTCCCCATGGGGATCCGTGCCAATATAGTGGCGAGGAGGTTAAGATATCACAGATTGTGCGTATCTTAATACTAAGATTAAAAGCATCCCAAGTTAAAAAAGGAGTTCCATGAAAAATTCAAAAATAGATAATCAATAGAACAAATCGTTAATTAAATAAAAATTCCTAGAGAAACCCTTGCTAAAAAATCGGGCAGGAGTCCCAATCAATCTACGCGACAGCTTGCCTTCGCGGGGTTTGCTGTGGGTCCCTCACCTCCAGGGCCCGTTTCTCCATGATGGTGGACCTCTGGGGTTCCAATTAACATCCCAATCATGTTGTCCGGGGTCAATACGGCCCCTGCCTGGCCCTCCAAATCCGCACGATCTGTGGCCCAGCAGGGGCATTCAAAAATTACGTGCTCGGTCGAGTCTGTGGGGGGCTCGCATAGGGGAGACTCCTCTGACTGCTCCAGGCGCGCGCGTTTGAGGTATGCCCTGAAGCAGCTATGTCCCGAGAGCAATTGTGTTAGTGAGTAGTCCACTTTGCAATATCTCCTATCGATCCAGGGTGCTAGCTGTGGGATGAGTCTAACGGTCCAGTTGGCGTTGTCCACCCGTTCATCCCACTTTGTGTGTCACCGTTCTGGCTCTTGCAACTCATCAGGCCCTATTTGTATCTTTCAGTGAGCTCCAGGGCGAGTAGCTCGATCGGGGAGTTACCGGCGATGACAAGGACCCTGGATTTTCCGGGTGCTTTACTACTTCAATCGATGATCCCAGATGGGAATTCCGTGCAACATTATACTCTCCGAGACCCGGGTCAGCATCCTCCTTTTATGTTGGCCCAGGCATTTCGTGTTCGGCACGATACAGCGATATTGCACATCTGGCAAACCTCGCGTCTTCACGCGGTCCACGAGAACGCCTAGGTACATGATCTCCATTCTCGAGATCACTTCGGTCCCCCCAATGGGATACCGGCCCATGTTTCCCCGGCTTATTAGGAGCACCGCCATCGTCTTGTCCTCCGCTACTTCTAGTGACTTCAGTTAGCCACTATCGCATGGCCTCCATGCTATAAATGACATTTGCCCTAAGCTCGCCTTCACTACGCCCCGTCACCACGAGAGCCACATCGCCCGTGCACCCTATCAGTTTCGAGCCCTCTGGAAGGGGTATCCGTAGGATACCATCGTCATTTTGTTCCACAGGGTTGGTCTCAGAGCCGAAACCTGTGTAACTCCGACCAGCAATACACCGCTCTGGTGGAGCCCCTGGCCTCATTGCGTCGCATGGTCGGAGTGCACGTAGCAAGCATTCTTGTGGCCAGTTCTGTGGTCTCTTTGCCCCGTTTCAGTCTATTCATTGAAGGTGTCTACAAATTTGTCTGTGTCTAGCGTCATTGGAATGAATCTTGCCATCTTTCTTTTGCCGGTGGGAGTCGCTGAGTCTTTAGTTTGTCTTATTTTCCAAATTTGTCTCATTTTGCCTCTTTTTGTCTTATTTTCATTACCTTATCTTACTACATTTAACATGCAACTATTTTCGCTATGCCCTGCGCGATTTTTATATGGTACCTGCGGTTGACTGCGTAGCAGGTTTATTTCTTGACGCGGCCACGTACCAATGCGCAATACGAAATGGTTTTATCAAGTTTTTTTTCTTTATTTGTGGACCGATTTTGCTCAAATTTTCACGAAATCTTCCCAGCTTCTTTCTCAGTCGATTTGCAAATTTGGTCGCAAATTCATTCAGCAGGAATTGTGTGTAGACACACATCCATACATACATAAGGTGCTTTCGTTTAGCATGGTTTACCAATACTAGTCGCCCCGTGGCGTGCAGTATCGCGGTCACGCGCCGATGTAGAATTATGCGCATCGGAAGCGGCAAATAGAACAAGAAACAATAAGCTCATACCAGCGCAGAGTGATAAACGAAAGGCATTATAAACACACACATGCATTTTCCAAAAATAGTCTATTTCGACTATATTAGTCATGAAATGTAAAGAAAAGCCATAATTAGCTAATTGGAAATTTTTGCGATAACAATACATTACAACACTGCTGTATCCGGAAAGTAAAAAGAATGTCGACGTTATTTTCCGATGGCTACGCGTTAGGTTGGATTCTTACACCCTGTTACGCCTACGTCACGTAGCTATGCATGCTTTAGTGACTAACACGTAAGACACGGCTGTATTTTTCGCGTAATTTACGCTAAAGAAGTACTTTTACCATAAACCTACAGCTACGCTATAATATACAAATTAGTCGCCGATATAATCGCCTGGCGATGAACGTCCCCTTCCGGAAATTTCAGGATTGTTTCTTGGCTCTGGTTGTTTTTATCAAATTTCACATTATTTATATGGAAAAACAATTAAAAAAAAAAGTAGTTTTACCCTGACGTGTTATACATTAAAGTGATTGGTTTGTTTTAGGGACGATGTACCATGGGATGAGGAACGAGAGGAAGAGGCAAGAAAAAAAGTTGAACACAACAGCAAAGTACTATACTCAGAAGAAGACTTACAAAAATACCACAATGATGCAGACAAACAATGGGATGCTTTCTACGACATCCATACAAATAGATTTTTCAAGGACCGCCACTGGTTATTCACTGAATTTCCTGAGCTTAGCCCCAAAGAGGAGAAATCTGAGAGTAAAGTGATTTTTGAACTGGGTTGCGGTGTAGGTAACACAATATTTCCTATACTAGAGCATTCTAAAAATGATCAATTGGCAATATATTGCTGTGATTTCTCAGCAAAAGCTGTAGGTATTATGAAAGAGTCACCTCAGTATGATTCGAGGTGTAATGCTTTTGTTATGGACGCTACAGCAAATGAGTGGGATATGCCTTTCACAGAAAACAGTGTTGATATTGCTGTAATGATTTTTGTTCTATCAGCTATAAGCCCTGAGAAGTATATATCAAGCACATTCAGTCCTAGAACTGTACTAGTCCACTAAATGTATTTGTAATGTTAGCTAATGTATCTTAAAATTTCGCACCGTAACCCGGCAGATGAATTGTTTAATTATTTATGAAATCTAGTGTTCTTATTTTTAATTTCAAATGTAAATGAATTTATCCGCTAATAAGAAACTATGTGAGTGAAGGTTGGCTCCTACAAAAAATGCGCTTTAATGGTTTAGCCATGAAAACAAGAATGTTATTTTTCTGTGTAAAATAGTTGCGCAAGTTTAATAAGTATAATGGCTTGGAGGTAGCTCAGCTATAAACTCTAAAAGGCTATAGTATTTGCCCATTATGAACGTTTTATGAGAATTTTACATTATAAATGTTTTGATTTCATTGACTTCATTTCACATAAATTTCAAAATTCATAGCTATTCCATTACTTGGTTAGTTTCAATTATGTTATAACTATTTTGGTACACTTTAATGAACATTCTGTTTCAACAATTTTCTTTCGATTCATAAGTACAAGTTTTAATACGGGTTTAGTTGTTGCTGATTCTTTGCCATCCAAACTTGATGGCCGTTTCTCTTCTATTTATCTATTTGTAATATAGAATAGAAAAGTAAATACAATTTTCATTTTACATGCTCTATCAATTGCAAATTGAATTTCTAACCTGGCATTATACATTATATTTGTTTACAATGGGAGCGTTTATGTTACATGAAAGTTAATTAAAAATTTCGTTGACTAGTACAGTTCTTTGACTTTATTATTTATATTTTATACCATTACTCATTCTTAATCTTTTTTAGATTTCAACATGTAATGAAACAATTGTATAGGTATGTTAAGCCTGGTGGCTTAGTGTTGTTTCGGGATTATGGACGCTTTGATTTAGCTCAGTTGAGGTTTAAGCCGGGACGTTGCTTGGGAGATAATTTTTATGCGAGAGGGGATCGTACTATGGTTTATTTTTTTACCCAGGGTAAGTGTGAATTAAATTAATTATTATACAAATCCATGTGAATAGTTAGCAAAGACGCACATTTAATATTCTGGGGCCTATTCTGTAACTTCAGACTGGGAATTATACAGAATGTTCTGAATGGCATGGCAACCAACATAAACAACAGTTTCAGAATTGCAATGCGTGACGTTTGACAACATTAATAACCTATATCATCGTCAGAAGCGTGAAGTTCATTTTACTATATTCGTAAAAAAATTTAACTCTCATTCAAGATTGCTAGAATCAAGAATCGTGTAATACAGAAAATTCATCTTCTTCTTGTACTGCATATATCCATTAATAAATGTTTGCGACCACCTGTTGCATCTTGTCCTGACCCATCGATGTATGGATCAACTACTTGTTGTTTCGCAGACATGACATTTTTCTTCTTCCCAGTCCATTCTTTCCTTCAATTTTACCCTCGTTTATCAGTTGGATAAACCGGATTTTTGGTTGCGCATCCCATGACCCTCCATTGGCTGTGTTTCGTCTCTGTGTAGTCATCAGAGCTCTATCTGTATTTATCCACCGTAGAACTTCCTTGTTGGTCTTTCTTGCTGTCCATGGGATCTTTAGAATTCTCCGTAAAATCCTCATCTCCATAGCTTCTAGGTTGTTCATCTACTTTGTTTTTAGGGCCCAACCTTTCATGTTGCAAAGACGGACTGACTGAAGTCAGTACTGGTAAACACTTCTCTGAACTTCATAAATGCGCTGCGTTCATGTTTCGATTGGGCATTTAATTTCCATATCTGATGTCCATTACTCGCAGATCCATACCCCTAAATATTTGAATGTGTTGCCTTTTTCTATGGGCTGTTCGTTGAATGTTAGTGCAGCATCCTTCGTTCTTAGCGGGTCTCGGGAGATTCCCATGAACTTAGTCTACTTCGTATTTATGTAATCCCATGAGATGACTCTGTTCTCCAACAATATCTGCTAGTTACTTCAATGAGTGCCGCTTGGAAGATGGGCTCAGAATACAAAGGGCAAAGATTTCATCCATCTTTGTTTTCGGTCTTGTGTCTTATGCTCTATTCTGTTTTGTGTGCAGTCTATCAGGATGTCTTTCACTTTTCCCATATGTGAGTTATATCGTATTCCTCGATGTTTGTTGGGATAATGTTCTTCATTTTGTTGTTAATGTCCTTCGCTACTCCTACTATTATATCGCCTTGCTTCAGTTTTTCCGCCCGCCTTGCGCTATGTGGTTGGCCTGTCTGGACTTGTTAGCTTAATATTCATGTATGCCACCAAGAGTATGTGATCGGAAGAAACAACGGCTCCTGGGTACAGACATTTGTTCTGGAAAGAGATGAGCCAAATCGTTTATCTGGCTGGGGGATTTCCAGGTATATAGTCGGCGTGCCGGTAGTTGGAACCCTGTGTTGTTGTAATGGGTTCTCTTCTTGGCAGAATTTGAAAGCATCTGTCACTTCTTTCGTTGCGTTCTCCAGGCCCAAAGGGGCTTCAGATCTTCTAATCTCTCATTTCCTACTTTAGAATTGAAATCACCCATAATTACATTTATTTCCTGTGTCGTAGCTGATCTTTTACTTCAGAGTAGAAGCTCTCAATTTCTTTGTCCTCCTTATCGGCCGTTGGAGCGTATACTTGGATTATGTTGAGGGAATGCATTTACTAACATCCGGTATTTCTCGCCGAGTAGTGTGAAACTCGCCTTGCCATGCAGTGCAAGGATTATCCATTAAACCCTAAACCCTTGCTCGTTCCTATCCGTCTCGCCCGTAACCGATTGCTCATTGTAGTCTTCAGACTGGGGAAGGCACTGCGCATTATTATCATTTTACGCCTCTGCGTCGCACGACGTTTCTCCCGTCGACCCGGCTAGTCCTGGCGATATCTCTTCTACCTGGCGTGTTCTTCCATGATAGTGGCAACGTAAGTATTCGTTTGTTCGTTCGTCAGACCAGTTCCGGTTCCAAGGCCGACCGCTGGGCCATCCATTTCGGGCACGTGCAAATGACGTGCACAGGGGGCTCTCCTCGGATTGTTCCAGGCTCACGCGCTTGAGATACTCCTCAAAGCTACAGTGCCCCGAGAAAACCTACGTGAATTCGTGTCCCACCTCCCCATGTGTTCTCGTTGCCCAGGGCTCTATCTTGGGGATACGCCGTCTCGTTCAGGCGGCTTTACCGTCCCAGTCCCTCTGCGATCATAAGAACGTTTTGCCTCTAGCGCCCGTGGTGTTAGCCATTCCCAGCAACGGTTAGTACGCTCCTGCGCCAAGAACTCGACTTGCCGTATGCCAGCAATGACTAAAATAGCCTATCTGGACACCAGCCCCGTGCCCCGCGCTACCCATAGCACATTTTCCCTCTGAGACCGTGCAAGTATCTTTCTGGTACGCGGGTAGACCAGGCTGTAGCTCCACACCGGGACGCCATAAAACTCTCAGCCACTCTTGCCAACATCGCCCTCTTAGTTTGCCCGGCTCCTCGCCGATTGGGCATGATCGCACCCAGGGCCGCTGTACATTTGGTTGCTTTCGCCCCTGCCCGCACCACGTGCTTGCGGATGGTCAAGGCCTAGTCAATGACAATCCCCAGATACTTGACGATCCTCTTTGGAATCACTTCCGTGGTCCTGTTGGGGAAGCGGACGTCTGAACATACCTAGCTGCCAATGAGGAGCAACGACGAGGCTTTCCCTCTGCGATCTGGAGGAAGTTATCGGCCAGCTAGCATCGCAGCGCCTCCAGCCTTACGCCCACTCTTCCTTTCAGCTCTTCTTCGTTGGCGCCTGTCGCGACCAGGTCTGCGTTTTCTGCATAGACCACCACCCCGGTCCCATGGGGCAGAGGGATTCGAAGGATGGCGTCATACATGACGGTCCACAGGGTGGGACCCAGCGCATACCCCTTTGCTGTGGCGTCCTCTGTGTGAGGCTGTTGGTCTTTCCCCTCCGGTTCCAGAGAACACTCTCTAACAGCCTCATCGTGTCGTCGGGAAACCCCTTCCAATGTGCAGTGTTAGAGGTTTTCCTCACGTCTATAATTACGAGCGCACACGGCTGCCTCTTCCTGCTCGGCCCTTTGTAGCCCTTGCTGCTTCTAGAACCTCGTCCAGGGCTTTGAATGTAGATCTGCCCCGCCTTAACCCATGTTGGTGACCGGACAGTCCACCTGGCGCTTCGGTGTTCGTGGAAATTCCCCCCAGAACCAGGTACTCCAGGACTTTGACCGCCGCGTGCAGCTTAGACAGGGGACTGTACGCCGATGGGCAGTCTTGGGGCTTTCCTGGCGTGGGGGTTAAGACCACCCACGCTATCTTCGATCTGGGTGGTTCCCCCATGGTAAGTCATCGCCGCCAGTAAACTTCTTCCGCCGCCAACTTGACGGCCTCCAGGGGAACTCCAGCTAACCTCGGCGCCTTGTTGCTGGCCAGTCTTCTCGCTGCTGTCTTTAGGTCTTCAGGTGTGAAGGGTTTCACCTCAGCAGGCCTGGGTTCATCGCCTCTTCCTCGGGTTTCACGTTTTTGTTCCCGGGACGCGGACGATGAGGGCGAGTTCGTCCTCGCTGAGTACGGGCGCGGCCTCGTCTTAAGACGTCTGAGGGCGATTGGACCGTAATAATTCATACCAGCACGTCTTTAATGGCCGTCCGCAGCGTGCTCCCTGTATGTCTCTTCAGTCAATTCCCGGTGCTTGTCGCGAGCGCCGCCTAATCCACAACCGCATCAGACCACCAATTCATGATTTCCTTCTACTTCGCACTCATTAACGTGATTCCCCCATGAAGGAAGAGTTATGCCTTTCGCCTCTTCGCCTACCGTGTCTTAGGCGAAGAGGCGAGGACGCGGTGCCGGCGCTGCAAGAGGCACGACGCTTCAAGGCCCCTCTATATAAACATATGGTGCAATGCCCACTTTGGTGACGAGGTGCGACCATTTGCCTCGTGCCTCTCGCCGCGCCGGCACCACGTCTTCGCCTCTTCGGCTAAGACACGGTAGGCGAAACTCTTCCACGCCGCCTCTATGTAAACATAAGGTGCAATGTCCACCCCTTCACTGCATATGGACATCACAATCCCCTGTGCGACGTCGCGCCTGCGCCTCGCCTACACCGCGCTTGCGCCCGACGCCTCTTATGTGTGAATTGGGCCTTAAGTTATTAAAGGGACCCCTTCAAGGGAATACAACTATCAAGATAAGTTTGGAATTCTTTTGAATGACCTGAATGCCATGGCAATCAGAATAAACAACAGCTTCAGATTTGGCATTCATGCAGCTGTAACTCATTCTGAAGTACTAAAGAGACCCATTAAACAAGGTTGTTGTCAAACATGGAAATATGAAAATTAATTTAATCATATTTGAGAGTCTCAAACAGTTTAACAAGTTTCTATAAAATATGAGTGAAAAGCAAAGTACTTGGAGCAATACTGCGCATTTATTGGAACAGTGTAAAGTAAAAAAGGAGACTTTACACCTATATTTATTAAATATGCACATCATACTGACTGCTAGCCGTGGTATCTCTAAAACGTTTACAAAAAGTCAAAAAATTATTATGGATTTCTATTCTAATTTCAGATGAAGTGAAAGAAATGTTCGAAACAGCCGGCTTTACCGAGGTTCAAAACCGTGTTGATCGTAGGTTACAGGTGAACCGAGGGAAAATGTTGACAATGTACAGGGTCTGGATTCAAGCCAAGTACATGAAACCTTTATGATAGTGTGACATTAAAAAAATACAATATCTTAAAAAAACTGCATTATATTATTTACATTTTCAAATATAATCTTTATTCCATATATAATCACATGATGTAACGCTTACAAAAGTCTACTACAAAATCTATCTAAAACATGTTACACAACACAGTAGTGGCTTCATAATGGAAGGGGTGGAAGAGGGTTAATGAAAGAAGAATGTTTTTAATAAAAAGGTACATTTATAGCTTAATATAATTAAAAATACACACAGTTTCAGTTTGTACTTAAATAATATAATATTTTATGTACATACAACTTATATATTGGACGTGTTGTTAATATGGTTACTATAAATTCCTCAGATTAATAAACATAGACAGAGCTTGGCTGCTTTTGTTTGTGATTTATTTCAGTAATAAAAATGTGTTTATGTAAACACATCCATGTATTTATATTCATCTGTATATTTTTGTGGCTTTTGTGTATATTAAATATATTACTTTACTAAATTGGCTTCACAATTGTACTATATGCTGCCATCTATATTTTCATTAATCTGAGATAAATACGCTACACAAAATCGTTCATTGTTTTTATTGAAATAGAAAAATATTACATTTGAGGACATAAAATTAATTCATTAACTTTAAGTCTGAATATGAATAATATAATTTATTAATGCTTGTGAACAAAATTTGTAAAATGGTCTCTTGGTCAATAAATACATTAAAAAAATAATAATTTGTTTCACCCCAGTATTCACCAACATTCCAAAAATGTATCAATAGCTATTGAACCCATAAGTGTTTATATAGTTGTTATAGCAACAATAAATTCATTATCTAGGAAATGTATTACTTTAGATTTTCTCTATTGGAAACACTGAAAAATTAAACAAAAGGTGTCCTCAAAGTGTTTGACATTTGTTTTGGCAATTTCTGTCACAATGGAGTTTTCAATGTATCCATTCAATAGCTTATGGGTCCTATAAAGTGGTGAATATGGACATTAGTGCATCAAAATTGAATTAATACCAAATGTCAGTTATATAAATAAAGTTACCAAATAGGTTGAGGTTATTTGTTTTTGAACAACAAAAGTAGCAAAAAGTCATTGATACTAATAAATTAATTTCAATAGAAACAACAATATCCATTTTGAACCTAAACTTCAATGATAGTCAAAGTTTAAAGTAAAACTATTTATATAAAGGCAGTCCTGTTAGTTAGTTGAAGCATTCATTTATATCGCCAACAAAATGCAGATTCAAACAACTGTTTTTTTTTATAAATATATATTTTCTAATTACAACAGACAACTGTCATTTAAATCCGTTTACGGCTTTTGTTTCTCCTCACAATAATCAATATATTACTATATATTTTGCACTTTAAAAATTAAAAAATATTTATAATACCTACATAATGAACATTCCTTTAAAAGAAAATACATGTTTCTAAAAAATATAAAAATCACTAAAACAAATCATACATTTGTTTGCAAATAAAATAATCAACTTGGGTCTTTGTAATGTATGATATTAAAAATGTGTTTCCACAAGTACGGCTGTTAATAAAATAAAGGAAAATGCAATTTAAAAAACAAAACATAAAAGCCTCAGTGGGTATGTTAATATAAATAAAATGAGTATTCATAATTCAAATTTTTGTGGGACGGATGTAAACACATAGCTGTATATCATAGTACTCTATACAGTATGAAGCATATAGCATATAGCAGTACCCTAAATATATATAGTACTACTACATACTGTGTGCCATATTACAGTATTTAGTACCATTCTATATTGTGTAGTAATACTATATATGCTGCATAGTAATCCTATATACGGTATATAGTAGTACTATACACAGTGTACATCATTACTGCATACTATATGTATCATATACAGTATAGTTTCTTGAGTGCCATGAGAGACGGATTTTTTCATTTGGGATGGAGTTAGGATGTGTAGATAAGTAGTGAGATGTTTTATCAAAAAACGAATTTGATATACACGCGTTAAAAAATGGGCGGTTTATAAAAAATGTATATAAAATTTGACGGATGAATAAAATCTTACTTAACTATATGGTTCTACGAGTTCAGGCGTTTTCATTAAATTATCTTCTCGGTGTATGCGGTGTGTACACTCTCACAAACGAATTTGTATTGACTCTGCAACATAAAACAATTACATAGCAATACTTATTATATTAATTAATAAAAATGGAAGTGAAAACATCTGGATCAGGCCATTTCTACTTGCAGAAGTGGTGGTAAGGCGTAGGGATATGAAGAATGATAGGAAGAGCAACCGGGATTTGCGTGGAGTCAACCAGAACAGGTTGAGGAAACATAAAGTGGGAAGATGCACTCAGTACAGTAGTTGAAGAGGGTCATGGTGGCATCGATTATGTGTTGGTCAAAGCAATCTAAAGTAACTAACTCATCAGTTCAGTTGAAAGTTGAAAGCATGGAGGATCAGACTACATCCACTTGCAGAAGTGGTTGTGAGATGAAGGAAAGGAAAGGCAACCTGGCTTTGGATGGAGTCATAAAAAGAAATAATAGTCTATGAGAAAGCGTGAAGTGAGAGGGAGCACTTAGTATAGTAATGGACTGGTGAAGATGAAGAGTGTCAGTCGGAGGGATGGCTTGTTTGACGAAGAGTGTAGAAGAAAGATGGCACTAGGGCGGAATGGAGATATTGGAGACGGAAGTTGGGCCAACTTGGTGAACGTGTTTTGCGAAAGAAAACATTGAAGGAGAAAGGCAGCAGGAAAAACTGCAACAGAGCATTAATAGGGTGTAAGTAGAGGAGGAGCCGCTGAAAGTGCGGCGCGATAGTGAAAATCTCGCCAATGCACAAAGGTCGATTTTCTTTAGAACTGAAGAACTATAGGGGGATCAAGATAATGAGTGCGGAATGTAAGTTGACAATGACCATGGTGAAAACAGACTGGAAGGTGAAGCAGCCAGAAGGGGGTTGCTGCCGTAAAGTCAGGATGGGTTTATAAGGGAAGAGGGATGAAAGAGCAGATTTTCACGCTGCCAAGAATGGTGGAAATCCTGCAGTGCAAAGGGTAAGTATGGGGTATTTGTGGATGTAAAAGCGGCATATGCCAGTTCCTAGGGGCAAGCTAGTGGGGTGTATTGTAAGATTAGAGATGGAAGAAAAGCGGTGGGATGGGTATAACGGATGTACAATGACATGTGGGCACAAGCAATATAATTGAGAAGTTTCGGAGAAATTTAGAATGAATGTGGGAATAACACAGAGATGCCATGTGAACCGCGGAGGAGGTGTTAAGGAGTGAGCAAGCGGGAGGGATTGTGGCAGGAAGAAACACGGTATGAATGTTAGCGTAGTGCTTGTGGCCAAGAGACTGGAAGAGATGTTGGAAATAATGGGAAGGTGCCTTGATACGTAACTCGTCAATAGAGTCCGCTACAATATAGCCCGCGACAAAATAGCTCAGCGACAAAATAGCCCCGATCACTGGTATGGATAGATAATACAGGAAATTTATTCGATACTTTATATTTATTGTAATTTCAAATACATAGTTGATTTATAATTTACCTTCATTGATACATTCAGCTGAGCTTAGGTTAGTTAGGGGCTATTTAGTTGCGCGCTATTTTGTCGCGGGGATATTTTGTTGCGGGCTTTTTTTTGCGTGCTATTTTGTTGTGGGCTGTTTTGTCGGTGCACAGCTTAAGTTAGTAATGAATGTGGAAAAATGAAATGAATGATGATATAAGGGTAGGATGGATATATCGCAGGATCAGATGTAGAAATAGGGAGAAAGTGGATAGAGGTAGGATGTATGAAGGAGTAGGTGGATGAGAAGCTGAGAGTATTGGTAAATCTAAGAAATGGGATCATGGAGAGAATGAGGGATGTTGGGTGGTAAGAAAGACAAGAGAGAATGAATGAGAGCTCGTGGAACCCAGATTATGTGGAGTTATGAAGTACGGGGAAACCATCGGGCTACGCTAGAAGTAGAGGAGAAAGTGGATAACAAGATGAATGAAGGAGTGGATTTACCTGAGGTGTGGCTGAGAAACTGAGAGTATTGGTAAATAAGAAATAAGGCCATGGAGAAATTGAGGGATGTTGGGTGACAATAAAGACAGGAGAGAATAACTGAGAGCTCGCATAACTCGGGTTATGTGAAGTTACGAAGTACCACTGGCTACATACATAAGGATGGAGCAGGAAGGACAAAGTATGCATAGCACGCGAAAGATGCGAATTGTAAGATAGGGGGAAGGTGCAAGGATACACCGCGTGCGTACTGTATAGTAAGGGGAATGACACGTGGGTGCACCTGGACAATGAATGTTACGAAGTGAAAGAAGAAAAGTGTGTGGGAGATTGCAGCAATGTAAGTTAATGATAAAGAGTGGATGGGAAAGAAGGTGTGGAAATCTGCAAAAGAGGGTAGAGAAGGAATGTTGCAAGTAAGGGAGAGTATATTTTTAGTTCATTTTTGTATTTGATACTATATTGATGTGATGATTTGTGATGGTTATGCCAAATAAGATGAAGAATTTAGAAGAATTACAGAGAGTGGCAAAGAAAAGATGGAATGTAAGTCAGTCGGAGAAAAAAAAAGTGGGAAATACTGAAGGATTAAAAAGAGCAGATGAAAATCGATTTGGGCCTACGTGAGAAGCCGGGAAAACTGTAAAACTGATTGAGAGCCAGGTGGAGGATGTGGATATACAGAACAGGGAAGTCGATTTCTCAATGGAATATTGCCCTCATTCAGCTGAAGGGAGGAAAGGCAGCAGGTGGAAGTGGGCCATAGGCATAGGGATGAAACAGGTTACCAATAGAAGGAAGGAGCTAGATGCTGAATAGTATACATACCATTTAGGGGAGCAGGGGGATATACAGAGTGGCGAGCGGGAATTATGGTGCCAATTTACAAAGGAGGAGACAGGTCCAAAGTAGAGAACTATCGCGGCGTTATGGTAATGAGTGCGGTATATAAATTTGCAATGACATGGTCAAAAATAGATTGGGAAGAGGAGGTAAAAAGAATAACTCTATTTCCAGAGTAAGGGAAAGTTTACGAATGGTAGAGGGAGTGCTGGAAAAAGAAAGAATATGTTTGTGGATTTGAAAGAGACGTATGTCGTAGTTTCGAGAGATACACTGCAGAGTGTATGCGAAGAAGAGGTTTGGGTCATTGGTGCGAAAAGTGTACAAGGAAACATTAGCAAAACAGAATGACGCTACCGAGAATTTTACACAGAGTACTGGCGAAAGGAGTGCATGAGAATGGGCCATTGAGTCATAGAATGGGTGAGTAAAGTGTAGAAAGTAGGAGTGAATTGGGAGGTAGCAGAACATTAGAATTAATGTGGGGGGTAAGACAAGGGTGTTTATTGATCTCTTTATTATTTAACATCATGTTTATGTTAAATAATAGAGGTATCATACCTTGGGATGGAGAAAATGCTGAGGAGGAGACAAGTGGGTGGTGTGGATGATGGAAGTAAGAAGCTGTGGATGCTAGCTTATACTGATGATCTGGTGCTGATGTCAAAGAGACTGGAAGAGATAAAGGAGATGATAGTCATAGTGGATAGGTAGATGGACATGAGCTCGTAGTAAATGCGAAAAAAACTAAATGGATGCTATTTAGAAATAGAAACGGAACTGGCCCAAGGGGAGGAATTGAAGTAGAGGGCAGAGCAAGTAAGAACCTGGGTTTATGTTTGATTGTAGAGGGAGCTATTAGAAAAATATGGATTTGGTGCAAGCTAAAACGCAGGTGGTGTTCATATTGGCATAGAGAAGGTGCAAATCTTGGTAGAAGGGTCAAATAAATCTAATGTAAGCTTTGGGATGTATGTGTAAAGGCGATTCTGTTGTTTAGGGTTGAAGTGTACAGAAAGAGTGAATGGATATAGCTTGCTAAACAGAGCAAGAATGATTTCTGAAGTGGTTGCTGGGGTTGAAGAAATCAACCCAATATATACTGCTATAACAAACCAACTAAATGAGTATGCAATGAGACACAAGGAGAGTGGTAAGATAAAGATTGCAGGGTGGGGAGAAGACAGATTGGTGCAATGGGTAAGTAGTAGAAACTCAGAGAACAGTGTATGTAGGAGAGAACGAATGAATGAAAGATTATGCATGTCTGAGGAGTGGATAGTGTAATAAAGTTGAGATATGAAACAATACTTATGGATGAAAGGAGCCTAATGGCAGGAGAAGATCAAGTCCAGAAATACAATCCAGGATATAGTGTGTGGTAGGTGTGTGGGGTTGTCCCTAGGTTCCTCATTCAAAATAGATTCTACAAAGAAGATAATGTAACCTTACTATGAACAAAGTAGGAAAGTGTGAACAGATGAGGGTTACAAAAAGTGTGTAATGTGTGAAAAAGGGAAAACATGGACACATGGAAAATGTCCAATCCTGTATTCATTTAATATAGCTAAATATTCTAGAAAAGATGCAACTCAATCATAAATACCCTCGTAACACCACTTTGCACTTGTATTTGTTGTAGAAAATAAAAAATATCTTGTGCCTACACGACTTTCTGAATTACATGACCTATTTAATTTTTTTTAAATTTTCAACATTTGCAACTTTTTGTACTTAAAAAGACATTTTTTTTAGAAAACTCGATATTTTGATATATTGGCATTTTCTCACATTTTTCCACATGTTCTCACATTATGCATAACTCAATTATCAATAACGGTATACTTTGTTGTGGGGCTATATTCTCGCGGGCTCTTTTGACGAGTCACGCATCTACACACATTTTCCAAAAATAGTATATTTTCACTGAATTCGCCATGAAATGTAAAAACAGGAACTAGATTTTGTGTGTGATAACAATACCTTCCTTACACAGCTGTATTCGAAAAGTAATAAATAGACTCATTGACTTTTGATTCCCTGTATATACTAATTGTTACTAATTATAATAAAGTAACTTACAGCATTTTGTATCATCATGGCACGTTGTTCCCTCATATTGCGAACGATCCCCAACGGATAGACGGGCTGTCCCGCCTCCATAAGGCACATAGCAGTCTCCATTAGTACCAACACCCCGGTCCGTCCTATGCCAGCACTGCAATGTACCACCACCGGGGCTGAGCCGCCCTCCAATCGAGCCTCCCGCACCTTATCAGTGAACGCGAGAAACTTTTCTGGTGAATCGGGCACCCCGTGGTCCGGCCACGCTACATATTGCATGTGTCTAATGGCACGTTCTTCATTTGTCTAGAAATCAGTAAATAGCGCTTTTTATTTATTTTTTACATGTCACAACTTTAACAACTGTGTTTTACTAAGGGCAGTCCTACGAATTATTATTTATATAAAAGGATGCGACCACATGAAAATAGACTTAGTTACATGCAACTGGCCCTTCGAGAGATTATATGGATTATGTTATGCCAAGCAGGGCACTACCAAAGTCTGTAGGGCGAAGCTCATTAGTTTTAATAGTTACCCCGCTATCACGATGCGTACAAGTCCTTGCCCATATAGGGTGCCAGGCTCGTTGTGCCCATCACTAGTAGCGGGAGGATATCTAAGACTGTGAAGCTAATAGCACATGACCGGTAGTTCTGCCGGCCGGTGAAAACCCGTTGCCATTTGATTTACATTGGGTCATGCACAGAGACTTGGCCGGCCTGCAACTCAACGGTAGAAAATATACGAGATATGAATAGATTGGCCACGGTGTCGGTTGCTGTTCAAAAGTAAAAGTAGACGACGCGCGGGCCAAACCATTCATATCTCGTATATATTCTGCCGTCCGGTTGCCGGCGGTGCTCAGTTCGGTTCACATTTTCTTGTGAAATAAACCAGTGAATCCTAGGATCTGTTGTATAAAGCAGACAACTCTAATTGCCAATGCGTGATTGAAACGCCACTGTTGCAAACTTTCACACATATATACATAAACAGGTATTTGAGGCTAAGAAATGGAATGTTAACTACAATTTATGGAACTTCTAATGACGGACGGGCTATAGTTAAATCGCATTCAAGTGACCACGAGACTGACAGCGAGCAAGTACCGGAAGGGCTAAACCTGAGAAACCCGAATGGTCGAATGGGGAGATTCGGCAGTGCGAGTGAGCCATTAGGCTGTAGGACAGTTGTAGTGTAGCTTATGTATGTATTCTAGTGTATTGTTCATCACTATCAATCGACTAATTGTGCGGACTTATATAACGAATACAATACACTTTGCTCTAAAGACTTAAGACACTATACTATAAAATAAAAAATGCCTTGTTTTTAAATCAGCTCAAGTTTCAGAATATAGTACACTGTAACAGTATAACTACAGCAGTTTGTATCTAAAATAAATATACTTATCATTCTTACCGTTAAATCAGTAAGTGTAAAATCACGAAAAACGAAGCTTTCAGACTCGTCTGTGTGCTCCCTATCACAAGTAATCTTTACATTCGGTTGAGTCAGCGTCTCGCCCACCAAGGGCCAATACTTGAAGCATTTTGCGCGACCGCGCTCAATCACCGTAGTCAGCATCACAATCAGATTGCACTCCTCCTCGAAGATCATCTGCCAGAAGTCCTCCGACGTGTTCTGCAGCGGACCCTGCGTTGCAATATACTTGTTTACCACCTCCGTGCCCGATATCACCATGTTCACGTAATTGGCATTGATGTAGTCGTCACCGCTAGCGGAGTCTTTCAGAACAACTCTGGTAGTATCATCTGTAGGAAATATAGTGATATGATCAGTGGCGAATCCAAAAACATACAATTAATTAGTTATAATTCCCCGCACGTTTTGGATGAAAATATGTGCCTTAAGAATACACATGAGAAATGGTTGAATAATTCAATTTACATGCTAATAGATCGTCGCCTAGCAGCAACACCACACTTCTAAAATTTTATTTGATATGACATGAGAGAGAAATACTTATTATAAAATATTTATTGAAGTAATTAAATTGCTTCTGGTTCAAATAAATAAAATATAAGCAATAAAAAATGGATATCTTGTTGTCAGAGTAAAATAATTCCAATAAACGTTTTACTCTTTCCTGTCAACCGTGAATGAAATTTTATATGCGTGGTGTTGCTGCTTAGGCGACGACATATAAATGTATAGTGGTCTGATTTGAGATCATTTGGGATGTTTTTCTACACATACCCATTATTTGGCGTGTCCTTTGAAAAATGTAAGTGCCAAAGGGTGACGTGGACAGAAAAGTTTAAGAAACACTGCACTGTTGGGTATTCGAGCACTTAAATTCTGATTTCGTTTTTATTAAACGAAAAAAAGATTTTCTGTATTAAAAAAAAATTAATTTAGTTGTAATTAATTGGGAAACTAGTTTACTTGACCAATCACCTGTTTGGGACAAAATGTCACCCGAATAAAGAAAAAATATTGTGTCTCCTTCAATTTTCCATTATTAAATAAATATTTTTCATGCAATTTGAATGAATATATCCATCCATGCTTTATATAAAAGATAATAGTAGTATACTTACAAGGTGATATGTCTCTGTATCTATTCTTGTTAACATTTTTGGGTTTAGCTGCCTCATCACAAGTCAGATCTGGATGTTTTCTATGCAGCATCTCATACTGCGCTATTAAAGCACCACTCGCCAAACCATCCGCAAGCAGCAGAATGCTTTGCTCCAACGCATTGCTGGGCGATGGTGGCCGCACAATCTCCCCAACTGGCACATACTGATAAGGCGGCTCCTCGTACTCCTCAGCGGCACCGTACAGGACATTCGGACGGACACTCAAAATCAGTTTACCTAAACAGAATCTCATTTTATTCAAAGTGACTGGTTTTGGTTTATCGATTACTAACACTCTTATCAGAGTCCGGAAGTGATATGATATTACTGATATGGGGTATTACTAATGTTACCTGAATTTGTGATTCTTGCATCCTGTATGAGTGTAACCACGTCAGCGTGGAGGGCGTGTTGGACATCCTGGCCGTTGATTAGAATCAGTTGATCGCCTTCGGTTAGGCGAGGATTGCACTGATCGGCCGGCGTGTTGGGAGCTACTCGAGATACTAGTATTGGTTCATCTTTTGTTGCACCACCTGTAATTAATTAAAATTGTTACGACAAACAATGAATCAGACTATACTTAATTATTATATAAGACCTAGTTCAGTGGTCTAGTGGTTAGAGGCGCCGTTCGTCTCGCACTGAGCATTGGGAATCAAGAGTTCAAACCCCGTGTGGGCGAAATATCGTGAATCATCTTTCTCACTTTATCAAAGGGTTTCTGCGAAGTTAAGATAAATATCAGGTAATTACACACCTCTGATTATATCACTTTACCAGTAGAAACGCCCTCGGACTGATAGCTATAAAGATGAAGTATTTTCTTATTATATAAGCAGGTCCTAGAAACATATGAATGTCGGAACCATACTGGTAGTTATCTGGCTGTATGAATCAAATAAAGAACACTAAACATGAGGAATGTCCTCGTGGATTGGGAAGGAAGCGTAGCGTTGGGTGGAAGGCATATAACAGTAATAATAATCTAAGATACGCAGACGACAGACCAATCTGAGAAGCTGTTATGACAAGACCCGCGAACACAAACAAGACTTGGGCGACAAAAATAATATCTCAAAAACCAAAGTTATGATGGTGGTCCGTGGCGCAGTGGTCTTAGGCGAAGGTCTAAAGCCACTGATTTAAACACGGAACGTTGATAGTTCGAATCCATTGCTAGTTGAGAAACTTTACCACAAAGAGTTGGCCCGACTAGCATATCATGGATGTTGTATGAGGCACGATAGGTCTATGAAGGGCCGCAGTGGACACATCCTAGGGACGGGGGCTGTACTCACCGTAAAAAGTTATTATAGTGGATCAGGAAAATAACAACTCTCCTAATATTCGTCAGGTAGCGGGTTTTGAGGTGCAATAATTACATTACAGGTGCCATAATTCAACGTAGACCGGGAATAGTTACGACATTAACAACTAAGCTAAGCAGAGCGTGGAAAGATACGGCAATTTCAAAGGCCACACAAGTCACGTTAGTTCAAACTTCCCAACGCAACGTACGCGGCCTAAACTTGGACCATAAGGCAAGCAGCCAGAAGAAGAATTGAGGTCTTTGAAATGGGGGCATACTTCGAATATTGTGGACATGGCATCAAACTTATGTTTCCATCTTGACTTTCGTACCCGCCTAAAGCGGCGATACTGCAAAGTTTCGGTCACATATCAAGACGAACCGAACCGATAATATAATAGATCTTCATTAGCGATTTTCGCTACTATTTACAAATTTAACATACATTTAATAAATCCCTACATCATGAAAAAAAATAAAATGTCGTATAGAAGCTCATGATTCAGTGAAGTCAATGGGAAAACGTCAAGAGGAAAATCGCCGTCACGGTGGGACAGTTTGCACGAGGCAACCAAAATAGCCCAAGATAGATAAGCATGGAAATTAGTGACCATAATCCTCGCGAGAAAAGGAGGGTGGACAAATGACTAAGAAGCGCAAAAAATTCATATATCTATTTTAAATAATTTAAACTCTACACTATACTATTGTGCATCTTTTTATAGCACATCATTATATATTTTGTACTGATTTAAAAACAGCACCATTAGGACATTCTATATTTGAGGTATTGAGAGCAGACGTGGACTAACCCTCAAATTTAAAAATCTAGTTTTATGTTATTATCATTATTATTATTAGTAGTAACTTAAAAACATATTATTTTTTGGAGGGTTTGTCCAATGTTGCCCTCAAGACAACAGGGGTGCGATTCTTAAATTCACTCGTATCGAACATATTCGTTTAACTGTCAAAGTTGCTCCTTAAAACACGGACAATTCACGATTTGAGTTCGTTAAAGGATGGAATTCTGGTTTATTAGTGTTTTTTATGGCTAGTAAACCGACATTCCATAATTTTACAAGCTCACATCGAGAATGGTCCATATGTTGCCTAGTGACTTTGATAGTTAAACGAATACGTTCGAAACGAGGGGTTTCAAGAATCGCACCCGTGTAACTGAGTTAATCCTGCTTGCTAGTGCACTTGATAGTAAAAAATAATTACCTTTAACGTTGAACCCATATTTTCCGATGGTATCGGGATGCAGCACTATTGTAACAAGCCCCTCGTCGACTATTTGAGAAATTGGTGAATGACTCGCACTGTAAGGTGGTGTATCGTATAATCCATTCGAGGTGGGCGAGGGTGGTTCTTCGTCCGCATAACTCAGCACACGTCCAGCCAAACCCGGAGAAAATGGCCCTTCGAGGGCCCGTTCCAAGAAACCACCATCACTGAAACTACATTAAAACTTACATTTAGGTATCATTCACAATATTAGAAAATATTCAAAAAAAAACATACGCTTCTCTGAGGCTATAATTAAACTTTAGGATGTACATCCTGTAGTACAGACATCAATACTCAGCACAATTAATTTCTTCAGCTATCATTTAATTCCGATTTACACGAATTCTACCGACAGTTTTAATCCGTTTTGCGCATGCAGCCTGGAAATGATCTATTACTATAAACTAATCTACTTTAATCACATTGTCGCGATAAGAACATTAACTAATAACGTGTTTCGGGAGTTCATGTCAATCCAGAAATTATCTATCAAATCGCCACTAATTGTTTAATTATTGTAAATATTAGGAGATAAGTATAAGTGTTTTATTTTTTTAGAAATTATAAGTAGTTATAGTACAATAAGAACGAATCTAAAATTAAATCATATCGCCTGATATAATGTAAATAAAGTGGCGGTTCACTTTATATATATACATCTATACATCTATTATATATGTGCCTTTCGTTTTTCATTTTGAGCGGCCCTGGGCTTATAGTCCCCTGTTTTATTTACCGTGCAAGCCAGTCCCGGTGCGTACAATTCTACCTCGTCTAGAGCAGCGCATGCGCATTGTGTCAGTTGTGTCAGTATTTACATGTGAGGTTAAAATAAGTTGGCGTACGTACGTAAGTAGGAGTTTAAATAAATTGTATTGTTACTACTCTTAATATGTGGTATTCCATTATAAACATATGAAAAGGGAACTTATTTGTTCTATAGCATTAATATATAAGATAATTTGAATATGAAGGTAGTATTGTTGCCTATCTACGAAAAATTGACAGTTAACTGTTCGCGTTCACGACAGAGCGTGTTCTATTTTTTGTTATGCACGGTCGCATAAGCATAAGCGATACAGCTCGCCTCGGGGAGGTAAAACGAAAGCGCCTATAGTTGATAAATTTATAAAATTTTCGTAAAATTGAGTATTGAAAAGTTATTAGCAAATTATATACAAATTCTCTTACCTTATCATAATTATTAAAGAATTGTTTGTAAAGCAAAAATGTTAGTGGTTTATTTTATAAATCTGTTCTACTGATGATTTAGAGTCAGTTGTTCAATAGTCCTCAGTCATATCATAATAAACTCGGAAAAAGATACAACTTACATGTCATCCAAGTATATGTGCCAACCAGCATAACAGCAAGACAAAAGGAACAAATATAACAATAGGTGACTTCAATGCAAAGTAGGCTGGAAGACAGGTATAGCAGGTATCCATGATCGGAATAAGAATACTCGGGACAACGTTCCGAATTGATAGGAAGCTGAAGTAAAAAAACAACCCAAACACCATGTGGTCCAGATGCTGGAATAGGTCCGTAAGGACTGAAAAAGTCATAGCAAGGCTGCTTCCAAATGTCGGTGGCCCGGGTGTAAGAAGTGGAGGTTGCTAGCGCCGGGGGGTGAAACAATACCCATGTCTCTAACACCCGGAGGTGATAGTGAAACATTTTGAAGATTTTCTCCTCAGTCACAACACAGACCCTAACCACAAATATACACAAATTCCAAAATACAGAGACTCAAGAAAATGGGAATAGACAAACTGTATGAAAACATAAAAATCAGCATACAAGTTGCAACAAAAATGATCTGCACAAAACATATAGGACAAACCGCTAAAATAAGCTCAGTTACCACAGACCTAATCAAACAAAGAAGGAACAGGAACCTAGAACAGGAGAAATACAAACGACTAAACAAAGACATAAGCAGAAGCATAAGGAAAGATTTAAGAGAGTATAAAGAAAAACTCGTAACGGACACCATAGAAAACAACAAAAATATGAAGGGCCTGAAGTCAAAACTATCTCTAGGACGGGCCAAGATAACACAAATAAAAAAACGACAAGGGGGACATGGTCAATAGTAGAAAAGAAATTAATACAACAACCCAAGACTTCTATAAGAACCTATATAACTCTAAGACCTAAAACTACCAATACCAGAAACAGGAAATACAAAACACATGCTCAGAGGAAATCCCAGAAGTAAACCGGCACGCACTAACACTAGGGCTGAACCAAATGAAGAAGAAATGCACAGGCGAAAACACACTAACAGTGAAATACTGAAAATGGGAGAAGACTTACAAGAAAGTATACGAATGCTAATGAACAAATGCATTATGGAGGGGGCGATACCAAACAGATGGTGTAACGCAGAGATCATCATTCTGCACCGAACCAACATTGAAAATCATCGACCAATTAGCCTACTACCCCATCTATATAAAACCCTCACAAAAATAACACCAACTAATAGACTAACATAAAACCTAGACCAGCCAGTCAAACAGGCCGGTTTCAGGAAATGATTCGGTACCAGCAACCATTTATAGACATTGAGGACTCTGATAAAGAAAACAAACGAACACAATCTGCTACTACATACTACCGCTCGTGTCGAAAATTGAGCATTCCTAGAGGCACTCGACAAAGCAGTTACCCGATACTCAAACCTCATAAAAACATCTACGAGAATCCACAGATGCAAATTAAAAGACGACAAGACGGAGAAAATACCGATAAGACAGTAGTATGGTAGGGGGTGGAGATTGTCTCCGCAACTGTTCACTGCCACAATGAAGGAAGCACCCAAAAACATTAATTGCGAAGGAATTAAAATCGACATAGTATACCTAAGTCACCTAAGATTTTTTTTTGCGATGTCTGTGTGTGGGAAAATGTGGGAAACGTGACAAAATGTGGAAAAACGTAAGGAAACATTTGGAAAAATGTGAAGAAATTTGAGAAAATGTGAATATGCCAAAATGTAGTTTTCTAAAAGAATTCTTCAAAAATGTGTCAAAAAAGTAGAAAAATTGACAATGTTATAAGTCATGTAATTCGAAAATTAGTGTGGATATAAGTACCTGAAAATGTTAAAAACCTATATGCTTTGTTGATAGAAATATGTGCACATGTAAGTAACTTGCTCTAGGCATGATGGACGAGCCAGGGCGTCGTGGAACGTGTTAAGTTTGACAATAGTTTAGTTATTTTGTGTTATACAATAAAAGTGATTGTGCTTTTTTAAATTAATTTTAAATCATTTATTAATATTATAGAGACCAGTTAAATAATCAAGAAAATTGCACTCACTCATCAGACAATCTATTATCATCCTCCTCCCAAGCCTTCCTCGGTTCTTTAGCTCCTAGCGATGTCACTTTATTATCATATGGCCGTGGTGGTCGTGCGGGTGCAGGTAGAGTTTTGCCCTTGTCTTCCAGCGCTGGTGGTAACACGCTTTGTTTTAACTAGAAACATGTTTGAGTTTAATAATAATTACGCATTTGCGCATAGTTAGCCTTACGAATGTTTTGCTAGGCGATCGCACAAACTTCCGTTCGAGGCGACCGCGTTGTTTCACCTCCTCCACCGTTTGGAACTCGGTGCGGCCTGAATACGTAAATTTGGAACCTAAAGACAGCGGGAATCTCCGTCGGATTTTCGGCGAGTGCAGTCGGAAGAATGTGTGGTGCTCAACGCACGCTTTCCAGAGGGTTTTTGAGGATCGGTACGTTTCCATGTTGAAGCCCAATAAGGTGTCATAATTTTCAGACTAAAATCAAAACAATAACAGTTTTAATCGATCAATTGCTGTATGGATGTATTAATGAACCATAGTTTTTACAGAAAAACAAACACTTGAAGTAATGGGACTTTTTAACGGTGAATACAGCCGCCAGTCAAGGCTGTACGCACTAAGGGCCTATTATGCCGCATACAACATCCATGATGTTCTATATATTTATATCTAGAAAAATCTCCCGACCGGCGGTAGATTCGAACCACCGATGTTACGTACGCAATGATTTCAGATCGTCCCCTTAGACCACTGCGCCAGGGGAAGCGGCCCGTGCCTACGACCTATGGAGAAAGTTAGAATGACATCTGGCGGGAACTACAACATTAACATATGGTCAATAGTTGACGAGATCTAACAAGATTTTAGAAACGTAGGTTGATAAGAGATGAATTCACATATATGTGTAAAACAATTTGAGTAGTAGCCATATCGAGCAACATATTAGCTCTTTTTAATTGGCCAAATGCGACCGTGAACAATAGGGTTGCCATATGTTGTGATTCGTTGAGATCTCGCTTATCAGGCACCATTTAGTAGTGTCAGTTCCATGTCTCTGCAAGTTAGCCATATTAGGCGCTTTCGTTTAGCATGGTTTATCATTGCTAGTCGCCCCCGTGGCGTGCAGTATCGCTCAGCTCTTGCGGTCGTGCGCAGCCGGTTGTAAGAGCCGAGGTAGAATTATGCGCATCGGAAGCGGCAAATAGAACAAGAAACAATAAGCTCGTACCAGTCTAGAGTGATAAATGAAAGGAACTATTGTAAGTATTGAATGATCTATTACCTATACATTGGAAAATATTGGGAAAACTGGACATATCGCTACTAAAATCTTTAAAAAAAAAAATCTTGAAAAAATTAAACACTCACTGGTGCTAAGAGAATAATAAACAAGCAACTTGTACATCTCTAATATTCAATGATACCAGCACCAATTGAGACTGCAATCGAAGAATTGGAGTCAATCTGAATCTAGCAACCCTAGGTTCTGATGGTAACAGACTAATACATTTTCAGTTTAACTTATATATTACCCAATATATCAATTTCAAATACACAAAGTTACTTACCGGCTCCCTTCTCAATTGTATAAAAAACTGTTTCCGTTTGAACGATATTTTCATGATTTTCGCCCATGAGAACGTGTTAATTCGGATATTATTTTGGAATACTACTAGGCCTAAAGATGTCACCCCTAATTGAATATCTTTATTAGTATTATCCTAAAAATTAACGTTTTATTGATTACAACACATAGACACAGTCAATTCAATTTACCTTTGCTTTATGCAGCTCCACCCCATACATTTCAACCCTCTTGGCATGATCCAAGAAATTAAACTCTGCATCGGCTGGTAATTGACCCCTGAAAAAAAAAAATATTATTAATCTTATTACTCTGAGAAGTAATTCTCATGACAAAACTTGTTTAGTATTTTATATAATATTAATCAAATTTCCCTTTAAACTAGTTTTTTTTATCTGGTGAAAAATCAAAATTTTCACCAGATAAAAACAACAAATAAATGTTGTGCATAGCAGTTTTAATATGAAATCACACCCTCATCATATTGTATTGTGTACGATTTTTATGAGCTTCCTGTAGTTTACTCTAATTATCCTAAAGATTTTGAAATTTATCCTCCAAATATTGATGGACTAAAAAAAGAGTTTCAATACTGTACATATGTTGGTTATAACTTTAATGAAGGTGACCAGATATCCCAATTTATTTATTATTTATTACTTATCAGTCTAATCACATGAAGGATCTGTTTTCGAATAACACAGAACATACTTTTCATTTAGATAAGAGAGTGACAGATATTCAATACAAATAAGTGTAAAAATTCATATGTATTAAATTATGTAGTGTCCTGTTATATCTTTACTTAAAAATGTAGTTCAAACGTAAATTTTTGTTATACAAAAAAAAACAATAAATCTTGTACCAGTTATTGGATTGCCACCAAATTGCACCAAAATACATAAAACATAACTAAGTAACATTACTGAGAAGATATTATGAAGAGTCTGTATATTCAATTATTGTTGAATTTTTACAAGCGTTAGTAATAAGTCTTGTACCCGGGTGGACGTGGAAAACCGACAGGGCCTCTGCTTAACAACCGCCATACGAACCCGCGTGTCTAAACCCACGTAGTGGCATGCAAAAACCGTAGCCGCGGAGAAATTTCTTTCAAGCCGTGTAATAAGTTATCGTGCCTAGGGCTCCGTGGCATCATTTGCACAGGCAAGTATGGATGCTATACTCCGCGGAAGCAGGAAATGGGAAGACCACAAAACCCACCAGGAAGAGGGGGGTGGGCCAAGACAGGGCGGGGGTGCGAGATCAGTCAATAACTCTGCAGCCGGCGGAGGGGACCTCTTACTCAATCCTACTGAAAAAAGTCGGAGAGGTTGATACGGAGGAGACGGGGGATAAAAATCTCCCGCATCGCGAAGACGAAGATGGGAGTATGAGGGTAGAGCTGAGAGAAGAAAAGAAGACTGTGTGTCAGAGGTAAGGTAGCCCCAATTAAACTACATGGACAGGTAATATACCTAATGGAAATGATAACCACAGTGGGGTAGGTGGCAGAAGCGGTGAAAAAGTAGCTAGGAGCTGCACGGGAATTCCGGGTAGGAGGGCCCAGACCCGCCCCAAGAGAATTACTAGGCATGCACCATCACGTGCACCAAGGATCTGGCTGAGAACCTGAAGAGAAACATATTCATAAAAGTGGCTGGTGGTCAATATCTGTGACACCTCGAGAGAAGAGGGCCCGAGCCCTTTACGGAGCTGAATGCGGTCCAGATCAACCTCAACTGCTGCCAGATGACCCACGATCTTCTGTGAGCCACAGTTGAGGAAGGTAGATTCCATCTTCTGCTTGCCAGCAACCCCAATAAGTCAGCAACGTAGGGGAGGGGCTGGACGACCTCGGAGGACTAGGGGGCGGATATCTTGGCGAGGGGGAACGTATTCAAGTAGGATGGGGGACAAGTCGCTATGCGGGTAGAGCAGGGAACCATGGTAAATGTCTATCTTGGGGTAGAGTGGACGCGAAATTGCATGGGCGAACTAGATACGGTGATACGCCGGGCGGGTGGGAGAAAACTTGTAGTCAGGGGAGAGTACAACGCGTGGAGCGACGTTTGTAGAAGCGTTTGCGAGACTGGAAGGAGACGGGCGCAAGAGGACTTGATCGCGGCGCAAAAATTAACCGTCGTCAACCACGGATCCCCCATGTTCGTGAGTCGATACGAGGAACTTCACACACTGAGCAGAAGAATAATCAAGTAGCGCAGGAGGTGTCAGGTACTGGAAGCAGAATCCGGCAGCGACCACCGGTATATTGCGCTCCACATAGTGCAAGAGGGCGGGACCGAAAGAGAGGCAAGAGTAATCCCGAAAGTCGCTTAAGGACCATTCACAATAAGTATAGTAGGGGTAACGTAGCGGTAAGCGAAATTGCACACATGTATACAAATGCGGGCATTTACAGCAGCGCAGTGAAACTATGACAGAACATCTCTACCATAATTATCGCATAGCATTACTGCCCAATTCTGAACGTCTGAATTTTTATGGGCATGCAAAATGTTGATTACCACTACCTTACCACTACCGCGCTTATTGTGAATGGCCCATTACGATTCGTGGATCTTAAGCTAGGAAATGTTTGACGAGGCCTTCGAAGGAGAGAATTCACGAGCGGCTCCGGAAGGCATTGCGGACACTCGAGGAAGCATGATCGGCCTGGATGAAGAGAAAAGGGACAGTGGCAGGGCACAGAATATTTTATTGATGGTCCGCAGAAATCGCGGAATTACGTAGCGCATGCATACGAGAGAGGTGGAGTACGACAATTGCGAGAAGACCCCCCAACAGGAATGACTGGACCCAGCTACAAACTAGCCAAACGAACCCTGAAAGCGATTATAGGGGAGGCTAAAAAGCGAAAATTGGAAGTCCTAGAGGCACTGAACTAAGACGTCTGGGAAACAGGGGTACAGGATTGCATTCAGGCAACTGAGGACAAGACCCCGCCTCCCTTAATAAATGGGGAACGAGAAGAGAGCTGTGGTAGACCACCTATTCACCGGAGCGGAAGAACAGAGGGAGCCATCGGCGAATGAGAACGGAGAAGAGGACAGAGTATACTGGAGGGAGGAGCTGGAAGAGGCCCCCCGCTTTACCACAGCAAATTAAGGCTGCCGCAGCTAGATTAGCAGTAGGCAAGGGGCCGGGGTACGATGGTACCCCGCTAGAAATAATTAAGAGTGCGGTAAGGAGATACCCGGAAGCTTTCCTGGGGCCATACAACGAGACTAGAAGGAGGGGAAGATTCCTAGACCGAGGCTGATCCTCATCCAAAAACTAGGGAAACTGGTAGACTGGCTAACGGCTTAAAGACGGTTTGCATGCTTGACGCGGTGGGTGGGAAATCATCCACGGGACTTGTACCGCCTACCCCCAGACATTTAGGACCTCAAGGAACTGTCAATGGGATCTTAAAACCGATAAAGTTAGATCTATGTGGAAAGATGACGGAATCTACACAGAAAACCGAAGCGGAATCGCTGAAGTTCCTACTTGAAACACATTTTCCGGATTCAGCGGTCATTAGTACCAAACAGGAGCAATAAACACATTCTGCGGTATTCTTGGATATAGAGGGAACCTTAAACAATACCTCATTTGAATCAATTAGACAATCAAGAGGTATAGAGCCAACGGTGGTCGACTGGATCAGCCAAAGGCTAAGTGGGCGGAAAATAAAAGCATTAAATGGAATAACCATGGAGGAATCGGTCAGCAGGGGCTGGCCGCAAGGCAGCGTACTGCCACTCTGGTGATTATATTGGACCTGCCTTCACTTTATATTCAAGTCTCTCTTTCTTGCTATATGGCCAAAGTATCGCAGAAATGTTCAGCTAATGTTGTAGGTCTGTGATTTTTAGTTGCTCCAGGATGGATGCATGGATACGACGAGCCGTCCAAGGTATGCGCAGCATGCATCTATCCACATTTGGAACGCGTCTATTCTGCGCGTGTCTGACTTTTTTACTGCCCAGGTTTCCACCGCATATGTGGCAATGGAGTATGTTAGGACCTCTATGAGTCTTTGGCTGTGCGAGTTACGGCTTTGTTTTGCCATAATCTGTCAAGCTTTGATGTTGTGCCCTATGCCATGGCCATGTGTCACATAATTCTGTATAAAGGACCTCAAGTAGTAAAAGTTAGTTAGAACTTCCAAGTCTGTCTCTGTGGAATTGATTATTGTCTGTGAAGGCTACTATGATGACTTTGGTTTTCCAAGAGGACATTGCACATTAAATAAACACCTGCACACTATAAGGACAGACAAATCACCAACATGCAGAAGTTGTAGGGAAGAAGAAGAAACTGCACTACACTTAAATCACTAGTTGTGAAGCATTCTACAACTGGACTTCATTGAAGATACAGAGCACATGAATGAGTGTTAAGAAATGGGGCAGCACAATAGGTCAGCCATGGCCACAGTGCATGGATTCAACCAAAATACAAGGCACCAGCCAGAAAAAAAAGAGATTAAATGAATATTTTATAAAAAAAATTGTTACATCATCACTAAAATAAAATATAGTTCAAAAGTAATAGAACAGTATACTTTGGCAACTTTCATACCCGGATGAGTTATGAAATTATCCATTAAGGTTGCTGCAAAATCCACTGTAGGACCGTATTTTTCAAATTCAAAAACGGATAATCAGTAATTGGACAAATATTAAATGTGAAAAATGAAATCTATATGAGTGGGAGTTATGTAATATATTTAACAAAATAACTGATAATAAAAACTTGAAAGGGTTCTCACATGAAGATATGATAGCCTGCCAATGTACATGTCTCTCCATATATCAGAGGACTCCATTCTAATGGGTGTAAAATACATCAATCAATCATATATCAGAGTACATAATAGTGCTTTAATTTTTTTTTCTTTTAAAAAATGCTCAGGGTTCATATTAATAAAATGTATACTTATTGAGGATATTTTTGTAGTTTTTTATCATGACGTTACCTCATTTATTTATGCAAAATGTATATTGTTTTGCAGATGTTTTGAAAATCAATAAATTTTTATTATAAACTTACTTATGTAATTTGTGCAATTCTGATATTTTCCGCTCCATATCCTCACACTGTGATGGCACTAGTTGTAAATTTGATAAATAATCTGGTCCATGTTCATCAGGCTGATAATCACCCAACTCAGCTAAAATAAATAAATTCAGTCAGGAACTATTTCATACACAAACAAAATAAATTGATGCTCACATTGCACTGTGTAACTTGCTAAAAGACATGCTGTTGATGGAGGTAGATGTAATCGCCCCTCTAAAATATCTCTTCTCACTTGTAAATAAAACTGGTATCTGGTGTATTCTTCCTGTAGTTTACTGGGGTCACCCACATAGAATTTCACACGAAAGAACAAACTTTTTTCCGAGCAATTTCCAAGTTGCTTTTTTATTGATTTGTTGTGGTCCATCCATCGCTAAATTAAAAAAGTTATAATTTATATATAAAAAATATAAAATACATTGTGGAACTTTTTTTTATTCTTAAATACGAAAGTAAGTGGATGATTACCACAAAATTGCACCAAAATACATAAAACACAAATGTCATCATTAAATGAAAATTTCAACATAATGAATTTTTGAAAACATAAATTGTACACATTTTTGATGCTTAAAAATGATAAGAAGTCTTTGAACAATCATCAAGATTGCACCAAAATAACATAAAACACATTTAAATAATATTACTGAGAAGATCAAATGAAAATGTTGTACATTTTTAAAGACATAAAATGTACAAACATTACATTGTTTATCCTTATCCTGCCAATTAAAAATTATTGGACTACCACAAAATTGCACCAAAACACATAACAAATATTCAAGTAATATTACTGAGAATTTTGCAAATTCAACTATTGGTGAATTTTTGAAAATATAAAATGTACTAATATTCTTTTTTCTTTTATTATTATATATAATAATTTTTTAATGTAAATTATTTTTGATAGTTAAAAGTTTTGTAACCATCTTCAGACAAAAATACATAAAACATATTCAGGTAATATTACTAAGAAGATCAAATGCAAATTAACTTATTGGTAAATTCTTGAAAGCATTAAATGTACAAACATATTTATCACCATATTTAATGGAAACAAGTCTAGTAATTAACATTGGATTGCCACCAATATATGCCAAAATACATTCAACATATCAGAGTAATATTATAGTCATTGGAGGAGCTCAAAAATGGCTAGAGTTCAGCTGAAAATAATTGCTAAACATCAAACTAGTTGAACTAAAGTGTAACAAAAAAATACAAAGTAAAAATCTATCTGTGTGAACTCTTCTTCTTCACAGACTGCAGATCTAAATTTCAATCTTATTAGTACTTATCAGTGCAGCTCCGCTATTGAGGTTGAATTCATAAAATTCTGTGAGTAGTTTATATACAAAGTAATGAAACTTTCTTCTGTAAAAAGAAAGTTGTATTACATATGAATTTTTGAAAACATATGAATGAATGTTACATTTTTCATCCAACAGCCTATAAGTCTTGTAACCATTATCAGATTGTCTCAAAATTGCACCAACACACATAAAACATATCCAAGTACCATTACTGAGAATATCAAATCAAAATGTTATACATTCAATTATTGGCAAATTTTTAAAAGCACTAAATGTTTGTACATTAAATTGTTCATGCTAATAATGCAAAATAGGTCTTGAAACTATTACTGGATTTCTACCAAATTGCACCAAAATATGTAAAACATTTCCAAGTAATCTTTCTGAGAAGATCAAATAAAAATTTTGTAAATTCAATTTCTGTTGAATTATTTGATGTACTACTAAACCCAATAAAAAGTCGGACATACTATATGTGACAAAATATACACAAATTAAAATGTTCAGTTGTCTGATCCAGACTTTTGTTAGACGTTACTGTGCTGTCAACTTTGGACTTTCTGTTGAATTATTTGATGTACTACTAAACCCAATAAAAAGTCGGACATACTATATGTGACAAAATATACACAAATTAAAATGTTCAGTTGTCTGATCCAGACTTTTGTTAGACGTTACTGTGCTGTCAACTTTGGACTTTCAGTGAATTCAAAAAGAAACTTCTATCTTTATAGGACTATCAATTGTGAGGCTTTTCCGCCAGTGAATTCATTTACTTAAAAGAAATAATTTGAAATAACATAATATGTTCTTATTTGAGTGTTAAACTGCAGCATATTAAAACTGAAGTTTTATTTACTTTTCAAACTGACATCAGTTATCACATTGACAGATAACAGCCCATTACAAAAATTACACAATGCTAACATTGTTTGTACGACTTTTTTTGTGACTTTAGTAGTACCTAATAAATCATAAACAATTGAAACAATTACATACCATGCACTCAGGCTTATTATTGGTTGGTGTGCAACCATTCTCACTAAACTGCAGCCCAAAGTAATCCTTCTCAACAAGCTCCAAATGCTGATAAACCTGATCAAGTAACTGCAAACCCTTTGCACGCTTATCCAAATGAAAAGTATGTTCAGTGTCATCCAAAAACAGCACTTTCACATGCAATCCTTTCTGTGATCTCACTCGAGCAGCAGCCACCTCCAGGGCATGCACATTATAAGTACCACTTGAGCCACTAAACGCCCTCTTCGACACACTCTCAATCATTGCACCGAGTGAGAGTATTCAGCCAAGCTAAAATGTAAACAAACCAGATAAATATAAATATGCAGCCATAAAACTAGGTTAGGTCCACTAAATTAGATTACAATTAACCTCAATTATGCAAATACAATTGGGGGTAGCCTATTTAATCAAACACAACTCACCTCGGAATATGGTATCACATAATGCCTGCGAGTTTTTCCAATTCTGTTATGAAAAGCATTTTCGTCCCCTACCAAAAGGTTCGCCGTTTGCTACTTGCGTCCATTTCGGGTGCTAGAATTGCTATCACAACTGTTCCAGGATGAGCTAACTAGCTAGTGAAATTGTAAAATAATAAATAAAATGAGTGTTGTAAGTGGAAATTGTGTGTGTATGATTATATGACAGGCTTTGTAAAAAATTATAGTGCGTGAAGTTTTTGAATAAGGAAATGCCATGAAGTTGTGTAGATAAAGGGCTGTTGAGGTAAATGAACTACTGCAGCTATTAGTTCAAATGAGATGTTAATTTACAGAGTACATTTGTTTAAAAGAAAATAAATACATATTTATAGCTCTACTGACATATGTGTAGCAGTGAGTTGATTTTTGTAGCTTTTTGTATAAGTGTGGTTAAGGTTTTGCTAATATAACAAGTTCGCGAACAGTTAGGAAACGAACCATTTGTATTTCAAATCTATCTGTTTTGACATTTAAAAATTGAAATGTGTTCATCTAGTTTCTGTCAGGTTGGTTGAAAAATGTAATTTATTTATGTGTATATTAAGATACAGCCAAACTAACCAGAAACAAATACGTGATATAATAAATAAGACTCATCTACACGAATGGCAGAGAATCAGGAACAAACAAAAGGTACAAGACGGGCAGAGTAGGCTCAGGTTCAGCCCAACCAGCTCGGGCACGGTTGGGCTGAACCTGAGCCAAGGAGCAGTGGCTACGATAAGGTGGACTACCGAAGTAATGAACTGGCCAAAAAGTCGATCGCGAAGCCATTTTGGTCGATCGCACACAATATTTTAACTTAGAAACCGAGTAGATTACTTGATAAATAGAGCAGTAATGACATTTTTAAGATCTTATTTACACAAAAGTTGGCCACCCCTGCACTACATGAACTCCTCTAGGAGATCGAATACTAGGGAGCCAAAAGACTAAGGCAGGTAGTGGACGCAGAATATGTCGCACTGATCGTGGCGGCCCCAAAGATCCCCACCACCGATACCAGAGCTACTCGAGCACCAGTTTATGGGATCCAAATCTCGAATAGTACTGGCAGACATCGACGACGAACCTCCCACAGCACAACCCCAACAGGCAGCCTCCGAGATGCCAACAAAAGCCAAACAGACCAAAGCCCAGGAAGAAGAGTCAAACGTACAGAAGGGCAAACTTAAGCGGATTTAGTCAGAAGCGTACGGGAGGCGAACCTAGGGAAAATAACATCGCCAGATCCGAAAGACCAAGTAACAGCTACCTGCGGATCCGTGTTAGGCCCAATTCACACATAAGCGGCGTCTGGCGCAGGCGCGGCGTAGACGAGGCGCAGGCGCGACGTCGCACAGGAGATTGTGATGTCCATATGCAGTGAAGGGGTGGACATTGTACCTTATGTTTACATAGAGGCGGCGTAGAAGAGTTATGCCTTTCGCCTCTTCGCCTACCTTGTCTTATTCGAAGAGGCAAAGACGCGGTGCCGGCGCTGCGAGAGGCACGACGCTTTAAGCCCCCTCTATATTAACATGTGGTGCAATACCCACTTAGGTGACGAGGCGCGGGCATTTACCTTGTGCCTCTAGCCGCGCCGGCACCGCGTCTTCGCCTCTTCGCCTAAGACACGATATGCAAAGAGGCGAAACTTTTCCACGCCGCCTCTATGTATACATAAGGTGCAATGTCCACCCCTTCACTGCATATGGACATCACAATCGTCTGTGCAACGTCGTGCCTGCGCCTCGTCTACGCCGCGCCTTCGCCCGACGCCGCTTATGTGTGAATTGGGCCTTAAGGGCAGCGGGGAGACAGTTGACAATCTTTGTGAGACTATTGCTAGTAAGGCTCTAGGTGCTGAACGCACGTTAAGAAGTTAGGAGTCATACTCCATATTAGAGGTCTATACATATTAACTACCAGGATGGAGATGGAGACAGCCGTGCAAACGATGACCGGTACAGAGGACACGTCCATAGTAGGGGAGTTGAGGTCAGCATGGACCACCCCAGTGGGTGTAGCCGCTGCTGGTTAGATGGCTATTACGCTAGCTCGCGTACGAGGGAGGACCGCTGGAAGCTGTGCTTCAAATGCGGAGAGGTAAGGGACCAGGCGCGGCAGTGTGGGACACGCCGCAATGGACCTACGGTGACCCATCAAACGTAGGGCAATGGAAGCGGGAAGACGACGGGAGGCGGACGCGGACAACCCACACAAGAAAGACAACGTTGCGAAGAGGGGAGCCCACGCGATCGTCTTGAACGAACCAAAGAATGCTAGACTTGACTACTCGTGGATGACGGATGGATCCATGGGAGACGTTGCAATCAAAATCTTCGGTATCCTTCATAGACCTCACCCTCTTATCTGCGCAGCTGATGGGAAGAGTGCAAGGATTAACGGTACTGACGGAAGAAACACCAAGTGATCACAACTATATCACATGCACGATAGAACCTAGCAAAGTAATTGCCTAAACCCGGACACAAGACCCGCTCAAAGGCGTGCCGGATCGCAATCCCGTCCAGACTAGCAACGACAAGACGACGCGCAACCTACTGGTGGTGCCAGGAGCTTGCGGTCACAAGAGCAGCAGCTAATAGAGCTAAGAGAAAGGCCCAGCGATGTAACGCAGTCGGTGCCCCAACTCATCACCTATAGGAATACTATCGCACGAAACGAAAATAGTACAGGCGGTTCATGCAACGAAGTCTGGAAGAGTGTTGGCTCAAGTTCTGTAGGGAGGTCGAAGACGACCCGTGATTGGTGCCCGCCCGCTTGACCCGGAAGCAACAGATCCTGGTAGTGTGAGGGCGGTGGTAATATTCCTCTTTCTGCTAAGCCCAAACACGACCGATAACTCGCAGACTCACGAGGAAGAGTTTGAACCAACTCCCAGGCAGACAAGCGCCCTGGCCCAATGAGGTATTGAAGGCAGCAGCCTACAATAGCAGGACGGATGACAAGACTGACCAACAGATGCTTAGTGAGAGGCACTTTCCCAAAGCTAGAGCTGTTGAGCCCTGGAAGTTACCGGAAGACTACAGAAACGGTAGATCCACAGCTGATGCTATCCCGGCGGTCCGCTGATTAGTTGTCGAGGCCAACCATTTTACATGATGGTCACTCTGGACATCGCTAATGTTTTCAATACGCTACCATATATCTCCCATAATGCGCAATGTAAAATGGATCATACTGCAGCAGGCTGGGCCTAGGTTCCCCTACTCTGCAATGTTCCTCATTAGTTACCTCCTTGATGGCAGCCTCAACCTCTGTCCTTGTTGTAAGTAGGTCTAGGCCCCTTATGTGTAGGGTTATACCCGGCCTCCTAACTCAGTCCTCTGATCCCGGCTCCTTCGCGATGATGGTCTCGCGCACCGCGTCAACATTGGCGCAGCCGCCCCTCCCTAACCCTAGTCCAGAGATGTCCGTTTTCGGTTTTCTTGAACCGGGCGACATTGCTGTCCCCGCCGTCAATCTCCCGGATCTGAGGGACTAGATTCGCATACTTCTGTCCCTCGGTCGGTTTAATCAATATTGCTTCGTCCTTCTTTGTCTTAAGTTTTACCGCGTTGGTGATGGTCGTTCCCTGGAGATTTTCAGTTATGTGTTGTTCCTCCCGGTTCTTGATAATTGTTTGTATATTACAGCTTGCGAATTAATATTCAATGATTTTTCTCGCGTCTTAGGTGGACAGCCTTGGCGCCTAAACTATTATTCCATCTTTTTTATTATGATAAACCTTACGCATCGAATGCCATATTAGATCCTTTACTTCATCCTCTCCTTAGTGGTGGTATAGTGTATATACCGCACGGTTCTCCCCACTGGGCCGTTGGGAGAGTGCACCTCCGTGGTGTGGCCAATTTGCGTTGTTCTTCCGGCCGCTGGTCACTGCTCCGTATTCATTGGCCTAACTATTTCTACATTCGGGGTCAGTTAGCTGTTTCTCTCCCCACCACCTTCATATTCTGAAAGGTGCCCAGTGGCCATTGTTCGGCCATAGTCTCGGCTTCTTCCTTCGAGGTGGTTGTCTTCACAAAAGAGCCCCGTATTCTGACTATGGTCCCCTCCATTGTACCCACTTCCTCTGGTGTAGGGTTTGGTGCCCTTTGGTATGATTGGCTGTTCAACTGGTTCAGTCCAGCCTGCATATCCCTCATCTGTGTTCTTATTGTCTCCATCTCTCTGGCCCATTACGCCTTTTCTGCCCTGAGAGCTTCTAGCTAGTCCTTGAGGCCTTTCGCTTTGGAACTTTCGGGGATTTCTAGCGGGGTTTCGGTGTTGAAGTCTCCCTCCTCTGCACTGCATACGGTTCATTGTTGGTCCTTGTCCATGTGTTTGTTTTATTTTAGAGTAAAAGCAGTGCCCTTCTTTGGTCGTATGCAATGCTCGTTATGATGGTTTTCAGAGAGATGTTTACTCTGACCTTCAGCTGCGCGTTAGCCACATCTCCCTGGTTTAGTAGAGTGGCCGACAGCCTGACAAATGACTCAAAAGGGTTTCTCGCTAGAGCACCTCATATCATAGTGGCCCGGACGACCGCCCCAGTCTAAAACATTTGAGCCCAACGGTGGGCCTCACTGAGCCTCTCCCGAAGATGGATTGCGCAACTTATATGTATAACTATTTGGTCTCCCTCCTGCCGGTAGCTTGGTAGTAGGTGATGCTGACGCCCGTATGGTTAGCTTCCTAGCTACTGCCTGGTCCACCCTTAGCCTATTTCGCCCAATGCCGGCCCAGATCCCCCTCACGCTGCGCATACCCTCGAAAAAGGTTCTTGTCAACGTTTCCTCGTTTGCATGGTCGCACATTAGATAGAAAAAGAACCTAACGTTCGTAGCGATCGTCCCGTCGCGCCATTGAGACTCAGTGGTGTGAATGACATATCCACATCCCCCGGTGCGAGTTCTTAATCTGAGAGGTCTCTCATCTCAGCGTCCAGTCTGATAGCATCCCAGTCTCTGGGGGCTCTGACCACTGGGCCCACCGTGGTCGTAGTGCATGAGGCATGAGGCAACTCGCTGCGATGAGGTCCCCTGCCGAGGTACTTTTCTGCCTCTTCTGTTAAGCTGCGGGCTACACTATTAAGCCAGGGAGGTGCGACCGACCTGGGGTGCGGCCGACGCGTAGATGAGGCGGGGGTACGCAATGAGAAGACTTCATAGAAAACCTAGCTCTGCAAATCAACCTAAATAGGTGCCGGGCGGCTCACGGCCTCCTGTGCGGCCACGATAACGGAGGACAAGTACAACATCGTGTATGCCAGTTAGCCGAACGTACGGCGCTGTACTGAGTGTCCAACAAGGAACACACGAAGAAGACCCAGTTCAGCCGACAAACCCCAGTTGATTCGGCAGAATATGTTATGTTCGACTGCCTGCGCCGGGCTACTACAAGTGCGGAATTGAGAGAACAGATAAGAACCGACCTCACGCCTGAAAACATGGTTGGCATAACGATCGGAGGACTGGAGTCGTGGAATCAAGTGAACTCTTATGTAGCCACTGTTGTGGACGAACGGACCGGGAAGGAGCGGAACAAACAACAAGGTCAGCGAAGGGAGACAGGTAGGTGGGAGGTTGACAGTCACTCCTGCCTAACGGATTACTTGAGTTCTAAGCTTGGGTCATGTGAAATGCTTCGTAGTCTAACTATTCAGCACCAGATTTTTGAGTTTTAAGCATGCGTTACCTAGAATGCCCTGAGGGCGGATTTTATTGATTTATATGTTTATTAATTGTTTTGTTACTTGTTTTTCTTTTAACCTAGTGCAGCATTTAATGCGAATGCTCGAAGGACTGTTGTTTTAATGTTTTTACCTTTTTATTGTCTATACAGGACACTATCTTTTATTTTCTTTTTTATGTTTTTAAAAGTTGAGTTTTAAACCTGCGGTGTGCTAATCTAGTCTTTGGAATTGGTTGTGATACTTTTAACCGGGTTCTCCCCTAATCATGGCTTCACCGGTCACACGTGATAACCGAGAGTTAGACCAAAGGTTTACTTATTTATTTATTTATTCATCTACTAAGTTATTTATTTATTTATTATAGATGGAACATGTGGATTTCCACTTATGTCTAATGGTTATCCCGGTACACAGAATGGGAGTGGCACCATAACACGAAGGGATGGTCAAAATTGAAAGAAGCAGCATGAAAGATTACAGGTCTATACGCTCTAGCTGGAAGACCAATGAGAGATCAGTTCCTGCCTGGGGTCTCAATGCAAAGGTTTAGGGTTTAGTGGCTATTCCATTTACCAAAAGGCGAGGCGAGTCCTACACTACCCGGCTAGAAGCGGGTATGTAAAAAAGTAATAGTATGTAGTATAGCAGTATGTAAGATCTGGGATGCGTCAAGCCAATATTGTTGTATACTGTGGAAGTGTGGGGACTGCGAGAGGAGCAGCAATGCCGGTCCCTAAAAAGTCTGCTAGGACTGGAAAGGTCAAGGCCTATGGCCGGTGCCCCGTCAGGAAACGAATGAGGTGAACATGGTGTGGGAGGGCAGTGAAGTTCGAGGAATTACTGCAGGAGTGGGGGGAAGATGTAGTAGTAGGCCAGAGAGTGGATGTAGAATGGATAGAAGAAGTATGTATTAAAGAGTAGGTATGTCTGAGGTATGGGTGGATGTAAAGCTGAGAGGAATGGGAAGTGTACGAACTGAAGTCACGGAGAGAATGAGGGATGTTGAATGCAAGAAAGGCTGGTGAGAATGAGTAAGAGCTCGTAGAATCTTGGTTATGTGGAGTGGCAAATGCAAAGGAACTCCCCAAGCTACATAACCTGGTGAGGGTGAAGCAGGTAGGAAAGATGCATGGAAAGAGCGAGATGTTGTTCAGAAGAGAGAGGAATGAAAGTATGGATGGGGCAAGAATACACTACATGTGAAGTGTGTACCAAGGGAAGTGACAGGTGGTGGCACCTCTGTAACTAACGTGAGGGAGTGAAAGCAGAGTGGGTGGTGGGATTGCAGAAACGTGAGAGAATGGTGAAGAGAGACTGGGAAAGGCGTGGAAATCTGCAAAAGGTTAGCGTGAGAGAGGGTAGTGAGGTAATAGTGCAAGGGAGGAGGGTTATATTGTATTCTATATTATGTTGAGTTGATTTTTCTGTAATGATATAATATATATATATATATATATATATATATATATATATATATATAAGGTTTTCTTTGATTCTTTTGGTATTCAAGAAATAAGCTTGAGAGGGACATAATTTCAAATAATTATTATAATATATGTTTTATTGTAAATAAATATAGTTGTTATAATATCATACCCTAGAAAGACATTTTATTTATAACTTTGGTCAATATAATTAATTATTAACTGTCTGTTTGCTATAAGTATTTAGAATATTCACATCTGAATATATATTTTTGACATTTAGCACACTTAAATTCATCAGTTAATAATAATCGAAGAGTGATGTACTGAGTTTTTTAGTATAAGAAAACAATATACTTAATTTTTTTTTTCACTCCAAATTAATATTTAAAATAGTTTGTAGTGAAATTAAATCATATATTGTGAAACACAAATTCTTTAGTAATATATTTGTTATTTGAGTTCATATTATTTACAATAATCAGATAAACTAAGACATAATAGCTATTTCAATACATATATTGTTTATTATATAATTTCTATTAAAAATATATTTCACTCTTCAAATATTATTTAGACATTAAATATCCTTAACACATTTGTTTAATCTTCACAGTTGTTTTGACTTACAAGCATAACATCTGTAAATACACCGATCTCTATATTACACATAATGCACGTGAAACTGATTTTTTGATTCTATTCCCTTTCTTAAATTTATTTCTGCGCGGAATGAACTGTTTTGAGTTGTGTTGCGTTAATTACAATATTACCATTATATTTACCATCAAAACATATACGATATATAGCAGTACTGTACAAAAATAACAAGTTAAGTATTAAGAACGCGCCAGGCATTATTTCGCAGTACAAGCGCATGCGTGCTAAATACAATATAAGTAAATCAACTTGTAATACTGCAGTATGAATAAAAGATACCATACCATATCGACTTGTCTCAATTAATCTATCGATCACAATGAATTAATAAATAAAAATATTATATATGGCAAAAATAACTTCGAATGTTGGAAGCCAATTGAAAAGTGTAATAAATACACTACTAATATAACATATATTCTAATATACTCTACTCGTTTGATCTTGAACTTCCCTTTCCCTGATAACATACTGTAAACTTCATTTTTCAACTGTTTCAACGAATGGGGAAATGCGTCCTTTGTAACCGCGACTTTTATAAATGTGCCCGACGGGTTCTCACTATCCAACATGCTAAACAAGAACTATACACCGATTCCAAAATAAAAATGATAGAAAAACCTTTCTGCAATCTAGCAGAACATGCAAATGAATTAATTAGATGCCATTTTAAATTCATTTTCTCTGACTAACACTCTGCAGCGACACAAAATTATCACAATTTTAACTGCAAACACCCAATTAATTTCTTTTTAGCGTTACAAAAATAAGCTTTTTAGATATAAGCTACTCTGTGTTACTCTTAACAAACCAATATTAATTTGAACCGAACCGAAAAACATCTTCAGCCACTGTTGCGCCGCGCAACTAAGGAATAAGGTAAACATTTGGTAAATTTTTGGGTGTTTTTTTGGAATAGTTATTTATGTTGACCATTGATCTAAGTATTGGGTATGACTTATACACGCAGATGATATCACGATATGAAACAGCGCGCGTGCAATGCCCTAGACTGTAGTACCACGTGCGTTCCAAACAATTTGCTTTAATGAACACTCGTGCCATCCAAAAGTATTTCCAGGCACTGCATGACGCTTCAAGTAATATGAACATGCAGCCTTTATTTGATTTAATATAATAGATAACAAATGTAACCATGCATATATATTTCCATTTTTCCTTCTACACAAAAATATATAATCTGCTCTCTATCATCACTTGGCTACATGGCCGCAACAACAATTCGATCACTGCATGTGGATATTGCTTTATGGAATGATTGTAATTGGCTTATATGTACTAAAAGGATTGTCGTGTTCGAGCACTTTTTCTCTCTGGTTTTTTTGAGGGTGTTGTCAAATGGTGTATATGAAAGACTTCGTTGATGTTGATGTTGGTATTAAAAAGTTTTTATGTAGGTCTTCATTTTGATTTAGTAGTTTGATTTATTTATTTGGCATAAAGGCACTACCGCGTCTTTCTCTCGTTGTAATTAAATTGTACCGTATTAGAAAAAGTGCTGCGATGTGCTGATCACATTTAATTATGGTAACGGGGGTATTGGGGGATTGGTGTGGTTTTTTTGAGTACGATGGTGAAGGTGAAGGAGTGGGCTGGGGAGGAATGGGTGGTGGCCGGGGCCGAATGGTTTTTAGGTGGTTGTAGAGGTGGTGGATGCGGCGCGCCAGTGGCCATATGTTAGTTGGAGGTCGAGTGCTTTCCGTCGGAAGACGCGAGTTCGCTGGATCCGCTGGAGCTCAAAGTTGTGTTTGATCCGTACGGGTCCAAAGAGCTTTGCACTGACATCGATCTGCCCTGGGCGTGTCGCCTTACTCGATTCGGGGACAGCTTTCCGGGGTCGACGCTTGCCGGGTCTGCCTACAACAAAAATTGCTTGATCATTCCGCATGTGTCCAAAATAATCCATCACTATTTTATTAATCATTTGCCTATTTCGTAATAATATGTTTTATACTGCACCTGATATGCGAGCGCATTCATTATTATACTGTATGGGACCAGTGCTAATGGATGTATTTCCCTCATGAGTACATTTGCAGGTATTTTATGGAATTGAATGTATTCTAAAAAGTTTCCAATAACATCCTTTAGGTTTGTGTTGGGGTTACTGTCGCAGTATTTCTTTCCTAAAATGCATTTGAAAATAAACATCCCAACTCAAGTAGCACACTACACACACTACAACTATTGATAAAATAGTCTTCTTCAATATTTTACAAAAACAGAAATATCTGCACTCCCAAACAAATATCTATCTATCTATCTATAAAGAGAATACTCTATGAATTTAGGTTGACGTTATTATTTAGATATATGATCAGGCATGATTTTATTTATCATCAATAATTACAAAATGAATATCCAAAACCAAAAGAAATATGCTCTTGACAAATTATATATATTATAATGTGTTGATTTCAAACTTGTCAACAGCATATTACATTTGTTTATTTTGAAATTATAGATGATAAATAGAATAGAATATTTCTAATTATTACAGGGAATTCAATTATTTGAATAATTATATGTGAATCTACTTTGTTTTCAAAACTTCTTCATATTCTAAAGCATATCAAATAAATTCTTTCAGTTTTGAACATTTACAGTCATTTTGCTAAACTGAGTAATATTACTTGCATATGAAGCTACGTTTGAAAAATTATTATTCTATATTTTGTATGAGAATTTGATCTATAAAAAAAGGAAAACGTGGAAAACCCGCTATATAGATCGCTATGTATATACTATTTCCATCTAAAATTGATATAAATAAATCGGGGCCATGCTTTGGGTCTATCAGTGACTAAAGGTTTAGACTTCTCCATCAACGGTACTATTAAGTAATATTGATCTGCTAGCTGGAAGGTATACGTTAATAAGATTACTTACCCCACATTAAAGCAGCTTGAAATTTAGTAAACTCATCCGCTTGTAATTCATCTCTTACTAGAATTAATCGTACTACATGTTGTGGCAAAAGAGTGAATGATCCAAGATTGAGTACTTCATTGCCATGTTCATCAACAAATTCTAACACCTGAAACTTAATGTTATTAGAGCACAAACGTCCAATGAGTCACATTTTATTGAGCTGTGTCTTCTTAATTTATTTATTAGTAGATGTCTGTATTCTTAAACGCCTATTAAAAATAAAGCTACCTTAAATGCAAAATGGATCTTAAATATTAACTGACCTGATTTTAGGGTTATGCAACCAATTAAATCCGTAACCGGCCGAAATGCACAGATCTTATTTTTGTATTAATGATTAAAACAACATCCCTGGTGGCGGATAGGGAGAGGGCCAGAACTTTAAATAGCCCTGGTTATGACGGCTATAAGGGAACCCGCGTTTCTAAACCCATTTGCAAGGAATTGTCGATCCTACCATAGAGTGGATAGAAGATATACTAAAAGACCGGAAAATAGCCTCAAAACTGGAGGGAGTGTCTCGAACAACGGTCGCCTGGAAGCATGTCCACAGGGTGGGGTATTATCACCTCTGGTGTGCTGCCTCGTCGTGGACGCCCTACTCAACCAGCTAACGGAGAGCGAGTTGGCTTGCGGATGACATTGCCGTCATAATAAGGAATAAATTTGATAATACAATTATGAACCTTGCATAATGTGCAATAAATACCAGCAACTGGAGCGTGGAGAAGGAAGTTTAATCTAAAGGCTCACTCCCTGAATGGAAAACTAATAGAGTTCTCGACTGAGCCTATGTATCAAGGAGTAATTCTAGGATGGCATGTTTGGGGGCTATAGAAGCGATGAGCACGACTCCTATCCCAGCAAGGGAAGCGATGTTAGATCTGTTCCCATTACACAAACAAGTAGAAAAATAAAAAGAGGCGTTTGCAACAACAATCAATAATCTGGTACGCAGACGCATAGAAGACTGCAGAAGGTACCGGACTTGGCATATACAGCCTAGGGTATGAAGAATCGCTGGCAACGGGACGGACGCCTACTATCCTACAAGCAGAAATCATGGCTCTTGTGAGATGTGCACAAATCTGCCTAGAAAGGGATAGCGGCTCTATATTCTTACAGTCATCCAGGAAGCTTTAACGAGGCTAAAAGCCTATAGCTATGACTCCAAAATAATCTGGAACTGTAAACAATCTGAAGTAACAAACGAAAGGGAACAGACTCACTCTCATATGGGTACCTGGATACGATGGCATTCAGGGAAATGAAGTCCCCGACGCACTTGTCAAAAGCGGGGCTGAGGCTCCCTTAATGGGATCAAAAGAGACCACTATAGGCAACTGATCCAAAAGTGGGAGTAGGAGCAAAAGCAAGCCCAGTGGAGACACACTCCAGGACAAAGGAAAGTCGAAATGCTCATTGACTACTCGGCGCTAGGAACAAAACAAATCATAAGCCTCTCAAGAAATGAGATAAGAATTGTCACAGGCATTCTAACGGAACTGAATAAAATAGGCGAAGCAGACAACACTGCCTGCTGACTATGTGAATCGGACATTGAAACTGCTGAACACATATTGTGCACATGCCCTGCACTTGGGCAGAAAAGGCTTGGAAAGGCCAATCAATCGACCATGGAGCTGAGAGGCAAGCCTCTCACAGACATACTAAACTTTGCCCGAGAAGTGCAAATCCTAGTAGAACAATAGAAGTAGGGTAAAGCACAATAGATCAGCACTGGTCGCAGTGCAGAACGGCTAGTAAAAACTAATAAAGATACTCCAATATATGCCATTGTAAAGTAGCCTTGGCTGCTCTACAAGTGTATTATCCATAACGATAAAGAACTTCGACTGGGAAAGGTTAGACACTTATAGTGCCTATACCGGCCGGTCAAGAACCTGTATCCTTGCAAAAAAAAAACAGTTTAAACAGTACCCATGTGGAATTTAAACTCTAGGGACCTTACAGTGGGAAGAGAGATTAGAGCCTCGCGGCCCTAATCCCAAACGTGACAGCATGGCATGAACGACGTCACGGATGGCATAGTTACGAGCTTTCCCTGTTACTGTTAAACGGATATAGATGCATTGGAAAGTACGGGCACATAATTGGGAAGGCACCTAGCCCAAGATGATACTGCTGGCAGTGGAACGTCCCAAAGGTCGAAATGTCAGCAATACTAGGATGGCCGATCGCCAGAATTCAATTGGTTGAGCATATGCTTTACCTAAGTAGGCAGATGTGGACACATTTGCAGCCGAAGTACTCCTTCCTCAGTACTTCGGCTGCAAAATGCCGTGACATGGTGGTAGTCATAGACGACTGAGGTTGTTTTACTTCTTCTGGCAATAACCGAGAAGCAGAATGAATAGAGATCTCCATCCCCTTCCCGGGAGAAAACGCCAGTAAGGCCTCTAGGGCATCTATGAAAAATCCCCCCCATGCTAAAAAGGATCTGCACATCACCCATATGATACACCCAAACTTCCACCGACACCAGAAATACCGGCCCTGACAGCACACTGTCAGAAGAACAAATCCCAAATGATATAAGCTAGATATTCTCAACCGCGGCAACAAACGTATTATCGACATAATAATAGGGGCGATACAAGCAGAAACGATGGTGAACAAATGTATCAAACGAATCATCGCTACCTGATTACATTAGATTTAAAATAAAATCAATGAAAACTGCAAATTCGATGACGTGCCGAGGAATCTGATAGCGCTCTCCCCTCATAATGTGTCCTATGTACTCTAGTTTCCTTCCTTTAATGGTGCTTAGCAGCTCATTCTTTTTCCGCCTAAGTATTTTTTCGCCTGGGCCGGCTCTGTGTAGAGGACTATTGACGAGTACGACCTCAACGAAGCGTATCTTATCGATGAACATCCTTGATGCCCTCCCTCGTATTTTCGACTGCCTCCTTACACTTCCTCGAAATAGATGTTGAAAAGGAATGGGAACAAGACACAACCTTCATCTTCTTCAGATGTCCCGCCTTCGACTTTGATTTCGACAGTTTAGTTTTAATATAGATGTAGTGTTACCGCGCGAAGATCTCCCGCATCGACTCCTGCGGATTTTAGAATATCGGCAAGCTTTTGGTGTGAGACGTAGTTGAAAGCCTTTGTGTAGTCGTAACATGCGTATACGTCCACATTTATCGTTGCGTAAGTACGTTAAGAGAGAATAGAGGCCTCTCCCACGGCCCGGTTTAATTATTTGTACCGGTCATTATTTCTGAATTTACTAGTGTTTCTTATCGGCCCGTGTATATTCTATGTTATATTCTTGTGCATATTCCATATCCGTGCGTTGGGCTCCTACAAAACGGTTAAACTACAACTCTATCACTACAGGGTTGTGGTCGCTGTTAACGCCAGTGCCAGGGTATGTTGGCGCTCTTCTTACAAGTTTCATTTACTGATGTTTGATGAGAGCAACATCTATCTGATTTATTACTATACTATCATCTCAATCGGCCGGAGACACGTATATCGAGGTCGGGAATGCTGCTTGAAGAAGGTATTTGTGACGGAGTTTCGTGGCATCCTACAGAGTGGAGAACTCCTCTACGCCTGCTCAGATCGATCGCCGGTTGTGGCGTACGCTTGTATCACGTTCATGGCTCGGTGAGAAGTAAGAACTGTAACAATTGTTCGAAGAAAGAAGTATAACAACTGTTCAGCCGGCGTAAAAGACCTGGCGACAGGAGAATTTATAAAGAAAGCCCGGCCGACTTCAATAATGAAATAAGAGCAACCTGGAGAGTACTGCCAGGGGGCTGAGGGCAACCTGAACAGGTGTCGCGCAGCACACGATGTACTGTTGGAGGCGGCGTCGACCCGCGACACCAATATCGTTCTGGTATCGGAACCGAACGTGAACAAAGTCAACAAAGACTGGGTGGCTGACCGACCCGAGCGCAGATGCAGCCATATGGGTGCGCACGTGCCCTGGGGTTGCAGTGGCCTCGTGTCGGGCCACGCGGGGAATCGTCTGGGCTGAGGTGGGGGGATCACATTTATCTCCTGCTATATCTCCACAAATATTGACACGGCAAAAGTTGAGGAATGACTGGCAGATTTACTGCATTAGATCAGAAGCAGGGCCAGTAATAATGGGGGGCGACCTCAATGCAAAGGCAGTGGGGTGGGGCTCGGCCGACCGACCGTAGAAGACGCCAAACTCTAGACCTGTTGGCCTCGCTAGATATGCGAGCGGTGAATGTGGGGAACACACCCACATTCCAGCTAGGAGCTAGCGAGTCGTTAATTGACATCACCATAATATAGGCAAGGCTACAGAATCGAGTCCGGGGGTGGAACGTACTGCCGGACGAGACACTTAGTGACCACAGCTACATCGCGTTAGAGGTGGCAGAGAACCGTTGGGACACAGAACACGCAGTCCCTCTCCCAAAGGGAAGGTGGGACGACTAGACAGAGGAGCACTGCTGGACCACCTGGAGGCAACGGCTCGAAGACATAGCTGTGCAGGGGGAGCGAAGGCTCGATGTAGAGACCTCACCGAGAGGCTGCAGGCGGCATGCGAGTGGGCAATGCCGAGGAGTGGCTGACACCCTAGGAAGCGCGCGGTATATTGGTGGAACGAAGAGATAGCCAGCGCCAGACGCGCGTGTGTGGCAACGAGGAGGAGGCTTGCCCATGCCCGCCGTCGCTCAGCAGACCCACGGATAGAGCTGCTACGCAATGAGTACAACGCGAGAGGCGAGTGTTTTGCAATGCCATCCATCGCAGTAAGGAACGCTGTTGGGCCAAATTGCTGGAGGACCTAGACAATGACCCCTGGGGGCTGCCATACCGAATAGTAACTAAGAGACTGGGAAATAGAGACCAAACCACACAAGTGGCAGTCCCAGAAGGCGTTGCGGCCGTGGTCAAATGGATCTTCCCGCATAGTCCCCCGGTGCTCGACCGGCACACGGCCTATCCCGCTGGTGCCGCCCCTCCGCCTATTACGGCGGAGTAGATCGTCACGGCGGCTCGGAGACTCCCACTGCGTAAGGCACCCGACCCGGACGGACTGCCTAATGAGGCCATCAAGGTAGCACTGCTGGGAAACGCCCGTCTGTGCTAGACGCATGTCTCCAGGAGGGCGTCTTTCTAGCGATGGAAGAAGGCGAAGCTAGTACTCCTGCCCAAACTACGGAAGCCGGCACACGAACCGTCAGCATATAGGCCGATATGCCTGTTAGACGGCATGGCAAAGCTGTTTGAGAGGATCCTAGCAAACAGAATCGAGGAGGCCATCAACCAGGCGGGGGCCTCTCGGAGCGACAGTACGGCTTCCGGAGGGGACGCTCGACGGTAGATGCTATACAGGCGCTTCAGGTAGTCGCATCTGTTGCCAACTCGGGACCTCTAAGAAGAAGACAGCATTGTATAATGGTAGCCATCTTATTTACCTGGGGACCGGGCGATGGATCGCGTAGACTTCTGGCAGGGGTAGCCACGTCAATGCTCCTCTACGGAGCCCCCGCGTAGGCGGGCGCAAGAACGTGGCCAGGAATCGCAACAGGGTGCGGTCGGCGCTGCGACAGGGAAACCTCCGCATAGCGCGGGCCTATCGCACCGTAGCGACGGACGCGGCGGAGGTCATCGTGTCCTCCATCCCGAGAGACCAGCTCATACGGGAAAGGGCAGAGATATTCAGGGAAAGGGCAGAGATATTCAGAGAAAGGGTTAGGGGCGCGGGGAAGCAGGAAGCTAAAAGGTCAGCCAGGGAGACCACCATGGCGGCCTGGCAGGAACAATGGGCGGCTGATCCCAGATGTGCGGCCCTGGGTTGGGAGGAAACATGGGTACCTATCCTATCACCTAACCCAACTACTAACGGGCCACGGCTGTTTCAGACACTTCTTGCATCGCATCGGCTAGGAGGCATCCTCCGTCTGTGACCACTGTGACACCGGAACTGTCGACGATGCCAGACAAACCTTACTGAAGTGCAGGGAGTGGGAGCCACAGCGGGACGCTCTCAGAAGGGCCGCCGGAGGAGAGGACATCACCAACGATTTCCTGGCACGGGCAATTCAGGAAGACCCCAGCATGTGGGAGGCCGTCCAGACATTCGCCATAGTGGTACTCCGGGCAAAGGAGAGCCGCACAAGGTAGGTCCCGGAACGAAGACGAAAGTGGTCAAGGAGGGCCGCACAAGATAGGTCATGAAGCGGAAGATAAGGAAGTGGGATAAGCGACGCTGTACAAATAAGGGACATTGTCCTCCCGCACCACCACCATCACTCCCCCTTCCTTTTCCCCCTACTCCTCCTGGCACAGACGCGGCACTGACGCAGGTATGAGCAAGGGCACTTTTCTTTTCACTCTGCACTGTCCCTCGTGGCATCAGGCAGAAACTTATTTTACTTGTTTTACTTGTACACGAGCGTGGTCGCAGGGGCCACGTTTAGCGCTGTTTGGGACTTTCTGTCGGCATAAAACTCCGCTTCTTCTTGTTGGATGGCATTAAGTATTGGTGAACAGGCCATGACGAGAGCCACGCCCCGAAAAAAAAGGGGGGACTGAGATCACTCAAATTTGCCAAACTTTAGAAGCCTCTCGCAAACGGAAACAACAATAAAGTTGGGTCTATGCGGAAAAATGGCATCTATACAGAAACCGAAGGGGAATCGTTGAATCTACTACATCAAACCAATGTCCCTGATTCTGCGATTATTAGTACCGACCATGAGAATTTGGTTATAGCCAACCCATTCAAAGGAGGATTAAACAATAACTGGATACTAGCAAAGAACATTATCTCACAAACTAAACTCGTATCTGCAATAAACACATTCAAAGCTGCAGGAGAAGACACAATTTTCCCAGCACTACTCCCAACTGGAATGGAGGAATTAAAAACTATACTGTGCACCATATGCCTGCGAGTATAGACCTAGGGTACATATATAATAAGTGGGCAATAGTATGGGTGGTATTTATAACAAAACCAGGACCGGCTACATCTTAGAGGCCGATCAGTTTGACATCGTACCACTGCAAATAATTGAAAACTGATTGATAGAGACTCACGGACGAAACAATGATCTTAAAACTAAGTTGTGTGAAACCGCAGTGCATGAAATAATCATAAGACAGTACAAAACCTCGTTTGAATCCATTACAATAACCACATAAACAAGAGGAATAGAGCCACCCGTGGTCGGCTGCATTGGCCAAATGCAAAATTGGTGGAAAATAAAAGCATCGTTAAATAGAATAACTATGGAAGTATCGGTCAGCATGGGCTGCCCTTAAGGCGGCGTACTGTCACCTCTTCTATGGTGTCTAGTTAAATACGATATTTTAAAGCCATTAGACCAGAAAGAATGTTATGTACATGGAGACTACACCGATGACTCGTGGTCGGTAAATTTGACGGTATCACGTCTGATCTTCAGCAAACACGTGGAATGATGTGTGTAGGAGAGGGCAAGTTAACACAACCTCTCTGACCATTTACACGCAGAAGGAACTTAAATAAGATAAAAAATACCGACTTTCTTCGACAGGGACATACAAATAGAAGGACAGGTAAAATAACTAGGTGTAACCCTGGTCTCAAAACTGACCTGCAGGCGCATATGACAAACATTACGAACAAAGCCGTGAAAGCTTTATTTTCCGAAAAACCGTGAGAACAAGTCTCGAGTTGGTAGGTGGCGTCAACAATATTACATTTTTGTACTTTCCGTTTGCGGATATCTTATTCATATTTTATCATAACTCAAACCTTCCCTGCGGTTGTACAATAGGGGTTAGCCGTGGCCGCAGGGCAGTGGGATTCAACCAAAGCATTAGACTCCAGCAAGAACAAAAAATAACCCGCGATCAGTTTAGCGGACTTGGTAAGAACAGGAATAAGAAAATTAAAGATAAGCTTAAAATCAGTTGTCAACAGTGAAAGGTCCAGTAGCAGAGATTTACTTTTAACAGATTTTTATGAAGGTTTTGTGATTTAAACCGTTCATAACGGTGTCTGCCTCAGATTAATAAACAGTGTTAGGAGGAGTAATCCGGCGACCCATTTACGCAAAAACCGATGATAAATAAGTCCATTATTATGAAAACAACTATTAACAATTTGTTCTAAGCTGTTTAACGCTGTTAAAATAAGTTTCTAAGCCGATAGATCCGGTTCGAAGCAGATAATCCTTATTTCTAATCTATTTTAATTTTTTATATTGTATTTTTGATTATATTGACTGCAATATTATTTTTAATATATATATATATATATATATATATATATATATATATATATATATATATATATATAAAACAATGCATAGTTCCTCAATACATTTTTATAATATTATTATATCGCAATTAAGGCACCAGAAGGCGCCTTCTGTCCCACCTAAGGACAATTATTAGTTTGAGGTGTCCATAAACAGATTAATTTGTTTATTCTTGTTTCTACAGAAAGTAGGTACAGTCGTCTTATTAAACAATATATAAATATTTAACTTAAATAACCTGACGAATAACTGATAACCGTAATCAATATCTTCAAATTGATAACCCTAGCCAACCGTGAGTTTTTAAACATCAGTATCTATACATTTGTAGTTTTGATCTACTTTGGTATAATAAACTTTTTTTTTTTTTTTTTTTTTTTTTTTTATTTATTGATACATGTATTAGTTTCTTACATGTTCGGGATTAAAACTGATCACATATGATCAACCATTAATTTACTTCTGATACATCTTACTCTAATTACTAAGTTATCTAAAGTCCATCCATTGATGTCCTTTGGTTGTGTTTGGATTGCGTAGTATAATTAACATTCGCGCACAATGCTCTGCTTTCACCTGCACTATAAACTACACTAATTCGAACGGCTTCGTTCGCTTCAGTGTCCTCGGAAGCTGTTGGTTGTCTAGTAGTTTGATTGCTTCTATGTTGACATGGCTGTGAAGTCTGGCTTCATGTTTGCCAGCATACCTCTTGACTTCTTCACTGACCATTGGAATGTCTAGGTCTCTATGTATATCTTTGTTACGGACATACCATGGGGCATCCACTATATTCCGTAGAACTTTATTTTGGAAGGTCTGTATTTGTTTTATGTTAGTCTGCTTGGTGCATCCCCAAAGTTGAATACCATAAAGCCATACTGGCTTTATGATTTGGTTGTAAATAAGAATCTTATTATGTGTGGATAGTTTTGATCTCTTTCCAATGAGCCAGTAGTGTTGTTTGTATTTTATGTCGAGTTCCTTAAGTTTTTTTTTAACATGTACGTCCCAGCGCAGTTTAGCATCCAGATTCATACCTAGATATTTTGCTTTGTTTTCATGGGGTACGTTCACCCCGTTTATTTTAAGTCTCCAATTATTTGCTCTTCTCTGATTGGTAAAGTTTATATGTATTGATTTACTCTCGTTTAGTTTAATTTTCCATTTTGTTAGCCAGTTGTGTATTTCATTGCATGTATTTTGTAAAGTAATATTGGCTCTTTCTGCATTTCTGTCAACAGCAAGTACAGCTGTGTCATCCGCGAAGGTTGCGGTGAGTACTCCTTCGGTTTCTGGCAGGTCCATCGTGTAAAGGAGGTATAAGATTGGACCGAGGACACTTCCCTGAGGCACACCTGCGCCTATTTCTTGCAGTTCAGAGTGTTCATCTTCTTGTTTTATGCGAAATTGTCTGCCTGTTAGGTATGATGACAGTATTTCAACGTATTGTTTGGGTAACGATTTCTCTAGTTTGTATATTAGTCCTCTGTGCCACACTTTATCAAACGCCTGGGCAATGTCTAAGAAGACAGCTGTACAGACTGACTTTTCTTCCAAAGCATTTTCTATGATGTGTGTGATTCTGTGCACCTGATCGATGGTCGAATGTTTTTGGCGGAAACCAAATTGGTGATCTGGAATCAGCCTGTTGTTATCTATTATAGGTCTGAGTCTGTTTAACAGTAGCTTTTCGAATATTTTAGAAATAACAGGCAATAGTGAGATCGGTCTATATGATTTAGTATCGTTGGGTGGCTTACCCGGCTTTGGTAGCATTATCACTTCTGCTATTTTCCATACAACAGGGAAGTACTTGAGTCGTATTGCTGCATTGTACAAGTATGTCAACATTACTATTCCTTTCCTTGGCAGCTGCTTTATAATCTCTCCTGTAATAAGGTCGTAGCCAGGTGCTTTTCTTGAGTTCAGGTTGTTTTTAATTTCTTTTGCCACTTCTTTTGTAGTGACCAGGGGAATGTTTTCCATGTAAAGGTTTTGGGTTTCTTCAAGCTCAGTGTTCGACTGTGTTTGGTTTGGTTTAAAGGTTTCTGCTAAGTATTCAGCGAAGACTTCAGCTTTTTGTTTATTGTCACGGGCCCACGTTCCATCTTCCTTTTTAATTGGTGGTATAGTTGTAATGGGTCTTTTTATTTTCTTGGTGGCTTTCCACAGGGAGTAGCCCTTTTCTGCGTCCACTGAGAGGTCTCTCAGGTGCCTGGTTATGGTATCTTCTTTTATCTTTTGGATTTCTCTTTTAAGTTTCTGAGTTTTGTTATTTAGGTCTGTTTTATCCATTGGACTTCTCGTATGTTGCCATGTTCTTCTTGCTTTTCGTTTCTCGCTAACCATTTTCCTGATTTCTTTAGGATAGTTGTTTCCTTTCGTTGTATAGGTTATTACTCCGGTGTTGCTGTAGGCAGCTTCTTGTATAGTATTGTTTAGTTTTTCAGCTTCTTTATCCAGCTGTTCATTTGTTTTAAGTCTAACATTAAGTTTTATACTGCTTTCTAGTGTGTTTCTGAAGCCTTCCCAATCGGTGGTTTTATTTACCAGTCTGGGTTGTGCTTCTTTCCGGATTATTCTCTCGCTGAGTGTCAGAATGACTGGTGAGTGGTCGGAACTGAGGTCGAAACTTTCTTGTACTTCGATGAAATTTGACGATATCTTTCTTGTGATGTAGAAATCCAGCAAGTCCGGCAGTTTGTTTGAGTCTGTTGGCCAGTAAGTGGGTTTGCCTGTAGATAGGTAGTTACAGTTTGACACTTCCATTGCGTAATTAAGTTCTCTTCCTTTAGAGTTCGTTAATCTGGATCCCCAGTTCCTATGTTTCGCGTTGAAGTCGCCTCCCAGTATGAATTTTTCACCCATGTGCTGGAGGAAATTCAGATAATCTGTTGTTTTAAGGTTGTATCTGGGTGGCAAGTAGACCGCCCCCACATTAAATTTTTGGTTATTTGATTTAATTCCAATTACCGTTAGTTGTGCTTCTTCTAGTTGAATTTTGCTTTCCTCATAATGATTAATATTATTTTTAACTAGTATTGCACTTCCCCCTTTTGCTTTATTCGCTGGGTGTGTGCAGTGGTAGCTTTGGTATCCATTGACTTTGAAGTAGGTTTGGTCTGTACAGTGGGTTTCTGTGATTAATAGTATATCTATGTTCTGCCTTTTTAGAAATAATTCAATTTCATGTCTGTGGTTTAGAATTCCGTTAGCATTCCAGAGACAAATTATGAGGTCTGACCTGTTCATTTTAGTGCTTAGGGATGGCGCCAGTAGTTCTGGCTTCTATTCGGTCTAATCTGGTGGATAATTGTTTGAACATATTTGTCAATTGTTCCATCATTTGTCCTATGTTATTTTGTTCATCTCGTCTTCCCTGCGGGAGTTCTGTTTCCTGTGGTTTCTGCAACTGCGTAACATTAGCATATGTGAACTCATTTGTGACTTTCCTGTCATTAATGATTCTGGGTGGCATTTTGTTCCGTTTTTGCTGGTTTTTTTGGTTTTGTAGTTCTTTTGCTACGGTGCATCCTCTGTAATTTGCCGTGTGGGCTTCGGCACAGTTTGAGCATTTGGCTGGGGCAGTTTTAGGCTTTGTACAGTTATCTGAGTGGTGACTGCCTGCACATTTTACACATACGGGACTCCTTTGGCAGTATTTTTGTGTGTGGCCATATCGCTGGCACTTTTTACACTGCGGTATTAGTGTGCTTGGTCTTAAAGCTTCTATCTGCACTTTCAAATTAGATAAGTTAGAGATTCCGTAGATTTTTTTAATATCTTCGAATTTATCAAAAGTTAGTAAAAACATGGGTAGCTTAATGTATTTAATTATGTCGTTTTCTCGAAGTTTTTTTAATTTATTTTCCACGGATATTATTTTAAATCCCTTTTCTTGCAGTTCTTGTTTGATTTCTTCAGGGTCACAGGAAGGGTGCAAGTTTCTGGCTATTACTCTAATAGGCCTTTCTTGTTTATTCTCGTATGTGTGCCATTGTTGTTTTGTATCGTTCATCGATTTTGTAAGGTTGCGGTAGTCTGTATCATTATTGACGTTAATTTTGACTTGTTTATTGTTAAGCATCGTTGCATTGTAATTTAAATTGATCGTTTTAAGGCTATTTTTAATTTCTTGATAATTTTCTACATTGCTTAGCACAACAGGTGGTGGCTTTTTTTGGACATTTGTGATTGTACTGTTATTTATTTTTTCCGGACTATTTTTAGTTTGTATGGGAGAAGCTTCCGCTTTCCGCTTTTTGTTTTTAGGCAGTAGCCATGCGGTTTCTTGATTAACGACATTTTCTTCTTCATCAGAATTTTCTGGGCTGTATGATATTATTTTTGTGTTAGCTGTTTCGACTGTATTGGTATGTGATGCTATTTTTACCTGTACTGTTTCATCTGTCCGGTTTTGTTGCTGCAATGTCATCAATTGACCCCTCAGCGATTGTATTTCATTCAGCGCTTGTTGCAGCTGATATTGTAGATTTAAAATAGCCTCGTTTTCTGTCATCTGACTCGGTGGAAAAACGTTGCCATTGTTCTGGTTAAATTCCTGTGGTATAAACTGATTCACCGGGAGCATAATCACTCGCGATAGCTTGACTACCCGGTATACGGGCCGTCTGGTATCACCTCGCGTAAAGTGATACCATTTAGGGTTCACGTAGTAGTTAAACTTAGCGAGCACTCTCGGGCACGTCTGTTCGCGGCGATATTCACGAACGGAATGAATATATATATAATAAACTGAAGAGAATTAAACACTTGCCTTTTGTACTAGTGATTTGGTACACTTGTACTGTATATACCTCTCAGCTGAAGCCAAAAGAGCACACACAGTATCCACATTAATACAACACTGAACAAATCCTGCACACGCCCTCCTCAACTCATCTAGACCGTAATAATCTGCAGCATTCATAACACCTAAAACAAATTTATCAATGTAATAGACAATTATAGTAAAAAAATGTATTACCTAGAAGAGTTCTAGGCTGCAAGGTCACGCATCCCGTATGAATGTACTCAATCAGCTGTCGGAAGACGTCCGGCTCGAATTCTTCTATGATCAACGTTTGGTGCTGCTGCGAGTGTGGCTAGTTACAAGTCTAGATTACTTAGAGCATTGGATGTTACATTGGTAAACAATTAAATGTTGCACTAGATGAGTAATAGTTGTGTTGGAGAGTTAATAGTTCCTAACTAATCGCATGCAATCACTACTAAGTCAGTATAAATGAACTACTATACAATGAGACTAGGAAAGTAGGAAGATGCCTAGCAATTTTTATAGTAATTAAGACAACGAGTTTAATAATATTTGCCTGTGTAAACAAATTTATTAGATATCTAGAAAACAGTAAAACATTAATTTGTGGAAATAATCTCAAAATTTTTATGTATAAACTACTTTTCATCAACATTTGAGGATACAACTCGAATAAAAACGAGTTTCATTATAGTTGTATTTCAGAAAAATTAATTGGACATTCGCAAAAATCAATTGTTCTACGTGACTAGTAAGTGAACTAGTTTTTACTATATCTTCAAATATATGTTTTATCGAAACATGGAGGAGGTTTAATAATACGTGTGCGTGTGTGTGTTGTGTGCAATTAGTTGCACAAAACCGTAAACAAACAATTCTGTCAAATATTCTCAAGGATGCTAGGGCCCAATTACTAGACTAGTTTTTAATTCGAGGGATTTTATCTATAGACCTATGAAAACAAGGAGTGGAAACGTTTCCAACGCTTTTATAATGACGCTATACTTCCACAGATAATTGAACATTTCTTCTTCTTCTTCATTTGGATCCTGTGGTCTTTACCCGTTCCTTTCCCGAACCACTCTATAATCATTGTTTTGAGGGGATCAGCCTCTATATTAATTCCTTATTTCTTATAGATCTTTTTGTATTTTTACTTTGTTTACTATCGTCCTCTATGGTCTTGGCTACTCCACCGCGCCACAATGATACCGCGTGGCTAACATTCATAAAAAAAAACATAAAAAATCACAGAAATGCAACGACCATAAAAACCATAAAACTAAAAATCACTCATAATAATTAACAAAATAAAAAACACGCTCATCAAAATTACAAAACTCAATAAAACACTTGTCATTGCTGCCCCCCCGTGGCTGGTCTGGATGGGACGGCGTCCGCTCACTAAATTACAACTCCGACGCCGGATTAACATACCCCCATCGAGTGAGGGTCCCACCGATTCTGGTGGGTAGAAGAAGGGATGGACGTCATCGAGTCGTACGTGTTACGCAGCTAGTGGCTGATGGCTTATGCAGAGCAGTGGGTATGTCCCGGGGACGTGGGAAGTAACCAGACTAAGGATGGGATTGGCTCTTTACTCAGAAATCAAACCACAATACTAAATGGAATGAACGAACAAGAGAACACAAAGTTTATAGCGCAGGGGGTGGCTCCCCGAGTGCCGGTCGGAGTGGATCGGAGTGGGTGCCTCTCGACCGCCAACCAACGACCACCACCGAGGAGCAGTAACCAGGGGAAAGCTTAGCAGGACGGATGACAGATATACAGAGGATCTGGATAGGATATTGGCAGGGAGCCTACACCACCTCAGACCAAGAAACGCCGACAAAGGAAGCGATACAATATGACGCCGAGACGACCATCAGAAGAGAAAGGCCCCAACGCCGCACGAAGTGCTTAAGACCAAAAGTGGGGAAAGGAGGAATGCACAGGCACAGGCGAACAGAACCGAGACGGAAAGAAACGCTCTAGCAGAACTCGCGGAGGCCAGGGACATGGTCCTGAGGTAGGTAGACATGTCAGCCGCTACGAGGAACAACAAGGAGGATGCCCTGTGAAGCGCAATAGATCGGAGAGCGCCTGGGGCAGAGGTGAAAGTGATGAGGCCCGGTGTAACCCACCACGTCACTTCACTACCACACCACCAAAGAACAGGTAGAGAACGCTCTGACCACGGACCTAACGGATTCGAGGGAGCTATTGTAAGTGGGTATGCCAAGGTCTGTCAGATACAGCGCCCCGGTGATTACCATCATCTTCACGGAAGGAGGAGCAGAGCAGCCGACGGCGGCAAAGATTCGAATCGAGCTGGTCTATAACAAGGCCACCCGTAGGGAAGAGAAGCCTTACGGATGCAGCAGATGCTGGCTCGCTAGACATGGAGCGGAATCCTGCAAGGGACCGGGTAGGAGCATACTATCCTTGAGCTACGGAAAAGGGGGCCCCCAATCTAGGGCCTGCAAGCGGGAAACTCCATACTGTGCCCTGTGCCAAGAAAAGAGACGCGGCAGGCCAAATGAGATAACCCATAAAACAGAAATAAGCGGAAGAAACCAGAAACCCAACGGCGAAAAGAGATTATGGAGATGGCAGCGACGCTCTGCAACGTCTGGAGGCTCCAACTTTTGTGAGGGAAAACTCGGCGACCCATATCGACGACACCCTAGCGCCGAGCAAACTGCTGGGAAGAGTGAAAGAATGGCAAGTCCTGGACAAAGAGACCCAGAATGATAACCAATACATTTACATCAGCATTGAAGTATTTACCGGGGTCACCACAACTTCAGGAACCGCGGAACACCACACAACCGAAACGCTGGGCGACTAACAAGCTAGACTCCGACTCGTTAAACCACATCCTTGGCGAGCTGATGACCACCATGGCACGAGAGACAATTACGGATCAAATGGCGGAGGCGCTGAACATCACCATGAAGAAGGCCTGTGAGGTAGCAGTGCCAGCCAAAAAAACACATAAGAGGCGGGTGGTACAGTGAGGATGCTGAGGCAAGACGAACAAGGCCAGGTGGAGAGTCTTAAGGGGGCAAGCGTCGGGGGCGCCCATGGAAAATCTGTTGAAAGAGTACAAAGGCAATACAGAGAAGAAATTGAGATTAGCAAACAGAATTGCTGGAAGAAGATGCGCCATGCGGCGGAAGAGCCCTATCGAATGGCCGAAGACAGGAAGAAAATTATAGCCCGCCCTGTGGGGCAGTGGTGAAGACACTTCTCCAATAATTCATCGGGGCCGGACGGTATTAATAATGAAATCTTGAAGCTGCGGCGCCAAGCACTGGCTACCAAGATACTCGAAATTGCCAACAAGTGCCTGGAAACGACTACCTTACGGCCCTTTCACGACTTTTCCCCAAAATTGAAGGCCCAGCAAGAAGAAAAGGTGATGGCTGTCGGCGCTGTCGCGCGCCCAGCTCCTGTACGGAGCAGTAAAGACACAGTGGAATGCGGAGAGACTGTGAAGGGCGCTGCGCACTAGCACTCTTCGGCCATGGCAACCATTGAAACGTGGCAGCAGAGATGGGATAGAACAGTAAACGCAGGATAGTCCTGGAAGTTCATCTCGTTATCGAGCCATGGGTAGAAAGGGAAACTGGATTATTGGACCACGCAGCTCCTATGTGGACACAGTGTGTTCCAATCCTACCTGCTCCGGATAGGAAAGGTCGCCAAGGCCAGATGTTAACGCGTGGGAGTCAATGATCCAGCCCACACACTACAGCACTGCCCGAAATGGTACCAGGAACTATGGATCGAGATTAGCGGTTCTGCCATACCAAGGGAAATAAGGACCCAGATGTTGGAATGCAGTCACAAGTGGGAGGCCATGACGAGGTTTGCACAGACGGTACAGAAAAAGAAGTGCAGTAATGACTTATAACAATAACGATAGACAAGAAACAGATAGGATAAGAGACCTGCACAACCGCCGCGACAACCATGAACCGGAAACCGGGCGACGGTCGTACAAAATGATCGGAAATAAATAAAAAGATGACCCATAGCAACAAAGCGGTGAGAAAAAATTGACAATGCAATGAACAAGACAAGAGACAACACCAACTGACCAACGTGAGACGGCGCGAGGGGCTTAGAATGTGTTGGAGGAGGGTAAGTCCTGAGCGACAGAACGTGCGTTTTTTGTTTGGCTGGTGGGCGCCCCGGGCAGAACGTGTGGTGTATCCGGTCTAGTGGCGGTAACCAGGCCTGAGTGCCTTTTGAAGACTCCACCACAAAGGACAAAAAAAACAAAAGAAGTTTCTGAAAGTTGTTCACTTCTTCAATGCTAATGTCTAATTGTATATTTTCTTGCTGCGTCTCTCAACATTCTGAAGGCAATGTTAATATTTTGGCCTACTTACGATCACGATGGCATCTGCGTATGTGTATGAGTATTTGTGCCATGTTTGTCGTTTGTTTTGCATGTCCTTTTATCTTTCTCATATCGCTTTCCAGAACCAGGTTGATGTTGATAGTGCGTCTCCTTGTCTTACTCCTGAGTTTATATTGAGGATTGCTGATGTTCCTAGACTTGTTCTTACTTCCGCGTTTGATAGCTCCATTGTCATGCTCGTTTATACGTTTTTGTGGTTTGTTCGTGTTTTTCATTTCCTCTAGTGATTCTTTCTATTCACTGTGTCAAAAGCAGCTTTAAAGTCTATGAAGAGTATGTTTGTTTCTATTCCTACTTTGAATCTGTTTTAGTAGTCTCCTATTTCCAGTTCTTTGTGTATTAGGACTGATAGTACTGATATGTGGTCTTTAGCAGCGTGATTCCTCTGAAAATAAGATGCCAAAAATTGCATGTTATTTTTCTCGTTTTTGTGTATCTGCACTATTATTTTCAATTTGATTATATTTTATATAACCTCTATAACCTCTTCTTATTTACTACGTTATGTTGTGTCTTTTTCTTTTTCCTTCTGTCTTTCTATTTTAGTACTGTCATGTTCATATTCATATATAGTCATATTCCATCAGTGTTTTATAATCCTTCTGTTTTGGGCTTGTTGTTTTATTTTTGTTCTTTTATCTACTTGTAAAATTGTTTAGCATTATTGTTTCTGTTACTCCTTTCTAGTTCCTCTAGCTTACTTTCCATAGTTTTTACTTTTTACCTTGTTTGCATTTCTTAGTTTGCCTGGTCTTCTAGTCCTCCAGTCCTTAGCCATTCAATCTTGCTTTGCTTTTGTCCTAGATATTTTCTTCGTATTCTTCGTTGAACCATCCTTCTTTTGGTCTCATTTTTCCCTATTCTCTTCTCTGCTGCGCCTGTCATTTGTATTCCTAATTATGTCAAGTCATGTCTTCTGTTTTTGTTCTTTTTTGCGCTACTTCATTCAGTTGCTCTTATAGTTTTTCTAATGTTTTTCTTGTTTTAGTTTTTTCCTATATTTTGTTTCTTTTTTATGCGACAAGAGCTCCCGCCACTAAGCTGTGTGCACTGCGGACCCTCAAGGATCTATTGTGCCTTATTTATACAGCTGATAAGCAAACTGGTATCTGTAAAGTGGTTGTAAGACCAGTGCTCCATCCCTGATGTGTGTATCAATCAGTTTTCACTTGTTTTCAGTAGAAACTAGGTCAGACAGATTATTTGATTATTTCCCGTCTAGGTTTTGGTGTAAGTACCACCCTTATCTATATATTTTATAAATAATAATAACAATAATACTATAGGGCTATACTCCCACGCATAATAGTGCACAGTACTATTTTTAATTCTTCTATTCCATTTTAGAGTAGTGCTGTGAAGATTTTGTCTTCCCCTGCAGCTCTAAATGTCTCGAATATTACACCTCTATGCGCTCTTACATCCTGAATCACAGGTTTGGTTTGTGTCATGTAATTTTATAGTCTATTATATATGTCATGTGATTTTGTAGTCTATTATATATTTCAGATTCCTCGTTGCTTGTTCCCAGTTGTATTTATGTATGTTGTGGTCAATCAATTCTGTATTTGAGGCTATTTTGTTCGCATATTGTGATTAATCTGCTTGTCCTTAAATCCTCATCTCCGTGTTGTTCTACTATTTTATCCTGTTGATTCTTATTATGATTTGTCTTCTAGTCCTCCAGTCCTTAGCCATTCAATCTTGCTTTGCTTTTGTCCTAGATAATTTCTTCTTATTCTTCATTGAACCATCCTTCTTTTGGTCTCATTTTTCCCTATTCTCTTCTCTGCTGCGCCTGTTATTAGTACTCCTAATTATGTCAAGTCATGTCTTCTGTTTTTGTTCTTTTTTTGCGCTACTTCATTCAGTTGCTCTTATAGTTTTTTTTAATGTTTTTCTTGTTTTAGTTTTTTTATTTCCTATATTTTGTTTCTTTATTACGCGACAAGAGCTCCCGCCACTAAGCTGTGTGCACTGCGGACCCTCAAGGATCTATTGTGCCTTATTTATACAGCTGATAAGCAAATTGGTATCTGTGAAGTGGTTGTAAGACCAGTGCTCCATCCCTGATGTGTGTATCAATCAGTTGTTCACTTGTTTTCAGTAGAAACTAGGCCAGACAGATTATTTGATTATTTCCCGTCTAGGTTTTGGTGTAAGTACCACCCTTATCTATATATTCTATAAATAATAATAATAATAATACTATAGGGCTATACTCCCACGCATAATAGTGTACAGTACTATTTTTAATTCTTCTATTCCATTTTAGAGTAGTGCTGTGAAGATTTTGTCTTCCCCTGCAGCTCTGAATGTCTCGAATATTACACCTCTATGCGCTCTTACATCCTGAATCACAGGTTTGGTTTGTGTCATGTAATTTTATAGTCTATTATATATGTCGTGTAATTTTGTAGCCTATTATATATTTCAGATTCCTCGTTGCTTGTTCCCAGGTGTATTTATGTATGTTGTGGTCAATCAATTCTGTATTTGAGGCTATTTTGTTCGCGTATTGTGATTAATCTGCTTGTCCTTAAATCCTCATCTCCGTGTTGTTCTACTATTTTATCCAGTTGATTCTTATTATGATTTGTCGTTCGTTTCCCACTTTTATTAGTTCGCGGTTTAGCTGTTCATATAATAGGTCTTTTTGCGAATATTGATTTTGGAGTACACTTAGTATTGTCAGTGCTTTTGTCCGTGTAGAGTTAGGTTCATCTAGATCATTCGTTGGTTAATTGCATCCCAGGTTATAAATCGTCTGAGCTCCTTCCGAATAATGTTTGATAATCCTTATTGGACTCACTTGTCTTTTCCTACTATAAAGGTGGTCGTATTTAGCAATATTTCTGAGCTCTGTTCTCTATTATTTGTTTCTGTCAACACCATTATATCAGTTTTGTGTTCCGTTAGTTCAGAGCGTACTTCATTTGTTTTTGTTCAGAGGCAACATACCAGGTTCCATGATCTAAAAATCATTTTCTTATGCGTTTTTTTATTCTTGATCTGTTCAAGGTTGTTGACTGGTTCATTCAAGTGTGATTTTTTTTGAGTATCGAGAAGTAAGCTCGATAGCTCAACCTCCAACTAGGAGGGCTAGGATTTACAGCTATTAGCCCAACATTATCAAATTAAATATTTGATACATAATATGTGTATATTTCGCAGCAAAACTTCATTACATATTCGGGATGTTTTTCTACATATATCCATTCTTCAGGGGGTCCTTTGAATTTTTGGTCACGGACCAAAAAGTTTTAGAAACACTACTCTAAATTATGCTAACACAGATGGGATTATGGTTGGTACAAAACCATATACTTAGCTATTTGTAGAAAAGTCTTCTGACTAACGGAGTCCAACCACCGACGTTCTGTACGCAACAGACCGCCTCTACGTGTTTCGGTTGCTATTCTTTGTCTTATTTTAACTAATAGAAGATAGTGGTGAGAGACTCCCCTTAGGGATCTTACAACTTTTACTGTTGCGATTCTTCTCTTCGTTATCATGTGGTCAATTTGGGTTTTGTGCGTTCCTCTTGGATGTCTTCCTGCTGATTTGTGAACTTTCTTATGCTTTAATTTCATACTGCTTATAACCATGTCCATTGCTTCCACATAGTTACATAGTTTATGCCCATTATTGTTAGTTTTTTGGTGGATCGTTTCTTTCCTTGCTACTCCTATGTATTATTCATTCCTATTTGTCCGTTGAAATTCCCAAGTGTTATGAGCACATCATACTTTGGGATTGTTTCGCTAACTTCCAGTAGTTTTTTGTAGAAAAGTTGTTTTTCTTCTTCTTCATCCGCTTCCTCTGTTGGGTTGTGGTTGTGCCTACTATGTAGCCTATGCCGTTTCTTGCTCAGTTCTCCTCTCCTTCATAGGAGAGTGTATGATGTCCTATCCTTTGTTTTCCTCTTCCTTCCCATCTTGTTACTTTTAATGCAATTATTTTTATTTTGTATTGTTACATTTCGTTGCTCTATTTATTCTTAACCTTTTGTATCCTTGTTTTCTTCATGTCATATTTCCCCTTTTCAATTTTTCTTAATCTTATTCTGTATAATCATTCTTACTTTGTTAGATCATTATCTATTATTATAGACACGTTATAGTTTTCATTATAGTATTATCCTCGTTTGTTCTATTTATATTTTTTGTTATTTTTCATTGTTTCTAGATTTTTAATGAGACATTGATAGTAAATAAACGAACTTTTAATATATGTACTAGTTTTTATCAATATTAACATTTATAGTTAATTGGACATTTAACATTTTTAATTAATTAGACATTTAATAATTCGTATACAATTTAATTGTGTGAATAATTTTCAATAATCTATTTAACTAGTAAGCAAATTGGTTTTCAACATATCTACCAATTTTTATCAAAATTTGAGCATAGAAATATTTTTTAAATTTGTAAACAATTCAATCATGTAAATAATATAAGTTCGAGCAAGTTAATACATGTGTACTGTAAAATTAATTAGATATTTAAAAATTTGTAAACAATTCAATTGTGTAAATAATTTATAAAACGCTATATACGTAGTAAATAAACTTATTTAAATTTTCAACAGATCTAGTACGGAAACTACTTTTCAAATATATCATTAAAATTCGTCAATCCAAACTAGGATTAGGGCGAGTTTAATAATACATGTACATGTGAAAAATGAATTAGACATGTTAAAATTGGTAAAATATTCATGTACTTGCGTGTTTGTATTTCAAAAATACTATGTAGCTAGTATTTTTGTATCCAAATTGAAGCATTGTATATGTAGCTATTAACTAAACCAGTTTTCTTTATATTTATTTTTATCAAAATTCGAGCATACAAAATTAAATTAAACCGAGTTCAATAATACGTGTATTTGTGGAAAATAAAGGGACATTTAAAAATTTGTAAAAATAAATTATGCAAATAATTTTCAAAATTGCTATGTAGTTATTAATATATCTAGAAATTAGTAGCCAAATTCGGCATTCAAACTCGAGATAGCGCGAGTTTAAAATTAGGTGTATATGTAGGAAACATTATTAACTTAAATATTCGTAAAAATATTTTTTTTAAAATAATATTGCTATTTTATTAGTAAATAAAATAGATTTCACTATATCTAGCAATTTTTATGAAAATTAGAGAATACAAACTAGATTTAGAGCGAGTTTAATAATAATTAATTTTATATTTAATAATCAATATAAATTTCAATTGTGTAAAAATATTGAAAAAGTCACTAGAAAATAAACTATAACTTTTTAATATAACTAGAAATTTGTATTAACATTCGAACAAATAATACGAATTTAATAACTCTAAATAAATATTCATTGGGGATTTTAAAATTGATAAAAAATCAATTATGTAAATAATTTTCTTTTTATGTGGCTGGTAAATAAACTAATTTTTAATATATCAAGGGATTTTTTATCAAAATTGGAGAATGTAACTCGACTTATATTTAGTTTAATAATAATTATATTTGTGGATTTTTTTATTATACATTATACAAATTTGTAAAAGAAATAATAATATAATTAATCTTAAAAAAATATGATGTGGCTAGTAAATAAACCAGATTTTACTATATCTAGCAATTGTAATAATTATGTATCCATTGAAATTATATTTTGCTACATATTTGTTTGATAAATTGTCATATGTGGTGCATATAGACTCGATATTAAATCTATAGGAAAAATAGCTATATAATCGCTATAAATACAAAGGTGTGGGCCGTGCAATTCAATTGGAATCATGAAGAATGCAATTTACTACTTGAAGCGGACATATATGGATTGATATTAATAAACGGTGACCTATCTAAAATTACAAAATTACTATGGTGCTGTGTAAGTTTAATAGGATAATGTTGCGAGAGAGTAGTGTTATTAAAGCAGAGCGGGCGATACAGAAAATACTGATAATTATGATGAAAAAAGATGCATTAAATAATTTAATATAGGGTGACTATTTGGTTTTTAATTAGCAAAAGCGAGTATTATCTTTAATAATAAAATGTAAGCAACCCTGATAATTTATAAAAAACGCCATTTCTCTAATATGTTTTTTATATGTGATATTTATTCATTATTATTGTAAATAAAAAAAAATATTATGTTAATAAAATTTAAAAAATAAATAAAACATTTATCTTTATAGATATCAGCCCGAGTGCTTTGCACTGGTAAAGGGAGAAGCACTTTAACTTCGAATAAAACCTATGTTAATAAAATAATATATTGCATTCGCCAAATCAACACTAAAACCTAGTCCAGACCTATACACACTTGCCGCGAACCAATGTTTGTAAATATTTGCCGGCAAACAAAGCACATTTACTGTGAGAAGAGGCTTTTATTTTAACGAATATTTAGTATACAGCCTCAATTATATTGCATTTGCGTCCAGATCAAAGACAAAAACATATCGCATACAATGATTAATGTTTTAAATGTGTGGCACGTCGCTGCACCACGCTGAATAAACCCATGCATAAACATTTTACCCGAATGTGTACAGACTAGGAGTATAAATGTTATCCTCGACGGAAAACAGAAGACATACGTCCATTTATTTAAATGTTTTTAAACAAATGTTTGCAAATACTTTTTATCAGTATTTATACAGTTTTTATATAGATGTTTAAATGTTAAAGGTTTTAGTGTTGATTTGACGAATGTAAGATAATATTTTATTTACAGAGGTCTAGTCCAACCCCCGTTTAATGGTTTGATCTAGAAGTGCAATCCAAGTAAAGTAAATACAGTACAATAATAATAAGTGTCCTAAAAGGTATGTGCCCGATAGCCCTGATAAAATTTGATTAACTCTGCTTCTCTCTCTCCTTTTATTTTTATTAGAAGGACCCTTAAGCTTACTTTCGGAATCTATTGCCGGAATGATCACCTTAATTTAATGCATCTCTTTGTGATGTAGCTAGTAGGAAATCGGGTGTGAAGGAGGGGCGGATTACCTCTTGGATAGGGGCCAACTGCTGGGTGTAGCCTCTCTGGAGGGGAATAACATCGATTAGTGTATGGGGTACAATTATATACAGCTAAATGGTTCTAATTACACTATATACAATTTTAAATTAAAATTTATTAAATTTTACATATTTATTATTATCAACTAAATACTGTTATTTATGTATTTTCTGTATTAAGAATACCCAAATAAGTTTGGACATTATAATCTCAAAAATATGTCGAACGCAAGAATACTTTTTCTACTTATGCACTTCTATGCATATTTGCAGTGCCGTAACTAAGCAGGTACCACAACTGTAAAGGTCCAAATACAATTACCAATTCAAATTAGAATATACATTATAATTTACTAGTTGCTATACTCTAGCCCAGTGTTTCTCAAACTTTTCGGTGCGCGACCCCCACTTAATAATTACAAAGGACCCCTTGAAGATTGGGTATGTGTAGAATAACATCCCGAATGATCTGTAATCAGTTTTTTCTGCGATCTTTCAAATCTTTTTCGTGACCTCCCTTTGAGAATTACTGCTCTAGCCATTTTAAATCAACAACGACGACTGAACAAAATAGTTAAATTTATTTCCTCCTTTAAAAATTAATTATCATATGGTACACGCCGAAACTTTAGTAGAGTATTTAAATAACCAATTTTATATTGTATTTGTTTCAATATTCTTTGCTCAAAATAAATATGTATAATAGGTTCAAAATAGCCAATCTACAACTAGTTACGACATTGTATATTTATTACGTGCACTGCTACGTTTTATTCCAAACATTTATGCTTTGTAATATAAGAATACTTCATAAATATGTATTTTTACATTTATTATAGTTTCTACTTGTGTAGAAAATGTACTTTTTGACGGAACGATATTTTTTATTGATTTTATTGATAATCAAATTTAAAATAAAATCTTTTATAAAGTTTATTACATACTGTATACACAACATGATGACTTGAGGACTACATACGAGAATATTTACTCATATGAAAGTATAATTATCGTTTCATTTTATCTTTTCTGTAGTTTAAAAATGACATTTCTATTCTAATCGATACACACGATATTCTGTACACCCCACCTCATTGTTCAATATTCTCGCATCATTGCACTATGTCGGCAGAAATGCTCAATCGAGGGTTGTGCGTTTTCCACCCTATTAAATGTAATAGGGGCATTGCTATCATACAGCTCTTGTTGCTAAGGTAATGCTTATGTACATTTTTATATTTTATTGGAATTTGACTATACTCTACATTACCTGTTGTGAGGCGTTCTGCAGGTTAAGTAGAGGCTCCGAGGATCGTTTCAGGAATAAACGTAACTTATTCTCTCTAGGCGGTGCTTCTTTTTTCCTCTGAGGACTGGGGGCCTAAAATTAAAATATTTATTAGTATATATTAGTAAGCTTTAAAATAGAATTCAAGGGTTACTAAAGGCTAGCCTACATATGAACGACGAATAATACTGCAACTCGCTACAGTCGTCTCGCATTTTATATATTACTAGCCTTAACGGTCGAATCACGTTTCTATTATTTTTCCTGTATATATTGTATAGGGTCAAATAAAAAAAGTAAATTGAACGTGCAGCTTTAATTCATATCTTGGTATGTTGGTGGAAATTTGTTTACTATTTTTCCCAGATATTATTAACCATTACCCCTTTCACACTGTCACGTAATTTGTGTGAGGTTAAAGCATATATTATTTTTTTCATGGCGCAAATTGTGAAATTGTATACAATTTTAAGGGTCGTTTTAGACAAGACAATTTCTTGACTCAAAAGTTAGTCAAGATGCGAGACAATCTAAAAATTGACTCGCATCATACAGCAAATTATTTGAAATATTCAATGGGGTGGTAGATCGATTGAAAAGATATAACGCGTTCTATTTGTCATGGACAAATTGTATGGGAGCAGGTTATATGAATTCATTTCTTGAAAAACTTTTCAGCTAAGAAATTGTCTTGTCTAAAACGACCTTTAGTAATAAACAGCAAATGAAGCCGTGCATTTAATGCAAGTTAATAAAAACATTTTGTTGTTGGCTTTGAAACTTATTTTTAAGAATTAATAAACATAATTCGTATTTATAAGCCTTATAAGATTCTGCTACACTTCTTCTTTAATGGGCCATAATTACGATATACAAATTCTTCCAATAATCAGTTCCAGAGCCAACAACAAAGTATTTTTTTTATTATTATGCATTAATTTTATACCTTTTCTAGTCTTTTCTAGCTCATACAATTTTATAATTTGCGCTATAAGAAAACTATAGACGCGATTCCACCATTAGTAATCATACACTCGGTACCGTACAACTGAGTTCACTATTGTTCGTGCTAATTCAGAATACTTTAGTTATTTGCTTTCATCATAAATTGAAACCAGTTTTCACTAAGGTCTGGCAAACACATTTTATCTCTAGATACCCACACCTTGCCACGGTGCGGGGGCCCAGTGAGGCGATTACTGAACTCCCTGCCTCGACCACAAACGGAGCAGGGACTAGGATGTCGTTGCATTGCCAAGAGGTTCTGAGGCCCAGCCTGTTGAGGCACTCCCTGATAGACTCGCTTTATCTTTGAACAGGTTGCCTCGGTGCTCAAGATCCCCCACCCCCCTTCTCTAACGAGACAAGCCGATGAGGCTACCTGGACAACTGTGGCAGGAAGACCAAAAGGCAAAACATGTGATTCCACACCTGGAGACGACCAGGAGAGACTTGCTCTCCCATAACAACAACGCGAACGTGAACACCGAGGCCAAGAGCCACCCAAGCAAACATTACAGTCAACTTGGTTGACGTATCGTTCCATGAGGTAAGAAATGCGCTCAGGACTAAGCTGCCAGGGAGCTGGCACGCTCGATCCAAGAACATCACAGCCTGTTGAGGCACTCCCTGATAAACTGGCTTTATCTTTGAACAGGTTGCCAAGGTGCTCAAGACCCCCCGCCCCTTCTCTAACGAGACAAACCGACGAGGCTACCTGGACAACTGTGGCAAGAAGACCAAAAGACAAAGCATGTGGTTCCACACCTGGAGACGACGAGGAGAGACTTGCTCTCCCATAACGACAACGCGAATGTGAACACCGAGGCCTAGAGCCACCCAAGCCAACATTAATGTTAACTTGGTTGGCGTATCGTTCCATGAGGTAAGAAATGCGCTCAGTACTAAGCTGCCAGGGAGCTGGCATGCTCGAACCAAGAACATCAGTGAACTTTTTGCCCGGGTCAGGGAGGCGGTGGGGCTGAACCGACGAGTTATGGTCTACCTGGATATAGAGTGGAAAACCCAGAGACAGACGAGAACATTATGCACACCCTCCGAGACTATCAGCCTAGCATCGAGGCAGCTTCCATCTAACGGACCAGGGATTACGGGCCACATGTCAAGATCGTGAGAGTATCTATGCCGTGTGAAGTCGCCTTCATGCTGGTCAAAGCAAATTGGATTAGAGTAGGCCTTTCGAGGTGCAGGGTGATGGCACCCTAATGAATAGGGGCAGTGCGGTGCCACAGGTGCCGATACGTAAACGCGGTAATTTAAACCGGTGTCGGGCGGCGCACGACGTACTCTCGGAGACGGTCACGACCTGCGATATCGATATCGTGCTGGCATCGGAGCCCAACGTACGCATTATAAGCAGAGACCCGAGATGGCGGACGGACCCGGCAGTGGACGCAGCAATATGGGTTAGAGCGCCCCAGGGGTTAAGGAGGCACGACAGGGTATATGGCATAGTTTTAATTTCCTGCACTGGAGAGTCCTAGAAGATGAAACCATTAGCGACCACGTCACCTATGGCCTGGCACACCGGGAGGAGAGCCCCCGAGACATCAACACGCGACTGACAAAGGCGGTTTTTGGTAAGTAGGTTCGACAGGGGCACACTAAAGGCCCACATGCAGGCGATGGCCCACCATACTAAAGGAGACGCGGGAGCGGAGAACAAATACAACCAGTAAGCCGAGATGCTGAAGAGGGCCGCAAATGGACACTGCCGATGGATGGAAACCACCCGAGAAACAGCCCTGTTTATTGGTGGCATAGCTATAGCGTGCTTCGCGGCAACGAGTAATCTATCCCACGCTCGTCGCCACACAGACGGACAGAACCGCTCCGCAGCGCATACAACTAGAGGAGCTAGACAATGATGCATGTATAAGATTGTCGCTAAACGGCTAGGCAGCAGGGGCCCGACACCCCAGGTGGAGGTACCGGGTGGCGCTGCAGCTGTAGAGAAAAGGTTCTTTCCAGAGGACACACCACTCCTCCCTAGGGGTATGGAACTAAACAAAACAAATCATCCTCAGTTACGGCAGAAGAGGCAGCACCTGCGGCGCGGAGGCTACAATCACAGAAGGCACCAGGGCCCGATGGCCTATTCAACGAGGCCACCAAGGCAGCACTTGTAGACAATCCAGAAGAGGTCGGGTTGACACAGAAGGCGCGGCTGATGCTCCTCTGGCTGCACTTTGGAGATAACTCCGAACCCCAGCCTATCCCATTGCAAGTTACGGGTGGGGTACCGCAGGGGTCGGTATTGGGACCGCTCCTGCGGAACGCCACTTATGATAGCGTCCTGTGTCTTAAGTCAGCGAACGACACGCACACAATTGTGTTTGCGGAAGATTTTGTAATCCTTGTCACAGATCGTTACCCAGATGAGGCAATCGAGAATATTGCAAGGTGTCTGCAGGACATGGGGCTAACCCTAGCGGCGACTAAGACAGAAGCGACATGGCAGGTCCGAGAAAAAACAACTCCAGACAAACGTTATTGTTCAGGGGGAGCAGATAGAGATTAAAAGTAATCGAATGTGCCTGGGGATGGTAATGGACGCATACTGCAACTACAGCCGCCACGTCCATTAAATGGCGGAAGGAGCTGCTAACGCCAAGCGTGCAATCATCAGGCTGCTACCTAATAGTAGTGGGCCGGGGGATGGAACAGCTAGCTGGGGTAGCCGCAATGCAGTAGGACAATCTGAGTATCGCCCGATCCTACGGCACAGTTGCAACTGGCGCAGTGGAGGTCATAGCATTCTCCGTCTGATAAGGGAGAGGTCGAAATAGATGGAGAAAGAGCGAGAGGTACGGGGAAGCAGGTAGCAAAGATGGTCAGGGAAAGAACCATGGTTACATAGCAGGAGCGGTGGGCAGTGGGTGAACAATGCGCTTGGACCAGGGCGCTCATCCTGGATGTCAGGGCATGGATGGGGACCAAACACGGGAAACTGTTATACCATTTACTAACCAACTACTAACTGGGCGTGAGTATCTCAGATCTTATCTCCGCCGAATTGCTAAAAGGGCATCCCCCGTATGTGACCGGTGAAGCCGACGAGCCACACCCTTCTGGTATGCGAGGAGTGGGAGCCACAGCGGGCGCCATGAGAACTCATCGAATATAGGTCCCGAAGGTGGAACGGGACGAGAAACACAGAAGGCGCGGCTGATGCTCCTCTGGCTGCACTTTGGAGATAACTCCGAACCCCAGCCTATCCCATTGCAAGTTACGGGTGGGGTACCGCAGGGGTCGGTATTGGGACCGCTCCTGCGGAACGCCACTTATGATAGCGTCCTGTGTCTTAAGTCAGCGAACGACACGCACACAATTGTGTTTGCGGAAGATTTTGTAATCCTTGTCACAGATCGTTACCCAGATGAGGCAATCGAGAATATTGCAAGGTGTCTGCAGGACATGGGGCTAACCCTAGCGGCGACTAAGACAGAAGCGACATGGCAGGTCCGAGAAAAAACAACTCCAGACAAACGTTATTGTTCAGGGGGAGCAGATAGAGATTAAAAGTAATCGAATGTGCCTGGGGATGGTAATGGATGCATACTGCAACTACAGCCGCCACGTCCACTAAATGGCGGAAGGAGCTGCTAACGCCAAGCGTGCAATCATCAGGCTGCTACCTAATAGTAGTGGGCCGGGGGATGGAACACGCAGACAGCTAGCTGGGGTAGTCGCGTTAAAACTCCTTTATAGAACACGCGCATGGGTCGATGCCATGGAAGTGGCAAGAAATCGGGAGATCAGCAATGCAGTAGGACAACCTGAGTATCGCCCGATCCTACCGCACAGTTGCAACTGGCGCAGTGGAGGTCATAGCATTCTCCGCCTGATAAGGGAGAGGTCGAAATAGAGGGAGAAAGGGCGTGGGGTACGGGGAAGCAGGTAGCAAAGATGATCAGGGAAAGAACCATGGTTACAGAGCAGGAGCGGTGGGCAGTGGGTGAAAAATGCGCTTTGACCAGGGCGCTCATCCTGAATGCCAGGGCATGGATGGGGAGAAAACACAGGAAACTGTCATACCATTTACTACCCAACTACTAACTGGGCGTGAGTAGCTCAGATCTTATCTCCGCCGAATTGCTAAAGGGGCATCATCCGTAGGTGACCGGTGAAGCCGACGAGCCACACCCTTCTGGTATGCGAGGAGTGGGAGCCACAGCGGGCGCCATAAGAACCGCCACAGGACGAGAGGACGTCAGCACCTGCAACTCCTGGCGCGGCGCAACCCGGATGACCCAAAGTTGTGGGACTCCCTTAGCACGTTCTCGATGGAGCTGCTGCAAGCTAAAGAGACTCATCGAATATAGGCCCCGAAGGTGGAACGGGACGAGAAGTAAGTGACACGTTGATACGCCACACTTCCATCGCCCTTGCCACAAGTCAGGATGCAGAAATCAAGATAAACTAATCAACTAATCATAGACACTAACCGGCCATGGAGATACTTCATGCAACCATTTACTTTCTTTGGCCTCCCCCACTGCGCTGGGCACAACGAACTGACCAGTATTGCAAATGTGTAATCCTACAGCAGGGGCTTCATGCAACCCTGTATGGGCTTCCGCTCTTTGGGTAAATACCTCGACCTATGTAGGGCAGCACACAAACCTCCTAACACAGAGGCTTCGTGCAACTTTAGTCAATGGGTTCCATTGGGCCCACTGGCTCATTGGGGTTTTGTGATGTAATTTCTTTGATGGTCTAAATATATTTTTGTTTGTTTGTACTTATGATTCATCTCGGTTCTGCCCTCGGAGCATTGTATTTTAATTTCTTCTGTGGCTTAAACTATTTTTTCTAGTTATAGTTCTAGCCTAGCCGGAAAAAAGTAAAGAAAAGAGGGCGTAATGCGTTTCCGTCGGTAAAAAGAGAATCTCAGAGGAGTTATCTTAAGTAATCTTAACTTCACAAGATACCTCTGGAAAACTGTGAAAAGTGATTCACGCAAAAGAGTCTGCGTGTGTGAAATAAAATGAATGAGAATATATTTAAGTAAATAAATGTAAAACATTCTGGTTACCTGGTAAAGCATTTTGTGAAACACTCGGGATCTAGCGGCCAGAACGGCTTTAACAGCACACACCGGCTCTCTGGTGTCACCCACCAAGAAAGTGACATCACAAAGTTCCGGCATTGAAGCCAGAAACTTCATGTCCTCCGCCAGACCCGATTTGTTCTCGAAGGTACTGAGATCTGGCTCGGCTTCCGCCATCACGTTGTATATCGGCAGCAGTAGACTTTCCGGCATCTAAAAATATAAAAAATAACAATACAAATAAATGGCTTTATCATAGAAGTAATGAAAAGTACGCTCTTCAATTGTTTAATAAATAACTTTAAACAAGTAATAAAATTGCTTAAAAAATCTACGAAACAAATATTCTTAAAACTCTACAATAAATATCATTATATACGCTCCGTAATGCTATTTAATCGTTTCACTAAAATTGGAGTGTGCAATCAATGATCATCAACAGTTTTAATCTGAAAACGAAGCTTGGACCGTTAATGGTGATTTTTATTTTACCAAAATTAAAAATTAAATTACTAATTATTTGTTAGCGGCTGTACGATAAGCATGATTTTGCTATTGGTATCTTTTATATATTGTCTGATTATCACCACTATCGGTGTGGTACTATGTTTGCGAAAAAGCTGGACAGAACTAATCAAGTACGGGGAGGCATTTCAGGGCAGCAGAATTCAGCATTCAGGTTCTGTCTAACTACAGTAGGAACAAAAACTATGTAGCATTATTATTGTATCTTTTGTAGCGTGATGGGGAAAATGTATTCCTCTTATCTGAGTCCTTTTAAAATGGTATCGATATGTAATTTTAAGAGAGTACAACCAACAAAGATTCGGGCCTCCGATCTGGCTGGATTTTCCATCCACATTGCATCGTTCTGTATAGGTATGAGAGAGCAACAGTGTCGCCGAGTCTGAGCCTGACAAGTAGTCAATATTTCCATGCCTTAGTCAATCAATGGAGTGCAGCCATATAGGGATGCAACATTATTTTGTAACGTGAAGAGGAATGAACCTCCCATTCTCTCTCATTGAAGAACTAATCAAGTACGGGGAGGCATTTCAGGGCAGCAGAATTCAGCATTCAGGTTCTGTCTAACGACAGTAGGAACAAAAACTATGTAGCGTTATTATTGTATTTTTTGTAACGTGATGGGGAAAATGTATTCCTCTTATCTGAGTCCTTTTAAAAGGGTATCGATATGTAATTCTAAGAGAATACAACCAACAAAGATTCGGGCCTCCGATCTCGCTGGATTTTCCATCCACATTGCATCGTTCTGTATAGGTATGAGAGAGCAACAGTGTCGCCGAGTCTGAGCCTGGCAAGTAGTCAATATTTCCATGCCTTAGTCAATCAATGGAGTGAAACCATATAGGGAAGCAACATTATTTTGTAACGTGAAGAGGAATGAACCTCCCATTCTCTCTCATTGAAGATCTTTTAAGATACATTTCTCGGGATACCTGGAATACAAGTGAAACATGTAGTAAAAACTCTTCTCTTAATTCATGGTATAGTTCCGTAATTAGCCAGATAAATGGAGAGTAATTGATAGACCATGGCCTCAGCCGGACGCAAGCATCTCTGTATTCGAATGGATTATATTGTCTCCACGGTTTTGGCGGAATATCCCTCCTGTACTCGTCCCAATATCTTTTATACTTCAAAGAAGGTATCACCCCAGAATACCGCTTTAGATATTAATATCAATGACAAACCGGAAAATAATCACTAGCAAAACCGACCAAGAGAAGTCAGCAAATATGTCAGAGAGGCATAAAAATAAATCCACGGAGTTAGCAGCCCTTCTGAAATTGGGAGACCTATTAGAAGCAGACCTATTTAGGAGACAAGTGATCTGGTCTGCGAGAAGATTAGCTATAATTACACCATTACGATTGTTAGATTGGTTTCTCCAAAGAGTATGTCGATCGTTGAAGCCTCCAATAATTCCGGCCGACAATAAATAGATACAACAGTTATATTAGAACGGTCCATTGAATTATTAGAGGAAATTATATAAAAAATAAATCCTAGTGAAAACCGCCGTGGCCATCGTCACGGTCCTTCCTGATGCTCGCAAACTGCTCATACGAAAGTTATCCGCGATAAACCAAGTCTCCGGCAGATATATAACTGAAGGGCCAATCTGTATGTTAAGGAACAAGATTTCCACCAAATTGCTTGTAAGACTTCGGATGTCCCACTGTAAGCCTCTTAGGTTAAAGAGTTGCCTGTATTTGAATACTAAAGGAGCAAAACAAAGGATAAAATAAATAGAGATACATCATAATAATAAAATGTTAGGTTCATAGATAACAGATGGGAGTGGTGGAAAAGGTGAATAATAAATACTGATAGCTGTCGTTCGCTAGTGGCGCTAGAGCACCATTATATATGATGGTATTAGTTAAATTTTCTTTGAGTAAGTTCAAAATTAGTTTTCTCAAGTAAAATTTAAGAGTTTGGCATTTCTGCGATTTCAACTGAGAGAATTTTGCGTCGGGACTTGGATCTGTACTCGTATAAAATCCAACTGACCCACGAACTGAAGCTAGACAACGCCGTGTCTTCGGAGTAGTTTGGAGTTGACTCAAATTTCGTTATCTTTACCGACGAGTTTAATTTTTGGCTGAATGGCTATGTGAACAAGTACATGACATGATGGATAGCGATTTGAGGGCATGGTTATCTCGCGCGGTGGCGAAGTGATCTGGCCACCGAGATCGTACGATTTAACGACTGTAGACTATTTCCTGTGGGGCTATCTTAAATCGCAGGTGCATGCGACTAAATCGTAAACAATTGATGTTCTCAAAGTCAAGATTACGTACGCCATCCAGAAAATTCAGCCAGATTTATATCGGAAATTGGACCTCCCGAATATGTGCCACCAAGCAAAGCCGTTGCCATTTTATGTTAATAAATACACCGATACCTCAAGCTCTTAGAGTCTACACCCTACCCGCGGCATATTAAACAAAATTGAGTGCAAATCGTACACACAACTTGTTTTATTTACATTATAAACATCGAGCATTAAAATATCTTTATAATAGGTTAAGTGAGGAGATTTTCTCCTCAATATGCCTAAGAAAGGTTTTTCCTCCTCATGAGAACCACCCATATTAGATGGATGATTGAAAATTGGACCCGCTAGATCAAACCGACTATTAATAAATTTGTTGAATGAGGATTATATCTTTCCTAAGTTGTTCAACCTTAGTGAATCTGTTTGATAAATGCAATCTATTTATGAGAGCAGGTTTTGTTTTTGATAAATATGTTACAGGTGAGAACTGGAATGAATGGACTCGAACTACATGGATTGTAGAAACAGCATAATTAAAAACAGAGAATTCAGTGATGGATGAAAATGTTGTGTTAGCAAAGGCAGAGAGATTATGTTCAGTCGAATTAATTCTAGATACTCTCAGTTCCGCATGTGAATATATTATCAATTATAATTTTCTTGGTTCTTTGTTGTCTGTTCAAAGGTGTATGAAGAACATGTATCAAATTCGTGAGAATCGGCATAAATTTAGGAATATTTTAAAGCTTTTACAGCCAAATGTCCAAATCGCATCATATACCTTAGTAAAATAAACTAACTTACAGAATTACACATATTTAGGAACCTGAAATGGTGAGAACTACTGAACTACTAGGAAAGTAAGGCATATTATCGCCATTGTTAGAATTCCTAAATAATCATTTAACTACGTTGATTGAGATGTGTCTTTCAGCAGACAGATATTTAAGTAGGTCGTCTTCTGAAATTGAAGAATCAACTCCTCTATGGTGGGGTAAGTTAATGTGATTTCAGTCTTTGACGTAACAAGACCACATTGGCACACTCCCCAGACTGAAACTTAATAACAACAACAAATCTAATTTAGGTCTACCCTTTTAAAAAATATTAATAGTTTATACTTTTTTTTCGAAGCACGTTTACATAAGCGTATGGCATAGAGAGAGAGAGAATCCATCTTTATTTAGGCTATTGGTCATAGACATATGCGTCAGAATGGGATGGAAAATACCAACGTTTGCTTTTCTATTCTCAACATATACTACAAACGGAGCTAAACCATATCCTTTATGAGACTCATTTAAATGTACGAATGAATGTCGTCTGTTGTCATTGAGGCCCTTCATTGTTGTTTGAAGTTATAATTTGTGTTAACCCCTTGTTAGAAGGGGCTTTCAACTACAACAACAAAATAGTCTCTTCCCCAGTAAGTAAATAATCGTATAGTTCAACAATATTAGTTAGAAAACGTAAAGCCGTTTTTGCGATGACAATACCTTCATTATACAGCAGTGTTGTATTCGCAAAGTAAAAAGTAAGTTAGAAAATGGAAGCGAGAAAGACAAGGAGATATACTCTGAGCGAAATGGATTTAGAAGATGCAAAATTGAAAGAATAATAGATAGGGAGATTCAAGGCGGTTGAATTAGCAGACAGTAATCAGAATATAGAAGAGCAGGAAAAAACACAAAATATTCCAGATATACTGTGGCATATCTAAATATGATAACGGATAGAACACTGACGGAGAAAATGTGAAAATGACAGAAGATTGATTCCTTTGTAGAATGTGTGGCAACGGAAAGGACGTTTTAGTTCACCTTATTAGTGAATAAACTGAAAGAATGTACGGAATGTTAGAGATAGTTTTATATGTGGACGGAAGAGGATTTGAATATAGAAAGAATGAACTCAAATGGCCGTGGTCCTAGGGTTAGTTTGCAGCAGAAGCTCAGAGGTATTTACCTTAACTTCACAGAAAACCTGTGAAAGTGATTTCGCCTGCAATGGGATTTGACTCTCGATCTAATCACTAGGCGTTTGAGTTGGGATGATTATTATATATTTAATTTAATTTTAGTTTCTTTATGTAGATGATAATTTATTTATTTATTTGTCGGTACTAGTTTATTCAATTTAAGAAAATAGGGCATACTCTGTCCGAAGGGCGGAAACCAACGGTCTGTTAAGATTACTTTAACTATATGTAGGAATATTAAGCAACATCAAGTGTATAAATTTAAAAAAAGAAGCTATATTATATAATATTAACCTACTGTATATATGTCGAATGTATGTTTAAATTCAATAATTAATGTATATAATGAAAAGGGGCTGTGTCGATACAATTTCTGCGCATTCTAGATTGCATCTGATTCATGGAATTTCCAATCGCATCCATCCAACATTCAATAAGATCCTTACAAAGCAATATACTCGTATATATACATACAGAATCTCAAGGGCAAGGGAGCCCAGCGCACCTGAATAAATATGAATCAGGTTACGTATTTCCCGGTGGAAATTGGGTCAGATGTTTATAAATAGGTCAAGTTCTTTGATGTTTGGGGGCCGCAAATACAGCTCCAAATACAAATTACATTAGGGGAGCGCAGGATGTCAAGGTTTTCCTTTTATCAAAATAAATCATAATTCGTTTAATGCCGACGGAATTTCCACCGAGCTCGAGTGACGCAAAAACCAAACCGCTAACTTAAAGACTATTTGGGCGTGCTTTAAATTGATATGTTTTTCTTTTTCATCTCCCTCCGACAAGAGAGAATGCGCCCTTCATTATTTCAATAATAAAATCAAATATGTTCTGACGTAATTACTTTGTATAGAGAAACGCCATCTTGAAAAGTCAGCTTATGTATCGCACAGATGTAAGTGTAGTAACTTTCAAAATGATAATGTTCAGGTTTTGATTTATGCTTATGTATATTTAAATGCTCCTCTAATCCTTTTTTCCGATTAGAATAAACCAAATTATTATTTAAAAAAATTACCTATTGCACTTAAAAACTGTACCTAGCTAAAGCGCTCTTTATCTAAGTAATGATGGTTTTATTCTCGTTTACTATAACTAACAATTTCGTCGCTAATTCATTAAATTTATTTGTGAATCTTCTTAACGAGCCTGAATTAGTATGCAAATAAATTTAGAAAATTATTATATACTATATTATGCACCAATTTTAAATAATAATAATTATGATTTACAATTCTCAACCCGAAAATTAAAAATTAAATTTCAGATTTTATCCCATTATGAGATAGCAAAAGATTATTTTCCATATATTGCAAAATACTTATTATTAATAAATACAAAATTAAAGATCTATGGTTGTTTGTTCCTGACTACAGATATTGCAGAATATGAACAATGTATTACTGGAAAAAAGCTTTATATTTTATTTACACAATGGTGTAAATAAAAAAATGTTTCAAATAATATATTTTGTAACGTGACTGCATCATCACACGAATGCAATATGGCTGTTTAGGAATATAGCAGGGTTATATAGAATTTACAAACACTGCTTTAAAAGTGGGGATCAGAACTAAAATTGCAACATTGCAAAAAATTATAAATTAATTAATGGGGAATTGTTTAGTTCTTACTGATGGTTTAATTAATTTAATTGTAATTCCTAATTTACTATATCTACCTATTTCTAAGTGATCTAGGAGATTTAATGTTCACATGTGCGTAAAACTTGAAATTCATAATTAAAACTATCATCACACTCTTTCAAGTAGTTGCTGTACTTGGAAGTAAGTTGTACGAATTTCGTCTGTCTGATTTCGTATTTTGTATTATTATAGCACTCGCTCTCTACGAGTGATTTCCAGTTGTCTACATTGAAGTGTTAAATTCTAAAAATAAATACGCCTAGCTATTTATTCATTAGAGTTGAATGCAGAAGACAACTAGAAATCTCTCGTAAAGAACTACACAACTAAATTAAAACAACAATTTGATAATTTTTACATCGAATGTATAAATTTGTTTATTTAAATTATTTCTAAAAGGTGAACTAATGCCAAAAAGTTTATATATTAATTTACAATTCTCCGTTCATTGTTAAATATGCATTCAAATAAGAGATACATAGAAGTTTTTGGAACGTTTAATTGAAAAACTAAAACCGTGCGATCAACAATTTACTGTTTATATTGTTTTTGCGATTCCGTTTACTCATTTCTCCGCATTTTTCATGTGTCATTGACTTCTTATCTTATTGCAGGAAGTATGTGTAAGTGAATGATTAATAATGGTTGGGTTTTTTGCAATTTCCGATGTACACAATTGCGAAATATTTAGTTGAACGTGATAATATTATCTAGAAATGAAATATACAAACATCTTGGAGTTAGTTTTTCTACCAAAAAAAAAAGAGAATAAGAAGGTTTCGAATGAACAGCTACTTTGTAACTCTCACACCTAGATGTTTCGTATACTTGTAATAATAATAAAATATTGATTCTTTATTTAGCAAATTGCTACATATTTTTGATATATTTAAAGATAATAACAACGGATTGTCATTGTTTGCATTTGTATGCAACTTTTCGAAATATCTAGGTGTGAAAGAAATATATATAATAATAATAATAATATAATATAATATAATATAATATCAGTTGCAACAGAAAGTAATAATAATAATAATAATAATCCCGGGCGAAGTTGCATCCACAGCAGGCACTTGGCGAACCTACGGATCCTGAGTCACCTAGCAGGAAGGTATAAAATGCAAAACTTTTGTTTCTTAGAATATTACAATGAAGGAGCAAGAAAAAACCGTGATGGGCCGAAGCAGAATAGACTCCGGATTGGAACCATTGACCACAAAACTCGTATACAACGAATAACGATACTAGCAAAGAAAATGGACAACCCAGCTGTTGCGGGGATAAGAACAATACCAACATCCCAACCACCGATAATGTTTCTCAGCAGACTGCCGAGACCATCTAGGAGGGCCGAGGTAGACACGATTTAAGATGAATATAGGTATAGATTAATCTCATATGTCTATTTAAATTGTGTCTACCGTTAGTACCTACGTAATACGAAAACTATTATATGAAATGATTACAAAACAATACCCCGAGTTAAAAACAAAAACAATACAATATATAATCGATCAGAAGACAACTATTTTGAATAATGGAAAGATCACAACTGAGGACACAGAAATACCCCGAAGAGAAATCCTCGGAGAACTGGGCATTATTGAGGAACAACTCGAAAATATAACGACTAACTTAAACCCCAAGGTACTTTCCGCTAGAAGAGAACTTGGTTAAAAAATAGCCAAAACCGAAATAAAATCGACTTTCAAGGTTGATGTTTCATATACAATCTTCGAACGTCATTTTCTTAAAAACTACTTCATATTCTCTATTCGGGTATTCACTATTCTATTAAGCAAATTAGTAAGTAGATATAAATAACTTTTAGTTCAAAAATATAAATAAATAAAAAAGTTTGCATATATATATTTATTCCTACATCCTTGAAAATAAATTTTACCCTATTTTTTTAGATTTTTTTAAATTATTTCAGTTTCGCTGAAAACAACAATGAAATAATCTAGCATATATCAGTATTTACAGTATGCGCCACTAGACTCTGTTTGGCGCACGACTGTGCTCTTAGCTGAAATAGTGAAGTGAGTTAAACACGGCCCGGTAGTGGCCTTCCTAATATGAACTGCTATATAATGAAATGGATCCTACAAAAAGAGCTGCCATATGAAAATTAAGACATAATGAAAACTAAAGGACATCACTAGGAATGTTAATGAACCAATATACAAACAGCAACACTTTTGCACGGCTATTGAGAATCTCATCAAAATAATATATGTCGGAGTCTACAGCGCTTGATGTTAACAAACAACTAAAACATAGGGATAGCAAATTAATAAGCAGAAAATTCAAAAAGGGAAAATAAGACTCTCACAAAGGATCGGAAGCCTTAGATCAGATATAGGAACATCAGAAACATGATAAGCCAAAGAGGTAACAACAAAGCGGGACAAATAGTGAAAGAAAAAAAAAACAGGAATATAAATAACATTCAACGAGAAATAATACTCGATCTCCTGAAGCAATGCCTATCAATTACGTCTAATGGACTCAAAAGATACAAAGTGAGAAATCTGAGAAAACAGCACACTAGCTTGTTTAACACAAGTCAGAATATAGTATATAGCTCACTAACCCCGAAGAACGAATTACAAGAAACCATACAAATAGACAGATGGAATACTGTCTATTTGAATGGTTTCTGCTACAGCAGTAAAACAATTCTGGAGCAACATATAGTCAATACCTGTAAAGCACATATAGGCAGAACGGACAAAAGGTGAGAAACAACGGTGTAATAAAATAACAACAATGGAAGATTGCACAATAGACGAAACGGATGCTACTGCAGCTACCACAAAACTTAGTACCTGGACCAGACAAAATACAACATTATTCACTCATAGGAATATGGGTTAGCGCTGGGATATTTTGGGCAAGGCAGAAAATGTAGGGGATATGTCTCCGTTAGCATAATAGAATAATAGAATATTGCGTATACGCTTCACTTAATACAGGGTCGGAGGAGACGCTGGGCGAGATTGGTATATGCATAGCCGCGGTCAGAACAGGAAGACACTGTGTGGTTGTTGTAGATCTCAACTTTAAATCCCAGCAGTGTTCCTCTGTGATTGGAGAGCCCCAATCACAGAGGAACACTGCTGGCGAAGTAGGCAGCCACTTACAACCTTGTCCCAGGTAGGTTAGGTTAGGTAATTAATAGTTACCTGGGACAAGGTTGTAAGTGAAACCTTGAGTGACTATATAAGCGTACCAAACCAGTTGGCCTACCGGTACGACTTCAGCAAATGTAAGAAGCCGGAGTTCATGAAAGTTATGGAGCGAAGCATGATTGATGGAGCCGTACATAACCCGGACTCCCTAGCTACGTTAGTTACTAGGGTATGCGAGGCCAGCATGACCCCCTCAACACCGTGGTACTAGGCCTGGGGTTTACCGAGACCATAGCGGGCCTCGGAATATCTGCACGCACGAAGCCCGATGACAAAGAGGCGAACCCGATGAAAAACTGGCTATTTAATCCTACAGAAAGGCCAAAAAGCCCCACGGGACGAGATCCGTGCGTCTAAGAGACATAAATGGGAGAAAGTGGTTGTGATATCTGAGGAGGAGACTACAAGATTGCCCACAGAAGACTGAAGACAGAAGAGTATCATGTGGGTGCGCTCCGGGCCACGAACAAGGCACTGGATACAGGGGGAGAAACCCCTGTATCCAGTGCCTGCTGGGTGGAAACAGGCTAAATTGGTCTTCATCCCAAAACCCGGCAAGCCTAAGGACAATCCGTCGACCTTCAGGCCGTTCTGGATCTATGATATCTTAGGTTACAACGGTTAGAGTATCGATGCTTGGGAGGATAACCGGATACACGGAAAGTTAGGACGGCCTAGCTGAGAATTAACATGGATTTCGGCGGGACAGATCCACTATTAAGGCTATTGCACAGAAAGCTCGCGAGGACACATGGAGGCCCTGGCAAATCTGTGCGCTTATGACACTCGATATCAGAAACACCTTTATCACAGCTTCATCGCCGTAATCGTACAAGGTGCATCCAGGTGGGTTCGACGCGACTTTTGAGGCTCATCTAAAGTTATCTGGAGGGTTGTGAACTTATGTACGAGGCAGGAAAAGGCAGGGTGTATGGCAGTGACTTGCGGTGTTCCGCAGAGTTCTGCCACCGTATGGAACATCTTGTATAACGGGGTACTGCAGCTATCATTTCCAGATGGAGTGCAGCTGGTGGGATATGCTGGCGATATGGTACTAGTGGCAGCTGCTATTACAGAGAAGCAGCTGGTTTGGAAGGTAGATGACAGTGTAGACTCCTGAGAAAACAAGCCATTTTGGCACAATATGAGTAGCACCCGCGGAGCTAGATTCAGATACCTTGGGCTGACCCAGGATTAGCATCTAAACTTTTGCGGGCCATTGCAACCTTCATTAACAATATTATGAGATTTATAGAGCAAAAGGAACTTGACAGGCAGAGGAATGCACCATTCAGAATCTGAGTACTGAGATCTAGAACCAGAAGAAGAACAATCTTGACGGTCCACACGGTCGCATGATATTGTCTACCTATATCAGAAATATGAGACCTCATATCTTATCGATATTGCCATTCGAATCCTATTGATCCAATCAAAGAACTCTGAGAAAGTCAGAAAATACGATCTACTTGCTACTGAAATGAAGTAAATGTGGCACCAAGATGATAGACTGATAGTAGTGCCCATAATCGTAGGAGGCGAAATACCGAAATTCCTACACATCACTTTCTCTCTTAGAGTTTCATCGAAAAACTCTCCTCCAAATCCAAAAAATTGTGATACATGCGCCATAGCAATGTTCTCAACGTGGCGAACATACAATAGGCAATAACACCTTCGTCCTAGCTAACATTCGTTGACCAACATCCCGGTTTCAGATAGAAATATCTGCGAATGTGAAATTCGGATAATAATAATAACATATTAATATTAATAATAATTGTAATTATATCACATATTACAGTCTTAGCTTTAGTAATAATATGTGTAGCCGATTTTGTAGTGCAGTCTCTAATATTTTCAGTTATTAAAACGAAAAGAAATATGACTTATGATTATAATTATCCCTACAAAAATATGGAGAAAAAAGTTCTTCTTTACTCCTGTAAATACAATAAGTGAAAATAAAAGAAAAAGTAATTAAATTGTAGAAGGTAGGTTTTCACCAAAATTAGTTAGAGGTTTTCTTATAACTCACTTTCAGTAATTACGATATTTTATAATAATAAAAAGTAGAGATGCCAGCTAAATTAATTATGAATCGTATCTTAAAGATTGGAATATTCAATTCATATTCTATTTCTAAAACAATTCTCTCTTTATAGGGCTATAAGCTCACAGGAGTTAATCATCCGGTATTTACCTTAACTTCACAGAAAACTTCTGAAGAACTGTGAATGGTTTATCGCAAAAATTTGCCCGACAGGGTTCGAACTCAAGCTCCCTAATGGTAAGTACGAAACGAGCGACGCCTCGGCCACTGTCCTGAGTGTATTTCTATTAACATAACAAATTAAAAAAGTATGTTGACGTTTCATCTTTTAATCATGATAAACCAACTCTTCCTAAATATTATTATTATTAATATTAATTATATGTTTTTGGTTTCTTTTAATAATTTATATATTTGCGAGCACATGGTGTTGTGTTCGGGGGTGTGTTCGGGATATTTTGTTATTGATCAATATTCGCAATCAACAAGTTTAAACTATACTTATTTATTATATAATTTAAAAATCAATGCAGGACAAGTTATACATAAAAATATAATATTTAAACATTTTTTAAATTCCTTATCGTAAATTTTCTGCTTAGATGGATATGGAAAGCTAACTTTAATTAAAGAAATAATTAAAGTTAGTTTTTCATATTTTTTATAATGTAGATTGAAATTATTTTTATTAATTATTAATGCTAGTATAAAAGGTTATTAGCAATATATATTTATATTTCACTTCTTATATACAACACCATATCTTAATTTGCAAGTATTTACTTCTTCAAATTAAAATAACACATAATTCTTAAATTTGTATCACACCGTTTAATTAAATAGTGATTTAATGTTCGAAATCCCGCTTATTGTCAAACAAAAAGTAATATTAAAATATATAAGTGTGAATTCATACTCTACAACTGTAGATTTCGGTCTTGTTCCCTGGTTCAGTATAGCTCAGCTAGTGAGCATGAATTCACAAAATCTCAAGCGGTTTATAACCAACAATTGTATTTTACTCTCTCGAGTTAAGATTAAATACACAAGTTCACTTGTAAATTATATTAGTGTATTATTATAAGTTTGTTACTAAGATTTATAACTAATGTTTTAGCGTCAAGAGCCCATATAAAATTATATTGATAATGTATAATGAAATATATAACTTCTCTATATCTCTTATACCAGTATACTAGCTGCTTGAGTATATAGTATTAATTATCAACACATTTACACAAGACATTTGTATTTTTTGTAAGTGCAATTAATAAAAAAGAGTCTATTTAACCAGTGTCTTAAAAAACATGACATGACTGTATTACCAAGTGAACGTTTCACGTTTTCATACTTTTTTCATAAAATACTATACAAAACGTATGAATTAGTTACTAACGTGTCACTATTATAAGAATGAATGAAACTATCTCAGCGCACGAATGGATATTGATAAATATATAAAAATATATACCTATAAATAAACCCAACTTTTAAAATTAGCATACTTAATTTTATATTTATCTAACAAACTTAAAATCAGCTGACAATACCCCAAACAAAATCAATATTATAACATACCTGTTGAACTTTATCTGGAGTACGTCCAGACAATTACAAAAACAGCGTCTCTACACGAGCCGAAGAAAACTAAAAAAATAATAAACCCCGCGCGTTCACTTCATCATTTCCACTGACGAGTGCAATTCATTGTCATTTATCGGAAATATATTAACGTCCGACGCGACGCCACGGGAAACACTTCTCCCGATCCTGCTGCGAGCGTCCGAATTCTGGAGGATACGCGTCGCGACGCATGCGTCAGTCTAATGATTACTTATAAGTGACGGGCAGGATGCGAGTTTTTTTTACCGCCTGTGGTTTTCAAACGTTTAGCGATAATGGGGAGTTGATAATGGAAACTGTTCAACAGTGAAATATCAAGCTTATCTTGCCATGAACTCATACATACTCATAGTAAATATTTAAATATAAGACATTGAATATATGTGGGTATGTATTTTAGATACAGGGTGATTCAAATACAATTCTAAATTTAAATGCCAACGGTTTGAGTTGTTATAAAAACGTATCCATATACTCGTTTAATATTTAAATAATATAATTTGACCTAATAAAAATACTCATTCTGTGCCCGGTTGGAAAGTTTGATTTATTAATTCTAGAATTACCACAGTTCCAAGTAAATATATATATATATATATATATATATATATATATATATATATATATATATATATATATATATATATGGTACTTAATAGCTATGAATTGGAGGTTTTATATGAACAAGGTTGAGAAAATCTGTTATTATAGCAAAAATTAACTGTAACTGATTTAAGGGGCCTTTCAGTTTTTTTAACTTAATTACACAATGTTGGTAATAAAAATATACATAGTAAAACCTTGGGTATGTATGAGCCTGTGAGAATGAAAGTGGTGTACATCACATTTGAATTTTTTTGATGAGGAGAAGATTTTGCGTTTGGTATTTATGAAAATTGACGTACGCAGTTACAATTTTATTTCTTAATAAATTGATTTCAAGTCTGTAACTGCGCACGTAGTTATATATAAATACCAAACGCAAAATCTTCTCCTTTTCAAAACAATTCAAATGTGACCTACACCTATATAGACGTGATAGAAAATAACCCGATTTCGCGGGTTATGTAATTTGTTACTACTACTATATATACATAGCCTGGCAGGCATAATCATGGGTCGCGATTAATAAATATAAATAAAATTTAAATTAGGCAACTTATAAATTTACCTTTATTTGGCATAAACATAAACACAATCCCTATAACTAATCCTATATAACAATAGTGGTCAAATGAAGCCTCATTTGCCCACTATTGCCGCATGCAGCTCATAGTTGATTCAGTGTTCATATGTTCCTATATTTGAATTGCGTAAATATGCAATTATATTAATTAAAGAAAATGAAATATGTGTATTTACGGCTTTTTATAAAATATTTAAACCGCATTGCGGCTATTTCTGGCTACATGTGTGTCCACCCATATAAATAGAAAGAAACAAAATAAAATATTAACAATATTCCCTCCTGGGCCCGCCCGAAACTTAACCTGTCCTAATGTTTTTCTCTTTCGCTTCTTCTATTTTCCTCAACACCGACAGACCTCTGCCGCCCTCGTTTGAAATCTTTCTACTAGGTCACGCTCCTTACTACCCACAGTTTCGTAGACAACAATACTTTTGACACATATCTCCCATAGCGTTCTCGTCATTCTATGCAAGGGGTAAGCTCTTACCGCTCTTACTACATACACACTTTATATGCTTATTCATTGCCCCACTTAAAATCCAGATACCTTCTTTCCATATGAAAATAACCATCTGGGTTTTTCTTGCATTCATCTTCCGTTCTTGTTAATATCACGATATTATGACGAAATAAGGAAATATAACGTTTCGGCCAAAGACCCAGTAATAAAGCAAGGTTACTACATGTGATACTAAGTGATCTGGGGGAGAAGAGAAGACTAATGCAAGGTAAAACGATGTTTATAAGAACGAGTATTTATATTGACAATGACCTAACGCACGCCGAGCTAGAGGTACTGAAGAAGCTCAGGGACATTGCTAACCAGCAGAAGAAGGCCGGAAACAAGAAAATAAGAAGTGGTATACTGATACAGAAATATTGGGATAACTGTTAAATACAGGAGTAGAATATGGGGGAGATACGGCAGTAAATAAGTAAATAAGGATAATAATAAAATTTAAAATCCTCTGGGAGTCGCAGGTCCCCGCATCTCTCCTGGCCACTCTGACAGTGTTCATAACCCCCTATAGGGCTTGGGTGCTAGATCTGTCAGCCCTGAATCTGAAGTGGCGGTTGAACAGTGCGCGCGGTTCTTCAGTGGCTTCAGAAATCTTGTCCAAGGCCAGGTATTCCAGGACTTACCCATCGATTCAAACATACACAGAGGCCTGAACGCCGGATAAGACCAGCTTGGCCATTTTCCAAATTGCAGGGAACATCCCGCGCCTTAGTGCGTATTCATTGTCCACAGGATGACATCGGGCTGCCTCTGATGGTACTCCGTCGGATCCCTCCTGCTAGCCAATCTTCCTGCCGCCGTGATAAATGGGATCCAGCCAGTTGGGCTAGGATTGGTGGTCTTCTACTCTGTGGTCTTCTACTCCGTGGCCCCAGGGAAGAGCTCCTGGATGATGCTAGTGAGATTCTCCTGTCTCAATCTCGGTAGAGCATACACAGAGGCATAAACGCCGAAGAGCTGTCCGGGGGTTTTCCTGGCTTGGGAATGAGGACCAGCTTGGTCATTTTCCAAATTACAGAAAACACCCCGCGCCCTAGTGCATAGTTTATTGACCCTAGGACATCCTTAGGGAACTTTGGCTGCCTCAGGTGGTACTCCGTCCGGTACCGGGGCTCTCCTGCCGCTGTCTCTAATTCTACCGTAGTAAATGGGATCCAGTTACCTTCGTTGCCTCTGGGAAGAGAGGGATATAGGTAGAGTCAAGCATACATAGGCCTAAACGCTGACGGGCTGTCCAGGGGATTCCATGGCTTGGGGTCACTCTGGCCAGTTTGCAAATTATAGAAAACGCCCCACGTCTTCGTCCGTCGTTTATTGCCCCCAGTTTGGAACAGTTTGGCTACCTCAGGTGATACTCCCTCGGGTCCCGAGGCCTTCCTCCCGCTAGCCAGTATCCCCGATGCCGTCTCTAATTCTTTCGTGGTAAATGGGGCTAGTTGGACTAGGATTGGTGGTGTGGTGTGCACAATGCCAGTGAGCTCCTCCTCGCTAAGTATAGGTAGAGGATGCCTCGCAGTCGCTTCCTGGATTCTAACGGCTAGCAACTCCCCCGTGCAGGTCCCCCTTGTGTCCCCATGGCCGAGAACCTGTCTCGATCCAACAACTTCACGTTGAAGCGTATCCCTTTAGCAGGCACTCTACGCCCAAATCCTCTCCCGTTGAGGCCCCGCAACCTTCCAGCTCTGGCGAAGAAACGCCACGCGGTGGAGCAGCCCCGCCGCTGTTCTGCGATGCCCTCGGTCCACCAATCCGCATTGCGCCTCACGGCTGTCGCGCACGGTTCTTAGAATTTAACGGCTAGCAACTCCCCCGAGCAGGTCCCCGTCGTGTCCTCCTGGCTGAAGGCTTCCGAGAACCTGTCTCAATCCAACAACTTCACATTGAAGCCTATCCCCTTAGCCGACACCCAACGACGAACTCGTCTAGCGTCGTCCATAAGGAGGCTCCATATGGAGCACCTTTCATTCTTGGATCTTTCAGCCCAGGTTGGGAGAGCAGAAGGGCAGATTCAGCACTCTTTGGTACTCTCTCCTACCGAAGGTGGGGGAAACGTCGTTGAGGGTGATGAGTCCGGCCTCCGGCACGAAGTCCGCGTTGATTTTCGCCGATTTAGCGTTAAAGTCGCCGGCGATGATAACTCCGGGCTTCAGAGATCAGCCATCCAGGTCCCTCGGCATGCCTCTCGTTGGGTTTGCTGGCCGCCACAACTGTGATGCGGGCGTTCTTCGTCGTGGCCCATAGGAGGTCGTGGGCCACCCGACATCGGTTAAGGTTTGTTTCAAGAAGGCGGTGCTCCGTTACGGCTCAGCACTCTGGTTGGCATCGACAAGGGTGGGTTGGTGTTTTCCGTCCCCAGGTTTCCTGCATCTCCTTATGTATGTGGCGTGTCCCTCAACGTTACAGATAATGCAAAACGACAATTTGGCAGGGCATGATTTCATTGCGTAGTACCACGATTTCCCGCAGAGCCTGCATAACGACGTACTGTCCTTTCCTCCGCATTGGCCAGCTTCATATCCCAGTCTCCAGCACCTGAAGAACTCCCTCTATCCTTCTGACTGTGAACGCTTGGGTGTCCCCGTAGGCCGGCCTAAGTAGTCTAGTACTGGATTCCCTTACTAGCGCCGCCGTAACCTTCACCTTAGTGGTCAAGTGGTCCAAACTGTTTAGATGGAGGACTTCGCTCGTTCTTATAATGATGGCCGTCGCGCCATGGACCTTTTCTGCCATAACGTTCCTCAAACGATCGTCTTGTGAGCTTCTACCCGGTACTTCCACCTTCAGGTCTTCTCCCGTTTGTCTTGGTTGTTTTTGTCTTTTGTTTTGGTTTTAAAGAGAGGTTGAAGAAAATGGATTGGGGCAATGACGGCTGATTTAATAAAGCGTACCATAGAAGAAAAAAAAGTGATAAGAAAGTGTATGAAATGGTGGAGAAAACGAGTAAGCGAACATTATAGAAGTTTTTTTTTTAATTTCTCCCTCTAGATTATGTCTTGCCTGCCATATTTTCCTTTGTTTCTCTATATATTGTGTACCTATTTCTATTTGTTTCTACAGCTCGGCAAATGTTTCTCTGCTCCTCCTGTTCTTGTCTTATTGCCTTAACTCCACTAGTATTTCTTGCTGCTCCTTTCAAAGTGTTCAACTAACTCCATTGTACTATCAGTGTTTGTTTTCGCCTTACTCATCTTTACTATTGTGATTATATTTTACAATAATTTTACATGTAATTACGCAACTTAGGTATAGTGCTTGAATCATAGCTGTACACTCGCTGTAGATAGACGATTTGTAACTCACTTCAGGTATCATTCCATATCGTTCATAATGCATTATTAATATTAATTATTACGAACATAAAAACAATTGATACATGCCACATTATTAAGAAGGGTTCACATAATTACATATTAATTATTTCGGTTATTTTTGTTTATTGGGTGATAAAATAATAATATATAATGGTTTAAATGGCAGATAATAGCAATAAATTTCATAAGATTTATATGGAAAATATGGGGAAAAATTATAGAAGAAATTAGGAAACTATAAAGATCCATTCACAATAAGCGTGATCGTGGTTACTATACCACGATAAGTAATATTTTGCATTTCTATCAAATTCAAGACGTTCAGAATTAGGCAATAATGGTGTGTGATCCTTTAGGTAGAGGTAATTTCCCATGCGCTGTCATAGTTTTACTGCGCTGCTGTAAACGCTTGAATTTTTATATGTGTAAAATTTAATACTATGTTTATTGTGAGTGACCCTTTACTAAATCGCTGATAGAAATGGATTTTAGAATACGTTTTTAAGAAACTTAATTTTTGTATATTTTGTCTTATTATTATGTGACAACGAACTACAGATGATGAGATAATGATTTTATTAAGCGAATAAGAACGTCGTTCGATTACAGTAATTAAATTCTGAAAGTAATAAAAGATGTACTTATTTATTAGAATTTCACAAAACTGCATGAATGAGTTGCAGTAAATTATAATCCAAGTGATTAAACGGTGTATTATGACAAATTTGAACATTGTATGCCCACCTAATTATAAATCATCGAAACAAATACAAGCCATGATGTTATTCACTCTGACTAACACAAGGTCGCCCGTAATGTCGTCTCGCGCGGACGCATATGTGTGGAAAATCGTGAAAAAGCACCCAAATATCCCATTCATGTCGGCAAAAATTACCACCCAACCACCACCAAACCCCCAACTAACCCTATGAAGTGCATTTCGAACCCGCTGGAAAATCAGAGCTTATCTAAAACAACCCACACAGTTACATATGTAGCACTTTCTCTTGCAATATTCGCCGTGACGTCAACGGTTTGGTGTGTAAAAAGGAGTATGCGTTGAGAGAAAAATAAGGCAATTAATTAAGCGTTGTACGAGAGGAGCGCACAACCCTCACCTGATTATGCGAATCCAGTACAAGTCACGTCTGGATTTCGGCGTTGAGGTTGGCCGCAAGGTCCCCGGCCACACAGAAACGCCTTTGAAGAGAACAATTTCTTTACAATTTCAATACTATTATAAATAGAATAATGATACAACACTATTTTTATTGTATCTACTAAGAGTTGGTGTTTTGAATGTTAAATTAAATTGCGTGAGTGTTATGTAGATAGTCGAGTACCACATTTTGAGTTACCTACTGTTATAGTTACAAATTTATAATGTCGATCTGTTTTATTTATGTCTTAGAACAAACTTAAATATTTTATATATGTAATAAAATAAAGAATAGGTTGTTTTTTTTCTGAAAACTGCCGGATTGCTGCTTCCTCGACTATACCCGACAACTTTGTTTAGGAATATTTTTATTGGTTCGTGTTGATTTTTACTTTATCATGAGTATGGATAACGTATAGTAATCATGCGAAAAAAATAAAAATTTGCGCCAATCCTATTTACTATTTTTATATCAGGTCCCCTGATAATTTTAATACCATCTCTGGATAATGTATGTCTGTCCGTTGCAAGTCGTTCGTTGTCCGTTGTCGTCCGTCTGTGATAATTTATCCTCCACGTTTTCGAAAAAAATAACTACTGAAAATTTTATTAGTTTATGGTGGAAATCGGTCGTGGAAAATTCTATGAGAACAAATTCGATTATCGGATTTTGAAAACAAAAAATATCTCGACGTTTTATACAAAATTCTTACTAAATACTTCTTGTGTTTTATTAGAAATTAAAAATGTTTATCATTGGCATAAATGACACTTTACCTGTGTCAATTTTTGAAAAATATACATTCGAAATATTTTCTGTTATTGTTATTTCTTAACCTTTAACCCCATTATCTTTTGAATTTGTTGATATCTTGTGTAATTTGCTATCATTCTATCTTTTATTTCAACCTGGATTTTGCAAATGAAAGCACATGCTGTGTTCAGGTATATGAAATTTGATTTAGTACGTTTTCCATTCGGACGAGTCAAAATTATTTATTCCTCGTTTTTTCGTAATCGACGATATAATTCGATCTGCATTAATGTAATGTTACTGCTTTTTTGCGTTCTAATAGTCGATTTTTTTTGTAATATTCTGGTTCAGTTGCTTCATTTATAATTTTTCTGCACTTACTATCCAAGTTCATTTTTTTTCTACAGTGAATACAGCCCCCGCCCCTAGGCTGTATGCACTGCCACCCTTCACGGACCTATTGTGCCTCATACAACATCCATGATGTGATCAACTCTTTCTAGAAAAGTTTCCCGACTAGCGGTGGATTCGAACCACCAACGTTCCGCACGCAGTGGCTTCAGACCGTCGCCTTAGACCACTGTGCCACGGACAACCTCTTCAGTTCATTTGTTAGAAATATATGATATGTTTTTTGAAAGTAAACAATTAGTGTCTAAATAACCAATTTATGAGCTTATTATGCAATTCAATTTCTACTAATTCTTTCTATGACAGTTGAAACCTTATGTAGTTTACAAGTGTGATTTGTTGTTCAATATTCCATCATTTAACATACCGATGTATTCACATATGCTGGTTATGGCAATGTGGTCTTTTTATGGGTTCTGGAAATGCTGTTGCTGCTAGTTGGCAATACAGCAATTTTTTAACCGCAGAGTATTATGTTCAAAAGTATTTCGTACTTTCACGAAACTGCGCCAGACTGCTGTCATATTACTTCTGAACGTGCAAATGAACAACATGTAAACAAATGTGGATCGACCAAAATGCTCACGTTTATTGGAGATTCCCGTACCTTATCTCTTTAGATGTTTGCCTTTGGGGATGGCTGAAAAGCAATGTCTACAAAGAGAAATTTAATACAAGAGACGAATAGGTCATTCGTATGATGAATAGTGCTCAAATAATGACGAAACAATCTCAGGAAGCTACACGACTTGAAAAGTGCATTAAAGTCGGTGGTGAGATTTTTGAAAATCTACTTTGAACTTAATTCTTCATATGTTTTATATCATTTAAATAAATAATAAGTACATTTAGTGTGCCATTTGCATCACCTTATGTTAGTCTTTTTATGAGTAACATTCCAGCAGCTGCATCTCTGTTACCCTTAATAATTGGACACATGTTTATATGAACATTTTATTCAAAATAGTCATATTACCACCTCCTAAAATGATGGACATTCCTTGTGAAACACCCTGTATAAATAGTATAATTATGTACAGGAAAAGGCAGAGATCCAGCGTTTTGTGAGAACCACATTGCTGTTCAACTTGGCCTAACTTAAATATAAATTAAATATAAATTAGGATAAAGATAACATAAATGAAAATTAACAAATAAATTAATCATAAACTAAGACTACTCCATTTAAGTAACAGAAATAACGATTTTATTTTAGTTTTGTAGTGTGTTCCACTCACAGCTTTAATTTTTTGGGGTAAGGAGTTAACTTAACATTCGCATGAGTGTTTTTCTTGAACTTAGTTATCAAACCGATTGTTTCTGTGTTTAATTCTTACATATTTTAGCTATTAATTACTAACTACTAAATTTAATGTGCCCATTTAGTACGTGTATAGGAACGTTTTAAAGAATGACTTTCGTTGCTTGAAAATATATACTGTCACGTACATGTACAAGTATTTACTGAACGATGTTAACGAAATAATAATATGTCCGATCGTCTAGGACGCTGTAAGTTACCTATGCTAACACATATCATATTACAGACATGTTCCATCAGCAATAGGTCTGGAGAACGAGGGTTTACTCTACAAAAAATATAGATTATGCTATCACCACCAAAACCATAACTCGCTAAGTGAGATATCGGTATGTCTTTTCATAGCAAATTCTTAATTTCGGCGGTTACCCCGTCGACGTCTACTCTTCCGTTGTGACCATCATGAACCCATAAATAGAACCGACATTCATAACTGAAGATATTATGTTCTTCCATTTGTGGGTCCACTGTGGTCTTTCTCTATACGAAGCCTTGCTGTGCGATGTGTGGAGCGAGAGATAGACACATTAATAGGTAGAATCAGAAGGTGCAATGCCAGTGATCTAGTGTTGTAGGTGGCTATTCTCATCGACTTTTGGCTCCCCCATATTCCTTGGAGCAGACTGTTTTTTTACCGCCAGTGTGGGGGTTCAGACTTGTTCTACCCACCTGGAATCGCCGTTTGCTTCAGATTATTATTAAGGGTTACTCTGCCACGCTGGCCTGTGCGGGTTGGTAGAAGGTTGAAAATTACATTTCCTTTATTCTCGATGGAATGGTTATACCACCATTACTAGGTCGCCAGAGCCTCGTTAGTTATCTAGCAGCGGGCACCGACGTGCAAGTGAGGTTGACATTTGGGCGGATGTTATTTAATTTCGAGATATAGCAGACTATTCAAGAACCAACCTTGCTCCCTTTCTATTACCTCTTATTCACGCAATCCCCACACTTCCACTCCATACAACAGTATAGGTTTTACACACGCAACCCAAATCCCAAGCGATTCTCGCTTTCGCCTGCATACACTCCATGTGCATCCTAATCCCACCTCCACAGTGAAACCAAAAACCCACGTATTTAAAGCCTCTTCCACCTTACCCCTCTACCCCTATTTCTAAACAACATCCATTTGGTCTTTTCCACATTCACCACTAGTCCCCTCTTATCCAGGTACTTACCCATTCTTTTCAACATCTCTTGCATCTCTTCCACTCTCTTGGCCACCAGCACTACGTCATCTGCATACGCCAACATCGGCACCTTGGTTCTACCCACCACGACCCCTCCTGGCTGTCCTCTCCTCAGCACCTCCCCAAACTCGCTCGTGTACAGATTAAATAGGCGAGGGCACAGCGGGCACCCCTGCCTTACTCCCAGATTCACCATAAATTTCTTCGAAATTTTTCCATTCGCTCTTGCTTTTGCCCACGACTCGTTATATATCCTTTTCACCCACCTCACTCCTTCCTCTTCCATACCCAATGAATCATTTTGTTCTCTAAATATATGTTAAGTATAATTTACTTGAGATAAATTGCATCTCCAACATTTCGATCTTGGTGGTATTCTGTACTCGTTCTAGAGATTTTCCTTTTGTAAGTAATAATGGATCATGAGTAAATGTATTTACATTTGAGTTTTTTTTTAAATGTCAATATTTAGAAGAATTGTAAGGTATATTCCAGAAACCTGGTCCACAGAAGGATCTATCGGGACATTTCATGCTTGATCTATCCGTTATATTTCCTTCGCAATTTAATAGAGCTGTCCTATTATTAAAGTTATCTTTCGCGAGACAATATAAGTTCTTAGGACAGTCGTATTTCTTCTATGCTAAAAGTATTCCAGCCCACCAACTCGTCGATGACTTCTTTTCCGTCAAGGCTAGTGATGATTACATACACCTTAATTTTAATAGTGTCCTCTGCGTCGTGCTTAACCGCCATTACAGCATCAGTTTTATTTCTTTGGAGAGTAAAACTAAATTGATTTGCATTTATAAATAAAGTAGATATGTTGCATATTGTTATAAAAAGTAGTTTGTCAAGAAATTTCTCTAGTATATTTAGGGCCTATTCTACAATTGACATTTAACCGGAGAATAAGACTATTCGTAGAATAAGTTTTAGATATTGATGCCAATATCTCAAACTTATTCCACGAATAGTCTTATTCTCCAGTTAATGTCAATTATAGAATCGGGCCTTAGTAGACTAATTGGTCGGTAATTTGACGGGTCTTCTTTTCCAGGTTTCCCAAACTATATTATTGATTTATTTCTTATATTGTTTCATCCTCGTCATGTAATGATTGTAGATTTCAGTAATGAATCATAGGAATACACTAAATATTCTTAGTTATATTGCACTGGAAACGCCATTTTCACTTGACGACTTGTTAGGGTAAACAGTTTCTATTGTCTGGGCTATCTCTTTCATCGTAAATTTCTTGTCATCAATGGTGTCTATTGGTTGGCATCACTTTATGTTCCCTTACATGTTTTTGGAAGAAAGTGTCAGGATTATCTACTAGTATGAAGTGATCGGTTATATTATAATCGCGTTTTCTATTGTATTTTTATAAGTACCATCCATATTCTGGAGGGTGCTAAGATATATACTACTACTCTTGGTTTTAACAGCTGCAAGTTTGTATACATGCTCCATGGGTTTGAGCTTCTGGTAACATTGTAATTCAATTTCCAGGACTGTAGTTTTTCCCTCCGAATTTTTGTTTGACGAAACCTGTTCTCTTTATATCGATATTTCGCTCTGGGTTGAGAGCTTCTTCAGGATTTACTAAAAAGCCAGATATTACAATGTTGTACAGAGCAGTGAATATTAATATGTAAAATATATAGAGTTATAAGATTAGATTTTATATATTAATATTTACTGCTGTGTAAATCAGTATAATATCTGGTTTTTTAAATCCTGAAGAAGCTCTGCATCCAGAGCGAAATATCAAAATAATAATAATAATAATAATTTATTGCTGTTTATATACATGTGTGTATTTACAGAGGTCAAAAAACATATGTGGTGAAATATTTACGAGAAATATGATACATAGTATAATACAATTGTTACAGTTTCAGATATGGAAATTCATCAAGGCTGTATGGCGCGTGTTCCACTACCAAAATCTTGGTATTTTGTTTAAAAGTTTTCATATCAATACTTCTACATACAATATCTTTATTTGGCATATCAGCCCAACCCTTCCCTTTTACACACATTCTAGCCGAAAAAAAACAGTACTTTCACAAAAAGAAATCAAAAAAGACACAAAAAAACAAGAATACAAATTAACATAAAATACATTTTTCTATCCACTAAAAGAAACTCCCTCTGCCCTGGCCAATTTCCTTTCCCACGTCAGCCTCCTGCAGATTTTCACGCCTTTCCCATCCTCTCTTAACCATTCGTTCAGCTTTCTGCACTCTCCAACCCACTCTTCTTTCACTCCCTCACATTCTTTGCTAAGGTGCCACCACGTGTCACGCCCCTTCCTACACGGCGCACACGCGGTGTACCCCAGCCCCATCCACACTTTTCTTCATCGCTCTTCTGAACCACACCTCGCTCTTGCCATGCATTCTTTGTCCTCTCGTCTCCACTCTGCCCTGGCTAAGTAGCTCGGGAGTTTCCCCTGCACTTGCCACTCTACGTAGCCAGGGTTGTATGAGCTCTCAGCCATTCTCACTTGCCTTTCTTACCACTCAATATCCCTCAATCTCTCCCTTATCTCAGTTCCTAGGCTACCCCTTTCTCTCAGCTTCTCTTCTACCCACACCTCAGACATACCCACTCTCTCATACATCCTTTCTCTATCCTTCCTCCATCTACTCTGTGTTCTACTCTTACACCTCATCCATACCTTCCATACCAGTCTTTCCTCGTCCAAATCCTGCATCTTTCCGCAAACTTCACAACCCTCACACACGACTCCCATCACATACTTATACGACTTGTCTCATGCAACAGCACTGCCCTCGGTGTCGACCTTTCGAGCCCTAGCAGATTCTTCAGAAAACAACCTTGCTCCCTTTCTATTACCTCCCATTTACGCAATCCCCACACTTCCACTCCATACGACAATATAGGTTTTACACACGCATCCCAGATCTTGCACGCCATTACGAGATTACCACCCCACAAACTCCCCCATTTTCTCCACGCAATCCCCCAAGCCATTCTTGCTTTCGCCTGCATACACTCCACATGCATCCTAAGCCCTCCTCCACAGTCAAACCAAAAGCCCAAATATTTAAAGCCATTCACTCTTTCAATCAGCCTTTCCTTCCATTTCAGCCCTTCGTCCTTACCCCTCCTGCCCCTATTCCTAAACAACATCCATTTGGTCTTTTCCACATTCACCAGTAGCCTCCTCTCATCTAGGTACCTACCCATTCTATCCAACATCTCTTGCATCTCTTCCACTCTCTTGGCCACCAGCACCACGTCATCTGCATACGCCAACATGCACACTTTGGATCTACCCACCACGACTCCTCCTGCCTGTCCTCTCCTCAGCACCTCTTACAACTCGCTTGTGTACAGATTAAACAGGGGGGGCTCAGCAGGCACCCCTGCCTTACTCTCACATTCACCCTAAATTTCTCAGATATTTCTCCATTCACTCTTGTTTTCGCCCATGACTCTTTATACATCCTTCTCACCCACTCCACCCCTTCCTCTTCCATAGCCAATCTATCGATACATTCCACCAGTTTCCCCCTAGGAACTGAGTCATACGCCGTTTTAAACCCACAAACACCGCATACACTCTCCCTTTGTATTCCAGCGCTTCCTCCACCATTCTCGCCAGCGTGAAAATGTGCTCTCTCGTCCCTCTTCCACTTCTGAACCCACCCTGGCATTCCGGCAGCAGCCCTGTTTGTTCCACTTCCCTATCCATTCTATTTTTCACCATAGTTATAATCAATTTATACCCGGCACTCATAATATCCTCCTATATTTTTTTACGTCCGAGGCCTCGCCCCCTTTGTGCACCGGAACCACCACCCCCACACGCCACTTTTCCGGCACTTCCTCCACTCCACACCTTGTTAATACTCTGCCGCACCTTCTCCCTTCCTTCCTCCGGTAGCTTTTTGAAAGCCTCTGCGATCAGCCCATCTTCCCCCGCTGCCTTTCCTAGTTTTAACTGTGCCAGGGCCACCTCCACCTCTTTCTGCGAAAACGCCTCCCTTCGTACCACCTGTCTCGCACTCGAACTGCCCAGCTATATATATATATATATATATATATATATATATATATATTCTCTCTGCTATGCGGTCTTCATTGTTAATCGTTCATTGAAATCTCATTGCGTTAACTTTTTTCCTACTGATAGTCAGGCATCATTCCAGCATGGAATAGTATTCTTCCTAATTTTACTGGGATTTATAGAATGATTTATTGCAAATAAATCATCAAATGAATGATCGGTTACAATTAATAAGTACCTTTTCAACGAATTACTCCAAGTTATCATGTCCTATTGCCCAAGTGCATAGTTCATTATCTATTTGACTTGCTTCATGTACTACATCCAAGGACCCTTATTAACTTATTTGTTAGGTTATTCTCAAAGTTTTCGAGTTGTCCAGATTTAATTAAGGATCTTGTGTGTGAAAATGTAACTGGTTCTTCCTCTTTTTTATGTGTAGCATTAAAGTTTATGATATTGTGATCTGAACACCTTTCCACATCCAAAATTTCCAATCATAAATACAGTCTGATAGCCTACTGGTTACTAGCGCTAGATCGATCCAATTAGATCCTGTTATGGTTGTGAATGTTGGCATTTCTGCATTTGTATTTATTTTATATAGTGTCTTTTCCATTAAATAGTCTTCCATTTCTCTACCTCTAGCATTTGTTAACCTATCATACCACATTTGTACATCTGCATTAGTATATGCAGCTATTGTTAATCCATAGCTACGTCCTAAGTTTTAATTTTTTTATTTTACTAAAAAGTCCATCTAATTTCTTTTCTCGGCCATGTATATATTTGCAGCGTGCGTAGAATGTGATATTATCATTAAAAAACTTGTCACGCTGTCTTCATCTGAAGCTTGCATGATTAACAAAGCTGCTATGATTTTTGTATGGTAATGCATGCTCGATTCTTGTTGCGTCTGCTGGCGAACATTCTGTATCCTGAAGGAATCGATGCTATCTTGCTATTTATAGTGAATGGTTCTTGCTAAAATCTTCTCCTAGAACGAATGCATATTCTTCTTCCCTTTGCATGTAATTGTTTAGAGCGTTTACTGTTTTTCTCGTCTTACTGTAGATGTTGATTATTCTGTAGATTTTACTCCCCACGTTCATTGTTGATTCCATTATTCTATTTTATCGGCTATTCTGCCTGTCTCTACGTTGTTCAAGTCTGTGTTTGACTCCTGTGGGTATGCCTCCTTTTGCTCTGCCTTTCTTATTCTCTCTTACTGCGTACTAATAATAAAAAATAACATCTCCCTTTTTATAGTCCAGCTACATTCCAAAACAACTTAATTTACGCCCTATCTTACTTCGTTCCAATATATAATAGTATATGATTATTCTTCCATTAAATTTTTCATAATCTCTTTCGTTTTTACTCTTAATATTCGACATCACAGGTTGCTGTAATTTTATTTTTCTCATTGTACTACCTGCGTTTCCATGTATATTACTGTATCTCGTAAACATTTCTTGTTAACGAACCTACAAACAATTAAAATTACAACACTGTTAAGAAATATTCAAATATAACTAATAAATTTTCGAAAAAAATGCATTGAAAATTGTTTTTAAACTAAATTGGTTTAAACACATGCAATATCATGTTGCGTATGAAAATTGTTTAACCTAAATATGTATCTATCCGATTCTTTCAGTAATTAATTTGCAGGTTAGTATGCGTTTTAAAGAAACTTTATTCCCTACAACTATATAAAATTGTATCAACATAACTTGTTTTAAGAAATAATAAACATCGATTGCTCGGTAGCTTATAAAAACATATTAGCTGTATTGTTAACATAGCACTGGTATAATATAAATACTAAACTGCGTTTTATCATTGCATAACACCGGGGGCAAAGGAAAACACTTCTGGGCGTACGGTACGCGGTTTCAATCTCGCATTAAAGTGTTTTTAAAGTGGAATATATATGATACTCCTACTGAACGTAGTTAGTGTAAATAACAGTAACAGTGCGTTGGCGCAAAATGATCCCGTGGCACCTTAGAACAACACTTTTTGCCCGTTTAGTTGTTGAAGAAAGATGAGTGGGCGACTTATCCACCGATCTGGGTCTTCGCTCTAATCAGACTTAGACTAATTCGCTCACGCCGAGATTAATTTTAGAATTTGCGGTAGATTTCATATGCCTACACGGTTGTAAAAGTCTCGCGTTTATATAATTAATTCCGTTTGCGATTCAACAAATATTGAATGATTGGCTATATAAAAGTACAGTTATTCTATGGACATCTTTAGATATGTGGATTTATTTTAGTTAGTTTAGCACCATGATCACGTATATGTATATATATATATATATATATATATATATATATATATATATATATATATATACATACATATATTTTAAAAATTAAACCTCTGTAGAGGGCTATCAATAGAATAGCCTTTCCGCTGGTAAAGCGGGAAGCTCCAAGAAACTTCACGTGACTACCTTACACAGTTTTTGCGTGAAAACTCGCCCGCCATCGCGACCCGATGGGGTTCGAACCTTTGCTCCCCCAATGCTCTGTACAAGAAAGACGGTGCCACTACGCTGGGCAATATTAGCATTTTTAAATCATTGGATCAGAAACAAATCTGTATCTTCGTTGTAGATCACTGCACATATTTGCAACTAATTAGATTGTTGTTATTTGCTGCCAGGAAGTACACCAGCCCCTGCAGTACAACACACACGCATTCCCTCTCCATCTCGTATGCTATCAGAGTAGCAATTGATAACGCAATACCGCATACGGCGGTGGTGTGTCAACTTTTAAATTATCACATAATGTAAGTAAACCGTGAACAAACCTATGCAAAGATCCATGAATTTACCTTCAAAATACTTACCCAAATGAAATTCACGTATAAGAATTCAATAATTGATCACTAAAAACTTTAAAAAGTAAAGAAATGCAAACTTGTTTACACAGGGCACAATGGATAAGATCATGGTTAACTAAACCATCACGTGGCTCTATAGTTCATACATTACCTATCTGCAGAATTGGTAAGAGTAAACGTGCTATATCACATTTATATACAAACTTACAATATAATTAGGTAATAATAATAATCGTTATATTATAATAATTACAATATTTTAATATATAGATTGTTCCAGATAAACCAGTATATGGTTTATTTCCTATCTATTCCCAAATATTTTTGTATGATTGGATTTTCTCTTAATGTTTGAATTTCATTGAATCAACACGTTATTCCGTAATGCCAGTAATGCACTGAAAACTATTTAGGATTGTAATCCTGACAGATGTCTTATTCTCTCTTGCCTTAAACGTCGCAAAGGCCCATAATAGGCGGCTTAGGATTCCAAATGAAATAATATTATGCTCCATTGTCTGCGCAAATCCGACAAATAAATAGAATCCGGATAAAAATTCAATGTCATCAATTATTTATGAGGTAATAATTTTTAGCATTCGCTCGCACCAAATTGTACGCCCGCATTCACTATATGATATTGTTTGTTAAATTGATATTTTAATTTTTTTTTTTTATTATTAATATCTTATATTTGTAGCAAGAAAAATTATGGTTGTTAAACCATTATAATATATTTATAATACTAATATCAGTATTACTGCACTACGGTTTCCATAGTTGACTCATAGCTGCCAAGCATAATATTTAACAATGAGCTAAATTTCATATAAGTTGTGATTGATTTGAAAAATATGTATTTTTGTGACAACTTTATGTAATTATCCCTCAATTTACGAGCGCGTTGCGTAAAGATATTAATTTACATTTTTATAATGGTCTAGACGTGTGAGCCCGACGACGTTTTCACTTTTCTACCATATTCGTGGGGTATTTGGTGGTCCTGATTACTGATTGATGGCATACAGAATGGAATAAAATTAAAAGTTGTTTCGGACATATACGCCATATCGGGTGGTGGACTTGAGCAATCGCGATTTATATCCCGACTTGGGCATTTGCTCTCTCCGACAAGGCGTCCCTGGCACATACTGCGCTTAATAAATATTTATTGCATATGTCCAGGTCTGTCGCACGGGGCAAATGAAATGATTGCACAAAATTTGTAACAATAAAAAAGTATCTGGTTTTTACGGGTACAGGGTGATTTAGAACGTATATCACTTCTTATTTTATTTCTTCTACATTTAAATGTTGCTTATATTTAAATTTGAATATAAAATTCAGTCCCTGCAAATAAGTACAATTTGTGTACAAAATAATTGTCTAGATCTGTAGTTACCAAACTTTTTTGGCTCGCGGCACCTTTGATGAATTTAGATTATCCAAAGCGGTCTTAGTATAATTATATTAAATACTTTTTGAAGGTGTATACATATTTTGTATTTTTTGGTATAGATAACAATAACTAATTCTACATCAAATATTACTAATTAACTAACATGTGTTTGACATAATTACTAAGTATTCTTAATACGCAAGTGCTATAATTAGTTAGGGCGATTAATGAAACGTCTATTAAAAAGTCATCGTATTTTCGTCATAAATTTCATTTATAAAATTGTGCCCCTATATAGTACCGCCGGTCTCTGCGATTCCCCTTCGGTTGGTGCTGCAACGAAGTTCGACATGCATGGTACCCTGTCATATTGTGTACATTAATTAATGGATATATTTTCTCCGTAATTGCCCAATTTCATTAACATTCAAACTCCACAGTTAGATTGATTTCAATGAAACTGGTCTATGAAAACCATATTTTAAAAATTAGTCATTAATTTAATTTATGAAATGACACTTCCATATTGGTAATTAATGAACATATTTTTGACTCCCAAATTATATTCCTATTGAAGTGATATAGGCACAATCAGAAGGATTTTAGTGAAATGTGTCCTCAAGAAACTTAAATAAAAAAATTAAAATCATCAAATATATATTTAAATATATTTAAAATTAAATTAAATAAAAGCACTTTCATATTGTATATAGTACTTAACAAATATATTTTTGAGATAATAGTCAAATTTAATTTAATTAATATTTAACATTTAAGCTATACAATTAGAGATTGTACAACTTACCCTCGAAGAGGGAAGTTAAACGCCAACTGGCGGCACCACATCAATTAGCAATGCACACCCATATGGTAATAACCGTCAACATGCTCATGTCTTCAGGATCACCGGGTAGTGCCATAATATTCCAACAGAGTGCTTGAGATATCAGCACAAGGCCAATCGTCAGTGTAGCTCAGCTAGTGTAAGTTGTACTATTTTTGTATATAACCACTCGAGATATTGTGTGAATTTAGCCTCACTAGCTGAGCTACACTGACGAGATCTAATAAGATCGATATCTAGATATGTGATAAGAGGTGGGTTCACACTTATATATGTTTTAATTAGAGATTGATTTTAGTGAAACGGGTCAATGAAAAAAGCACGAGTCGTGTTTGAAAAATTCGCAAAAAAATATTATATAATAGCACTCCCATATAAAATATCGCACACTGAGATGACAAATGTCGTTACTTATATAATAAAAATAAATAGAGATAAATGCATTTTAAAGATTGCAATAGTTCCAGTCGATTTACCATTGAGTATAATGTTATCTATGTTTTTAAATAATAATTTATTTTATTCTGAACGCAAAAATCAGCGTTAAAATATACATAAGAATCATCAAAACAAGTTAAGACACTTGTCACCTCATAGTGCGATATAACAATTAACATATTTATGGAATAGCTGTCCAGTATTATTAATATTGAAGTGCTATAGTTACACTTAAAATTAAATTTTAGTGAAAGCGTTGACTTTGAAAATTTTATTTTAAAAAAAGTCACCTTCAAGTTGCATATGGTAACTAGGTGAAATTTCCGCCGCCTGACAGCCTACCATGAATAGACTTCTCTCAGTCCAGTCTCAGTGACTATTGTATACTATACTTTTCCTCCGAAATCATAATCAAACGTAATATTGATCTTTTTCAAACTATGCAGTTGCACCTTCTAAGATAACAATAGACACAACTATTCTACTGTCGCGTTTTTGTGCCCATTTAAGGAGAGGAACAAAACTGTCAGTAATAAAATTATTAAGAGAGGTCGGTCGGCTGCAAAATATTGTCTTTGTTTTTATATTATAAGGATTAATGATATTTAATCTCTTCCTTCAGAATTAGAGCGAGTTTAGTGAAACAACAAAATATAGAAAAAAGGGAAGGGAATGAAGAAAATACATAGAGGATCCTGGATGCTATCGCCACTCCCTCCTGACGATAGCCTCTAAAGCAAAAAGGGGAGTTGGACTAATAATATCCCCAAACAGACTAAAAGATATTATAAATGAATGGTACCTACATGAGAGAATTATGAGAGTGGAAATCAAACTATACAGAGGAAATCTGGATAATAATAATAGCATATAGACAAACCGAAGACAAATGAAGGAGATAAGATATATTCTTTCAAAGCATGTAAATATAAAGAGATGAAGGACAAGAAACGATAACGATCATGGGGAATTTAAACGGAAGAGTAAGATACAGGAGTTGAGGAAATCATGGGCAATTTATTATCATTAACAATAACAGAGACAGAATAATAGAACTGAAAATAATCTAGTAATTACAAATACAAAATTCCAACACTTCTGGATACTCAATTATGCAGGAGAAGAACTAGCGAGAAATACACCAAAGAAGACGAGGATTATAAAATAAACAGAAAGCAGATCAAAGAACCAGCAGACATGAACACAATTTGGGAAAAAGGAGCACCAAAAACTGGACACGGGACAAAGAGCATAATATGGCGTATATAAAGATAAGGTAGAGTAGCGGTGAATGAAGATACGCGTGTGTTAGCGATTTGTAGTGAAATAAGTAGGACCTTCTCTACTTAAAGTCCGATATCCGCTCAGCGGACGTTGGAAATAATGTTGGCTACCATAATTTCTTCTCCTATCCATAATATCTAGCAGCCCATCAGCTATCTATTTCCTCTTTTTAGCTGGTCTGTGTTGTTTTAGCTTAAATTTAGTTATTGTGTTCATAGATGTTTTAAATATAATCTAATAATTCAGGCTCCACGATCTGAACTTCCTTAACTGATTTTATCGTTTGAAGTTCTTACTCGCACCGGAGAATGTTTTTGCTGTCTTCACGATGTTCTTACATCTTTCTTTTACTGTGGTATAGTCGATTTGATTACGAACAATTTTAGTGGGTAAGTCAGCTGGAGACGTCCATGTAAGCGACGCTCAGATGTCTTGAAGAACGTGTTCATTATGGTCAGTTCGTTTTCTATGAAATCTCGACAAACCGTTCACCTCGTTCGTTTCTAATACCTAGTCCACAGTTGCCAACAAGACCTCCTTCGCGCCTTAGCCCCACTTTCGCATTAAGGTCACCCATTACAATTTTGATATTATTATTATCTTTCATTTGAAAAAGCACATCATTTAGTCGTCTGCACATTCTGATGTTGGTGCATAAACTTGAATGACCGAGATATTAACTGGATTTGCCTGAATCTGCAGCACCATAATTCGGTCTGACACGGGAGTGAAATTAAGAATGTTGTCATTTACTTCCTTACTGGCAATAAACGCGACTCCATTACGGTTCACGGAGCTATCGTCACTCGCTGTAGTCATCCACCTGGCATTTTCCGTTTTGGAGCCATTTCGCATTTCATGCCGAGTATGAAGAAAACACTTTTAATTTCTTTGATGGTATTATGTATTTTCCGGGTACTATCATACTTCTAATGTTCCAGGTTCGTATATTTCAATGATTTACTAAACTTGACCGTGGCTGGCCGAGAGATTTTTTGCACCCCTGTCCCATTTAAGAGGCGTTCTTACTCGGGGTTACCGTTTAATTTTGCTGCCATTGTCATGCTTTTCCTGGGGAGAATGGTGTAGTGGTTTCCTGTTGTCTTCTACACCGCTGTACAAATGCCGTATATGTGCTTGCCACTGCGCCGTTTGCTGTCCAGACATCAACCATTCTGATCTCCATGATCTCAGCTTGATACCAGGTACTGGGAGCCGGAGAACCATAAGTGCGGGATACAAACTTGTCCATGATGAAGAAGATTCGAAGAGGAACTGTACAGAAAAGGGCTATATGCCCAAAAGCCAAGGTGGGTTTGGAGAGGGAGGAGAGAGAAGGGAGCTGACTTTTACACTACAGAGAATGGTGGACGAAGTACTGGAATGCAAAGAAGGAAAGTATACGGTGTGTGTGGACTTGAAAGCGGCATACGACTCAGTTCCCAGGGGCATTCTTGTGAAGCGGTTATCGAAAGGGGTTAGGTCTGGAATAGGATGCTATGTATTGGGTGAGAAGGATGTACAAAGAGACACGGACAAGAGCGATAGTAAATAAAGAAGTGTGAGAGAAGTTAACAGTGAATACGAGTATTAGACAGAAATGCCCGCTATGTCCTCTCCTGTTATATATATATATATATATATATATATATATATATATATATATATATACAAGTGAGTTGGAGGAGGTATTAAGGAGAGGGCAAGCGGGAACGGTTTTAGTAGGAAGAATGAAGGTGTGAATCCTGGCGTATGCGGATAATGTAGTATTTGTGGACATGCTCCCGTCAACAGAGCGAGAGGAACTACTGTTGGAGAGCGAGAAAAAATGGGATGCGTTCGCCACCTTTCCATAGACGGTAATGAGACAAAAGTATCTGGACGAACTAAGCATCCAGTAGAACTGAACTAAGAACCACCAGATGCATACGAAGAACGACACCGACAACAGCGCAAACACATGAGGATACTACCATATACCGGGGGTACCGGTATATGGTACCTACACCCGATGAGGAGGGGAGAGGTGTTTAGTCGGTATAGATAGATACCGGATCACTGTTCCAACGCGATCAATTCCTCGGTTTGTCTTTAGAAGTGAGGAAAATACTTGTATCCAAGAGGACAGAAGAGATGCAGGAGATGTTGGATTCAATGGGGACCTTAATAATAGGCGGTTCGTTGTGAATGTGAGAAATACCAACTGAATGATGTTTAAGAATAAGAGGAGGATGGGTAGAATGGAAGACTTGAAATGGAAGGGTGTAATGACTGAGAGAGTGCATAGTTTTAAATATCTAAGTTTCTGCTGTGCCTGGAGATGTGGATATAGGAATTACTGGGGAAGTGGGCGCAAATAAAGGCGTGAAACCTATACTGATAGGAGGATGGGATAAGGGTACACCGTGTGTAACACTTCTCACTCCCCTTACTACACAAGGGAAGTTTTAAGTGGTGGCACCTACACAACGTGTGTGAGGGTGTGAAAGAAATGTGGGTGGTGGATTGCATACAGGTGAGTGAATGGCTAAGAATGGCGGGAAAGGCGTGAAAATCTGCGGAAGACTTTCATGGGTGAGGAACGGGGAACGGGATTATGTTTTTTTTATGTGAGAAGGATAATTGCTGTTTAAGCTTTGGAATTGTTTGTTGTTTTTTGTACTGAGCTGAATATGACAAATAAAGGTTGTTTTTTAAGACAAGAAAAGAAACGTAATAAAGGAAGATCTGACACAAATAGCAATAATGATAATACTAATCCAAAAGAAACTAGGGAAATAATAATAAATAGTAGAAAGTAGAAAGTAAAAAGAAGATAATGAACGGAAAGACACCCGGAAATTACGACCTAACAGCAGAAATGATAAAACATATGGGAGGAGGAGGAATATAACAGCTAACTCAACTATTTAATGACATAATAAAAACAATGAAAATACCAAAAGAATGGAACACAGGCATTATAACACCCATCTCCAAAAAAAGGGAGACAAAATACAAGAAACTGCTATAACTGTAGAAGAATCACGCAAACCAGCATACCAGGATATATAGTGACTAGAATCATGTAAGACAGAATAAGAGACATGATCGAGGAAACTATAGACGATACTCAATGAGGTTTCACGAGAGGAAGAAGCGTCCAGCACCTAATATTCTCGACAAGGCAATTAAGTGAACAAGTAATAATAAACAGAAAATAGAAAATGCTTTTGACATAGTGATAAGGGAAGATATATAGAAGGAACTAGAGGAAAGAAATAGATAGAGGAACAATAGAAATAACAAGTCAGGTACATAGACAATAAAAATAACAAGTCATGTAGATAGACAATAAAATAATAATAATAAGCAAATGTCACGGGAGTTAAAAACAATAATATAGCTTATGGGATGGAGCAATGAAAAACACCCATCTCCACAAAAAGGGAGACAAAATACAAGAAACTGCTATAACTGTAGAAGAATTACGCAAACCAGCATACCAGGATATATAGTGGCTAGAATCATGTAAGACAGAATAAGAGACATGATCGAGGAAACTATAGACGATACTCAATGAAGGTTCACGAGAGGAAGAAGCGTCCAGCACCTAATATTCTCGACAAGGCAAATAAGTGAAAAAATAATAATAAACAGAAAATAGAAAATGCTTTTGACATAGTGATACGGGAAGATATATAGAAGGAACTAGAGAAAAGAAATAGATAGAGGAACAATAACAAGTCAGGTACATAGACAATAAAAATAACAAGTCATGTAGATAGACAATAAAAATATAATAAGAATGAAAAGTCACGGGAGTTAAAAACAAGAATATGGGTTATGGGACGGATCAATGGAAAAACCAAAGATAAATATGAAGACGATAAACGTGGGATACTGGATCATGAAACAAACACAAACAGACAAAACTTTCAAATAGAATCGATATACCAGAAAATTAGTTCAGCTTAGGTGGGTTGGGACACATACTTACATTTCATTACAAATCAAGCTCTACTATTCGAGTCAGTAGAGAGATTTTAGTGAATGTTTTTGACATATGTACCAAATTTCAATATTAATCATATGTTACTGTTAGAGTTATATTGTTCTTAGTGAAAATTCGCCCAAATACAATTTTTTTAAAATACGACTCTAATAATTTATACAACTATTAATGTAGATGTGTTTGACATAATTACTGAGTTTCATGTTCATTCAAGCGCTTTAGTTAAATTTAGAGCGATTTTAGTAAGACGTTTCTATAAAAAAGACGTATTTTAAAAATTCAATTCCTGCAATAGCAATTCCAAACTCTACACAGTAATTAGTAGACATGTATTCGATATCACCACCAAATTTCATTTAAATGCAACTGCTACAGTCAGAGTTTAGGAGAAAAAAAGACGTGTTTTAATAATTCAATTTCAAGTTTTAATCTTTTCAATTAACATAATTTCTATTGGGATAGGGTGTTAACAGTTGCAGCCCACGCGATCCATAAAACCGAAATGATAACGTTTAATAGATTAATAGCAATCTGTCCACACATGTATGTATCGCCGAGGCAATAGATATCGGCTGCCCAGTGTGACGTCATCGCGCCCACTTTGATTTGCCTCTGCATCCCATCATACAACCATGTTTGGTTAACCTGTTTACGTGCTGAGAAATAAATAATGCGCGCAATGTGTTTATTTTTCGCGCAATTAACTGCATAAATGAAATGTTCTAGGTTCCCAACTAATTGATTACTGTAATTAAATTGAATTAAACTTGAATGTTTATGGGAATTGTCCCTGTAAATGAGCTGTGAATGAATGAATTATATTTCTTCTGTTGCGTTTTTATTAAATTGATCCGTATATGTATATTGGTGCTGCTTATATAATTAATACGGACCAAAATAATTGTTCTGACAAAAATTAACACAAATCAATTTAAGGTTTTTAGATGTGAATTTATATTTTCAACACACTTTAATTTAGTAGATAACTCGGGATATGACGAGTTGCCGTTTTAAAAATATTATTAGAGAAGAAAAATTTGCATATAATAATTATCAGGGTCAATATTCAAAATGTATCCATGAGCAAAATAAGTGAAGAAACGAATTAAAAACTGATTGGATTAACACTTAATAACTAATCACTAATAACTGTGAAATCACATAGATGGGCTCGATATAAGATAGAGATGAAATAGAGATAGATTAGAAAGGGCGAGAAATATATTATGAATGGAACAATTTTGTAAGTACTCGTATATATGAAAAAGTCACATTATGTAGTAATTTTAGAACAGTAAATATTCTGATAAATAAGAAGATAACTGGGTGATTACATTATTTTAAAACGCCATATGCAAAAAGCATGTCTATATGCAGAAAAAACAATATTTCCGAAAAATGATTGACTAATTATCTACTGATGCTCAAGATCATCATATATCTTTTCATTTAATACGAATAGTAATATGGGGGTTAAAAAATAGTCCACAAACTATATTCCACGATTAGCACGATCTAAATAGAAATATGTGCCATTATATTATTAGTCAGACTTGCAAGTGCCTTGCAACAGGTTGAAGTGCGCTGGTGTGAACTAATTTAATCTTTTTCCGGAGTACACTTATATCTCATGTATGTAAGCTTTATTAAATATATATGCATTAATTTCGCTTTGTTATAATGAAAAATTACCATTTAATGTCAGTCCAAATCGGTTGTGATTATTAATATTTGTCAATTTAAATAAATGTGTTATTATTATTATATTTAACAATCTTCAGAAATACAATTATGCTCATCATATTTAATAAGATAGACCGATGGTTTATAAATATGCCATAAAACGGCTTCTCATAACATACATATGCCGTTTTTGCGATATCACTATTATATATATATATATATATATATATACGATAAAATTAATGCATAATATAATTGCTGCCTCAGCACATAACTAAAGTCTATGTTCCTGCCCTCTTAATGGTTGACGGATGTACGCTAACGCACTAACGGAAGGTAGCAAGATAGGCTTAAAATAATTGCATTTATGGTATTGTATTATGATGTATTATAACTAATTTACTTTCATTTCTAATCGCCCAAATAGCAAAGTGGTGGTCACATTTTTTCAGAGGTTCCTCCAAGCTTCTTCATTTACCAACGGAAAAGCCATGGGGTTTAATATCTATAAAGATAAAAGTTATTTTCAATAAATTCATACCTCCAGAATACGGCAATAGTTGTTTATGAACTATTGTTATGTTGGCAATAGAAGGGTAATAAGCAAAACTATTTTTTTAGAACAAGACAAAAAATAAGGTTTCACCATTCACTGCCGATACAGATTTTGACGTTAATTTGCTCTAAAAAATTGTTCTTCCAAAAAAAAATTTCTTGTGGTAATTGTTGACCTGATGAATTATAAACCATTTTAACATTATTTGAACAAAACATTATCGTGCAATCATTTTTAATCGCCAAAATGATAAAGTGTTGCTATAAAATTGCAGTCAACTTTAATACACAACAATATTTTCAAGCTGATTATTTTTGCGAATACTATAATAATGGTTTATAAATCATATGGAGAAGTTTGTGCACTAAAATTCTGCTTTATAAATACAATATTTAAATTTTTAATAAAAAAAATTAAAATCTGAGAACTAGATGTAAAATATGGTGTTACTATGATTGCCGTAACCGAGCTAACATATAGTTTAAAAATAAATTCAAACCTCCGAAACACAAACATATTATGTTGAATAAACTGTTATATTAGCAACAAAAGCTTCATTAACTGCCGAAACATAACTCGCACCTACTTTAGAAATGTTATGTTATCAATCAACAGGTAATAATCTGAACAATTTTCTCACTGGGTATAGGGCGAAAAAAAAAGTTTAAAACATCATTAATATAACTTCACTTCACTCTGAAACACTGCAATATGTTTTATGTTTGTTATGTTAGTAATCAAAAGGTATTAAACTGAACCATTTTATCACTGGGAACAGAACAAAATAAAATCGCCTTTAGGTGCTGACTGCATATTTGACCCGAAAGTGAAAATAATAGACCCAAAATCCTATAACACCGTCATCAAAATCCGTAAAGGATAGAATAGCAAATTTACTAAGCAAAGAAGACAATGGTTCAAAGTTGTTATATGACATTTGCATCACACCACAGATATCAAATATTTAAAAAATAAAATTAACTCCTAGGTCACTTAAGAGTTAATGTCAGAAACAACATAACAAACACAATTAAAAAAAATCCCCCTGTTCTTCTTTGAAATTAAACAAAATGAAAACAATAAGGACATATATAACATTGAGCTTCAAGCCAGCTATAAAGTTAAAATTGAGCCACGTCCAAAGAGAAAAGTTTCTCAGTATATGCGCTGCCAGAGATCATGCCCAAAAATCTGCAACAGAAGTCTGTGTTGTGCAAAAGCGCAGGATATCACAACCCGGCAGATTGCCTATGGATAGAAATGATAATCGAAGACGTAAAATATGCTCTTTGTAAAAGTATCCATTCAGAAATAAAAATATCCAACACTAAGACCAAAATCACCAAACCAAGCAAGTGGAAGGAAAGTCTATGATGGGACCTCCTATAGTCAAGTGATAGCCAATCAACATCCACACCTTAAATATAAAATAACTCCACAACAAGTGATATACAGTAGTTAAAACCGATGCTCTAATGGAGCAGTTGAGCAAACTACTTAACCATGGACATCACAAAAATGGACGGATAGTCAAGCCTATGTTCCGTCGTATAACTCAACATCAATAGACTTTATCTGAACAGTGAGGAACTAGAATCATCAACCAAAATATTGACATCATACTAATCTGCGAAACACATTTCACCTCAGAATGTCTTCATTCCTAATTACAAAATATACTACAGTAAGCATTCCGATGTAACCGACCGGGCAACCTGCACTTATCATCAAAAGTTCTCAACAATAAATCCAAGATTCGTCACATGTATGTATGTGTGTTATACACTGCATTTGATATACCGTGGTTTTATTTTGTAATCATTCCCTTGCACCAATTCATAATAGTCGTTTTTGGTCGATTGTTAAATTGTGCGGAATCCAACGCGAACAAATATTTTACATGGCTAAATTTTCATGAAATATCGTATGTATGCTTGTCATACTGATGCCCAGACATGCCTCAATATCACGATAGATCACATGACGATCTTGCATTATCAGTTCATACATAGTATCAATGTTTTCTAGCACAACGACCGATTTTTGACGACCTTCTTTAAATTCGTTTCCCGTTGAACGTTTGAACATTTTATCGATGGTTTAGTGCATCGATAAACCGTTCTCGGTTCAAATCCATTCTTTGGCCGAGATATAATTTTCAATTCAAAGTAATACAAATAGCGTCTGTATGACAAAACTTTCTGATTATGTATACGGTCAAAAATGTCAAACTTTGTGCTGGCGCAGTCGCATAGTATCTAGCTACACCAGTATTACCAATTGTCAATACCACAATTAAAACCCTCGCACCCATTTCACCAAAGTCTATCGTCTTAAACATATACTCCATAATATAAGAATGGGTTGTACTGCGTATTATACAAGCGTTAAAGAATTAACAATAGCTTTAAGTACGATGATGCCACCTTGTTGATTGCTTCGATTTCGATTCCGTCTTCGCCTGCGGTTTGGTTTTTTTTTATTTCTGGCAGTGCCGTTTGTAGCTTTTCTGGTTCCTCCGACCCTTGGCTTTGTATACCTTACTGATATCTTTCCTACCCTCTGATAGGTTCTTTCCAAGTTACTTTCTACGAACAATGTTTCAATTTACGTGCAATGTTCTTGTTTTGAGCCAGGGAAGGGCGTACAAACACCCGTGCCCGATTGGTATGGACCATTGGCCATGTTTTGTCTTCTATGGCCATGTAGATTTCGTTACTATTATAATTTCTTATATTGGCCTGAAAAATAAGGAAAACAGAGCTTCTAAAAAAGCTACAAAAAATAGACACAGATGACTACCTCGCCAGCCTAGCACCCAATGAATCCTCCAGATATTTCTGGAAAGTAATTAAGAAATTCAAGAAACCACACACTTCAAAAACTATTATACAAACAACTAATGATAGTTTGGGTCTATTCTGTAAGTGCAGACCAAATTATCAACTGTTTCTCGGCGGATACTAGTAACTAATACTGCCTTACGTCAAATGTTAGTTTGGATTATAACTTATTTTACTAAATGTAACTCTTGACAAACTTGTGACATTTGGCGTAAGGTTGTATTACACTAGCGTTCGCGGAGAAACAGTTGTTTATTTGGCTGCCATGGGTAGCAGACCGGTCTAATTTTTTACTACACCGGTCTGAACTTACAGAATATACCCACTGGGCAAAATGTGCTCAAAAATGCAACTGCATTTGCAGTATATCTATGTACGTTGAAACGTTCCCATCAAACTGCACAGCAATGGAGGAAAACTTATAACATATTAAAGAATTTCTAGAAAAACGCCCAATCATACGTATAACAACAGGAGAGGTGAATAAAGCTATTGAAATCATCAATTCCAAGAAGTCCGATGGTTACGATCTAATAGCTGGTCGAATATTAAAAGAATTGCCACGAGGGATATGTACGCAATACATACAGAAGAAGAAGGAGTGGAGTGGGCGAGAAGAGTCGTGGGCGAAAGCAAGAGTGAAGCATCGGAGACATTTGGGGTGAATCTGGGAGTTAGGTAATGGTGCCCGCTAAGTACCTGTCAATCTTTACATGAGCGAGTTGCAGGAGATGCTGAGGGGACAGGCGGGACAGGCCGTGATGGGTAGAACCAAGATGTGGATGTTGGAATATGCGGATGACGTAATGTAAGTGGCCAATAAAGTGGAAGAGATGCAAGAGATGTTCAAAATAATGGGAAGGTACCTCGAGGAGTGGACTATATGAATGTGGAATAGATCATATGGTTGATGTTTAGGAATAGGGGTAGGAGCAGTAGAGTGGAAGAGCTGAAATGAAAGTTGATGGCTTTAAGTATTTGGGCTTTTGGCTATTGGTTTGACAGTGGAGGAGGTCTTAGGATGCATGTAGAGTGTATGCAGGTGAAAGTAAGCATCTCTTGGAGGATAGCGAGGAGAAAATGGGAGATTTTTTGGGACGGTAACCTCGTAATGGTGTGATCTGGGATCTGGGATGTGTGTGTAAAACCTATACTGTTGTATGGAGTGGAAGTGTGGGGATTGCGTGAATGGAATGTAATGGAAAAGGAGCAAATATGATTCTTGAAGAGGCTACTAGGTCTCAAAAGGTTGACACCTAGGGCGGTGCTGTTGCAGAAGACACACCGGATAAACATGTGGTGGGAATCGTATGTGGGGGCTGTGAGGTTTGAAGAAAGATCCAGGATTTGTGCGAGAAAAGATTGGTGGATGAAGTGTAGGAAGTAAGATGGAGAGTGGATGGAAACAGGATAAAGGAAGGATGTATGAAAGAGTGAATGTGTCTGAAGTGTGGGTAGAGGTGAGGCTGAGAAAAAGGGAAAGCCTCTAGGTGCTGAAGTAGGGGAGAGATTGAGAAATATTGAGCAGCAAGAAAGACAGGAGAGAATGGCTAAGAGCTCGTACAACTCTGGCTACGTAAGGTGGTGAGCGCGGGGGAAACTACCGGGGAAGAGTGGAGTTTGGATGACAAAGTGTGCGTAGCAAGAACAAGATTTGGTTCAGAAGAGAGAGGAAGTAAACTAAAAATGCTATGGTGCACCGTGTGTATTATTTTATTGTATTTGGGAGGGTACGGTAGCATGGGAGATGTTTATTTGAATTGTTGAGAGGTTTTTTTTTGCTATTCAAATTAAAATGATATCTTCCTCAAAGCATAATGAAAATCTATATATCTCTCTACGTTGGTGAACTCTTCCTTGACTTTGATAACTAATCCATCTACCATGTTGATATCATCCGTGATGCCAAGCAGTACTTTCAGTCCACGGTTCTGGATAGTTCTGGATAGTTGGCTGGAGGGTAGCATAGCTACAGACACTTAGGCCTCAAAGGGGCCCTATTGTGAAACCTCCCTTTAAGGCTACTTACTCGTCCCACCTGTCAACTCTGCGTGCAAGCTGCAAAACCCTGGCGGGTGAGGAGTTGCCAATGCTGGCCACACTAGACCAGCACTACCCTAGCACTAGCTGCCCAGTGTTTACTAGAGCTTGGCAGAGGCTGGGTTGGTTACAACTACATGTTTGTGTGGCGCATTTCAAGGCCATATTGAAGAGCATTGGTGAAAGTGCATCACCCTACTTCAGATCGTTGTTTAAATCAAATGTTTCAGAGATTCAGATTTCCATTCGTACTCTACTTTTGGACTTTACTATACGTTCTTTGGTGAGTCTAATATATTTTTGGGGGGATTGATATTTCCACCATCGCCTTCCACTGTTCTACTGTATACTATCATAAGCTAATGCTTGTCTAAAATCTATAAACAGCTTAGCTTTCGGATCAATTCCCAACAGGTTTCGAGAATTTGTCATATAGTGAATAGTTCCATTTTTCCTATCATCCCATTGGTAATTCTATCCCCTGTCAGGTTTTCTACTAAGGCCGATGATATTTGGAGGATTAAGGTCGACAGTATTTTGTATTGGTAAAACAACTGAACACAGACACCACGACCAAATTAAGAGCGACGAACGGGGAGGAAATTGATATCCGAATTAGAACTGGGATACGGCAAGGGGACAGCTTGAGTCCTCTACTGTTCAACCTCCTGATGGATAAGATTATAACAGCCCTTGACCCAATAGAACATGGCTACAAACTGGGAAACACACTCATTAAAACAGTGTGCTACGCTGACGACGCCGTACTAATCGCAGAATCAGAAGACGGTTTACAATGGCTACTGAACACGTTCAGAAAGGAGTGTGAAACAATAAATATGACAATAGCCACAGCTAAAACCAAAAGCCTAGTCATTGCAAAGAATCCAATCAGATGCAAGCTAGCCGTGAAGAACATCATCATTGAGCAAGTCTCAGAATTCCAGTACCTGGGAATAACTATAAATTCCTACGGAGACCTAAAAACCAGTGTCTTAAACCAGGTAAGAGGAGCGTCCAGAATATCAGGAGCACTGCGAAATCCTGTCTGGAAGAATAAAAACATAACAACTGAGAGCAAAGTAAAGATTACTTACTCCGCTGAAACCAGAGCCGATACGGCAGAGACAAAACGTCGATTAAGATGTGCAGAGATGAATACCCTCAGATCCATCACTGGCTATTCACTTGCAGATCGAAAAACCAACAAGGGAATACGGGAACAATGCAACACACCGGACATTATAAGATGGGTGCGGAGCAGAAGAAGACAGTGGAACGAGCACGTAACACGCATGCAGGACGATAGAATCGCCAAGATAGTCCGAGACGGTAAAACATACACCAAACGCCCTCTCGGCAGGCCACCGAAGAGGTGGAAGGACAGCTGGTCGTCGATATCACAGGAGCAGGACCCGCGATAAGAGTTTGGTCAAAACAAGCCACATGGCTTCCGAAAAGAAGAAGAAGAAGAAGTATTTTGTATGTTGCATTTATAAATGCAATTCCCCTGTTGTTTTCGTATTTCATCTTATCTCCTTTGTATGGGGATGATAATAGTTTCCTTCTAATTCTTTGGTGTTTTTTATGTTTCCAGATTCAAGTTATTAGTTGTAATATGTGTCTATGGGGGCTCCGTGTTTCAGACATTTCGCATGTCTGTTTTTATTTGCATTCTGACTTTCTTTTCCCTCCGACTGGATTCCTCTGCCGGGAGATTCACAGTCTGATAGATTTGTTAATTTTGGTTCTCCTCCCCCATGTTCCGCAAAATACTTTTGTTCTTCCTTCTGTGATATCTAGCTAATGTTTTATCATTATTAGAAACGTTACTATTTCTTGGTGGTATCCTATTTTTATTTTCGTAACAATATCTTTATATAACTCCTTTATTTTATTTTTTCGGATTTTAGCCATATCTTCCTGTTTATTTCTGTTTTTGTTTACTTTTCTCTGTTGTTATTGTTCTCCTGGCTGCATTGATGTCGGTGATACGTTATTTGCTTCGGTGGGATTTTGTAAACCTATACGACCATAGTATTCATGGCATTCATCATCGAACCAATTTGCCCCTTTCTTCCTTTTAGCTGGTCCTAAGAATTCCTTGGCTCTCCTAGATATTCTTATGATTTCGTCGTTTGGCATACAGGTTTGTTTGTGGATTTTTTTGTATTCAAACATCGTAGACATTGTTGCTTGTCGATGTTTGGATAGTCTCATACCATTGTCGTTGTTGATTTCATGGAGACTGTGTATTCCCTTATAGCATCTATCCTGCTTGGATGGTTGCCTGATTTGCCTCTAACTGGTCGAATATCCTTCACATCTTCTCCCTTCTCTTCAGTTGGGGCATGCGCAGGTATTAGTGAGTAGTTGTATGGCGCTCGTTTTAGTCGGATATAGCAAATGCATTCGCTAATTGGATTAAAGCGCATTACGGTGCTAAGAAGATTGTCGGATTCTACAATACCGGTTCAACATTCATGCTTTCCATATGGGTTTCTGCTATAAAAAATATGTGAAACTGATTTTTATGGATAGCTATTACATTTATGGATAGCATTACCTTTTTCGTGCTTTCAAGTTTCGTCACGGCATATTTAGCTGCTATAAAAAATATGTGACACTGATTTTTATGGATAGCTATTACATCCATTTCCGTGCTTTTTAAGTTTCATCACGACATATTCAGCTGTCTCTGTTTTGTACCAATTTAGCATGTTACATGTTCTCATATTCACTGTAAGTGTATTTTAGGGAGCGGTAGTTAGTCCCTCTCCTAACCCTCCTCCTTTATCCGGTCTTGGGACCGGCAGTGCTAGTTATGGGGCTACTCTGTCCACCTTACCACCAGGCAGAGCAACCAAAGTTTCAATATGCAGAACAATTTCGTCTCTGGATAATAGCAAAAAAAGTAGCTTTCATACTTACAGCCGAAACAGAACTAATATTTTAGAGCATTTGCTGGATGATGCGTAATGTGATAGAAAAAAACATTCCAACATAAGTCACATGGTTAGACGATTTAACGAGACAGGTTTTCCCTCACCAAGGTTTTAAATGAAGCTGGACTGGACAGCAGAAATGCGGCCAAGAAACCCCTGCTCACCAGAGGGCACACAACTCACAGATTGCGTTTTGCATGAAATCATCAGGATTAGACTCTTATCTTAATGTTTGGAAGGTGGTTTTATTCTTAGGTCAAACGAGGATCAGTCTTAAATCTTTTGATGGGCGTGAGCGTGTCTGGCAAAGGCCAGGAGAGATATTTGCTAGTTGCAATATCTCTCCAAGAGTCCCGTTTAGTGGTAGCTCCGTAAAGTTTTGGGGAGGCATCTGTTTCGATGGCCGCACAAAGTTGGTCCCTATACGTGGTAGTTCAATGAATGCGGATTATTATCATGGACACATCGCTGTGGCCCATGTAGTGCCATTTGGTCCGTTTGTCATACCGGATAATACTCATCCACATGTGAGTAGGCAAGTTATTTGCTACTTAAATGCTGTTGCTATTCCGTTCATGGAATGGGCAACTAATTGTACTGACATGAACCCAATGGAGCATCCATTAAAATAGATAAGTAGATAGAAATAGATATTTAAAAAGGTTTCTAACCTAGTTTCCATAATGGGCTGGAGTGCGCTCATGTTGTAACCAACAACGTTCTCTTAAGCCTTGGCTTCCTAGAAAGCGGTGTCGACAAAAGCGGCCGTATTTCACGTCAGTTTGACGTCACACATTTCTTTCACGTATATTTAAATAAATCTGGTAATCCAGAGAGCGGTATACTTCAAAGTATTGAGAAAATATCATGAATTACACTAGAATCTGGTGAGTTATTCAATTACATGTACTTAAAACGTATCTTGTAATGTATAAATGACGTCAAAAATGGCAGTATTTATCGACACAGTTTGCTAGGAATCCAGGACTTTAACGACTTTTAACGGTTATCGGTATATTCAAAATAAATGACGATGTCATTCAGAAAATCAAGAATTTTTATTAACATACGAATATAAAAAATATTACGAATGTAATAACACATTGTAATAGCAAAGAAATTTGGTCTAAATGAAGCAGTATGTCTCTAAGAGAATAAAAAATCTCTTTTGAAAGAGAGCAAATAAACTGAAAATAATAAAAAAATATCATACTAATAAAACTTGCTAATTATCATAATTCAATGACAATACATAACGATACTATATTAAGTAGGGTTGTCCAATCTGTTCGAGGTTCGGGGCCACATTTTATTAATAGAAAGTGTTAGTAGCCGTAGTTCAAATATTGTAATTAAAATCAAACAAAATCGTAGATTATAAAGCATACTACATTTGAATACTTATTAGTGGGACCTAAATAATTATTTATACATACCAATAAGAACATATCTATAAAAAAATTTATTCATATATATATATATATATATATATATATATATATATATATATATATATATATATATATATCGAAAAGGGATGCCACGAAGAGGGCGTGATTATGTAACGTGGAAAATTTGTCTGTTGGCAATCTGTTTCTACCGAAAATGGAGTAAAAATCTGAAATGATGATGAGTATTTCTGTTCATTCAAATAACTATGTTCTGCCAAAGTATCGAAATGCGAAAAGTTGTTTCCATTTGTTGCTAAATTTACCAACCAGTTCATATCATTAAGTTCTTGCATTCGCATAAGTAATTTCGTCCATTGCCAATGAATAAATTTTAAACCGGAAAGTTTAGTTCAATTGCTTTCAATGTTTACGAAATCTGAACTCTCTTCTGATGACAGTTTGATGTGATCAGTGAGTCACATTTTAGAAAATGCCGCTCTTTTATAGTCGAAATTGCGGGCAATCTTACTTTCAAATGATCACGAATAAATGTGTATGCGCTAGTAGATTTGTAATATAGACTAAGATCAAATGCCTTGCTACGCTAAGGCATTATTTTTTTATTAAATAATTTTGATTTATATCAATGTTTTCACATAATCCCCATAGCATTTTATCAAGTTGACATTTAAAAACGATGTCTCCTCCTAACCCTGTCCAATAAACATGATTTCTTAATAACTACCTTCTTTAAAGATTCTACTTTTTCCCTCCAACAGATCTTTTTCAGTTCATAGGAAATACCTTCTATGCTCCAATCATCAACAATCTTTTCTTCAATTTCATCACTATCAAAGTCACAAGGGATGTATTAGAAATGTGATTAGGGTATTGAATACTTGTTTTTAAATTGAGTAGTAATTCGTACGATTTTTTTATCATTGGCTAAAAATGATTCGGAACTGCATTCCAATTTAATAAAATCCTTACTGTTTTGAAATCCCGTAACTATGATAACTAATTTGAATAAATAAAATGCCTAGCGACAGCGACAACAAAAAAATCAGCTGGAAGAGGAGAGTAATTTAATGCAACGACATAAAAATCCATTTGAAAATTAAGCTGTTTCAAATTATTAACTAATAGGCGAGAAATGGCTGCATTCAAAGTAGTAATAATATAATCAGCGATCGGGAGAGGCAGCACCCCTGGCAGCACTATACGATTATCATAAAAACAGATAAGGGGTGCAGGGAGGTAAAGAGGGATTGCCGACCCTTCTCCCCGCGGACCGCGTCACCATCAAACTGGCGCTGTCACAATTTTACATGTGCATTAAACTTCTTGGTAGATTATTAGTCAATCGTTTAACTTATCGAATTATAAGACTGTCTATTAAATAATATTAAATAATAATAGTCATGGAAAAAAACTCTTTAACGTAATATTTGTTTACGTATGTGACATTAGTTTCGGATGTAAAATTACCAGTTTTGAAAAGCATGAAATGTATGCATTTACAAGAATATGCGGATATCGTATTAGCATATGGATATTGTAACGTCAATGCACGATATGTAATCAGAAAATACCGGGCCGATTTCCTCACAAACATCAACTTTTTCGTAAAGTGTTCATTGCTTGTTGTCGAATTTTTTGATAATTCATCTTTTCTTCTTAATAATTTCCTCATTAACCCCTTTCAGATGTCATGGTTGTTTTGTTTCGATTGTTCTCATTTTGTGTAATTAATAATTCAATCATAAACATGAGTTGTCCTATTTAAATTAATAAAAACACAATCACTTTGTTTGTATAACACAATTTTTTAATTTATGCCAATAGTTTCGTACCTGAATCTTCATTCATGGTAAATTTGTTGTTGTAAATATATCTTAATATTCTCTAAGTAATACTAAAATCAACGCGTGTGTTTTTAAATTCTACAACAGTAGAAATGTCCAAAAATAATAATAACCACATACCAGATTGTTATTGCAGCAGCTCACTGTACATTAAATTGAAATATAATGACAATATAATTAACATATATTAATTCATCCTGAAACAATAACTAATGAATATGAACAAATTTCCAACAAGTATGATTATTTCATTTGGGCAACCCACTTGTCGCAGCGCATTTTTTTCGCAACGCGCTTTTGGTAAAGTGACCGCGAGCTGACGTCAGGCGAAAAGCGGGGGCGCTAAATGGAAGCCCCCCATAATCTGTGCCCCCAGATGGTTCTGATTGATCAGTCGGCATCGGGCCGCAGCGCGAATTAAACGATTTCTACGACACAAATCCGACACCGCAGTCAGTGATATTGTTCTTACAAACTTTTTTTTGTTTATTATTATTTATTATACCTTATTCTGCATATTACACAAATATATAGTGCTTCAGTAATTTGCTTTGTAATTATCTGTGCGTGAGCTACTAGATTTAATCTTCTTTTATTTTTGTATAAATTAATAAACTGAGTGGTTTTAATACATCGAGTATACAGCTATTAAAATGTAAGTAGAATTTATTATGTTATATTATTTTAAACAACAGACGAAAGCAGGACATTGTGAGCTATTATCAAGTTTTATTGATTAAACAATTAATTCTAGAGATTAAGAATTTTAAATTAAATCGTAAAATCTCGATGCGATGTATATTAAAAACAATTTGAAAATTTGAAACTTTTGTTTTAAATTATTGGATTAAATCCTTTTGTTTTTGATGTATTTAGTATTAAAACTACAAACGTTTAAATCTTTACTTTCTGTTGTTACTTAACAGTTTTATATTTTGTATAGTATTTTCTCTCCATGAATATCGGCGATTTTTTTAAATTAAATGTTTCCTTATGTTGGTGTGAATGATTGTCTAGCATTAGGCAGCGTATACGGGAATTTATTTTACGACATATCGACAGAGTATTGCTGGTATTATGATTAAATGTGTCAATAAAAGACTTTTTTACTAAATACATTGATTAAAATTAAATTAATTTTATAAAATTATTGGAAAATTAAAGATTGTCTAACAGCGGCGGAGAGGTACATTTTTTCAGCACCTACTTTTCATTTTACACTTTATTACTTTCCGAATACAGCACAGCTGTGTAAGGAAGATATTTTTATCGGGAAAAAATTGAATAGTTTTTTAGACTTTTCTTCACAGTTGTATAACTGATATAGTCGAAACTGACCATTTTTCAAAAAATAATCTATGTGTGTATGTGAATGTGTATGCATATGTGTCTGTGAACAAAATTGCGAGAAAACGGCCGTATGGATCAGAACAAAATTTGCAAGTTGGGATTGTTATCACTATGAAATGAAGCCGCGACAATTTGAGCAAAAATAGACAGCCAAAACTGATGATTTATCTGAAACCAAATCGGAATTAAAAATTTATTTGCATATAACATTATAACAGTCCATTTATACGAACATTTTATTTTATAAACTTATTATTACTGTATAATTTTATTTCAACAACTTTTGTTAAAATAATTTTTGCGAACAATCAAAAATTTAAAAATTCACATGGCTCATCCATGCTGGTGCGCAGTTATATGTAAACAAGTTAACTGGTACATGTATCAGACTTGAATCCTGCGGCCTCCAACAATGGTCCTATATTAAATGTAGTATGGTGTAAATTTTAATAAAAGTTTAAAACTTTATTACTGACAACTTTTATTTAAAATGTTAAAATAATTTATTATTAATGAAGAAACTCGTGAGATGTCCATACCAGATATTTTGATTATTCATGTGTATACACTGTATCTACCCATTTACTTATTTACTTACTGACTTACATTACTTGTTATAGTTTGTCAGTATCGTAAACACTTCGTAATTTATATATATTTGTGTACTGTCTTGATTTATGTACACCATAGATTCACATAGACATTAAAAAGGTGGTTTTTAATGTCTATGTGAATCTATGGTGTACATAAATCAAGACAGCACAGAAATTATAATACATTATAATGGCAAAATTTGTCATATTTTTTATATTGCATATTGCTTATAACTGCATAATCTAGGCTTCTAAAAAAATAGATTTTGACGAAAAGTAGAAACGTATACAATTCAAATATAAGGATTTTTTAATATCAATTACGCATTATGTGTATTGTTTATGGTTGGAAGCCAATATTGTACCTTTGTTTACGAGTTTGGAAAATTAATTTTCTTCATTTTAGTTCACGGGGCCCCTGTTTTCCATCACAGGTGGCGCCTGAAATAGAATATGAATAAAGAATAGTAACTAGACAAAAAATACTTTTATGAATACACATTCAAAAAGTGATTTTATAAAAAATAAAACACATAATTTACATAAAAAAAATCTGGTATGGGTACCACACAACATTCCGAATTAATTTATTAATATTAAATCAAAATTTTAGAAATTTCGGATTGACTCGGTTCGATGCACATTTTGACATTTTAGACATCTTTGATATTTTCGACATTGTTGAGATTTCAGAATTTTGACATGTTTAAGATTGTTCAGGTTCTTTACATTTTGACCTAGACTACCGGTGACAAAGTAATGACAAACATCAATCATAGGGAAGCCCATAATTAGTTGGATGTTCTATGTGGAATAGATCATCCAACTAATCCAACCATGCAACATAATCGGAATATGTATATTCATGTTAGAATTAAAATATTTACAATTTTCAACTATATGATGCGTTTTTCAATAAAAATAAAATTGTAAGGTCATTTTGAAACACCCGTTATTAAATATAAAAAAGATCTTCATTCGAAAATTCAAAACAATATTACTAGTAATTTTCTTTTTAATGCAAAAATCATAATTTAGATGAATTTAAATGTGCGGCTCGGGTTATTCAACAGATATAAAATGCTTACTTTTACAGTGCAATAAAATACATGATACTGATTTCTTTTATTAATTTTTTATCTTGACTGATATATTAATGCAACTACTAACAAAATGTATACGGCAGAGTTATATTTCTTATGTACAAATGCAAATTCGACAGTACATAATCCGTTGATGTTACATATTCCATCATCAATTCAGGTGCGCTCAGCGTTACATAACGCGCTACAATTTGCATCAAAATTGATAATTGCCAACAATTGCATAATTATCACTCAATGCAGTTCTCGGAACTGTTCTGTAATTGAAACAACTTCCCTTTTGCCTGTTTTATGCTGCAAACCGTTTTATCTATGCAATTACAAACGAATTAAAATAGTATTTGGTAAGCACTTTATTATTAGTTCTTTTGTTATTGTTGACATTAGAGCAGTAGTGTACACAAATAATGTGCATTAGTCATACTCTTGCTGTGCGAATATTCGAATTTTGTTTGTTACCTCATCGTTTTTAGGTACGAAGGTTAACGATGAATTATTGCCGTCTTGTCTGGTATTAAATTTGAATTAAATGCATGGGAGTATTATGTCATCGAAATTTTAAGTGTTGATGTGTTACAGATTTATAGTGATTGTCTAAATCAGTCGAATAATATTTAAAACTAAAAACAATAAGAATTTAATTATACAGAAAATTATATTAACTACATTCCATGAATACTTCGAAGATGTTATTCCACATATAAAAACTGCATTAGTGAATATAACATATTAAATCTGCATATACAAAAATTATATATTTGCTAAACGTTTTAAATCTGTTTTAAGAAAAATAATTGTGATGTAAAATTTATAAATTTAATTTAATTTTCTTTTGTACTTGGTTATATCAATCAAATCGATCAATTCAAATATATTTCATAAGAGTACATCACTAATGCTATACAAATAGAAATATCGTCAAAGCAATATACATATAATTAAATAGAAACTAGGAGATATTCATTTATTGAATATGGTTAAGATACAGGGTAGAAGGAATTTAAAAGGAGAAATTCCTTTATATATATATATATATATATATATATATATATATATATATATAAACAATAGTTGATTTGTTAATTTAATTTTTCTTTATTATATGTTAGAAATTGATTGATCTCTTATTATTTTAAATTGTTTAAATTTTTATTTTATTTAAATAGAATAAATAAATAAAACGAATTTTTATTTTTTTTATTTGTTTATTGCTGTTACCAAATATTTTCGGCTAAGCTCTAGCCATTATCAAGCTAATCCGATGACAATGGTTAGAGCTTAGCCGAAAATATTTGCAAAAATAGCAATAAATAAGTGACAAAAAACAATGAAAAATGTGTTCTATTTATTAATTATAATGAACTATCACTAAATAGACGCCAGATCAATCCAATATTTTTGTAAATATGTCAGTCCTGGGTAGCAATATTTTTAATACTTACTGGTAAGCAGTACAAAGTGGTTAAAAAATTCACAAAACATTTATTTAATCATACTAATATTATATATAATCAATGTGAAGAGATCTGTCTATGATTTAGTCGCAGGGCCGGATTTAGACTTGATAAGGCCCTAATCTATTTGAGATACGGGACCCTTAATAAGTCCAGATATTATGTCAGGGCCAAATATGATTTTCGGATACCTAGAGGGTTAAACTAAGTATATAGATAGTGAAATAATAAATCTTTAACTTAAAATCATTTTTATTCATAACAAACTTAAAAATGCAAACAAAAGTTCTTTTTTTTACTCATGTCCTAAGACAAGTCATTTACTACTTCCTGCACTAGTGCGGGCAGTTGCCAGTGTTGCCAACTTAAAATTCGGTACCATTGTAAATGTGTATTTATAAATATGAAAATGCATGCAAGCCCATCGTACATTTCTTCAACTTCAAATAGCATTAAAAATTAACGATATGGTACTGAATAAATACAATTTTGAAGAAAATATAGACTTTGAATTATATGTATATTTGTCACAACAACTTTAAATAAATATTTAGTATTTATTCGAACGAAAAATAAGATACATTATTCGTGCGATAAGGTCGTTTCCCGAATGATGGAATATGTTTATAGTACGAGCCGTAGTCGAGTGCTGTATTAATAGCGAAACTTGCCTTCCTGCACTAATAATGTAAATTACTGTTTTGTACTCATGTCAATTCCCGCAATGATTCGGGTGCGGGAAATACTACTTCCCGCACTAGTGCCAGTGTTACCAACTTAAAATTCGGAATCAATGTAAATGTGTAGTTATAGATATGAGAATGCATGCAAGCACAGCGTACTATCTCTTCAAATAGCATTAAAAATTAATAATATGGTATTGAATAATAACAATTTTGAAGAAAATATAGACCTTAAATTACATGTAATCGGTAGTGTAACATAACCTATTTGTAACAACTTTAAATAAATATTAAGAAATTATTCCTACTAAAAAGTAAACTCATTTGATCATTTAGAAAGACCTATTATTTAGTCTTTTGAAATATTTTATATAGATTAAGGAATTATCTTAAACTAAAATATTTTCTTTCTTGCTTTAGACAGAGCAAAGTCATTGATGACATCATCAAATTAAAAACTGCGTAGTTTGTCACTTTCTATGCACATGAGACTGAAGGAACTTGAGTCATTGTTATTTTAAATTAATTTTGTATCCCCTTCAGTTGAGAAAAAGATCTTTCTCCAGAGCAATTTTTAACCATCATACTAAAAAACAATCTATAAATTGCTTCTATATTAGGGAATGCTAATTGGACAAGATCGTTAAATATTACTTTATACAGGTGCTGATGTGTCAGACTATCATGTTCTGCTGAACCATATGCTTTACTATGTCTTACATATTCATGAAAATGCTTGACTTCTCCTCAACAAGATTCATGTCCACATCTTCAGGACATGTTTGTCTTAAATCACTAACTCCTTCTCGAATTTCTTCTGTTGTAGCTTCTAATTTTGTTCAGAATGAAAACTTTTTGCAGCATCATTGTATACTGAGGCCCTCTGTGACACACTTGACTCTAATGCATCCATCACAGATATAAATGTTTTGATTCTGAACTTGTCTCTTTGCTCAAGGTTCTCTAAAGCATCATCTTCATTATCATTGATATGCCTTCTTATATATCTGCTTCTCTTGCAATCAACATCAGGAATTTTTTCCTTTGCTTTTTTTCAAAATGATCGAACATATCCCTGAACTCTAACATAGTGCGAAATTGAAGCATACAATTTCCTACATACATCTAGTCTAATTTGGGGGTCTTGCAGTGATTGACCATTCTTGTGAAATTCATCCAGCAAGTACCTGCACAAATATAATATTACCATAAATTAACTCCTCCATTTTATTCAAAATGTTTATAGCTTGATTTCTTGTTTCGCGTTTCTCTGCAGTATCAATATGCAGCTGATGCAATACAGACATTATTCCATCATAACTATAAAGTATTGCACTTGTGACTATTGAATGTGCTTCCCATCGAGTCTTTGACAAAGACTTTGGAACTTTTGAAGAATGACAACAGTACTGCCCAACTATGGGTAGATGAAGAAAATAAATTATATATTTTTGAACAATTCAAAAAAGTTTACTAAGTTTATCTAAACAGTCAACTGCTGCTCGCAACAAGGTTCAGCAAATGACCAGCACATGGAATATACCCATCATACTTGTTAATCTTCAATTTTATTTCTTGCATATCCTTTATTTGCCAGACATATTGGCAGCGTTCTCATATGATTAGCCTCGACACTGACTAAATTCTATTTTACACGCATTTGTAAGGTATTTGTGCACCATCTTAGTCATACTTTCCCTTGTGTGGCTACACATTTCCAGGAAAGTTAGAAAACGTTCAATAGGGAGCCCATCATTTGGTGAAACATACCTCACAATAAAAGTAAGCTGATCAATATGAGACTATATTGGAATCTACAGATAAACTATAGTACCCTGCAGCATTTTTTCATATGGCATACTAGAAGAGGATCAAAGCTATAAGTTCGAGTAATCTAAGGAAATTGCCATTGTGAGGAGAACCAAAACTTTCCTTATCTCCTCTGAAAGGTAAACTACGCTCTGCCATAGTAATTATGACTGCTACAAGTCGTTCAAGACCATTTATCCAGTACTGCCCTTTATTATTTATCTTGTCTGCTAGTTGGCAGTCAATTGTTGAGTCGCGCTATCTTGTAAGTTATGTTACATTGAACTAACTAGATTTTGCGCCAATCACAAAATCCATCGGATGATAATGGTGTAGAAGAATTTGAAAATAGTTTACACACGAAACAGTTCTTTCAAATATATATTTAATAATAACAAATTGTAAGTTTATATATTAACCTTACAATTTGTTATTATATTGACAAAATTATATATCAATAATTATATAACAAATAATTACAGCTACATGTGTCCACATAGGATCGACCTATCTATAAATTTAAAATATTGTATCTAAAGTTTTTTCATTTAAACCTATTTAGGGCAATATATACCATTAATATCAATACAGTTTACCAATGTTTATTTATAAGTAATTGTTATCATGCAAAGTCTACTGTTATTTTGACTTGAAAATATAGAAAATGGGTTCTCTATTTTTTATAGTTTTTTCAATTAAAATACGATTGCAGAAAATGTATTGCATGCAACACCTATACTAACCATGTTATTTATGCACAGGAATCAAACGAGGTTTTTTTATCAAATTATTGTAAAAAAATTAAATACAGTAGAAAATATATTGCGTTAGTTAGGTATGTGCGTACTTGTATAAAATGGACTTACCTAAAATGTAACTCTAAGGACAGAAAAAAAACACTCCAAAATAATGTCAACAATCAAATTATTAAAGAAACACCGTAAATACTAAATAAGAGGTCAGAAATATTGTATCGTCTGCCGGATCACTCGAACTACAAAAGGTCAGTGTATGCTCGAGTGTAGCGGAGCAACACAGGGGAATCCCCGTGTTTATAGTAATAGAAATTATATACTTTTTGTACACATGACAAGTCATTTCTCGCATTGATTTAGGTGCGGGAAATACTACTAAGTAGCCAGTGTAGCCAGTGTTGCCTACTTAAAATTCAGTATCAATGTAAATGTGTGTTTATAAATATGAGAATGCATGTAAGCACAGCGTACACCTTTTACACTTCAAATAGCATTAAAAATTAACAATATGGTACTGAATAATTACAATTTTTAAGAAAATATAGACTTTAAATTATATGTAATTGGTAGTGTGACATAACCTATTTGTCATAACAACTTTAAATAAATATTAAGTATTTATTCGTACAAAAAATAAGATACATTATTCGTGCGATAGGGCCGTTTCCCGAATTCGCTCTTAAGAGTGAATTCGGGAAACGTATAGGAAACGTGTATTAATGCAACACTCGCCTTCGGCTCGTGCTGTAAACTTATTCGCTCATTCGGGAAACTTGCCTTCCTGCACTAATAATGTAAATTACTATTACACGTTCCATTTGTATTAGAAAATAATAATGAAATAACCAAAATTACCGGCAGTTGCTGTCTAAATTTATCAGTAACTTCGGTAGTCATAATTACCAGTAATACCGGTTAATGGTATCGGTAATGCAAACCGTAGGTACAATAGCGCTTTGTTCTTCTCCATTCACCTTCGCTCTTTACCACTTCAATTTGTACATCCTTCTTACCTCTTCCATAGCATCCTCTTCCATCCCTAACCTTTCCATACAATCCATAAGCTTTCCGCTCGGGACTGTCTCGTATGCCCCTTTCAAATCCATAAACAAGGCATACATTCTCCCTTTGCGTTCCAATCATCCTCTACCATTCTCGCTAGCGTTGATATTTGCTCCCTTTGGCTTGTGCAACATCCCTTTTCTGTCCACTTCCTTTTCCAACCCATTCTTCACTATAGACATAGTAAGTCTTGTATCTCCCACTCATTGTAGTGATTTCCCTATAGATTTTCCGCTCTGAGGCTACATTCATTTAAAACATACCACCTCGTCATTGCTCTCCACTGCATCCACTCTTTTCCTTCTTGGTTGGTGATCTTGTTCTGAGATCGCCTACATTATCCGCCCCCGCCCTCTCCGATTCCCCCTTCTAACTCATCCACACTTGCATTCCAATCCTCCCGATGATTAACTGCTCTCCATCTACTTCAACGACTCTCTCAGCTCCTTCATGTGTTTGTTGCAGTACACCGCCCCCGCTCAAATACCACTTCTACTCATTGCTACTTTACCTATCATCAGCCCTATAGTTTCCCTTATCGACTCCTTCCTCCAGCCTCCCAATGTTTTCCTCACACACAGCAAAATTTCCTCTTTGGCCCTCTCCATCTTGGCCTTCTTCCTCGCCCAGACGGCATGTTGCCTCTCATTTGTCCTAACTCCTCTTCCGTCTTATGCCTCCAACAACCACACCACGTCCTTCGTGTCCATCCATTCTAACAGTTCCTTTCCGCACAACTCCAACATTGTTTTCTTTAGACCAGCTATTTTCCAGAATCCCACCCTAGTTTCATCCCACATTCCCTTCTTCTGCTCAATCGTCCGCCCCTCTCTTAGTCCAGATATTATATATCATATTTTTTATATTTAAATATAATTTTGAGTCGGATTTGTATTTATTTTTGTCTGTTATGGTTATGACAAATAAAGGTTATTTAGTTCTTATTTTATTTATTTGTATGCGAATATTAATTTAAAAACAAACAATCCGTCAAACTATGTGAAAAAATTGCAATTAAAATCAATTTAGTTAAAAGACTAAGAACATTTATTACATAATCGTTAGAAGTAAATACACCCGCACTCATATGGATCATCACAAATATTAGCATGAATTATTCATACCACAGTAATTGTAATACCTGAATGGATACACATTTTCTTGCGATAACAATACCTTTCTTATAAAACACTATATATTCGGAAGGTAAAAATCATAAGGTAAATATTATTTACTATAAAAGTTTATGAACCAAATATTTATCTCGAGCCTCAGTGTAGGATTTTAAGTATTTTATAGTATTCTAACAAATTAAATATTATTTTCTGTGTGCACAAAGGGATTACTAATATTTTCTGCGATCTATTCAATCCGGCTTATCGACGTCGGAGTCGTTCGACCGTCCGTCCTTTACGCATCGCTCAGTCAGTTGGAAAATGGCGATAAATGCGTGTTTCGTAATGTCGTCTTCGCGTTAAAACATACGTGCCTTTCAGTAATTGAGTGTCTCGGTTAAAATGCTGCTACTGTGACGATTGTGTTGTGTAAGTGACTAGTCTTTACATGTGCATTAATAAAAAGAAAATGAGTGTTTTTGTGTCGGTAATTCATCGATTGTTAATCGAAAATCACGTAGCGTTTATTATTTATGTAAAAACATTGATTGATATATTATATATCAATCAACGGTAATAATTACTTTGTTTAGGGCTGTATTGTGCAATTAATCGTATTATATCACTCAGTGTTGACGTTATTTCTTCTTGTTTATCATATATGTATTTTTTTTATAGCAGGGGTGGCTAAACTCTTCATCCTTTGTTCGGCCTATTTTTTAAATTATAGGGGGCATTCTAACAACATCATATATATTAAGTGATTATAAGAAAAGTAGTAATTTAAAGCCAAAAATTAGTTTAAATTTAAAATTATAGATAATACTATTACATATTCAATATCAAGTTATTTTAACAATAGAAAACACTAATTAGTTTATTAATAAAACAATTTGTAATACATATATGTACATATCAGACAAGCGAGCGACTAGGAATAGTTACGCGGTCGACGCTTTGGCCACCCCTACCTTTTAGTGTAGTGTAGTAGACTCTTATGAAATACATTTGAATTATTATTATTATTAATCTAGCTCAGTGGCCGAGTGGTTAGAGGCGTCGTCCGTCTCGCATTTTGACTTCATGAGATTCTTCATTGTTTTTTTTTGCTATATTTTTGCTGTTTCTGTGTAGGACTTTTACTATTTTGAATATTTATTTTCCACTTTTTCTAATTCCTACCAAATATCTTCCCTTCTTATGTGGATTTATCTATTCTTCCTTAGATATTTTTCATTTATTTGATTAGTATTAATATTAGTCAAGAGCACTTCTATTCCCAGTTCTACCTTGCCTGTTATTTCTCTTTTTTTCATACTTATTACGTGATCTATTTCAATCTGGCTTATAACACGGCGTTGCCGC